>CM038602.1:2669222-3001057 GCA_021533255.1 Ceriops tagal
GGGGGGGGGGGTGGGAACGGTGAAACCCTTTTTTCTAATCCTAGCAAAAGTCAACGCCCTGTTGGATTGCGCCTTTGCTCTGTTCGGTTCTTCTTCTCATTCATTGGTGATTCGTGGAATTCGATGTTATCGAGGGAACACTTTCTCAGCCCTTCAGAGGAAAATGATGGAATCCCTGTCATTGGCAGCTAATAATGTAAACATTGATTTGATATGCTTGAGATGAAAACAAAGACCATGACGCTGATTATTACTGTCCGCTCACGTGAAGTGTTTACGATAACAAAATGGACAAATGTTTTTGACATAACAATTTAAATCGCTACAAATAGAATTAAAATGTAATGAATTAAACTCGCTGCAAGCAAATTATTAGAATATATTAAATTTGTTGTAGTGAAAATAAATCAAGCAAAGCAAATTACATATAAAGTAGTCTCTTATGTTCGTAAAAATTAAAAAAAATTAAAGAAAAGAAAAGAGGGTGGCAATTATTTTTGTAGGTGTTATGTAAATTAAAAGAACCAGATCAACCAAATTTAACAATAATTAACCTCACAGGATTATTGAAAAAATCATGAATTAGTAAGTGCTCGTTTGTTGTCCATATATGACTGGCCATGACTCGATGTGACATGAACGTAACGTAAAATGATGAAAGAATCTTTTGGTCCGAGAAAGACGTACGACAAATATATTTAGACAGTGAAACACAGTCAAATAAATAATGGGGAAAGCAAACCTAGGCGGCAAAATCTCTTTTGAGATTGGGAGCAGCCTTTCTATGCCGCAATGAGTTCGCTATTGAAACCTTGAGATGGCGGGCAAAGGTAAGAGTGAAAAGAAAGAAAAGAAGGGAAAAGCTGCCTTCGATATCATTAGAAGGGGGCCAAAATAATTTTGGGTGTCGACCAAACGACAGTGGCAACACCCAGCCAAATTCCCCCCCCCCAACCCCTACGATGGACCTGACAAACGATTTGACTTGGAGATCTCACGTGGGTCTTCAAGTGCTGCTCGTTGTCTCTGGTGCAAATTGGGAAGCATGCATCGGGTGACACCAGAGATTATTTCCAAACATCGTTCCGCTATTTTCATTTTTTTTTTTTTCTGTTGACACGAGTCATTTGGATGTGTCCAACAACCAGAGGTCATCATCTTACGACTTTTCAGAGGATAGACAGGATTGAAATGTAATCCACAATCAGAGGTCATCATCTTGCGACTTTTTAGAGGATAGACAGGATTGAAATGTAATCCACAAACGTTAGCCCAGTGAAAATGATAATAATTGAGGGAGATTTCATCTTACAACTTTTCCTCCGTAAACCTGTAAGCAATGCAAGGCCGTACCGTAGCCTTCCATAATGTCACCATGACTAGCACATTTCCAATCATATTATACAATAATTTTTTATAACATATGCCAGGTGGGACTCAACTCTCTGGTTTTTGCGAAGATGTTTGTTGATCTACATATCGGCAAGAGAAATGCTTATTCAAAGAGAAGTTTAGAAAAATATATATGCGTTTAGAAAGTTATATAATGCGTTTTTGGAATGAAATGAGCATTCAAGTCAAAAATTCAAGATCCTTATGGAGTCCATCCACTAGTTAAGTAGAGTTCTTCACGTAGCCAAACTTCAATAACCAAATTGAAATAATGTTTCATCCATGTTGCTCTAAAGAAGCGTTTAAGTGAAAATAATTTTATTTGGGAACAAGAATAAAAATAAGTGATTCTCATTTTTAATACTTGATAAAAAAATATTATTCTCATTTTCTTATATATATATATGTATATGTGATGTTATATAAAATAATAATAATAATAATTATTATTATTACTACTATAATGATAAAAAAATTGTAGAGATTATAAAATATTTAAATTATTAATTAATGATATATTTTTATTATAAAATTATTATACTAATATATATTATTTTAAACTTTTATATTCAAGATTATTAATTTGAATTATTTTTACGATAAATATTGTTAATACTAGACATATTTATTAATATAATTTTTATTTATGCCTTTATTGTAATTAAATATGTTATAATAATTTTACTAATTTAAATTATTATTATTATTATTATAAATATCATTATTACTAGAAAATTTCTTTAATATGAAATACATTTATGTTTTTATGGTAATTAAACACATTTTAATTGCATTATTATTATTTATATTTTTTATGATAATTTTTAACTATAATTCTAATTCTAAATTTAATTAAAAGACTACAAAGAGAATTCAATTTCAATTCAAAAAAAAAAGAGCTAAACATATTATAAAATTTACTTTTTTTTTTATCCAATTTCACTTGATTATAATTCTAATTTCATTTTAATTCTGATTTCAAATCATAAATCCAATAGCCCCTAAGTAATGGTTGCTCGATAGATAAAGAGTTTGGATTAGTTGGAAGTGGGTGTACTTTATGAGACAACCTTCAAAGAAATTATTAAACTTTAGAAATTTAAATTTTTGTATGAGTGTTGATAATGAATTATAAATTCAACTTTAGCAATACTTGCTCAAAATAAAAAATAAAAAATAAAACTCGTCCCGGCTAAGCGACTGACGTCTCAATCCCCGAAAATTCTCCGATACCGTTTAGGTGAAAAAATGGCAGCCCCGGAAACATAAAAAAACGTGTCCCCCATCTTGGAAGTAAGGTGGGAAATGAACCAAATCTAGCCAAGTTTTGCCAAATCTATGGCCGTCTCCTGCTCCCCTGTAGCCCTTGGTCCGTGAACGTTGTCTTACAATGACACCAACGCCCTTCTGTAACTTCGCTTCTCAACGTGGTTCCATTACCGGAGGCAAGAATGACTAACAGATTAAGAAGATTAAGTTGTCCAAGATCTAAAACCAAGAAAACGACCTTATAACAACTACGATTCATGGGTCAATTGCATAACAGTTTGCCGACGTTCGACAAAGTAAAATAAATCTCATCATTTAGAATTATATGATTATAAGGTAATTGTGCATAAATAGTTACGTATCTTTTTTCAGATTTTTACTCAAATCATTATTTTTACAACTTTATATACTATATTCATTTCTTCTAATAAGATGACTTGAAATTAAAAAAAAAAAAATTGTTCCCAAGTAGAAAATAATTACGTTGGCTTCGCTAGCTAAGCTAGCTCGAGGGAAGATCGTTGTTAATTTGCCTAGAGCGGAGAGAGGGTCTAGCAAAGAAATAGATAATCCTTTATTAATTAGTACTCATCAATGGGATACATTTTTAAAGGAAATGAAATAACAACATTTACAGACCACGAAAAATGAAGTCAAAAGACTCATCTAGAAGTTCCATTGAATTAAGGCCATAAGGTTTTGGATCATCATAAGATACCCAAAAAGAATTTTTCAAGTAGTCACCCATCATTGTCGATTCTTGTGGACTAGTATTGAGCTCAACTACATTACTAGAAACGCCTTCTGTTATGGTTTTGTCAATAATTTTTTCATTACAAATATGAGGTGATGTAGGGTTTGAACTTACTGATGGGATATTGAAATTATTTGCTAATTTTAGTGAAAATTTTGAAGAAGTAGGATTGATTTTGTCTTTTCGACCCTTAACTTCACGTCTTTTGCTCAAATGAGCGTTCCAATGGTTCTTCACTTGATTGTCTGTCCTTCCCGGAACCCGACCAGCGATTAAGGACCACCTTTAGATTAACGGAAAAAAAAAACAGAAAAAAAAAACATTGAGCTTTAGTATTTGAGGTATTTAGAAAAACATTGAACTCGGCAATAAAATTAAGGTGCTTGTCTTCATCAAATTCACCGTATTCCCCTTAGCCACACCTCAATAACATCAAAGGGAAGGCAATACAAAATGAGAAAAACGACAAGTTATAGTTTCCAAAGATGCTGTTTGTAGGGAGGATTATTGATGAAGAAGGTTGAATTAGATAATCCACATGGATCTTTCCTACTTTGAGAACAACAAAGAGGTGGCGTCAAAGATGAAAAATATGCATGGCTTTGGCATATGGAATCATATAAATTTTTGCCACAAGAACTTATTCCACCAAATTTAGATATCAACTGCAATTTGGCCTTACGAATATTTGAGACAAAGGAACAACAACCAAGGCTTATTTGGGATGCAATCGAGGAAAGGTGAAAAAGGAGTGGACCTATTGCCAAGGAGATTGTGGAGTCTAATTATAAGGTCATCTTCTTCCTCCGAGAAATTGCCACGCTTAACACTAGGATTTAGATAGTTCATCCATCTTAGCCTGCAGCTTTTTCCATTCCTCTTCAGACCTAAATCACAATGACACCACAGCAAGGAAATACGAATAACTGGCTGTCGTTTCAGTTGAAAACAAAAGGTGAAACAAAAACTTGCAACTTCACAACTATATTTCATTCGTTTTCTTTGAATCCGGAAAAAGAAGTGCAAATTATAAAAAGCAACCTGTCTCCTTGGCCACGCGATTCCACTTCCCTTTGCCATGCACCTTTACGTGATCCATTAGAAGTCTATCCTCATCCTCTGTCCAAAACCCTTTTTTGTGTTCACTACTCCCTTCCATTGTTATTGGAAAGCTTACCTTAAACAACTCTACAAGAGAGAGAACAAAGATTGGGAACAAATTGGGGTTGAAGGAAGTGTTGGAATGCTTGCTGCTTATATAGCTGTGATCAGTGCAGATGGCTATGGGGAAGGAACGAGATGTAGCGAATTAGAAAAGAGAATTCACTTCACATCATCTCAAGAAAAAGAAAAAGAAAGGAAAGAAGGGTGATAGCGATTGAACCAAAGGGTTCTGTTGGAGTTACTCTTGTACATGCACGGTCAAGTTAACTTACAGCAGGGCAAGCGGATGGGCTTTGTTTGTTGCCCCAATGCTCACTCATCATTAATGCGAGAGGGCCCCCTGCCAATCTCAGACCTTCTATGTCCGTACCTTTTCTCCATTTTCAGACAAACAAGCATTCCTGCGCGCCTCTTTTTTTTTTTTTTTTAATATCTTAATTAAGATTCGCATTTTACGGAAGTTGAGTGAGTTAATATTTGAATTTTTTTTATCTCCACTAAGGAATTCTATTCTTGTAATCAGCCAAGTCAAACTAGATGCGTGTATTTGAACATGAATGTAACAGCAAGGCGTACTAATTGCTCAGATTAGCATTCTAATCTGATCCTGTCACAAGAATCCATAGTGAGTACACAATTTTCGGAATATGCCAAATAGAAATTCATTCAAGCGTTTGATCCTGTCTCAGCCCCATATCCATCGTGTTTGAAAACACAAAAAAGTTAAATAAATACAAGAATTGTATGTAGACTCACGTTGTTAAATTTTAACCATTGATTATAATTATTAATACGTTTTTTTATATAAATTATAGACCAATTGTAACGAACGATTAAAATTAAATGGTATAAACCTACATCAAATTTTTTGCATTTAAATTTTGTAATCATTTAATATAGTTTTTTTTTTTTCAAAAGAATGTTAATGGGCAAATTAGAAGATTTCTTGGCTGACAGGATTCCCAAACGACGACCTATTTGAGATGCAATCGATGAAAGGTCAAAAAGAGTGGATCTAATTAACGATGAAATCGTGATCGATTACATGCCCAAAATGACATGGTCTATCTGTACACAATATTTCATTAATAGTCGATAAAATTAATGCTGGCACCCTGGCACCACCTGGTGGGATGCAGAATTAACAGGGAATAGGGCAGTGGTATTTGTAAGCTTTACCTCTTTTGGCATTTAATCCAAGCAGTGTTTAACGGTGTCACTCTTGTAGACGCTCGCTGTTGATTCAACGAGATGTTACGACTTTAGAAGAGAGTAGGGTCACAGAAGCAACAGTTTGTAAATTCCTAAATCATGGTGAGACTGAAATGAGACAAATTTACTATTTTTACTTCATTCTTGCTGATTTTCTTTCTGCCATTTGTGATTCTTTAGCCTGTTTTAATCCAAGTCACGTTTCAACATACTCCCGTGACATAAAATACTATGGTACTGTGATATATACAGGAGGAGCAGCAAATTTTTTTTTTTTTTTTAATAACCTCCAATCAACAAACCCCAGAATCCCCCCGATTCACAGGTTCTCGTACAACAGGTTGTCAGATGTACGAAGGAGACTCTTTAAGCAGTAGCCAACGAGCACCCACTCCCGCTGCTAAAAAGAAACCAATTTCGGAGCCCAACAACATTTTGTTTTGTTCGGTTAGAAAGAATAATTATATAATTTAGATATATATTTTTTTATTTTTATGTATTTTTTATCTTCTTTATTAATGTTAAATAAAAATTTTAAATTTTAACTGCTAAATATTCTTAGGCACCTTTTTTTAAATTCAAAAATAATGAGTAATTAACTGTTAGTTATCAGTAAAAAAAAAAAAAATGTTTTTATGTTCAAAGAAAGGATTGCATTGTACCTTATTCTATTTAATGTGAGAGTTGTGATTGAGAGAGTCACATTTAATTCCCAACACTTCTCCCCCAAAATTAAAAGCTTGGTAGTCACTTCAATTAACTCCAGTAATTTTTCATTTTTTCAATTAATTAATTCCAACTAAGTCTTAAATTGGAGACCTCCAATTTCAAATCCCAACTTTTTTTTTTTTTTTTTTGAGTCTGAAGGTCTGAAGTACAGCAACGCTGACAACTGAAGAAGTCATGACCGCTTCGCTTCTCGTGTTAGACGGTGCAGATAGGCCCCCCGTTAGAAAGTCCAGGGCAGAAAAGAAATAAAAAGCAATTAATTTAGTGGACTTGGACAAAGCCAAGAATTGGACCTATGACATATTGTTCGTATATGAAAGGTTTGCACCAACAAATTATTTGATATTGAAATTATTTTCATAATTAAAAAATCTCAAATTTAAATTTTAGTTGGAGCCATTTAGCCCCAAAAAAAAAAAAAGGAAGAAGAAGAAGAAGAAGAAGAAGAAGAAGAAGAAGAAGTGCATGGGGGACAACTTTTTGGACTTATTTTATGACAGATTTCGAAGCTTAATACTGTCCTAACAATTAAAGAGTTGGACCAGTTTCCAAGTATTCTTGACAGAAATGGCATCACAATCCTGGAAATTGGCTAAAAATAAAATAAAATTTAAACGTGGATTCTGAACCCATTAATATGAAGATTACAGAAAGTCGTGTAAAGGAGGCTTTGGGTGTGATATTATATAGTCATGCGAGTCCTCAAAGATTATGCTCGCCCAATCATACTTTAGATCTCAATACATGGTCCGGCCCAATGCATATAGTCAATGCATTCCATGACCATGAGCCAGCTCCTTTACCTCAACGATGGGAATCTGGGCGATCAAATTGCCTGTTCTTTGACCCTACAGTCTGATCTGTTTAATCTTTCTGGGCTCCACTAGTCGCTGACAGGAGATATTTGGTCCGGTTGTTTTTTTTTTTTTTTTTTGGTTTTTCTGGATGGACAGCGTTAGATCACTGGGTTCACACTCGCTTAACTTGTACGGACATTCATCGGATTCACTATGGCAGCCCAACCATGCCTTTTGTGGTAGAATATCACTTCCCAACTTGGGGAGAACCCGAAGTGTTTTCACTTCATTGAATGTGCTTGAAAACCCATATCAGAAATCAAATTATACAATTGGATTTTCAGGACATAAGCCTGTCATTGACATTTCGTCAGTTTATAGCAAACTTCAGGAGCATACGGATAATGGGTTGTTTGGGGATGCGATCCGGGTTTATCTGGATTTGCTTGATAGTGGTTTTGCAGTTGAAGAGTTTAAATTCTTTCCCCGTTTAATTAAAGCGTTTGGTGGGCTCGGTGACATCACTAAGGCCAAGGAAATTCACGGGCATTTGGTAAAGTTGGGAGCTCTATCCGATTTATATGTCAATAATTCGCTTTTGAATGTTTATTGGAAATGCGGGGCAGTCGAGCTTGTGGTTAAAATGTTTGAGAAAATGCACGAAAAAGATTCGGTTTCGTGGAATACGATGGTACATGGGTTTTGTCAATCAGGAGACTATCTAAATTCATTGAGAATCTTTAGGAGGATGGTTAATGAATATGGTAGTTTGTACCCAAACCGAGTATCTTGTGTCTCTGCACTCTCATCGTGTGCTTCCTTTGAGGCTTTGAAGCAGGGCCGAGAGGTTCATGGGTTTCTTGTCAAAAATGGATTGGATGCTGATGAATTCTTGGTTAGTGGGCTGATTGAAATGTACATGAAATGTGGAGAGGTAAAGAATGCAGAAAACGTTTTCAATGGAATTTTTGATAAGGAGTTGTTAAGAGGAAACAGAGTGGTATGGAACGTGATGATTTTGGGGTATGTTTCTAATGAGTGTCCATCACTGGCATTGGAATTACTTAGCGAGATGTTGGAGCTGGGGATCTTCCCAGATTCCTCGACTATGGTAGCTGTTTTAGTTTTATGCTCACAATTGTTGGATTTAGGATTTGGGAAACAAATTCATGGTATGATCCTTGGCTTTGGGCTGGAAAATGACATAAGAATTGAAACAGCTCTTATGCAAATGTACTTTAAATGTGGTGATCCTGAGACTGGTTTGGCAATATTCAGGAGGTCTCAAAATCGTAACTTAGTTATGTGGGGTTCTGTGATCTCAAATTGTGTTCAGAGCAGTTACCCCAATGAGGCATTGCAATTGGTTTGTAATTTTGTGTCGGATGGTGGTTTTGCTGATTCTGTCACCCTTTTGGCTGCGCTGCGGGCATGTACATCCTTGGCCCTTAAGACCAGAGGGAAAGAATTCCACGGACTGGCAATAAAAATGGGACTTGATTCCAATGATTTTATTGGTGGTGCCCTAGTTGATATGTATGGAAAATGTGGGGACATGGACTCTGCTGGAAAAATTTTCCATAGAATACAAACCAGGGATTTGGTTTCATGGAATGCCCTAATATCTGGATATGCTCAAAAAGAGAGTGCACAAGAAGCTTTAAAAGCATTCCGTGACATTAGGTCTAAGCAAATCAAACCCAATTCGGTAACACTGGCATGTATTCTGTCTGCTTGCTCTCACTTGCCAATCATGATTCTTTGTAAGGAAGTTCACTGCTACCTACTTAGGCATGGGTTTGAGCACGATATTCTCGTGAGCAACTCTCTAATAAGTGCTTATGCCAAATGCGGGAACATAAATAGCTCATGGACGGTCTTTGAGAAATTGCCTGCACGAAATCTTGTATCATGGAATTCAATGATGTTGGGGTTAGGAACACATTGCCATATGGAGAAAATGCTGGTGATATTTGAAGAGATGGAGGAAGAAGGCATTAAGCCTGACCATCAAACTTTTACTGCTCTTCTTTCTGCCTGTAGCCATGCTGGGAGGGTTGATATGGGTTGGAAATATTTTAATAGTATGGTTGAAGATTATAACCTGGAGCCTCGAATTGAACAATTCACCTGTATGGTTGATCTTCTGGGCCGAGCTGGTCATCTACACCAGGCATATAAGCTGATCATGGAGATGCCTTGTTCCCCAGATGATCGTATATGGGGTTCACTTCTTGGATCCTGCAAAAATCACGGTGACACCAAGTTGGCCAAAACTGTCGCAAATCACATTTTTGGACTCGATCCTACAAGCACCGGTTATCGTGTCCTACTGGCAAATTTGTATGAAGATTCTGGGAAATGGAATGAAGTTACTAGAGTTAGATCAGAGATCAAGCATATGGGCCTTAAAAAGCAGCCTGGATGCAGTTGGATTGAAGTTAACAACACCATCCATAAATTTACCGCTGGCAGTTGCTTACATGAGCAGTCAAGGGAGATCTATTCTACCATTGATAGTTTAATGCTAGTTATGAAGGGGGAGGGGGATATACTCCCAACTTGCAATCAGCGAGTCCTGTGAACTATGATGGTGAGAATCGTCTTTGTTCTGATGATGATGATGGCTTGTGCTTCAACAACTTTGTAACTTGAAAACATAGTCTTTTGATAGTATCAAGTCAACGCTCACTGCTGTTGAGGCTGGACAACTATTACTCGGAAGGCAAGGCAGCGGCATTTGTGAATGATCGCAACTTGGATAATTCATCTTACAGCCTAGATGCCAGATCATTATTTGCCTGTGCCTCCATAACTAACTGAGTAAGTTTGGTAAGAATAGCGTGTTGTTTTCTTTATTCCAGCTTGGTCTTTTAGTTCTTTCAGTATTAGGTAGCTACTAATGAGCATTTTGATTTCAAGGCGAGCTTAGCTGAGATGGTAACGGAACAATCTGCCAGAAAACCGAAGATCAAAATCTGAGAAGGTAGCTGAGGTTCTTGTCTACTCCATCGGGACGGGCAGTGAGTTTAATCTCTTGAAGCTGAGCTGAAGTGGACGGGTTCTCAAGACCAGTGGCATACGACATTTGGTGGCATGCAGAGAACCAAATCCCGTATAAATGAATGCTTTGTGCCACCCAGAAGTGTAAAATGCTTTTCCAAAAGAGCAGAAGTAGACATCGCCAAGAGGAAGGGATTGGGTTGGGTTGGATTGGATTTTCTCTCCCAAGCAAAGCCTAAAACCGCTGGTGGCCGATCTGCTTCTTGTCTGTTTGCCGGCATCTCATTGAATCCTGCCACGTGGCGAACTGGGTCAATTTCCCGTTGAATATTGTTGCAGGAAAAAAAAAATAATAAAAGACTGTCACAGTACCCCAAAGCTTTACTGCATTGACGAATGTGTCTTCGGTCTTCTTTGACCTAGGAATTTGGGCGGAGAGTAAATTATCTTAGACCCGAGGTCATGGGCAAGAGGCATGCTTGGTTGCCCTCTCTGATGCTTTGGATCTAAGCTGGCAGGGCGGCGTGCGATAGGATTATCCTCCCAAATTTCATTGCAACGATGATATAATTCGATAAAATGTTTATTGAATTTAAAAATAAAAAATATACGAACCATGAGATAAATCATGTGCCGTCCACGTGACTTTATTTACGTTAGTACGTTGTCACAGTTTTGTTTTTTTTTTTTTCTGGCTCGTCTTATTTTGCAGATAAATTAAACAAGCTGGCGGGTCACAAATTGGTTCAAAGGTATAAAATTGAAGCAGACAAGCTAATGTTTCAGAAAGAAGGAATAAGTTGGAAAAGAAACTGGAAGGGGAAATAAAAATTGAAGCAGAGAAGCAGGTTCTTGACTGATATTTATCTGGGATTTTGTCTGTCAGTGGATGAAACTGATAAGTAATGTTTTTTAACCCTACTTAACTATTATTCACTTCTTAAGGCCCACTCGCTACTTCATAGTCTTTTGATGATTAATCAAAAGCTTAAAATTGGGTATGAATAAAAAAAGAACAAAAAGAAATATGAAGACGAGAATAAAGAGAAAAAAATAAAAAAGTAGTAAACATAATCATAACGAGTTCTTATAAATTTCATCTCCTCAATATTGCATTATAATATTTTGAGGGAAAGCAAGCGTGTGCAGAAAGGAAAATGTGGCACAAAAACATTAGAATACCACGCAGGCTTAATTCAAGAAGATCTATACTAGGTTTTAAAAGAAGTCGATCGGCTGCCAGGAATGCAGTTTGGAAAACATCGCACAAGTTTGCCATTTAAGGCAGCCCTGTCGAGCGCAAAGAACCCCGGATCTTGCTTGAGGGACTCCGAGTAACTTTCTAATGTTGCAACTATCTCGTCAAAATGCGGTCTTTTCTTGGGATTTCTTGACCAGCATCTGTTGATGAGATGACTAAATGCTCTTGGACATGTAGCAGGCAATGGTGGCCTTGCATTCTGCTCAAAAAATGGAAAATACAATGTTGAAGGCATTCATCTGTGAAGCAACAAGAAAATGAAACCTTTCCTGTCTTGGCCAGTTAACAGAGTGAAATTCAAGTAGGAAAGCAAAACAAAGAGCATAGAACAATGTACCACTCGGCCAACCGCCCACAAAAGGAGCACTTAAAATGATCCAAACCCCTGCAGCCTTCAAACAATTGATTATCCGTGACTAATAGTGAAACAGATACATTGCTAATTTTTTATATCACAGGCCTATTCATGCTTCAAGCATGTAAATGATGGGATGCTAGACAGGTTTTAAGAAGATGACCAGCAGATGCTAAAACCTCTTTTTTATTTGTGCTCTGTGTGTGTGCGCGTGAACTTCAGCAAGCATACATAGGTACTCATCTCTGTGCATGGTCTGGAAGAGAGATCGTAATGGATTGATGTTTATATTAAGTCACACATACTGAATCTTTGAAGGTTCAAAATTAGATGTGCTCTATGTTTATGTGCTCTAATGCACGTCTCTACTCTCAAGAAGATATGTTGTACATCAGCAGGGCCAGGACAACAGGGGCCAAATGTAATCATTTTAACTCAGTGATGGGTGCCAGTAAGTTAATCTGTTTGGGCTGCTCAACATGCGTGCGAGGAAGATAAATGTAGACAGACCAATCTAGAAGACTAGACTAGAATTTACAGAAATGACCTAACTATAAGGATTGAGATGTGAATTTGGTAATCGTACAACACTCAAGTAGATCACGCTTGTAGTTTACACGTTCCTCTTGCATAACCTGTGCACACTACCACAAGGCCAACATGGCTAGTAGTTCGTGTCAGATCCATGATTTTTGCGACAGACCAGATAATTAACATGCTGCCTATTGCGCAAACCAACTGCCATATCCGAGTGATACTGAATTCATTAACAAAGCCAATCAAGTGCGCCCTGCAACTATAGCCACAATCAGCATTACCACAAACAACACACCCTTCTTTGGTTCAACTTTATCGGCACCTGCACTACTACCATTATCTTTACCAATACCATCTCATTACAACTTGCAGCATGAGCAGAAATTTTGGTTTAACTAAATGGCTTACTATGAATAGCACTTAGCAATATAGAATTAAAATGCTCAGAACACTTGATTAAACCTGGGTGAGAATGTGCACAATTTACACTATGACCTCGAAAATAACCATGACCATTTACACTAGTACCTTTCATGCATTTCGCTTTAACATCTCTGGCTTCTTCCACTCTTCCATTCACCTTCTGTCTGAGAATCAAAACACGTCTCAATTGGTTAGATCCTGAAGAGAACTCTTATCTCCCTAAGTGAGTGTGTCGCTCTTTTATGGAGATCCCGACTGTTAAAACTAGCTCCGTACATTCTCTTACAATACAATTGAGAATACCTCTTTTCGTATCCCTCCCTCCTTGCATGTCATCATTCCAGGACCATAGGAGATCGTGATATCTTAGTCTTCCCCATCGTAAACTATGTTGTCAAATGATTCTTCCCCTTCTTATACTCTATTGGATTATCTAATCATGCTTTCAGCCTCTGGCCTTTTATGCTCTCCATATGATTATTAAAACACAATATATTACAGAATTTTGTCAAACAACAACGAAAGAGATAATGGATCTCCAGGTCATTCGATAACCGGACACACATTGCAAAGTTAATGATTCGATAAGACGTCAACAATAAAAAAGAAAGAAAGAAAAACAGAAGCATTTACCTTTTGGCAAACTGCAAATGCAGCCTGTTCGGGGGTCATGTTTTCAAATGGTATCAGTGCTGTTAAAATTTCCCACAGGACTATGCCAAAACTGTAAACATCAATTTTCTTTGTATGGCGTTTTTCTTTGATCATTTCAGGAGCCATCCAACGGTATGTCCCTGTGAAACCCTTCGCACTACAGCATTGAGATTCCAGACATGAAATTCCAAAATCGGCTACTTTTACAGACATGTCTTCCCCAAGAAGCAAATTTTCAGATTTGAGATCCCTATGAAGTATTCCTTCAGAATGAAGATACTGCATCCCATGAGCAATGTCCAGGGCTAATTTTAGAACAAGGTCGAGTGGAACAGAATGCGGCTCTTGCTGGTGGAGATATTTTCTCAGTGAACCCCCAGCCAAATACTCAGTAATTATGCAAAAAACAGGGGGTTTTTTACAGGCTGCAACGAACTGAATCAACAAAGAAAAGTTACGAAGAATAAATTTTCAGGATAAATGAAGAATAACTTGCCAGGAAAAAAGTTCCAACACAGACATTATGACTTTTGGTTCCACCATTTAGGTTCTGAGCAATCCCAATGAGGTCAAAGATGTAGATAATTTCAAAGTCCATAACATTCAAGATGTGATAACTGGCAAGCTACACATCAGATAAATGTTCTTTAGATAATTTCACTCTGAGCATAGAAAACTTCATTAAAATTTACCCATTTTTAAATCCACGGGGCTTGAAAAGGCACATTCTCGGGCATTTATGATACTTTTAGGAAAAGACACCAAACATCTGAAATATAAATATCAAAATATAGGATAAAACTTGTTCCAATGAGACTAGTTTAAGCGAACAGTGACCTTGGTTATAAATATCAACAGCTCCGAAGTGTTGTCAAGGAATGTTACAAAGTACGAAGAGAAAAAGTTCTCTCAAGTTTATTCAAGTGCAGAAGAACTAGACGGGACAAACTACAAGCGTAAAAGTCCAGCTTATTTTACAGATTCGGCAGCATACACCCCCAACCACCCCCCCCAAAAAAAAAAAAAACAAATTCCATAAATCTGAGACATGTAAAAATAGAAAAAGCGTTGGTGATTTAGGATTCGTAACTTCCTGCAAATGAATGTGAGTTCACATGTCCTATAGTTAGCAGGGATGTTTAATGCTACTGGCAACGTCTCTAAACTTTCACTAGAGGTAATAAATGATGCACATGGGTATACATCACTCTAGGCATCAAATCATCAATAAATGTCCATCAAAATTTGTGCCAGGAAGCCTGCGCCAGGAAAACATTACCGTCCTCTAGAATCACAAATCTTAAGTAACGATAGAGGGATTCCCCAAGACCGATCTTATTGCAAATGCTGTTTCACTTGAATATATACACAATTTTCTACGACCCAAACCATTCGACGTTCTTTTCTTAACAAGCTAGAACCACCACACAAGGAACCAACATCAAAATCCTTTCAAAACAAGTGCATGTAGCTTATAATAATTAACTGCACAATCATAATATAGCATGCGGCCAAAGATAATAGAGCTCACGGTGATGATATTAGGATGCCTTAACCGCAACAGCAATGCTACCTCTGAAGTGAACTGCTTCTCGAGCATGGCCGCCAAGTTCTCATCGTCCTCAGGCTGGCTCATAAGCTTGATGGCAACATCTCTTTGCTTATACACTCCTCTATAAATCCGACTGTGCTTCCCTGATGCAAATTTGTTACCAATGAACAACTGGGACACATCTGCACTCCATGCTTTCTCTCCCTCTCCTTTAATCTCTGCCCCAGATGACACCAGATATTTAGACCAAGAAACTGCTCTATTGTATTCTCCGAGGGAAAGCTTCCTTTCTGGCCGGCCATTGTTGGAGATTTTCTTAAACAAGCGAAATTTCTTCATGGGGTGGACTCCAAATACGGAAATTAGAACAGAAACTCAATTTAAACTGTGACCCAATAAAGAAAAAGGTGAACTTGCTAGCATAGGCACTGTTTGTAGTTCAGCTACATTTTCGAATATAACGATTCTCTCCCGGGATGGTCTAATAAACCATTGTCCGAACCTGGAAGCACAAAACCTCTTATTCGCATACAACCTTGAAAAATAGTCAGCTGTAAAAGCAAAGTCCACAATTTGCTCCACTTTCACGAAAACCAAGGTGATTTTTGTACGGGAAAGAGAGTGAGTCGAGTGACCTTTTTGAAATCCCGAACCTTTTCTCTTAAAATCTGTCAAAAAGGGTAGAAGTGAACCCCTGAATCTTCCGTTTTCAAACCAAAAAGGACACTTACGTCGAGATTTTCAAAGCTCGAGATAGGCTATGGCATCATGGTCACAGTAAAACAACCTAACCATGAACGACCAATGCCAGAGCATGAAAAAGGTTAGAGCTTGACGCTTCAAGGAGAGAGAGAGAGAGAGAGAGAGAGGGAGGGAGGGAGGGAGAGAGAGAGAGAGGAGAGCCAGTGGGGGTGGGAAGGTGTTGTTGTTGTTGTTGTTGTTGTGGGTGTGGGCTTGAAGCGTGCAAATTAATATCGTTTTGATCGTTATTTCTGGTGTATTGCAGTGGAGGAATACTCGAGGAAAACTAAAAGAGCGTTCGGTGCTGATAAATTTTATTGAATATTATAGAATTATTTTATCTTTTCATAAATTTGATGTAACGATTCAGTTCATTGCACGGTATAGTTAAACTTATATTTGTTTTTTTAATGAAATTGTAAAATAATTTCTTAATTTTCCCATTTTTAGTACAAAATGAGAACCAAAACAGCTTTTCTTTCTGTGTCGCGGTTTGTGTACGTGTGTGCTAGTGCTTGTGCTTGTGCTTGTGCTTCTGTTCGTGTTTTTTTTTTTTTTTATTTCTTTCTTTCATGTGCGTGGGGAGACTGTGATTACATTCATAACGTGCGAAGATCTACTTGGGAGGAGACAAACGGGGTCTCGTGATTGTGACTGTGACTGCCGTGTTTCTAGCCCCTCGATCTGCCCTTGCGTTTCCCACTAAATATCGAAAATGCCATTCCGGAGTATGGAAAGCACGTGGTGCTATTGCTAACTGTAAACTGACCACCGTAACCTCCGACTGCTATTAAATGCACCCAATATTTTATTTGACTCTCTCTCTCTCTCTCTTTCTCTCTATATATATATAGAGTCTGTCTGGATTTGATTATATTCTTTTTAAGAAAGTCTGGTTTGAAAAATCAAATCCCAATGCATTGCTCCCATGCCTTTCACATTCAACATTTTTTTTTAATACACTATATATATATATATATATATATATAAAGAAAAATTATTACAAATGTATCTCCACCATTAATTAGAGTTTTAAGAAAACTTTGGCAAAAATAGGAAAGACAACGCTAACTTGAATTGGGTCAATTACACACACACACACATATATATATATATATATATATATATGGCAATGACCATGCCAAAAAGATCTTGCATCTAACAAGTATTCAATGAGAAGAGAATTGGGGTGTGTATATTTCTAAATTTCAAAATTGAATATGTTCGTGATTTGATATTATTCGAAATAATTGTTATTAAAATATTAAAATTTTTATATAAATAATAACAAATAACGCATTATCTGAGCATAAAAGGACGATGATATCTTGTTTTATCGTTCCAAAAAAATAAGTAGGGGGGGGGGGCGGGGGCGGGGGGGTCGGGGGGGTGGTGGGGGGGACAAGGACAGTACTGTCAAAGCGAAGAATCAATCAATCATACATATCATATCATAGGGCACACAACACACGTCAATACGCGTGGTACGGTAGTAGATGCCTTAAATTATTGGTGGTGTTTTTGTCATTTGAGTGGGCCCGTGCCCACTGGCCGTGCTGTGTGCGTCGGCCGGTCGATCGGCCGTATGGCTTGGTCCTTTCCGTATACGGTCTCTTTTACCTCCTTCTTCACACACATCGATGACACCCCCTTTCTTTCTTTCTTTTTACTCTTACTTTTAACCTTTATTTATAATTTAATATTTTTTTCTCTACTATTGATAAAATTATTACTCTTCCAAAAAAAAAAAAAAAAAGAAAGAAGGTTGCGTAAATGTTCACCTATTTGAATTATTAATAAATATATTTTTTGATTAATTATAACTAATAATTAAAATTATTGTGCATTCAATTCAATTCAATTCAATTTACATGCCTACACAATACAATTCATTCTATTATTTATTGCAATATGGTCAGTGGATGGATTGTTTCATAAACTCATCACCAAACTCCCAGCTGACTCCAAACTAACTCCGCTCAAACTATTTATTCTTAATTTTTATTGAGTTTTCATAGTTTTAGTTGTGATTTTTTTTTTTTTGCGTTTGTAAAATGTGGAACGCATAATGCCGCAGTCAATTACGATGATTTTATTGATTTTTTGGGACTGAAAAATTTGTGGTTTCAAAATTATTCAAACTATTATTGAAGATTTGATTGAATGTTAAGATAAAAGTCGCCGCTTAAAATCAATCGTCTTTCAAAACCCCACCACTCTACTGTAGCCATTTGATTTTTGGGTTGGCATTTCCCTTGGGGACGAGCTGGCAACTTTTGGGACAAATCTGGGGGAATGGCTCTTCGTATACTTGCCTAAAAAGAAAAATGTCAATAATTCATATTAATAATATCGATGAGTACTGCCAAACCAAAACCAAACTTATATGTTATTATTTATGTCGAGATTTTAAATGTCAATTATATAATTAAGAAATTTTATATAACAAAAGGTAACATATAAACAAGAAAAAATTTATAATCTAATATTTTTAAAAACTTAAGTTAATGAAAATTTTTCATCATTTACATTGATATTTCAAATATGCGTTTAGACCTCAAAAACAGTTTATTCGATTACAGTTGATTCCGTGTCTGAACGTCAAGCTTCTTCTTTCACAAACCTTTTCTTTCCCTCCGGCAAACAACGGCTATCTAAGCATTCATTCCCCTTCCCATGTAGATTTTAAACCTTGCCTTGGTGCTTCGGGGCTTACTTTATCTTACTGTTTGCCAAAACTGCTTAATAATCATTTCTTTTTTTTTTCATTTTTCAATTGCCTTATTAAAAACTTACCTAACTTTTTTCTTTTTTAATTTTTTTTTTTTTAAAGTGAAAGCAATGGGCGACCGTACATGTGCGGCCCTCAAGTCGCCCGATTAATCAATATGCGAGTCCAACAAATACCCCCATTATTTTGGAAAAACTGAGAAATGGGGGAACTTCTAAATTAGGGATTAAAAAAAAAGAAAAAAAAAAGTGGGGGGGGGGGGCTTTGGTTCTTGCATTCTGCCCCTAATTGGTGCCCAAACCCTAACAGACTAATTTATTATTTGATACGATACTAAAGGAAGCAGGTTGAGTGACGTCAAGACCTTAAAAGGTTCAATTTTTTGTCGATTATTGCAGGTGTTAAGTCATTATCAATGGTCTAATTTCAACCCACAATCAATTAGTTTTGTCATATTTTGGTAAGAATGATAACAATATTTTAAGTGCTTGATAAATAGATAGGACAACCATTACCAGATCCCTTATTGATTTTATTATTTTGCACAATAATTTTGGAGACGTGCGCAGGCCCCCGGGGGGGGGGTGGGGGGGTGGTCTCGTGCCCCAACGTTGTTGTCCTTAACATTAAATAATTGACCAGTCGGCCTATTCAAATAATAAGCCCATAAGGCCCAAAAGAAGAAAGGGGGGGTTCTCAGCCTTGAAGTGACGGAGAAAAGATGGCAGAGAGATTGGTACGCTTTGTCACGTTTGCTCAGGTACGAAAAAAAAAACTCCACGAACGTGGCTGATGAAAGACATCAGGTGAAAGCTCGCAAGCAATTGTTATGTCATTGCAAGGAAAAAAAAATTTGTTGGAGGTTCTTTTTAATGCCACACTCGTTCATTAGCCGTCGTCTTATTGGTAAATGATAGAAGAAGAGTTGGGGCAGCGAAGCCCAACCAAAAAGGGTCTTTCCTTCCTTGGGGTGGGTTCCTTCTTTCTTTGAAAGGGGGAAAAAACAAAATAAAAAAATAAAAATTCCACAAATAAAAAAGAGTGTGGCTTTCGTCTGTTTAAAGGAGTCGATCCTCGTAATTGGACCCATAATGATAATACCTTTCTTTTTATTATTATTATTATTATTTTTTGTCAAACTTTTCCACGTGGCATAATGGGGTTGCTCAAACCTCTCCAACAGAGGTTTTATTTCAGCAATTGATAAATGGATTCATTTTACGGAAAAATTTTGCGATGGAAATTGGGGAAAAGGAACATTGTGTTCAATTCATAATTCGTATTTTAGAGAATAGAAACTATCCATTGGAATGGCAAAAAATTAGAGGTCACAACGTCCGGAATTAGTGTTAATCGTGCGGGGGAGCATCAACGGACCGAGTTCATGACAGTGGCGGGCGCGTGGATTTGTCGGCTTGGCACTAACGGCAAGCAACGGGAGCATTAACCCACCACCAAGGATCGCTGGATTCTTTTTTTTCTTTTTTTTTTTTTTGAAATGTCAATTTAATTGATTGAGAATGAGAGTTTTAATCATAAGTATAATTTACAATCTGAACCCTACATATTATTTCAATTTTTAAGTTTAATAATTACTAAATTAAATTTAGTGATTTTCTGATGTGTCTAAAACGATTTAGTTGATATTTGATGCTAAGAGTCAATCGTCACAGGAGTTTTGAGTGACGGTTAATTAAAGTGGGGACGCAAAGAGAAAAAAGATTTTTGTTTTTGTTTTTTCCTTTTAGCTTAATTGACGCCGAGAAAAATGATTATTAATAAATTATGCAAGCGTAATCAATAGTTGGCAATAGCCAGTGACACTACGACGATTATTATTAACGCCAAATGGGAAAAAAGATATGTTATTTTTTTCTGTTGGCCCAATGGGCCTCTTTCGTTAATGCCTAAACTCACCCTGACTCTCTGGCCGGCCCATGGTGTTTTGATTGACAGACACAATTTAAAATTTTATATTTTGAATTAAATGTAATTTTATTAACGTATAATAAATTATAAATTTTATATTTATTAGAAATATATTATAATTTAAATTTGAATTATAAAAATATAATATTTTGAAACAGTAATAAAATACAAGAAACACGTTGTTATCTAATAAGTTCCAACTGTAACAATAGTTTTTATTATGATATAAAATTATTACAATTTAATCATATAAAAGAGTTTTTTACGATTATTTTTTATTTTATTAGTTTTCAAAAAACACTACAAATAATTAATAAACAATCAATTACAATCATTAACAATACCTTATATCAATTGTAACAACAAAATGCAACTATAATTTTAAAAGCAGAGCCATTGAGAGAGGATGGTATATTCTTTTCGGTACATCGAGAAATCGCTTCTTAGATGGTATATGCAAACAGAATAAGCATTTTTCAAATCATTTAACGAAGCGAATATGCAAGTTAATGCATAAAAAAAAAGGCGATATGATTTACACAACATTCCCAGGTCTGATGAAATGTATGATCATTACAAGAGCAAGACGATTATGTAATAACCTCATGCATCATAAAATGTAACAGCAAACGTACTTAAATTTGATGAATTGGCGAGTATAGAAGAAAAGCTACCGTGAAGCAGGCTCGAAATGCTTTTTCGTGCTCCGAGCATCGGAGGAGACGCTGTTTGATACTCAGATGATCTGCTGAATCGAGCAATGTAATGGCCAGCCGTTGTTTTCCATACATATACAAACCTATATGTTTTACAATTTCCTCTGTTGCAAAAAAATACACAAAATAAAAAAAAAAAAAAAAAGAGAGGAAGACGAGAAAAAGAAAATGGTTCCAACAGGGAAATCTGTTAATTGAATTTTTTACAAAGCGAAAGAAGATTTGCGATGACTATTTTTCCTCGCAACATCATTACGTGGAATGTTACATTTTTTTATATAGGTTGTAACCAGAGATGAGGGAGCTAGCAGCAAAGGCTACAAAAGCCAGGAAGGCCATTGCAATAGAGGCACTAGCCATCACTGTGAACGCATCTTTCCCCCAGTTAGATTGCCAGTCATCGACCCGAGTGGCTGCTGACGATGAGGCCGATATGAGAAGATATGCCAGCACCTGCCATGTGAACCAACAGAGCAAGTTTTCCATTCAGATTGCAATGTTTCAGCAAAATTGGAGAAGCCACTGCAACACAATGGACTTGAGAAGGAGATTCTTGGATTAGAATAACCCACATGCCCAGCAATATGGTTACAGGGATCAAGCGGTAGTCCTTCCCTTGAACGGCTATATGTAATTCATTTTCATGGTACTACATTAACATTAGAATATTACCAGCATGCAATTAAAGACAAGGCAGAACAATAAATATTGTGGGAAACAGAGGATTTTCATGCTTATAACAGGTAAATGTTCTAACAAAATTGAAGTTAAGTCACCCAAGGTCACAGAGAGGGACCCTTTATCATCTCCAAAAATTATTTGGTTCCTGCAGCAAAGTCTCTTGCCGGAACCCTACTTTTCAACGGTATTTCTGTAAGGTTGCTCCTGAGCCTCAAACCTATGATCTTATATTTACAAACCTACAGCAGCTGATAGTAAACCAGGGAACTACACATTATAATCAAATAAAATCATTGTCTTCTAAATCAATGTGGACTCGCAGCCAATGGATGCTACCTATTGGATTGCAAATTTTTCCACAGCAATTCAAAACGATGTCTGATAAAGAACAGAAAATTATATCATCAAACGCATAAATAGTCAATACCTGCCCCAAAGGAAACCCGCAAGAAAAATACAAAAGCCACTTTAAAGTTCATCTCCCAGGTGGCCAACTAAAGTTTGATAGACCAGTTTACACCCTCATGTTGTTCAAAACCCCAAATTACAACTACAATTCACACCTAACCACACACATAATCATATTACTCCCAAAGAAAAAAAAAAGAATAAAGAAAAAAAACCAAAACGATAGATACAAGAACACAATGAATAAAAGAAATAGAGTATCAAAATTTTGTATCTTACCTGATCCATGAAGAAATTCAAGTGACAACGGAGGTGGTGACGGATTACATGTTTTCCAGTGACAAAACGGTAGGCGAGATCATAAGCTTGAAAACCCGAATATACAAATGAAATTACATTCACTGACAAGCAATACCTGCAGCAAAGTCATCATGACAAGCAATTCCCCAATAAAATGACTCCATTGGCAATTATACTGATTTTGTTAGTTAGTTTTTTTTTTTTTTCTTCTTCGGTTGCTTTGGTGAGGCAGAAGCGAACCTGTATTCTTTGTATCGGTCAAAGGAATCGCCACTCCAACCTTGAGTCTTGTCAGCTGCCATGACGGAGAAGGAAATCAAGCACAAAACGACTTCGCTTATTCTAAACCCTAACTCCGCAATCTTTATCATGTCTTGTCCCCTCGATCTCCTCAATATCGACGCCACCGTCGTCGTTCCCACTGTTGATCTCCCTTCCGTCCCCCCCTTCGTCATTGAATGCATCCCATCCTCCCTCACCGCTCTGTGCACCGTAGGCGCCGCTGTCCGGTCACTACAAGGAGCAGGCACTGCCGCCGCCGCCGCAGTAGCATTGGCCGCCCTCTCCACCGGCTGAAGCGGGGGAGTGAGAGGGGAGGGGTGAGTGAAAGTGTCCACGGCGACTAAAGCCTTCGAGTTGTCGAGCGGAGGAGAAGGCGGCTGCTGCTGCAGCTGCTTTTCCGGTGAGTTGAATGGGGAGGCGTAAGGAGGCGTGTCGGTCGGGTCGCCCTGGTCGGATCGGAGAGGGGAGTGGTATCGGAGAGGAGAGTGAGGCGACTCGAGGTGAGTCAGCGACTCGGAGTTCGACGAAGACGAACGTCTCATGTTGTTCGAGATTGAGATTTTGAGCTTCGCTTTCGCTTCCATGATTTGTCCTTTTATTTTCCGCCTGCGATTTTCTCGGAATTTAACGGACGCCTAAGTTACGTAGTTTCTGTTTGGCCACTGAGAAAAAAAAAAAAGCGATGGCGGAAAAAAAAACAAAAGAAAAAAGAAAAAGTAGAGCTTTAAACTTTCATGCGATGTTTTGTGGGACCATCACCACGTGGCACGTAAATACGATCCAAACGTTAGTTTCAGTCCCGAGATCTCTACATTTTCGAATTCCGGCAGCCCTGGAATGGTACACACGTCTGCTTTCTATTGGGTTTCGTTTAAAGAATGTTTGGAATCGGCTGTACTGAAATATATTTACTGTTGCTATGAGCTTTGCTCAGATTCCACGTTAACACACTGCAGGGAAGAGACTTGTAATTGAATGGAAAAAGTGAAGAAGTTTAATTTGAGGCTTTTCAATTTTTATTTGTAATATATATTCTTTATTAAATTTAATTTTTGTTTTCTCTATCAATAATTGCGGTTCCTTTTCATTAATTTATCTTTAATTTTATTACATTAACATATGGCGTTAGTTACTTAATACTAATTTAGATGTTATATCAGTATTTTTGATAAGGTAATTTTAAAAGAATAAAAATTATAAAAATTTAAAAATAAGAAAAAAATTCTAAAAATTTTGACAATTAACTAAAAACTTGAAAACCGAAAGGTTTAAATTAAAATTTTAAAAATATTATTTAAAATTTTAATTTAAATAAATTTATAATATTTTCATTTTAAAGTTTTTTAGAGTTTTTGAGTTTTTATTTATGAATTTTTAAGTTTTTAGATTTTTTATTTTTGTAAATTTTTCAAAATACTTGTATATTTTATTTTTAATACTTGGATTTTTTGAAAATCCTTTTAGAATTATTTTTTTGAATTTATAATTTTATTTTTAAAAAATTAAAACTTTTTCAATATCACGTCATAAAAAATGATAGCGTGATATGGGAGTTAATGTTGAGCCGGTGGCGGCATGATGAAATTAATGATAAATTAATTTTCAAAAACTAAAATCACTGATTAGAAAAAAGTGTAAAACTAAATTTAACCCAACAAAAAAAAAAAAATCGTTACGAATAAAATTAAAAGGAGCAAAATCAAATTAAGCTTTTTTGCCGGTAAGAAATGCAAGGAATCTTTTGATTTGAATTTTCTATTTTTTATTTTTGTCTTTTTTTTTTTTTTTTTACTTTAAGACCTTTTCATTGTTTTCTTCTAATTGAAGTCTTAATTATATTCTTACATGATTTAATTTCGTCAATAAGAGATTCATTTTTTTTTTTTTTATGAAGCGAATCATCTCAACACTGTGTAAAATAAATCATCTTTGATGGGGCAAATTATTCTCATCAATCGTAGCAGATGAAGCTTCATCATTGCGTTGGTGAAATTTACAAAAAAAATAATAATAAAAATAAAGAACTAAATAGCAAGCAGCCAAAGGGCGTTGCAGTGGCGGAGACTTTGTACGGTAAGGTGGTCGAGAGGAAGTAAAGTTCTTCCGTGTTTTCTTTCTTTTTGGGAGTGGACAAGACTTTTTCTCCCTTTGGCCTAAAAAGCACAAATGCCCCTGGCACCCTTTTTGGATTTTATTTGTTTAATTTTATTATTTTTTTTTTATAATAAAAAAAAAAATTTCAATCGGTTCCTTCCCACGCCCCACGCTGAGAGACATTTTCTTCCAATTCCTCAGTCTCTGCCAACAATAATACTCTCGAGAATGTTAAAACCAGCCCCCCGCAGAAAGCCTGCGTGTGGACGTGTGTCCCTCTCTACCCATTTAATTTATTTACTTATTTATTTATCTTTAAGAAAAGAAACGGAGAATAAATGGTTTCTTTTCAAACACGGGGATGTCGAATTTCTGCTTTTATTATTTTTATTAAGTTAAAATTTCACGTCCATTCTACTCAATCAAACTTAATTTTGTCTCCCTATTATTTTCTTCTTATCAGCTTCTTTCTCTTTCTTTTCCCTTTTATTTTTTCTACTCATTCAGATTTATTGGGCATATATTACATAATAAGAGTCAAATTTTTTTCGTTGTTAAAGACGAATGGTTTGCATATATCATTACCACAATAAGCCAGCTGTGGCTCTCTCATCTACTTTTCTCTTGATTTAATTCATTTAAAACATTAATCCCAACCACTGGATGGCAACATCCAAAACTAAAAGCCAGAAGAAAAGCATCGAGCATCTCTCTCTTCCCAATCAATCCTATTCATGTCTTCTTTCACTTTGAAGATCGTTTTATACCTCAAAAGAGCCAAAAAAGAAACCTCCGTTGTTGCTGGCCATGGTCCTTTAATTTTGTGCCCTTTGAGCTTGGGGATGCTGAGCCACATGACTTTTTCAGCGACCCTCCCCCCCCCCCCCACAATTGTCATTGCAATGTCAAAGGATCTTCACAACCAAGTCCAAATCATATGTTCATAAGAATGCCGAGCACGTGCACGTGCACGTGCATATAAGCCAATTAAGGTTCTTCTGGACAACAACAAGTCTCTCCCACAGATACCCCACCTTTACAAAGGGGACAAGAAATAGAAAATCAAACTGTGTTAAGACAGCACCTCAAACTTGGCCCCTCCAAAGCATTATCAGATCACTTGCTTGCTGAAGACAAAGGGTGTGTTACATAGTGAAACTAACGCTTTAGACACTTCAAAAAAGAAAAAAAGAAATTCTGTCGTGGTTACTGTTTACTATAATTGATAAAGTAGCATACAAAAAACAAAAAATTTACAACCAGTAAATATTGATGTGTGAAGAGGAAAAAGAACTTTGACATGAAAGACGCAAAAAGGAAACTGGGTATATTACAGAAGATGGATAAAGCTGTTTTAGATCATATTTTAATTTTTAGTTTTTTTTTTTTTTTGGCCACTTCCGGTTACATAGTTTCTATTTGTCTCAGATCATATGTTCTTTAAATCCTGGAACAAAAGAGTTGGATGAAGAATGAAGTCCCCTGTAAATGTACCCAGGTAATATTGTTGAGCACCTTCTTCTTACCTTTTAACCATCGCAATGTTTGTTAAAAATGTGCTGCATTTTTACCTCATAAATACATTGCTCAGAATGAACTATTCATTAGTCTACATAGAGAGAGCTTGGCTACAGGGGCAATGATGTGACAAAATTCACAAATTCTCTACGATTGAAATTTCCACCTTTTGATTCGATTTGTCCTGTATGGAAAGACACAGGCACTTGACGTCGAGGTGGGAATTGGGAAACTACAAACCACAGAGAGCAAAGTTTTGCCAAATTCACATGATAATGAAAAGGAGTTTAGTTGCGCAAACCTATCTCTCCTAAGAAACCTTCTCTGAATCACACCAGCCCATTTCTTAAGTCCTATGATTTGGAAAATTTTTTGGATTTAAAATCCATGGAGTTGTGTAATTCCATGAAATTCAAAGTTCTCGTACCAAACCAGTCCTAAGAGCCATTGTTTGAACTTATCCCGCCGTACGAGAGAAGGGGAAGCCACGGAGTGGCAGGGGAATCAGAGAAACTCCATTTACACGACTGCAAATCTTCCTCTCATCGTTTCAATTTAGGGGATTTTTTTACAACAGTTAATCATTGCGAATGAAAAACATCGTATGGTGTTTTTTTTATCTTTGCCCATTTGGCATTTGCTAAATAAAGAACAAAAAAATGTGTCCGTCATTAATTTTTATGAGCAGGATCTCCATCCGGTAACTGCTGAATAAGGACCTCTTCTTTCAGTGAGATCCTTCGACTTAGGCAATGACCTTGGAGAAATGTCATTACGCCCATCTTAGCAAAGGTTAGAAACAGATGGTAAAACTCTGAGATCCAAAACAAACCTTATAGCTACAGTGGGGTGGACTCGGTAACAACGATGCATCCTCCTGAGGTTACGGGTTCTAGATGAGTTGATCCCATGGCCACCAAAGCTACACCTCCATTACCAGCAGCTTCCAAATTATTGCCTGCAACACTTGGAGTCCCAGCATTCTCTGTATGAACTGGCCAAAGCAGACTCTGCCATCTCAAGAAATAGCTCTGGCTCGGAGGTTGGGTTCTCACATACCGAGTAGTTGTTACAACAGAGGCAGGGGACTGCTCAGAATCAGCTCGAATATTGGATAAAGCGCTAAGGTCAAGATTTGGGAAGACTGAGCAGCGGCACCGTGGACATTTTACATTCAGTCTAAGCCACTCATCGATACATTCTACATGAAAATTGTGAGCACAAGGCAGGCCTCGAACCTGTATCATTGCCAGTAAGAAACTTTGGATTAAATGCATCTATTGATGCCACCACACAAGCACAGAAATCTGGCATACTCTTATTTAAACAGCTGTGCAGTGACTTCTACCAGTTAGATGTGTCTTATTTTTACCTGACAGAAACCTGAGTCACATATAGCCCATAAAGCTCTAGCATCCTAGAAAGCCAATCGCAAGAGCCCCCAGGAATACATGTAGTTCACAAGAATGATACAACCAGCACTGAACTTTCCAATCCCATAGTGAAAAATTGTAATTAACCTCAAGTTTAGACAACACATAGCTTCATTACACAGGAACAACACTGAACCAAATGATGCAACTACATCTTGTGACACTTGTCAAGTAAAACAGAGAAGTTTTCTCTTTGAAATAGCCAATAGTCTTGAGCATGGCAAGCAACTGTAGAGAGTGGAAATCATAACGCTTAGGAAAAAGGAGAAATTATACAGGAACTGGAGTATTTACCTCATTCCCCAAATGGAACTCTTCTAGGCAAATGGGGCATTCACTGCAATCAATTGGAACAGCCTTTAGCCTGAACTTTGGCAGTTCCTGAATCAGTGCCTCAACTGCTTCTCTCTATGGAAAGGAGCCAAGAAATAAGCCATTGTCAGAACTATGAACTCAAAAAGACAGCTCATTTAACATTTGAATATGAACAGGAAAAACTCAAAATAAAGAATATTGTAGCTGACAAAAAAGCAATAACTGAATGATAAGTAGGGCTTACCTGAGTAGGTGTCAAATAAAGTCCAGGATGGTATGCAGCAGCATCTTGCCCCATGCCTCTCATTTCTTGACCTGCAGCTTCAAATGCCCAATCTGGTACCCGGATCATATCAAGCAAAACCTGGTTTACCACAAAAAGAAACTAGTCAACAAGACTTTCAAATAGCAGTTCTAATCTCCAGAATTCAAGATGCATGAAGTGCTACCCCATATTCAGAAATGGGAATCCCCTGTTGAGCACGCAATAAGTGGGCTTGTCTTCGTGTCAGCCACTGTAACAGAATGAGTTCAAACAACCCACGAGGGCAGTAAATTTAGAAAGCATCAAAATGGCATCACTTATAGATAATTAGGCTGGAAAACATAGAGCCAGATCAAACTCAATCCTGATGAAAGCTGCACAAAAAACAAGCTAGAATACCATTCTGGCTGATATGCAAGCAATACAAATAAGCCCGCAGTAACTGAAAAGCAACCAAATAAGGAAACCCCATTTCTGACCTTCTTCTGGCAACTGCAGGGGGGAAAATCCATCAGTTTCAGCCTTAAATTGTTGCAAACAACAATCCCCAAGAAGAGTTAGGGACAACAGACAAGGAAATACTTCAAAAGGAAAAATGACTTACACAGTTCCTTGCACTCGTGAACCATAGCGTACCAATTATGGTCCAAGCCCAAAGAAATGGATAGAGTATCAGAGACAAAATAGAAAGAACCACCATTCTTCCAACAAAACGGGCATACCTCTGCTGCCACCCAAAGTCCCTAGGCCATTTAAGCAAACAAAAGGCAAAAATTTAATCAAACAAGACTTATCTGTGCAAAGTGCCTTAAGAGACTTGAGCATAACTTGAAATACAGATGGACACAACTGAGTCTTCAGCTATATAGATGCAATGATAGAATGAAATATTCTGAAAACAATCATTAAGGGTAAGATCTGACAAATTGGGATCTCTACCTAGAAATATCCTTTTTGGCATAGCAAATACAATGTAGGTGTCTATCCAAAATTTAAACTCATGCAAAATTCTTGCTTCATGTTTTCCCCACAGTTTTCATTGAGAGCATCATTCGAAACTAACAAAAAGCAAGACTATAATTAGAGTGTATTGGATAGAAAATCTTACAAACCCATCCCAGCGGCAAGCCCATTATCTATGAACATCAACAGTCGGAAAAAAAACACGGTAGTGTAATCAACCTGCAACAGTGAAGATGAGGCATGAGTGAACAAGAAGATATTCGAAAATCAATACAAATCTTTCAAAGGTTGAACGCCAAATAGACCCACCACGATCCATATGTGCAAGGGGTATGTACAAAGATGATAGCGCTTCCAATTGACGGCAACAATGATTCTGTTTGCAAATTTCGTTAAAGAATTCAACAATTCAATGCAGTAGCCATAGGAGGAAAATGCACAAATAGCTCATGAAAAGAGGGAAAGAAAGAGCGCTGAGCAAACTGAACCTAATAAGGATTCAAAAAAAATGTACCCACCTAAAAACACAAAATATACAAGCAAGAGTCCGAAGAAATTCAAAGAACAACGGGAAGTGAAATTCCCAGAAATCAGATTCAACAAAAAAAAAAAAACAACACAGAACCCATAAAAGATTCCAACTTTAACTAAAGAAAATTGAAAAAAAGAAAAGAAAAGAAAAAGGATACACGCTTGTTGCCAGCATCGACAAGAAGAACCCATCGTACCTGCAAAAACCCCCAAGTTCCCACAATTAAAAAAAAAAAATCCCACCTTTTTAAGCTTACGCAACACAAAACACACGAAGTGAGTACAAAGAAATGGAAACAGAATCGACCACTTGAAATCAACGCCTCTGATAGCCATAACCCAAAATAAAATCCCCCTGCAAGAAAACACGCTAAAGCTGAATCCTCATTTCGCCACCACTTTACAGTTTACACGAGAGAAAATTTTGCGTGTCTGATAGAGATCAAAAGAGAGAGAGAGTGGGTGGGGTGGGCTCGAAGAAGACTAAAGATTTGACGGGAGTCCGTGTGCCGTATTGACGGCGTTAAAACGATAGGGGTCCTACCATTACTTAACTTTTGTTATCGGGCAGGGGGCGGAAGGACGGCTAGTGGGAAAAGGATGGGGTTACGTGTGGGTGTTATTTGTGCTGGAAAAGCTCATTGTTGCATTGGTTAAGAATATAAAAATTATCTTAACTCCTCACTTGAGTGCCTCACTCTTACGCTCACTTAAATTTTTTGGTTCGGAGAATCAGCAAAGCTTTTTTTTTAAAAAAAAAATAATAAATACAATAAAATATATTATATTTGGAAGTAAAAACTATATATAAATTTTGTTTTAAGAAAACATATTATATATATATAAGAGGTTATCGATGGGGGGCCACGATGGTAGAATTAATTTAATTGGATATGACGACGTTAGGAGCACTGAAAGCAATCGTCAGCAGAGGTTTTCAAACTTTACGTTGGCCTAACGGAAGTTTTGTCGGCCTTTTCCTCTTCGTGAAAAAGCAAAAAAAAAAAAAAAAAAACTCTCTTTCGGAGTGTGATCTTTGTCGCTTCCTTCGTTTTTGTATTTGCATCAAGAGACAGCTCACCCCCATTTAATGAAAAAAACAAAAAAATAAAAATAATAAGCTGCCATTTAATTACATTTGATTTGTCATTCATGCAGTAGTTGTATTTGTTGCGTTGCGTTTTTTTGGCACTCAAAGCCTTCGTCAAACGTGGAAGTTGCACAGCCTTTTTGTTAGCAGAAAGCTCCGCTGCCTCCTAATTTACAAGTTGCAGAAGGGTCCTCGTCGGTAGTAGTAATGAATGACCTTTGCCAAATCGTACGGATTCCAATTTATGTGAGATTTTAATGCCAACCATTTGTTTTTCCCAAGTCATAGGAGATTTTATCAGTGTCGATTTACGATTGAAGGAAAACTTTCCGGCGAAATGCGCAAGGGATTCGTCGAGATAAAACAAAATGTGAGGTGGCGATGCTTGTTGCTAGACAAATTTGCACTTCACACGCTGACTTTACACCGTACTCATGCTTCGCGTATTAAGTTCTTTAAAATTGTAAATATTATATTAAAATTAACAGCCTATCATAATAAAAATTATTAAAAAATTATTGTATCCTTGTATATAATAAAATAATAAAATATTTATTTTTATATTATTTTTTTCTTTTTAATTTGTTTTTTTTTCTCTTGAATGAAATTCTGATTGAATCTTTATAAAATGCAAGTAAAATTATATTTGGATTCATTACTACTTTTTTTTTTTGATTTTGTGTTCATATTTTATGATTTTAAGATTTTTTATTATGTTTAAAATTATCTCATAACTTCGTTAATTTTTTAATTTCTCATATTTTTAAAAATTTAGAACTACAATAAAAAGTCTTCATTATTTTTTTTTTTTGTGTAATTAAGTATGAATGAATGAATGTAGCAGCTAGGAGAATATGAATGATGACATAGGATTAAAATTGATGGAATTTTAAAACAAGATTAATAGGAAAGTAATAGTAGGTAAGGAAAGATGGTGGTAAAGGATAATAGATAATAAAGTGAGAGGATAAAATTAAGATAAATAAATTTTTTTTTTTAAAAGGTAAGATAAAAATTATGGCGGCAGGTAAGTAGAGAAAGGTTGTTTGAAAAGACATTGGTCGTTCTAATCATTTCTAAGGGCACTTTTATTAATAAGAGTAATTCTTACTAACGATAAATTTATAAAAAATATATATTTTTTTGTTATTGCTTTATATATATATATATATATATAATTTTTTAAAATATGAAATAAAAAATTTAAATACACCCAAAATTTAGGTGCAAAAAGTGAATTTGCTTGCTTGTACGCATCAAGGTACACAGGCTTCTACGCACATAATGGTCCCCTGTACCTCCTAAGACCCAAACTCAAAAGCTTCCAAGGAATCAAAATGCTTGAGCCATTCGGACCTCCGCGCGTGCGGCCGTGCTTACCGAAGTCTCCCTCTCAAGATTAAATTGCCAATAGCAACTCTTGACAGGCTTCAAGGTGCATCAATAAGACCAACCCGTTCTCACCCAATTTCGAGCTTTCCTCTCAGCATGAGAAAATGTAATAAGAAAAAGCTAGCCAGCAGCGCAAGACAGTCAGTTTGGGGCCATGCATATGCTCGGGAACATGCTCCATGACATGCTGCACATCCACATGCTATCTGTACAGGCTGCTTGCATACTCTAAAGGGAAAGGTTACAATGCTTCACAAAGCATTCACCGCAGAGCTAAGGTAGCAAATCAAGGCTCCAATGGGCACGGTAGATATTTCAGAAACCAAACTTTCGTTTTCTCTGAAATTTTCCACCGGGAAGGGAACGGATGGCATACCGTGAATTAATAAGCTCACGGGGAATTACAGCCCCAGAGGATTTTAGAACTTCAATGAAGTCTGGAAATAAATTCTTATTCTCCTCGTTGACAAAAACAATCGCTGTACCTTCCTTTCCCATGCGGGACGCCCTCCCAATCTGATGGACATACTCCTTGACGGAATTGGGCATGTCAAAGACTATTACCTGTCTCACACCCATGAGATCAACTCCCCGACCCAGAACCCCAGTTGACACAACTACCGGAACCTCTCCCACCAGAAATGATCTCATGATCTCTCTTCTTTCCTTCATTGGCTTCTCTCCATGAATTGAAAGAGCCTTCAATCCAGTGGTCAATGTAATTGCATTAGATAAGAGGTCTGCCCCAAGTTTTGAACCCACGTACACAACAGCAGGTGGAATAAAATGCCGCTTGCTCAACAATATGTCAAAAAGTTTCTGCTTCTTTTGCTTTGACTCCACCCATATAGCCAACTGCCTCACAGCCTTACTTGGCTGATTGGGCTGACCATTGGATACTAGTATAATATCTTTTGTCATTGAGCTCGCCATCTTTTCTATATCTTGAGAAATTGTTGCAGAATACATTAAAACCTGGGGTTGTGATAGAGCCCTAAAAATCTGCATAACCTGATCTCTGAAGCCCCTTTGAAGCATGCAATCCACCTCATCTAGAACAAATATCTTTATATCATCTAACACAATATCATATTTGATCAGCATATCAATTAGCCTCCCTGGTGTTCCCACTATCAGTTCTATTCCTTGTTGAATGCGATGGAGTTGTCCAGCCAAGGCATCACCACCAACTACAAGTGCAGTCTTAAAAGGCAAACCCTTCCCAAGAAGCTTAGCTTGATCCTCAACCTGTATACAGAGCTCTCTAGTTGGTGCTAAAACCATTGCTAGTGGATTTCTATGGTTAGGAAAGTTTTTATGGTGATAATTTGCACACAGAGAAACAATAGGAACCAAAAAAGAAGCAGTCTTCCCTGATCCTGTGTCAGCTGAAGCAAGTAGGCTCTTGCCATTCAAAGCAACTGGGATTGCTTGAATCTGGACAGGTGTAGGCATTTCATATCCTGCAGCTTCTATATTCTGGAGGAGCTTCTGAGGAAGATTGCAGGAAGAAAATGATAAAATGGGAGCTGGAACTGAGTCCCCTTTCACAATGATATCAAGTTTTTTTCTCAGTAACTCAGTCTGTTTATCAATCAAAGCCTGAGATCCAGACTTACTGTCAGAATCGCTAACATAGAAGCACTCATCAGTTGCAGCTAATCTTTTGGGAGGCAGATCAACAGGAGTCTGAGCTTGGGTAACCCTTCCTAATAGAGTCTGCTTGCATTCTAGGCTGCAAATATCATCATCAGTCTCATCGCATATGTACTCACCATAGCGGCCACATACAATACAAATAGGCTCCCCTGGAAGAGCTTCTCTCTGGTCTCTACACATCTTTTTCACATCATTTCCTGTATCAGGGACTAGAGAAGAAATACATAAGTCGGGCAGATAGATCAGAGTCATAAAAATGCAAAAACATATCAATAAAACTTGGAAAGAGGCCATTGTTTATTTTTAAATTCTCAGATGAACAGCCCCTTTAAGCTTTAAGAAAGAAAACAGCTTGCATAAGGTGTTTTGTTGCTTGGAAAGAAACTTGCACACCAATTCTAGGGCCATGCAAGGTTTCATGCAATTTGTGTACAAGAACAAAAATGAAACAAAAGGAAGAAGAAGATGAAAGATCAAATCAAAAGGACTAATCATGTTGGAAATTTTAAAAAGAAAACTAAAGATTTAAAATAGATGAGAGGACAATAAGTATCAGTTGGAGGGAACAAGGCAGCGAAGACAATGAAGATATAGATACCATGAGCATGATGTGGTTGATGAGCATCGTCTGTGATGGTTATCAAAGTTGTGGACTGATTATCTCCAAGGTTTGCAGCCTCCATTGGCCCCTTATTAAGATATAAAGCTGCAACATACTAGAAATGAGAAAATTTGAAAGAAAAAAAAAATGTTGGCCTAAGGAAGAAACAACATATTGTAACAAACATGGAAAAATAGAATAAACAAAAACTAGCAAAATGTCAACTTTATCAAAGACCTATTTTCTGGACCTAAATGAACTTAAAGCAATTAAGATGGTCATAGAATTTTCTTCTAACAACTTAGTTTGAGTAGTGCAACTTAAAGCTTAAGATCTGGAAACCTAACAAAGGAAAGGAAAAATGGTTAATTAATTCAAGCCAAAAATCTGGCAGAGCCTCTCCCATGGCTAGGATGTTTTCTCCTGTGATAAAAATGCACATTTAACATAACAATCTCAGTTAAATCTGCCCAAATGACAGATTTAGTTTTCATCCACCACGATCAACCACAATTCTGCTGTCAATCCAAGTACTTGGTTCAAAATTCAAGTACCAAAAACCAACACAAAGTTAATCTACTCAAACAGAATCACATTCACACAAGCAAGCATGGTCCTATTTCGGAAAAAGCAGATGCAGGAACCATATGGGCCCACCCCATCTCCCAAAAATCCATGTTATATATCAAATTCCCCCAAAATAAGTCTTGTCACATGAACTCAGTATCAGCAACAATCGGGTAAGGGCAGTTCCCAATTCAATGCAAATCATGCACTGACAAGCACGCAAGTCTTAGTCCATACACAACAATCAAAAGAGTAATAAAAGAATTAAACCGGAATTAACAGCAAGCGTGCCAAAAATTGGGTTTAGACTTACATACCAAAGCGCACTTCCCAGGTCTGAATTGGGTTCAAAGGAACCCGCCGTCCCCACCAAGCCAAGCCAACCTCAGTCGACTAGCCGAGACCCAGATACACCCGAATACCCCCAATTAATCACAATTATTGTTTTGGATATGCGGCTGCAACGTGACAACTTCTTCGATGGTCGCTCTTTTCTTTTTTGCTTTTTATTTTTGGTGGGTGTGAAGGGGAAAAAAGAAAAAAAAATCAAAAGTTCGGAAAAGGAAGAAAACGATCCAAGCTCCGTGGAGGTGAGGTTATGGCCGGTGATTCTGTATGCATCAGCGCGAGGGGCCTCCAGAATATGTTATTGGCGCAGCCGCATCTTCCAGAAGAGGAGCCTTTTGGGCAACCTCAACTATGGCGGTGGAGGTGGGGGGGTCTATTCTATGTAAAACGCAGGGTCTTGGATTCTTCTTTCGCTGGAGGAGGCAGAAAATCAAGGAGAAGGGGGGGAAAAATCCCTTATTTTTTAATTTTTCTTTATTTTGAAGAAATACAATATCGGAATAATATTTTAACAATTTGATTATTATGTGTGTGTGTGTGTATATATATGTTAAAAAAATAGTTTTTTTTTTTTTAAAGAAGCAACTTAATGCGTAGAAGGATTTGAAAAACCGAAAAAAAGAAAAAGAAAAGGGAACAGAGAGACAGGGATGGGGTCATTTATATAAGCTAATTCTACTAATTTGCTTTTTATTTTGGATGTTGGAAAAAGGAATCTATAATGTGTCAGGGACACAAACATCCATATAAGCTATTTAGATTTACATGAATCACAGAGAATCAATATCCATCCGATTAGCTAAGGGGGGTTGTTTATCCTAAGTAGGTACCCTGGAGCTCGGAAGAACCTCCACATCTTCAATACCCGCGGCCCCCAGGAGCCACTATTCTCGTAGATGGCAAGGGAACAGATTAGATTGGATTCGACTCAATGTTAAGTCAGGCTACTGCATGATAAGATAATTGAGATTTTGAATATTTTGAGTTTTTAAATTTGAGTTATGGGTCATTAATATTTTTTTTTTTTAGATAATACGAGTTAAGTGGCATCAGATTTTAAACAAATTAAATCGGTTTATTTTGGTCAGGTGGAGCTTTATCCACTGATCCAAATAAGATGAAGAACATATAAATTGATCTCAACAAACCTGATTTGCATTCTATGGCGAAGATGCAGCAATTCTGTTGAATATAACGGAGAAGAAGCAGTGTGGCAAACAAATTTCACTTTTGTGCAGCATGCATTGAACTGAATAGACCACGCCATCAAGTTCATTGAAAGCATGTTCTCCAATTAGAGGCTACCATAAGTCCCAAATGAAACTCTGTGGCCTGTATTGGGCAAGTCACTTATGGGAAAAAAGGTCAAACTATGCCCAAAAGCCACTGATTGTAACCCCACTTAATATTTCACCCGCAGACCAAAGCACAAGAATGCAATAGTTTTGCTAAATTTATTCCTTTTCCGTGTAGTTTATCACTTTCAATCGCCAAGATTGCGTGGGAAATGCTACTCACGTTTTAACAGAAAAAGAGGTGCAACTCCCAAAGGTATTTGATGGCCTTAAGGTTTGAGAAGCTATCGTGAAGAAAATATATAAGAACATTTCAGCTTAAAAGGATGTAAGAAATGATTGGATATATGAGCTGCATAAATCAAATAGAAAAAAGATTCTGCAGCCAATTGAGCCTCAACTGGCCGATATAAAGATTCAATGCGTCCTTTTTGTAGTCTGAAAACATAGATCAACAAAATAAGGGTAAGAACATTTAGTCTCTTGTTTTAGGTCTCAAGAGTCAATCCGATGGAGAAAATCTTTTAGCTTTAGGTACATATTGGCGGGCTCTGGCATTTGTACACAGCAGATGCAGGTTGCTTGTAGGGAGGTATAATACTGGCATCAACGAATCGGACTCCCCCAGGAGCAAAGGAAAGTTCGCTATGCCTGAAATAACATGAAAAGCAAATTATCAAATACCAGGTTGTAACCATCTTCTGTGGTACATTTGTAACAATAAGTATCTTTATTTCGTTTACAATAGCAGCTAGTAATTGAACAGTTGCATTACCTCCGAAGGTCTAGCCCAACTAAACCAGCTTGTAGGACTGTTAAATTATCAGAATCTGGAGAAACAATAATGATTGTTTCTTCAGAGTACTGGGTCTCAAGGATGGACATCAGTTGCGTCACTCGGACAAATACATCTGAAACGCTCTCATTTGGAGTTCCATCATCAATTGGAGGAGGCTTGTTTCTCGTCGATATAGTATCTAATGCATGCACCTGAACCATTTCCAAGCATTCAGTTTCTCATCTATTAAGATAGCCTCCCATACAGTCTTAAACCAGGGAGAAGGAAGCAGTACAACTTTATTATTTAGAGGGGACCATGAATAACGTCGCATACTTCTGAAACAGCTTCCAAGTTTTTGCCTTCATAAGCTCCCAATCCACGAGCATCCAGGAAGCTATACTCTGGAACTATATAACTGCAACCAACAGAATACTATTCCAATCAATGCATAGAGACAAATTTATGTGAATGCAAACCATACACTTGTCTTAAGCTTGGGATCTTACATCCCACCCCTCCCCCTTCCCCGCAGCGAACCAAGTCCCCCCACCTCAATGCTCACAACTTTGCATTCATGTACATAAGGTAGCCATTCTTCTTGTCCATTTGACTTGGGAAAGCAGGAATAACTATAAGTAAGGTGTGAGCTTTGAACCCCAAATTTTACCCCTAGTTTCATGCCTGGTGGTCACCAAGCTATAATTAGTGGTTATAAGGTAGCCGTTAATCCTACCAACATTCTGGCTCAAATCAAGACCTTTTAGGAGACACATATGCTTTTTGCTTGCGGATCAATTCCCTTAATTCACGAAGGAATACTCAACAACAATTGCCATACCTCCTACTAATACCATTGACCGCAGCAACGATCTCTGCTGCCTGGTAAGCTCTCTGAGTAATGGAAGGCCAAATCCAACAGCCGCTGGCACAAGCCCCCATTGCCTTCAATTCTAAAGCAGTCCTCAATGTCTGCTTCTTCCCTTTCTCAGACAACCCGCTATCAACTGATGTTTTCGCCACTGGATTTGTGTTGATGATTCCTAATCTCTCAAATTCAGATTCCCCAGCTCTCACTAAATAGTACCTTTATGCACCCACAAAGCCACTAATCACAAAAGTGTTGAAAGCTGCAACACAATAGCAACAATACCACTATTACCAATGTTTCAACTGTGCTTTAATTCATTCATTGACCCATCACCAATTCATCATATGAGCCAATGAAAAATAGCCACAAGATAATTTAAGAGAAAACTTTTCAATTCATTGAAAAGCCACTTTTCCTTCTTGTATTTAGTCCTTGGATTTTCTGAGGAACTAACCACAGACAACGTAAAAAAAAAAAAAAACTGAAAGAAAAAGTGGGTATGGGAATACTTGTTGCTGAGACTGGGAGGGGGCATTTGGAAGAGGCCACGACCACCTGCGACATTACCAGCGAATAGGGGAACGGAGGTGGGGATTGCTGCGAGGAGGTGGCGGCGCGTTATTGGTATAACAGAATTGTGAGGGTCGTGAACGGTGGCGATTGTTGATGCTGGCGGTGGTGTAGGGACGGGAGATAGGTGTGGAACAACTGGGCTCGTCGCCGAACAGGCAGCTGTCGCTAGCATTTTGGCGGCTTTATGATGCTCTTAGAGTTTAACATAACAGACATGGCTTCACAGTGACACTAAGAAATTTAAAAGATGTAAAAGACACTCAAGGTCGGTTTTTTTTTTTTTTTTCCCCTCGTGGATATGATTTTTTCGCTGATTTTGAGGCTACGGCTTTTCAATTGGAAAAATAAATTTGGCAAAAAGAAAAATGGGCAAGGAGGCGTGGGAGTCAAATCACCAAATCCCATAAATTATCACTTTTAACGCCAATGTGGCATCTGTTGAGCATGATGTTTGATGATTTGGGTTGATCATCAATTAACAATTTTGAACTTATTGTGAAGGAATCATAAATCTAATAATAATAATAAAAGGAGAGGATTTTAAATTTTATAAATGTGATACTCTACAATTTAATAAATTATACTTAAAAAAAAAAGGTAATCGTCCCATGATAGTTAGTGTTAGAGTTGATCCGTCACCATACTTGCCGCCAAGTAGTACTCTGGGGGAATAGACAGACAGGAGCCTACTGGGAAAATGTCAGGGAATCCCATGAATAAGAAGAAAGAATTTTGAAGTGAATGTTGTATACATCAATAAACTGCATTTTGTGAACAAGATTACAGGATAGTCTTAAATATTGCCATGGCAAAGGGACTCGGCAGGCAGGCAGGAGAATGTAATGGAATCTTGATCTGACAAATCGTGAGAAACTAGCACCATGACAAGTGTTAGGGTATGGCGGGCGGCGTCAGACCCAATTGGCAACGTGCTTTGCATGGGACAAAGTCTCATTCCTTTTCCAAAAGTCTCGTACCTTTTTCAGTACAGAAGAAAACATTAATTTCTTTTAAAAAATAGAGTAAATGAAAATGTAATATAGAAAATCGGATTCCTAAAGGATAGCTGTAAGTACAAAACGTCAAAAGCGGCGATGTTTCGTTTCTTTTTTTTTGTTTGGCAGCATGGACTTCGAACATAGCATGCTTGCATTGTGAACTTGTACCTATGGGAAGGTTTAGTCTTAATGTAATGAAAAAATTATTCTATTGTAATTTATTGGTTATAAATTCAATTAATAGAACCTAGTTATGAAATTAAACTTTATCCCCATAGTAGGTACGGGAAAGAAAAAATAATTCTAAACTTTTAAAATTTTTGTAATGTACTTTTATATTTTTAAAATATTTTATTTCAATTCTTAATATTTGTATTTTGTTTCAATTTAAGATAATTTTTAATGAAAAGGGTAAAAATATTAACTTTTTAGGTTGAAATTAAAAAAAAAAAAAAAGAAGATTCAAGACTCAATTAAAAAATTTTCAAAAAACTAGTTTAAAAATTGAAATATGCATGAAATTTTTATTTAAGTCCTCAATCTTTGTATTTAGTCTCAATTTACAATAATTTTGAATAGAAAACAATTAAATCATTAAATTTGTATGTTGATCATACAAGATTAAAGAGGATTCAATTAAAAACTCCAAAATTTAAAAACTGATTTGAAAATTAAATATGCCCAATAAACGTATTTCTATTAATTTTATGTATTTCATATGGTTAATGTATAAAATTGACCATTTGATTATTTTTCATTTCAAATTATTTAAAATTAAAATAAAATATAAACATTTAAGACTAAAATAAAAAATTTTTAAACAAACAATTGCATTATATAAATTAACAAAATTTAGAATTAATTTTATGCTTATTTCAAGTAAGCACTAAGGAGCACTGTTATTGTTTAAAGCTTATGTCTCCCCACGGTGTGCCAGTAGTGCTGGATTCGCCTTTTTTATTTATTTTTCCTTCTTTTAAGACCTTTTTCTTCTTTTTTTTTGGATTAAATTATTTTTTATGAATTAGAGATTAAATGTTAAATACAAAAATTCATGTGATTTTATTATTAAATTTTGTAATTAATGATTTTTTTTCTGCACACTTGTCTTTTTATATGGTACAAATTTTATTATTTTTTTTGTGTGGTTACTTGTGAGTCTTTGATTTTTCCGACTGTCTGGTGACCCCATAGACGGATGTTGAGATATTGTCTTTTTTTTTTTGTCCGGGGCCCCCGGGGGGGGGGGGTTCGTTGCGACGGATGCCGTTATATATTCTTGACTTCGTCAAATGATGAATTCTTTTTTACGTTCAAAGCTTTGGTTTTTTTTAAAAAAATTCTTTTTCCCCTTTAATTTCTCTCTGGCGCATGTTTTGCGCGCTTTTCCCTGTCCGTGTCCACCGTCCACGGTGTTACCGTCTACCTCTTCGAGAAATATGAATATGGTCGTACTGAGTAATTGGAACCCTTGGAAGGAAAACCTAAGAATGGGAAAAAGGGACGAAACCCGTTTTGCCCAGTTGGAAAGCACACAATTTTAGACAAATCAAAGCACGACTGCTTGGGATATTTGTTTTGTTCTTCACTCAGTTTAATTTTGCTTCCCTTCTTGTCTTCTCGTAGGAAAAGTTGAATTTGAGGTTGATCAGGATGTGTTTTTTTTCTTTTCATTTCTTCCATGGACCATCCTGTGTCGCTTCGTTTCCTCACTGCCATTACATTTTGTATCTACCTAAAATTCGCGACTTCTACAAAATAAAGGGATGAGAAAAGAAACTGGACAAGGGAACATGCAATTTAATGCTGTTCACACCCTATGGGTCATCCGTTTGATTTAAAGGAGGGGCCGGGAAGTCGTTATTGTGGCCCTCCTTAATCAATCGATAGCTGTATTGGCATTACCCTTATCTACAGCAGCGGCAAAGGTTTCGAAAATTAATGTAGAATCGGAAAAGTCGTAGGATAAGGCTGTGATCTAACCATCGTACTTCTGGCTGAGAAATTTTTGGTTGCACTTCTTGGCCCATCGCTTTGCACTGTGCCCGACGTCACTAGCGTTTTAACCTATTATTAATTTACGTAGTCATTACGCATGCAATGAAGTGATCGAGCAAGTCCAAAACGACGCGCTTCACATTTCTGATTTTATTGAGACAGCTAATTGCTAAGTAAAATGGATTAAAAGTCAACATAATATTCTTTCTTGAAATGTACAGACGCGTCAATAATTATCAAATAATGTCGTTGTTAATATCGTTTGATTAGTTGCACTGGGCTTAAAACGATGCCAACAGATAATATTAATAAGAATAAAAATTAATAAGGTGAACTGCAATCACTAAATATAATATAATAATTACTAAATTTAAAATTTAAAAAGAATTCTGAGATTTGAATTCTAAACCTTACATATAAATTCCATTATACCCCCAAAAAAAAAAAACAAACAAAAACCTCAATCTCAATTTTACACGACCTTGTTATGTCAATTCAAAAAATTTGACTTAAAACAGAAAAGAGTTACATTACATTATTATTATTATTATTATTATTATTATTATTAGGTTTATTGTTTTCATCATAAGTACAATCATATATCTAAAAATTAATAATATACAACTAACATAATATAATTTGCGAGCCCTTGTATGTGACACCTCAATCCACCTTTGTTTATCTAATTTTCCATGGTCCAAAAGAAAAAAAAAAATCTAATTTTACCGATTTTACAATTGGATACTAGTGATCATACAATAAGCTCCGGTCTTAACAGCCGATGTATGAGCAGACACGACAAGAATCCTAACTCTCTGTTCACTGTAATAAATATCATCATTAAGTCGGGACTTGACAAAAAAAAAAAATTATAAAAATAAAAAACACAACCACAAAAGGGGTCGGTGGAAGCGCGGGTTTCCTTGCATGGAAAGGATTTCGAAGGATTACACGAACAGAAGAGTCAAGAGTCAGCGCTCCCCAATTCTCGATTCGGTATTGGTAATAATTGGAATTGAATTGCTTCGTTTTCTCGCTCGACGAAAGCGAGGGAGCAAGCCCGCCTGCGTGTCTTGAGGAAAATGCTGAAACCAACTGGCTATATTGCCTCCCCAACCCACGTGGCTGATCACTTGTGATTCGAGTTCTAAGTTATATAAGCATGTTCCCATTTCCTATATAAATATGGACACACACATTAACAGTTCTTAGTGAAGCTCCACACACGCGGACGCGGACGCACGCACGCACGCACCCACGCACCCACACACATATTCTGCTTTCTCTTTTGGGTTTTGGGCACCCAATTGGTGGGGAATTAAAAGGATAAAGGGTTTAGGATGAAGGAGAGGAGGAGTGAGCCAAAACTTGATCGAAAGACAGTGGAGCGGAACCGAAGGATTCATATGAAACACTTAAGCTTCAAGCTTGCTTCTCTTATTTCTCCCCATCCCTGCCAGGTACTTACGTACTCCAGAGAAAATCACGGGGTTGAGGTTCAATTTTCAGCTTCATTGGTTTTACTTTATGGTTGGAAAGAGCCACACCTTGATCTTTTTTCCTTTTTTCTTTTGGGGGGGGGGGGGGCGGGGGGGGGGGGGGTTGGGATGAGAAGGAGCCACAACTGGACCTTCATGGCTAAATTTTCGGTAAAAGATGCAAGTATAATTCGCTTTAGGCTTGCAGCAGGGATTGCTTGTATAAATTTTGAAGTGTAAGGAACAATTATCTGTATAGCCACTGCACTATTATAGCTGCAAGTAAAGTCTTTTAATTTATGTGCATTTCAGGACAAGGTATCACAACTTGACCATGCTGCCTCCTACATAAATCAATTGAAAGACAGGGTAGAGAAATTGAAGAGGATAAAGGAACAAGCAATGAGGTCCTCAGGCGAAACAGAATACAATACTACAATGGACGGCAAGTTACTTGGCTTGAGACTGCCAATTGTTGAACTCAGAGAATTGGGATCCACCATAGAAGTGGTGCTGATTAGTGCATCGAACAAGAACTTCGTGCTGCACGAAGTTGTTAGCATTCTTCAGGAAGAAGGGGCAGACGTTGTAAGCGCTAGCTTTACAAACTTCGGTGACAAAGTGTTCCATACAATTCATGCCCAGGTGATGATTATTATAAATGCAAGTTATGATCCCCTTTATAGCGTCGAACCCCATCAAGCTTGATTTGCGAGTTAGTCAATAACTAAGGCCAATTTCCTATTATTTCATACATCTCTCTACAGGTTAAATTTTCTAGAGTTGGTGTAGAAACTACCAGGGCATACCAGAGATTACAGGAGCTTATTCGCTAGTCGATCGCAGATTTCGTTCGACAATTGAATTGAAACAAGAAGAGCTTGCGGTGTGGAAGGATTGGAATATCTGGTCTTTCATTTTTTTTTCTCTAAAAAAAAAAAAAAGACAAACACCTTTTTACTCCCACTAGTCTGGATCACAGCATCTGCTATATAAGTAGTAAAATAGAAATGTAAAGAATCTAGCTTGTGACATTAATTTGTATTTCGACATGTAAGAATTTGATATGTTAATCTTTGCGCGCACCAATCTACCTTTACTGGTGCCCAAGTCCCATATATTTATTACTGATTTAATTCCTATCTTTGGTGCATCTTCAATCTTTCTCCTTCTTAACATATTACAATTTTGCTCTTCTTTAGTTCTTTCGCTTGCCTCCCAAGTCCCAATCCATATATTTATGGAGGAAAGTGAGGTAAAATTTTGAAGATCTAATTGTCCTCTCGTATCATACAAGGTCTAACTATCAAGATCCAAATAAGCTGGATCATTTCCAATGAAATGGGAATGACATAATTCACCTTAATACCTCAAATCAATAGTGGAAGGATTTGTTTTTTTTTTTTTTGACACTATTTTTCAGAGGAAATGCTGGTATGAATAGCAGTCAATCATGTTTCGCGGTTTCAAAATCATAAATTCAAATTATAGTTACCGTGTCACATAATGTATGACCAAAAATTGGAGCTACAGCCGCATAGTTCATCGTTCTCTCTATTTGCATTCAAGCATTGGAGTGTCATTGTAAGTCTACGTAAGTGCACTATCAACTATGCCACAACCACCGCTCGTCCTAATTAAATGGTTAGAGATTTGTTCCCATCGTGAGTGTAATGAGTTTGAATTGTCGTTGAGAGGTTTATCAAAATTAAACGTGTATGTGAATTTATATAATTTTGCAAGTGATTAGTAATCTTTATTAAATATTTTGAAGTTTTTTTTTTTTTTTGTGAGTTTAGTGTAACAACTTAACTTACTTTATAATGTAATCAGAACAATTTTCTCTAATAAAATTGTAGAAAAATATTATTACTTTCTCATATTCTTAGGGCAAAAATAAAAATTAACTATTGGACACCAAGCACCCTTCTTTTCTTAAATCAGACATTCAATGCCATGTAAGTTTATGTATGTTGATATTTCTTCATTTCTTGTGAACGGCGTGAATACAGAAGAGACATTGATGTGATAAGCATTAAATTTGTATGGTTCTGGCCCAGAAATGGTGAGCTGCATTCCTTTTTTTTTTTTTTTTTTTTTACAAAGAAAAAGCTATATTGTGATATGTCGTCGTGATATACGTGAGTTGAAATTGAAAGTTATTTGTTATTATTATTTTTATTTATATATTTATTAAACATATTATTCGAATATTATTAAATTTAAATGAGTAATTTATATTTAATTTTAATATTATTAAATTTAAAATTAATCATTATATTTAGTCTCTATTTTTTTTTTCAGAATAATAAAAGATGAGAATATAGTTCAATCACGGCACAAAGACTCTCATTAGTGGAAAAAAAAATATATTATTACATAAAAACACTTACTGAAACACATTATAAGTATAAGATAACAGGAAAATAATTTTTTCATTTTTAGTTTTATTTATTTGTATCAATGTAAAAAATGTGATTGATTTGTGTTTTATGTATTTCTCATATATAAGTGTTACCGACAAATATTTCTCAAAAAAAAAAAATCTAAATATTTGAAAAGTACATTTCTCCCATGAATTTGGAAGGAAAAGAAGAGAGAGAGAGAGAGAGCAATTTCTCACTGTCGCATCATTTTTGCTTTTTGCTTTCTACCTGAAAGCTCCTCACCAGAAAGGAAAAACGCAAATAGAGCACGCCACGTGGGTGGCCATGAAGGAAACAAAGACTGAAGCTTCGTCGGGTTAGGACAAAGGAAAGCAATAATTATGGGACAGAACCAGGAACTACGGAGACTGACTACGATGTGATCCAAATGCAAAAATGGCCAGCCCACCAAGCCCAACTTTATGTTCTGGGTATGTAAATTTATTGTGCCCAAAACCCAAATTGAGTTTGTTTTCATTTGACGATGCCCGCCGTGAATGGGTTTTGTTCGCAGAAATGTTTAAGAATAATAAGAAGAGCCTCAACTCGGAAAAAAAAAAAAAAGGCCTCTTCAATTCAAATTGGGAATTGGAAGGGACGTGCTTCCAAGTGGTTTTTATTATCACGAACTCGAGGATTACCTCAGACTCTTTTGTTTTTAAGAGTTCCCTAATTTTAGAAGTTTTTATTTCTTTATTTATTTTAACGATTCTCCTTATCCATTGAAAGCCGTGCACGACCTAATTTAGAAATTGACGCTCTTCTGATAGACTTTTTCTCCTTTTTCTTTGATCACACACATCATAGAAAAATGCCGAACGAATAAGTTACTCACAAATTATCATTGCGCTGAAAAAATCAATAAAAATAAATAGATTTAAAATTTTAAAAAAAAAAAGAAAGGGAGGGGGTTGGTTTTGGCCGTCGGTTGGCGTTTGCGTATCAAACTAATTGCACGTCGCAATCCATCAAATGCAAGTTTACTCACGTAGAAAATGAAGATTTCTGGGGGTGGTGGTGGGCTGTGGGGTGCGGGGGGGGGGGTGTCAGATACATCTTATTCTTGGCAAGAGACGATGGTTAGAACTAGAGAGAGACCTATTTGCCTGAATCATAATTTTTAGATTAATTTCAAATTATAATTTGTTTTTTTTTTTTTAAAAAAAAGGGTAATCAAAATCGTTAAAAATCATACGCAGACCAAATGAAAATTATTTATATATTGATTATTTTTTTTGTAAAAATAATAAAATTTAAATAAAAATATAAAAATTTATAGTCAATCCTTTTAAACTATCCTGTTATCTTTTCCTTTCTTGAATTGCAAACCTTTTGCTTATTGGATTTGAACGAATCCTCTTCTCTACTATCTAAGAGACTTCCTCTTTCTTCGAAAAGCCACCGATCCCGATTCGCTTGAATCTCAAAATATTTTTTCAACACTTCAAAAAGAAAAAGGACCCCAGAGTGGAAACAAATTGGTCAAACGCCATCCCTACGAAGCATTCAAACTATCCATGACATTGGCACGCACCGAGGTGGCTGAAATTGTACGAAACCTTTTGGGGAGGGCCAAAGGGGCATACGACAACATAATAGTTGCTTCCAATTAAGAGTTTTCACATTTAAACGCAGTTTCAATGTGGCGAGTGGAAACCCCAAGTAACTGTTGACGTTCATATAAATCTCAAATATTTTGAAAAATCATTCAATTAGATGTCTTCTCAGGTTCATAATTGTTCAATTTCATTCTGATCCCCCTCCCCCCCCCCCCACCCCCCTTCTTCATTTGAATTAAAATGCACATTTTGTGAGAAATCGAATTAGTTGGAATTTGAACTTTCGACCTCTCTCCATAGTTGATTCATTCTTAGGCTTTTCAATTCTGATCAACCAAGGCAATGGAAGATGTTGATAGAGGTGGTGTTAATGTGGAGAAGAATTATTATTATTTTTTTTTTTTGGTTTGGAGTAGTCCCAAATGCTTTATTAGAATTTCCAATTAAACGATCCGAAGAATGACGCAAATCTATAACTTTTGTACATTTTGGTTGTTGAAATCTATGAATAATTGAGTATTGATACATTATAAAACATAATACATCGTCTAATAAAATTTAGAATCCTCCTCTCATATATATTGATGGACCCAAAAAAATGTCAATTATTTTATTAACTTAAAAGAGTTATAACTTTTTTTTTTAAAGCCACTAAATGCCATAATTAATAAATAACTGAATTTTAAATTGAAATCCATCCAAAAATGTTACTTAATACATTAAAAACTGAAAGTAAAATTATTTTTACAAAAAAAGCGGCAAAATAAAATATGTTGCAACACCACCAACTTCTTCTTTGCCATTTAATTCCTCTTTAAATAATATTATACTATGAACTCTTTATATAAATAAATACAAACGTGAAAAAAAAAAGAAAAATGAAGGAACTATCAAAGTGAGAGGTTAATTGTTTTTTTTTTTTCTCTCCATAATCTTTTGCATGCTTAATTTAGATTTCGATTTGAATTCTCTATATTGGGTCCCTCTCTTTTAGGAAACTAAAAAAAAAATTATACAAGAATTGAATATGTGAAAGATTTGTTTAGAATCAACTGTTGCTATTCCAGCAGTCAAATTTTTCTCGTCAAACATTGAAACCGAATCATCCTAATTATATCCCTCTAGAGGGATACATAATGAGATTTCGCTTTTTTTTTTTTTCTTTTTTAAATATATATATATATATAAAAAAAAAAAAAAAAAAAAAAGAGAGAGAGAGAGAGAAAAAAAAAAAAAGAGATGGAAGCAACGACACGTCGTAGGAGTTCAAATTTAAACTTATAATGCCAGATTCTGTGCTGATTAAGAGTAAAAAAAGAATAGCTTTTTCTTTTCGTTTTCTTTCTTTTTTTTATTGAAAATTAATTAATAAATAATTTAATGGTACACAGAAGAACTGGGCGAAGAAGTTAAAACTATTAAAATAACCAAAGCCCAATTCAATCAGAGACTCAATTTGGAGTGGGGGGGGGAGACAGAGGGAGAGAGAGAGAGAGAGAGAGAGAGGCGTGGTTTGGTGGTTGTGGGTGCACAGCCGTGCAAGGAAAGCTGTTTTTTTTTTTTTTTGGTTTTTTTTGCTGGGGGCGGGTCGGGTCGTGGGGGGGGAGGGAAGGGTTGTGTTTTCGGAGGAAGAAAAAGGAAGAGGAAAATGAAGGAAAGTAGCGATGGGTTTGTCAGAGCAGATCAGATGGATCTCAAGAGCTTAGATGAGCAACTTGAGAGGCATCTCAACAAGGTTTTGACTTTGGATAAGAAAAACAAGAGGGACGACGACGATGTTGCTGATACTCATACTAATCGAACTGCTGTTGCTGCTGCTTCAGTCACCGCCGCTGCCTTATTGAAGAAGGAGAGGCAGGAGTGGGAGATCGAGCCTTCTAAGCTCGTCATCAAGAGCGTCATTGCGCGTGGCACCTTCGGCACTGTCCACCGTGGCATCTATGATGGCCTGGATGTCGCCGGTCAGTCAGTCGCATCCCCCATTTCTTTCTTCAAATTTTGCCCGTAATTGTTTTCCCTTGTTTACTGTTTTTGAGGTTTGTGAAAGCGTTGTTGTTGAGCACTGATTTTATCTCTTAACTATTTGCACTCTTATTGAGACCCTGTTGGTTTACCCTAAAGAATTGTTCAGTCGCGGGGGTTCTACGATCTCCTTAGGTTTGCTGTTGTTAGGCATTTGAAAAGACAGGGAAAGAGAAAACTGTTGTATTCTTCCAATGCAAATGGCATTAAACTACTGTTGAGATGTTGGTGTTGGCAGCTGTGAATGTAATCTCATGATTTCCACCACTCCTACGCGGGTTTGGTTCCTAATTGCCAGTTACAGCATTGTTTTGGATGATAGTGGTGTTGTTTATCCAAACTTTCACCTCACCCCAGCTGTTAGTTAATACCATCCTGATAAAGAAAGAAAAGTAAAGGAAAAGCAGAATATGGGTCTGGTGCTAGAAAGCCCGGCATTTATTTATGGTATCATGTAGAATAATAGTGCAGAGGTATGTCTGTGTCTAGCTGGAGTAGTTGTGTCTCAGCCAAGCAGTCATTGGATCACGTTTTGCTGACAGTAGTTTTCTGCTTATGAATCCTCAGTTAAGCTGCTTGACTGGGGTGAAGAGGGCCAAAGGACTGAAGCTGAGATTGCCTCGTTGAGGGCATCTTTTGCACAAGAAGTTGCTGTTTGGCACAAGCTTGATCATCCCAATGTTACTAAGGTTGCTTTCTGTTTCTGCAATATCTGGCAATTAGCTCTTTCTTGCTTCTGCAATATTTGAACAATTGCATGCTTTTCTTCTACGTTGGAGCATTCTAAATGTGTGGGACAAATATGCTTGTGTTTTAAGCTGCACAAGTGACCTTGAGATTGTCGTGGTTTTTATTTTCTGTATAAATGATTAGTGGTTGTTATTTTTTCACAAGCCAAAATGGTATAAGTTGCTCTGCTGTTAAATATCTGACTCTGGTCTTTTTAATGCAGTTTATTGGGGCGACAATGGGTTCATCGGGGCTACAGATACAAACCGAAAATGGTCCAATTTGCTTGCCAAGTAATGTGTGTTGTGTTGTAGTGGAATATCTTCCAGGTGGTGCCTTGAAATCTTTCCTTATCAAGAACAGGAGGCGGAAGCTGGCTTTCAAAGTTGTTGTCCAGCTAGCTCTGGATCTTGCTAGAGGGTATGCCATATCACATCTCCATTATGCTTGATCAGTTTTCAAAATGGTGTTATAGATTGCCTTCTAGAATTGATCCTTGTTACTCTATAATTTGTAGGTTAAGTTACCTTCACTCGCAGAAGATTGTTCACAGAGACGTGAAAACAGAGAACATGCTATTGGACAAGTCACGCACTGTAAAAATTGCTGATTTTGGTGTTGCTCGTGTTGAGGCTTCAAATCCCAATGATATGACTGGCGAGACAGGAACACTTGGTTACATGGCTCCTGAGGTATTGAGTGCAGTTTTAGGTCAATTTAATATATATATATATATATAGATAGATAGATAGATAGATAGGAAAAAGTCTTCTGAGTTTGGATTATGCAATGTTTCCACAATTTATTGGAAGTTCGTTAAATAGAAATATATTTCATCCATTAAGTTTGCATATTTTGGAGTGGGTACATTTTGTTTTTGAAGGCGTTAACTCAATCCGAAAATTCTTTCATTCTTTTTTGGTTTTTGCTTCTCCTCTTGTGGTGGACAGATTTTCCCTTTCTGTACTTTCTCGTATGTATTTCAGCTTACAAAAATGGATTTTTTGCATTCATGCTTTTAAATCCAGAAAACCAAAAGAAATGGGGGATTGAGTGGATGAATCATTACTATCTATTTGGGTGGGAAACAGGTTCTCAATGGGAATCCATACAACAGGAAATGTGATGTGTACAGTTTTGGCATCTGTCTGTGGGAGATATATTGCTGTGACATGCCATACCCTGACCTTAGTTTCTCAGAAATGACTGCAGGTGTAGTTCGCCAGGTACAAAGATCTTTTCTTTTGGCAGTGCTGCCATGATTTTGTTTCTCTTATATAGAAGATAAATGCATGAAAGTTCCAAGTCTCTTAATTAATTTTTCTTGTATTTCACTTCAGAATTTGAGACCAGAAATACCGAGGTGTTGCCCAAGCTCTCTTGGAAATGTAATGAAACGATGCTGGGATGCTCACCCTGATAAGCGCCCGGAGATGGATGAAGTGGTCTCTATGTTGGAGGCTATTGACACGTCAAAAGGTGGGGGCATGATACCTCCCGATCAACAAAGTGGTTGTTTTTGCTTCCGCAGGCAGCGAGGGCCTTAAATGAATAGACGGACAGTGAAGAGGCATGATGCTCTATTTTTAAAGCTAAAGGGGATCTTGAATACTCAATGGGGAAGAATGGAGGGGGAGGAGGTGGAGATATAGTGTGGAAAGCTGTAGTACATCTTACTTCTCTACTTTAGTGAGAGTGATGTAAAGGTTTCATTGGTTAGTCTATTTTGCCAAAGATATTTTCAGGGTTGCTAGGATATCTATACGTAACTCAATTGCCAGTGTAGTTGTTGACTGGTGTGGCCACCTCATATGTTCGATCAACATTTCATTTGACCATCAATGAATAGCTTATACATTTGGCTTGGTTTGTTTACGACTTTATGGCCTTAATTTGGTTTGATGGGAACTACACTTGCACTTTTGTTGGAAGGTCTAAATAATATGGGGCATCTTTCAGAGGTATCGACTTTTCAATGCAATGAACCCTAACAAAACGAAATTGACTTTTGCTTTGGGATTGGCCACATATGACTAGAATAATTGGGAAGTAGTGTATTCACGTGTTTGACAATTTAGGGCATTGCGGAAAAAATTATCAGATCCAGTCCGTAATTCACCGTAAAACAAAATATGGAGGCAAGATTTGAAGGTTAAAAGTTCAATCCCAAGAGGGGAGGGCATACGGTACGAGCTGAACCAACCCATTCACCCCTCCCAGTACCCAAGGCAACCATCAAAAACACCTAAAAAGAAAAGAAAATGGAAACTAAAGTCAGTCAACTTTTTTTTACTTAGAAAAAGAAAGAAAAAAAGGCATTTAACCATCATTTCGTTGCAATATTTCTCATTTTGTTTGCGATATAAAGTTTCAAAAATAAAATTATTGCTCAAAATACAAGTGAAAATTTAGATATGACACGACAACCAAGCATCAATTCCAACTCAGAAACTTTTCTCAATCTCACAATTTTTGTTGAAATAAAAGATGCAACAATAATACAATTGGCAGGTATCCATTGAACAAAATCGTGTGACTACTGATTAGAGTACGTATGATCTTAAATCAGTTTACCGTGAATATGTAGATGCAACCAATTCGATTCACGTTCCATTAGGGTAAATGGTGAGGTGTAGATTACTATGTTGAAGACAATAAATTAAAACCCCCTGGAACGCAGCCCTTTTCTTTAGAGGTATAGAAGCGAAACCCGACAACGAAGACCGCGCGAGCCATGAAAGGCGTCCCAATACGAACAAAATCGGGGCTATTCTATGGGGAAACATACACACAACACCGCCAACTTGGAGGGAGTGGAATTTCAATCATTAGTTACAATAATAATTAGGTTTCTTGCAAAAAGTCATCTCACTTTCAGGGATAGGATTTTTTGCAATTCAACAATCCTTAGCTCAATCCTCTCTTCACAGTGTTTTAGAACCTACAGGTTTCCAGCAAGAAATCAGAAGCCAAGCCATGCACGGTCATCTAAGCAACCCCCCATCCTGGATTTGTGCCCATCCACAAAGATCAACTCGTGGCTGCAAAACTGAACACTGGCTTAACCATCCTGTAATCATTCTCAAAATTCATGACTACGATCACTCTAAGCACAGTGCATAATTCCTTTAACCCAAAACTTAATTGTACCAGTAGAGCAAACGGAGACCCTTTCAACTCCGTATAATAAACACTGCCTCCACTTTTTCTAGTGGAAACCAGGTCTATGAGGATAAGCTCTCTCAATATTATACAATGGGCTAATTTTTTAAAAAAGATAAAGAAATCACACCATCATAGAATGCTAATATCACAAGTACAAAAACACTGACAGGGAATGTGATTCACAAGCAAATGGGATCATCCAATTCATCAAACAAAAAACCCAACCCAACCCAAAATCCAAAGTCATACAAGAACCATAAAGCCAGTTCATTGGAGTGGGATTAGTACTAAGATCCCTCATCTCAGAAGTTCATATGTTCTTTACCATTCTGAGAATACGATTACAGAAAAATAACAATTTTGGGTTCAAATGACAGACATCAGAGAGATGATGCTAAATCACAGATATGAAAAACAGAGAATTGGTTCAGTTTTTCTCATTGTTGTTCTCCAATTCCCTCCTCAGCTGCAGTGAGAAATCATCATTGACATCATCATCATCCCAATCATCTTCCCATTGCTGTGTCAGCTCTTTCCCTTCTTCCTTGTCCTCCCACTCTGTTCATTACATTGACCATTAGCTAAAATTTAACAATAAAGGCATTAAGAAAAATGAAAAAAAAAAAAAAGGCACCCTAGTGCATAAGACTCCCACACTGTGGGATCCAGGGACTCATACAATGATAAATTCTGCTCCAATTTTAAAATCTAACATAAACATAAAGGAAAAGAAAGAAATATAACTGCACAAATTATTAAATTGTATTGAAAGGGATATAGAAGAAAAAATTAAATTTTCTCAGATGATTGAAAACCGGAGAAATGGAACCTCAAAATAGAAATGAAGAACAACAAAACAAATAACAAGAAGGTGAATCAGGCCGTATGTTTCAGGTAATATATTCCATGACCCGACCCTTCACCTTTCTTAAATATTTGTTCAATATTTTGGTGTCTTCTTTGTTTCTGAATGTCCCTATTATTACTTTCATCTACCTTTCCTATGTTTAGCATTAGAAAACAAATTCACATCCAATATCGCCACTCTCTAACAACTATTTTATTCAATTTCCGAAAGCTGCAGAGTCTAAATACGGATTTGCCAATGCCCAAGACCGATTAAACAGATATTTTACCCAAAGATCAACTATCTCCGGCACTGATTTTTTCAAAGCTTGACAACTAATTACTCCTGCAACAGAAACGGCACAATACTTCTCACCGGTTCCACTTAATCCGCTTTTCTGGACCCACCGATTACCAGAGTTATTAACAACAGAAAAACCCCGAATTTTTTTTTAAATGAAAGATAAGAACCAAAAAAAAAAAAAAAAGGGAAGTTGAATTACCTTGGTCGATTTCGAACTCTTCGAATTCATCGTCGTCTTCAAAAAGGTCCAGCTTCACGTCCTCTGTCTGTGCTTTCGGTTCCGCCGCCATTTTCAATGCTCACCTCCCTCGAAAACCCACCTGCATTTTTTCCGAATCTCAAAAAAAGAAAAAAAAGCATAAACAACCAGATTTTTCCAAACAACTTTTGTTTCCTTCATAAAATTATTAATTATTATTAATCTTAATTTCTTTGTATTACTATCGAAACTGTAACTGATGATGATCTTCGACAACACAGAGAGAGAGAGAGAGAGAGAGAGAGATCCGTACAAAAAACCCTAGCTTCGGTTCCTGGAGAATGAAGACTTTGCTTGTTACCGTGCGTGGAAAAAGCAGACTTGATTCGCTGCGGTTTGTCAAAACTACGCCGTATCTAGAACGGACATTGGAACTGCACCGACCCTTATATAGAAAAGATCCGAGACCCGTTTCTAAACTGTTCCGCTTTTCGGCAACCTCTTGTATTTCTCTCTCTCTCTCTATTTTTCTTTTTTGATTCCAATAAAAATACTAAATATTACGAAAAAAATAATTTATTACAAAATATTTTTTTATGTTAATAGTTTTTAAATATTTTATTAATAAACAATTATCTATTTTAATAAAAATAATATTTTTATGAAGAATTAATAAAAATTTTCATAATATTTAACATTATTTTTTGATATATGCAATAATTTTTTACTATTAATTTTGAATTTTTTAAACAAATTCTAAAAAATATTATGAAATCTAAATATTCTAAAATTCAAATTTTTTTACTCATAATAATTTTTTTGTGAAATTTTTTAAAATTCATAATCCTACAATTTTATTAGATTTAGAAAAGTTGAATTCATAAAAAAAAATTGAAACCAAACAAAAAGATTATGGAAGTTTTAAGTGGATTTAACCCTTTATTTTTATCAATCATATTGTGTATCAATTCAACTATTCATTATCATATTTAGTCACCAAATATTATTTGTAAATTATTCGTTAAACCAGACGGACCATTCAAGTACTACCATATTCTTCATTTTTCAAAAGGAAATGTTATCTTATGAATAATAATTGAAAAAAAAACAAGAAGAAGAAGAAGAGGAAATGTTAAATTTGCGATTCAGACCAAATCCAAGCCTTCATTTTTTCAAGACCGTTACATAAACAATAGGTGCTTTTGGACGAAGTTACCGTAGTTCATTATTTGAACCTCAACTTCTCCAAGGAATTTTGCTTTCGTGTGGCAGATGCAAATTAGTGGATATTTGACTCCGGAATATCAATGCCTTTATTAGTTCATTGATTGCAGCAACTGAATTGTGCAACCCATGAATGTGAAAACAAAAGGTTTATCAGGACAGGTCATACATGTGCCATTGACTGCCGGATGGTATAATTTAGCCTTCATAAAGATCAAGCGGGCAACAATCCAAAGTTCCAATTCCCACCTGTGTACTTTAACAACAAACATTGTAGGACAAAATTGAGTATCATTCAAATGACAATAACACACCATCTTATTCAGCACTAGACAAAAAAGAATCATCAAAATACCAAAAACATATGTTTGGTATCTAACTAAACAGTCCAGGGCTGCAAATACAGATTAGCTCTTGCAAAAACCGAGCTGATCCCAAGGACCCCGCATTCAACAAGGAAAAACTATTTTACACAGAGAGAGAGAGAGAGAGAGAGACAGTGAGTGTGTATTTACAAGGTGAATTTAAACTAATTTAAGCCAAGACAAATTCAATTTAACTGAAATCTGGAATGAGCGTTCTGTATGTAGTGTGGCCTTTCACATTGGACTGCTGAAGTCACCAATCCTGAGGAGCTTGATTCGTGGAATTTGTGCAGAACGCCAATGAGAGTGCGAGCCTTGCTGCGACCATGAGAGGTGCCATTAATTGTAAGTGAGTACAAAGAACTCATCAGAGAAGTGTCCTTTGCCAAAGCCTCGGTCACTTTCACGCCCCCATTTTGGCACAGAGACAACAGGATGGAAACGCAATTCTCTTTTCCAGCTTTAGACGGTAGTGATTGCAAAATTCTAGTAATACTAGGTATAGCAGAGTTTTGCAGGATTTCAAATGTCCCTTCAGCACTTTCGGCTAAGGTTGCCAGAACTGCCAGTGAATCTGTTAAAAATTCTTCCTTGTCCGACGAAGATAGCATATCTAGTAGCAATGGAATGGTGCCAGAGGCAAGCACCCTCCTGTGGTTCCCAGGATACAGAAGCAGCCCGAAAATCGCAACCATAGCGTTCTTTTTGCCACAAGATGTCCCATTCTTGATAAGCTCCACGAGGGCCGGAACTGCTTCTGAATTTTCTCCAATCAGTTTCCGGTACCCCTTCACTGAAGCTAGGTAAAATATTGTTGCAGCTGCCATTTGTCTAGCTTCCAAACTTGACCCCATTTTCAGAACCGCGAGAATTGGTCCCAGTCCATCACTCTCGATTATCACCTTCTTGCCACTAGTATGCTTTGAGAGCTTCAACAGAGCGGCAATGGAATTCTCTTGGGCAGACCTGTCTGGAGAAGATAAAAGATTTAACAGGGGCAAGATTGCACCAGCTTCAATCAAACAAGACCTATGAAAGATGTTTGATTTGGCAAACAAACGAATCTCCTGAGCAGCTTTCTTTTTCTGTTCACCGGACCCAAAAACCAGCCTCCTTGTAAGGTGCCTTGATAGAAACTTCGTAGCCTCAGCTGCTGCCGGACTGCCTGCAACAACAGTTCTCTTTAGGTCATGGCTTGCTCTCCCCGATTTAGATAGAGAAAAGCCGTGATCGGCACAGAACTGCTGTATTACCTTGCGAAGAGCGTTGTTGGGGACCAAGTCTGTGCTTGTCAGCCTCTCTCCTGTTTTGGGACAAATCATATTTCCGGCTTTGAGCCATTTCTGAATTGAGGATCGGTCATATGTCTGCCCGGTTGACAAGGTTACCGGATCAGTCATTAGTTCAAGCGAAATTGGGCATCTAAAATCTTCAGGATTCAAGCAATGAAGTTTCTCAGTGCTGCTGCATCTGGCATAGCTTGGATCATTGTTTCGATAATCCAACGTTTCGAAAATCACTCCCCTGCAGTAGTTCACCAACCCCAACAAGCTGCTTAAAAATGGAACTTCCCTCTCGTCACGATCCGAGCAATGAATATGAATCTCCTCTTCCAAGAACTTGGCTTCCTCGTTGCAGCCACTCCAGCTTCTAATCTCGAGATTGTCGAAAACCTGCTTGATAAAGCTTGATTCAGGCTCAATTCCGCTCTCGAAGTGATCCAATATCAAATGAACTTGTTTTGACGCCCATTCATCTTCAGCGTCTACCTCGATTCTCGCCTTACGTGCCTGCTTCGCCACCATTTCGACCAATTCTTTAACTTCACAGCAGACATCTATCAAATTCAGTGGGAGAACATCAAGAACAGTGGCAAGTGACCGAATTAGAACCCTAAACTGATTGGCAACATGCTGTGACTTCATTAGCATCCAGAGCTTAGCACCGGCACGCGTGCAATCCTCAAACAAGAACTGGATTTTTTGACAGGCGAGGTGGAGCTCAGACAAGCAAAGAATGGTCGAGTCGGAGAGAAGCGATTTGCGGTCCCTCATCTCCTCCAAAAATATACCAAGAATTCCAATCTGTCGAATGGTTTCGCGGGCATTCCTTCTTTGCGTGGCGAAGAACTCCGGTTGGTAATTGCAAATAGTTTGAGAGGCTGTTATTAAGGAACTGATAAGAGTCGCCGGAGCAATGCTTTCGCAAGGATGAACCGCCGGAAAGGTGAGAATCCGGCGGTCGGAACAGTTGTATTTTTGAATCATTTAAAAGGGTAAAAGAAGCGGAAAAACGGAGGACTCTGTCTTAACTTGGGAGTTTCGGAACGGGGAGGAACTCGGCTTCCCTAATATAGGGGTGAGGGGAGTTAAATGTGTACGTGGCAGAAGATCACGCGTTTTTAGATTGCAGAGTTGACGGCTGGATTTGGCAGTAGCATCAACGGGTGTAGCGTGACACGTGGCAGACGTGGGCGGGGGGAGGTGCTGTTTCTCGGATCCTGGCGATTTTTTTTGTCTTGTTAGGTAGTGATGGATGCACGGAAATTTGTGTGCAGCGTGGCGGGGGCAAAGGTGGAGTGGGGCCTCCAGGAACCGACCTTGGACAGGTGGGCAAATGGAATACCGACTTGTGGAGGAGGGAAAGGGCATATGACCACATTCTTTCAAAGCCCAAGTGAATCCTAGTTTGACTGGGACAAAGATGAGGATAAGGCAACTTGGTCAAATTGAAAGGGGGTGAGCTAATATAAGCTTAGTAATGATCGAATTAAAAAAAAAAAAAGGAGGTTATAATTAAAGTGATCCTCTAACTTAAAGAAAATGCATTCTCAATGTACCATAATAGAACATGAACATTACTTTTATTTATACAATGACGAATAAAACTTGTAACGCACAAGCAATAATCATACGGTAAAATGTTTATTGTACGGGACATGACAAAGAACAATTGCGTTACTAATATAATGTGATCGGCTTCCTAATCTTCATGTCTGCCTCCACCACCGAACACGTGTGATTGAAATGTTCCAAAGTCTAGGGAGCATCGTTTCTGGCAGTTCCTTCAGCACAAAGATAATTGTACTTGACGTAGATATATCTGTACATACAACCCTCATGTGTCGAAAGTGTATAGGCAACCTTGTTCAGAGGGTGATTCTGGACAAGACTATTATTTGTACACCATTCTGTCATTTCCAATGGAATTGTGTGTGGACCACTCTACAAGGAGATATTTTCTTTAATTTAAACTATGGTCGAGATTGAGGGCAAATAAATAACCAAGACATCTTGAATTATTTATTGTTTGTTTGTGAATGTAATGTGAAAATATGAAAACTTTTCACACTCAACCAAGAAAATTATCGCATACCGTGAGCAATTGAATTATTGTTTGTAAACCAAATATTATTATTATTTCTAAGCATGTTCGGGTAACTTTTATAATATAAATAAATATTATGGTGTATTATAAAAAAAATGAATTGTGTGTGAATTTCGTACCTTTTGGCCCAACAATGGCAAAAACAAAAAAAAAAAAAACTTTGCTGATTTTTTTCCGACGGAGGATCTTGAAGGGTCTGGTAAATTCAAGAAATTTCTCAAGTGTACGATCAATTGCCGCCGGTCATGTCAAATTAAAGATATTCCCCGGATCAAGGTCGTTTATGGCTACAAACTCTCCAAATACCCCTTGATTTTTTTCCCGTCGAGACCGGAGCGTGATGCTGACTCATGGAAAGCAAGCAGGGCAGCGGGTTAACGTGGACCAATGACCTAACGACTAGTAGAACCCGCTTGTTACATTCACATCACACAATAATAATAATAATTTAGTGGTTAATCTATTAAGGTTTATTTGGTAGCAATTATATAAAACAAAAATGGCGATCACGGGCTGTGTGAAATCTCCTGCCTTGTGGGGTTTTGTTTTGTTGAACTTATCGTGTTATTTCCTGTCTCCAGCTCACAAATTCGGATGCATTGGGCCCAAAAATTTGCTCCCCCACCACCCCCCCTCCCAAAAAAAAAAAAAAAGAAAAAGAAATGCAATAGTTTATTGCTTTCACATTCATTAATGTCCTTTAGCGTTCGCAATTTGCTCAATCATGGGAAGCAACCTTCTATTGTTTTCACATTCGTTAGTGTCTTCTGCATTCACATTGTGCTGTGCCGCGTAACTCACAGTTCCCGGGGGGGGGGGCGACGTCCTATATAAAAGACCAGACAACAAGAAAAGAAGACATCCGCCACTGTTGTGCCTTGGTGCAAAGCTGAGCAAACGCGGTTTATGTTTTGTCTCGTTTTGTTAATCATAATTTGATTAAGTGGTTATTTAATTTCCTTGATGACTATCAGCGACTGCGTGGCTATCTGCAAAAAATTCTATGTTGATAATATGGTAAAACAAAAAGGCATCTTCAATTTTAACTCGTTTAAGTTGTGAATTAAATTAACCCAATTTAAATAAAATTTAAAGGATCTCAAGGATCTTGTGATTTATTTTCATTTGATCCGTAGAATAATTTTGGCCGTGCACCGTTATTCAATCCCAGTTGTGGCCTCCGAACCCACAACAGGCTGAAACCGTCAAACATTGGCTTTGATCAAGGCTGGATATGCACCCGTCTATGTGTCTCCTGGACCACTTTTTTTCTCCCCAAGATTGGACTGGAACGAACTTACTTGGGCCTCTTACTTGAGTTTTGACTAATGAGTTGTTCTTGAAACCTGAGCCCCGAATGAGTTGTTCTTCCATTTCGTGGGGGCCGTATGGTAAGATCCTTTCAGCCGCTCTGTCCATGCCATATTTTGGGTAAACATGAATCTTGCATGGAGAGAAAACTTTCGAGAAAATCACCTTCTCCTTGTGAATTTTTCAAAGGAGCCCTTTTATTCAATCTGAGCTTTCAAAAACAACTCAAAACTCAAGCAAGAGGGACAACTCCATCAAGCATATGCTTGATTTTGGAGGGCGGAGAAGAAACAGCTTTCAAGCTGATAATTAATGTTCTGAATTGTTTTATTATTGGAAAGGCAAAAGCGTGGAAAGGAATAACAACAGAACCGTGCTAACTAGCAGAGAAAGTGGGAGAGTTCACAACCACGCTGGGTTCTTCAAAGAAGTGACAACAGCCTTCACTTGCAAGTAGGCACTAAGGCCATAAATACCCTTTTCTCTGCCTATGCCACTCATCTTGTAGCCACCAAAAGGAATTGCCGCATCAAACACATCAAAGCAATTGATCCATACAGTTCCAGCCCTCAATGCCCTTGACAGTGTGTTGGCAGTGTCTATGTTCTTAGTGAAAACTCCTGCAGCCAGACCGTACCGTGTGGTATTTGCCCTACTTATTACCTCATCAATTTCCCTGGATCAAAGCATACAAATATCTCAAGCATCAAATGTTAAGGAGACAAATGAAATCTATAATGTTTCCCCTAAAACTACGCAATTACTTACTTAAACTTCAAGATTGATTGAACTGGGCCAAAGATCTCGTGTTGTGCTATCAACATATCATCCTGTTTGAAGAAAATGTTAAACTTGTCCCTGACAAATTAAGAAAATGGATGCTTGTTGTAGTGATCCTTAGAGTTAACAATACCTCAACGTTTGAGAAAACTGTGGGCTGGATGAAGTAGCCTCTAGAACCAAATCTATCACCTCCGCATTCAAGGGTAGCATTGCTTTCAATGCCAAATCTTATGCACTTGAGGATCTTCTGAAACTGCTCAGAATCGATCTGGGATTTTTTTAGAGGTTTAAATTAGTCGTCCTCATGTCATTGCAGTAGAATGTATAGAGATTCAAGAGTCCAAAAGAAGAGGATACCTGAGGACCTTGTTCAACACCTGGCTTGAATGGATCACCAACGATACGTTTCGCAGCACGTGCCTTTGCTTTCTCTACAAACTCATCATATACACGTTCATGTACAAATGTACGAGACCCAGCACAGCAACACTGACCCTGCAGACAGCAAGCAACACATCGATCTGATGGTTCCACATTCACTGAGTTTAGCTTAGTGCCATCGGGGATACTTGTGACCAACCTGATTAAAGAAGAGAGCAGAGTGTGCAAGCTCTACAGCTTGATCAACGTCAGAATCCTCACAAACTATGAAAGGTGACTTTCCTCCTAGCTCCAGTGTAACTGACTTAAGATTGCTTCTTGCCGCCAAGTCAAATATAATTTTACCAGTGTCAGTTGAACCTGTGAAAGATAACTGGAAAAGTGGAACCAAGAGTTGGCATTTCTCAAGCTTGCCAGATAATATATTGGGTATGACGGCATACTAAGTTATAAAATGCATGAACTATTTGGAAACTGCAATCTAATTTGTTCAAACAACATATAAACTTGGGTGATAGATTCAAAATTTCCAAGAAGTTCACAAAGGCATCAACAAGGACACAGAAATCTGATAATACTTTATCTACGTCCATATGGCCGGCGAGAGGTGCACCAGCAGTAGGACCATAGCCAGAAATAACATTCAAAACACCTGGAGGAAGACCAGCCTGTCAAAAAGAATCCAAATTAGATCTCAAGACAATGTCAAGGCAAAGTTTTTGACAAAATGACGTGGGTAAACTTTGTCATCTAAATGTAAGATCAATGATGAAAAATAAAACACCAGCTTAGAAATATGAATCAAATCTTGTGACTGACTCAAGAAAGCTGCAATTGGTAGAGATTTAATATCCTACATCAAAACTTGCTGCATTGTACTGCCATTTTTTATTCTCTTTATTTTCACCTTTGTGTTGAATGCATGTGTGTCAAAGAGCATTGCCTGAATTTGAAGCATTCAGCAAGTTCATAAACTTGGTTGACAGGTTATGAATATAATACTCGTAACCATCACTTATTGTATTGGTCTGCAATTTTAGTTGAACTTAGTCTATATAATTGGATTACAGTTCTATAAATCCCACCTCATGGAGTAACTTTGCAGCAAAGAGAGCAGTCAAAGGTGTCTGTTCTGCACTCTTTAGAACAATGGTATTACCACATGCCAATGCAGCCCCAACCTTCCAAGCAAACAAGATAAGAGGAAAGTTCCATGGAACTATCTGTCCCACAACACCAATTGGCTCATGCAATGTCTGAACATGGTAATTACCGTCAGCTGGAACTGTTAGTCCATGTATTTTATCTGCCCAACCTGGAAAATTCACCCAAAAATAATTAGTGACTCAACATAATTAATAATGAAACAGGTTAAAACAGCATTCCTGTTGCTTATCTCACCAGCATAATAGCGGAACAGACGTGCCAGTGAGGGTACCTCAGATTTAGCAGACTGCTCATAAGGCTTCCCATTATTCCATGTTTCCAAAGCTGCAAGCTCGTCATTATGTTCCTCGACAAGATCAGCAAAACGCAGCAATATCCGCGACCTTTCCTGAAAAAACAGTGCAACACATTTAAATCTAGCAAACAAAAATCATCAACACAACAATGCACCTTGAACCAAAGCACAAGTTCTAACATAAGGCGTCATCTTCGGCCATGGTCCTTCATCAAAAGCCTTCCGAGCTGCAACCACTGCACGGTTAATATCTTCAACATCACCTTCTGCTACATGAGTAATCACTTCTGCAGTGCGTGGGTCATATACAGGAAATGTTTTACCTACAATCAACATAAATTTCAAAGTCAAATCACTTCATAAGTTGAGGACTTGTTGCAATCATCAGATATGACCAATTCAATATGTGCTTGTTGAATTATGAACCAAGTTTTACCAGATGCTGCGTCTACAAATTGTCCATTTATTAGAAGCTGGGTGTACTTAATTTGAACCGGTGGGGTGATTAATTCCTCAGCTGCCACAGTGGCACCTAACCCGGAGAAGCTTCTTCCCTGGCTAAGACTTCTCCCTGTAGATAGCATTTCAAAACACATACGAATAAATCTTGAAAATATTTCAATCTGGAAAGTCATGTTTCAATGAAGAAAAAAGACTGAAAACATAAATGTATTTGTTTTAGAAGCCATGTCGATTCGAAGAACAAGCTGCTCCAGAGGTAAGTTGGAATCATCCAGTCAAAGTCCGCAAGGGGACAATAGAATGTTCAAGAGCTGGAATTTGCAAGTTGGAAGTTTAGAGTCCCAATCAGTGGAATTGAGTGGTGAGATTTATAATTAAAACCGTGGCCTACTACAAATAGAAATAAAGGCAAAAGATTATCAATTCTTGATTCTGCTCTGGCACTCTCTGAGCTAACAGCTGAACAGAGAGGTATGGAGTAGTATCCTAAAAACTTCACAACTTTTGTTCCATCCTTGAGCCTAGCCTTGACTAGGAACAAAAACAAAACAAAAACACTTCATAGTTTATTAAATAGCACGATAAAAAGAAGCCCATATTTCTTATTCAGCTTTCCACAACACCAATCAAAGGGTATTGGCAAAAGATCCACATCATAAACTTCTAACAAAACAAACACTTTGGTTTATTTTAAACATGAACACCAGACAAAGAAAAAACTTTTTTTAATAAATAATAGTTGTAGCTGGAACACAAATATCATCAGCTTATAACAAATTAAATAAAATAATTTAACCATGATCATCATCGTCAACTTCAAAAAACAAAGCCAACAAAAACAAAAGACGACAGATAGAAAGAACAGTACACAGAAGCGGTCACCTAGAGAAGAAAGCAGAGAAGCAGAAGCAGAAGGAGCAGAGAGAGAACGAGAAAGCAAGGAGGATATCCTGCGAGCTGCAGCCATGTTGGTCACTGCCCTGTTGCTTCTTCTCCTTCTTCCTCCCTACTTTTCCTTCTGAAGATGATAATGGAGAGAGTGAGAAGGCCTCAGCTAGATGCTTTTCCTCCGGAAAAGGCAGCTTGCAAACAATAAAAAATACAAGATGGACACATAACAGCAGCTTTTTTCTACACTCCACTTTTTGTCCTCTTGAAAAGTATCCATAACCGGTAAATTTTTTTTCCTTTTTACAGTTTGATCAAATTTAAAATATTTAATTTTAAAAACGACTTCAATATACTTGAATTATACGTAACTTTCAATCCCACGCCCAGTTTGTCTGTTTGTGTCCAATAATATGAGCTAGATTAATAACACAAAAAGAAAATGAGAAAACAGAAGATAAAATCTGAAAAGAACAGAACTACTTACTGTTACTGTAGGAGACACGGGGAACCCATCTCATCAGAAAATTTCCTTTTATAGAACCACCAATAATTTCTATTTATGTCCCTATTTGAAGCTACTATTAAGTTTGAGCCAACTAGTTTTTCTGGCTTGGAAATGTGTGGCGGAAGCAACCAAGCAAATGAAAATGAATCAGCTGAGTGTTCGTCGGTGTTCGTCGATTGTCTTTTGCATGTTCCATCCAGACAACGTGTGTCCTTATGCATGCGGCGTTATATTAACTACATACCGCGCGACGTGGATGCAAGTATTCTACGTGCGGAACTGTTGTTCTAACGGAAGAAGCACGAAAATGTCCACGCGGCAGCATTCTTGTTTTGAAGTTCCTCAAAATTTTTGGGAGTGTTGTAAAAAAATCTAGACATTTTTGTCGGAATACATTTTTTGGGCTGTCGTATCAGGTGGAGTTTGAAAAATAATCAGAACAAAACATTTTTAGGGACTAAAAATGTAACGGAACATTGCATTCTCTGGTTACCAAATAATAAATTGTGTCTGTGAATGATTAAAATCATTTTAAAATTAATATGAATCTAGGTTGCCAAATTATATATATATCAAAGAATAATATTAAATATTATTTAAAAAAATTTCTCAACTTATTATAAAAATATTATTTTTATTAAAATAAATAATTTTTATCAATATCATTATTTGATAAAATATTTCTAAAATTATTTATTTAAATAAAAACAATATTTTATAATAAATTAAAAAAATTTTCGAAACATTGAGCATTACTCTGTATCAAAACTCCCTTTTACATGAATTCATGATGTGGCCTCTAACCCAGCAGACCTGCTACAGACCCAATAAAAAAAAAAAGAAAGGAAAATTAAACTAAAATTCCACCAAAATACCCAACCAGGCCAGGCTAGGCATACATCACCATGTTCAAAAGCCGGACAAATACCAAAAAAAAAAAAAAAGTGTTGGAATTAGTGGTATATACTAATTATACATTCCGGCACGGGTTAACTACCTCATTAAGAAATTAATTCATCGGCTAGGACGTAGGAATATCAGATTGTTTTTAAGTTATTCGTGTCAGCAATGTTATATAAATCCTTTTTGTTACACCGTCGGAATCCTCGATCCGAAGAAACTTTGAAAAAGAGAAAAACAAAGAAGACACTAGCACCACACGGTTGGGAACTTGGAATCTCCATCGCAATGTGGTTAGCTAAAAACTTCAATCATTAGGGGCCCCACTTCCAACCATTTTCCTTTTTATTTTTTCTTTTTTCTTTCATAAAAGAAAGGGTGACTCGACGGATAAGGAAGTGTTGACTAATCCTGACAAGAACAGTGAAAAGTTATGGGTGATGGGACTTAATCAGTGACCAGTGATGGTAATGGTAAAAATTATTGAAGTTGTTGATTTCTCCTATTCTCTTACCCAATGCCTTAATAATTAAAGTCACCTCTCAAGTTGCTTCTTGCGTCAAGAAAAGGCAATTTTTTTTATAAACAAATATTTTTATTTGCTTACATCCCAATTAAATCCGATATTTTTAGGGAAATGAGCTTTGAATCTCTAACCATGCTTGAGACATTAGATCAGAGAAAATCTCTCCGCCCCCATAACGTGTTGAGATTGTTTTGCTTATGTCAACAACCCGATTGAAAATCAGGGATCAAGTAACAGCGATTCTTGGCTTTGGGTTAGGTACACTAAGTTAAGAAAGCAAAGTTGGAAGAAACCAAGGACTTGCAGAGGTTGTCGTGATCGAAATTGCTTCTTAAACATAGAAGTCAATATTATACATGTACTGTTTGAATCGAAGAAATCAGTACAAAACAAATAATATCAATTTTATGGCTAAAAAGGGTGCCAGCTAACTAATTAAGAACCAAATATATGAATGCAACTAAGCACCTTTGTATTAAATTAGACAGTTCGTCGACTAGTTATTGTTAGAGCCTTTTATCAAATTTTCTTTTTTCAATTTTTCTTTGGTTATTGATGTGTCACGTCGGTTCCTTAGGAGCTTTTTTGGACTCTTTATAAGGTTGGGTCAATCTTTTATTCTTAAATTAATTTTTGTGGTGAAATTAGAGTCCAATTTCTTATTAGTTGATATGAGAGTCATATTTCAGAGAGTCAATAGATACATGTACAAAAGGTTATTTGCTACCGTGTCGATCGTTTACTGAAGCTAAGGGTTGGGTCGAATTCTCGTAGATTTAGGTATTCCTCGTCAGTATCTAGGCTTTACCCTTCTGTGGGACAATATTCATGCCATACATTTGGTGCGTGTGGAGGTGTGTACTATGACGATGGCTTAGAGCTCCTCGTGGGACAATATTATACTTAAGAAACCACCAGGTGCCACGGCTCGACTCACATGATTTTGGCGCGACAGAGGGAACATACCTAATGGTTAAGAATTAACCTGTAAGAGCTATCAGCTTTAGGTTTTCATCTATTTATATATATGCGAAATCCCCACCCCCTCCAACATACGAAAAAGAAAGAGAACTGTGTACTAAAATTTTCTTTGTTTTTCCCCTCATCCGTATATCAGTAAATACATACTACACATCTTTGGACCGTGTACTTTTTTTCTGAAGCACCTTTGGTGAAAATATATATATATAGAAAATAAAATTTATGAGTGATTAAAGGCTCAACTATCTTCATGTTCCGCGTAGAAATCTGGTTCCTGTGGTTTGAACATCTTGGGCATTTTCAGGGTGGAGTCATGAGAATCATGGAGTTTTTGATTAACTGCTCCCCTTCTTGTATTTGCAGCAAATTTAGAAGCAAGTATTGTGGCGCCAAGATGTTGTTCTTTGTTTCCATTATCCGCTGAAGATGTCTCCTCATTGCCATAATCACCCTCACTTTCCAACAGTTGTGCATAATACAAGCTTTCTTGCCTTGCCAATTCCATTTGCAGTTTCCTCCTCGCGAGCCGCCTCCATGCAGTTTGTATGAAGCAAGCTCCCCAAGTCCTCCACTGATGAGAGTAGTACCTGAAAGCATGTTGAAGCTTCTTGCTATGCAAGCGCTTAAATTGCTTGGCAACAAACTTCAGGTCCACAGCTCTGAGCGCAAAAGCCTCAACTTCTGTCAGGGCCCTGACGGTTCTGGTGGATAAAGGTAGTCTCAAGCGAGAGGCTGGCACCAGTGCCCATGTCAACAATTCCTCGCCGCAAAAGTCTCCAGCCCTGAGTGTTATGGAGTTGAAAAAGCCTGTCCTTCCACCATTGGTTGTTGAGCTCTCTAGCTGTCCTCTAATGATGAAAAGCATCTCATTCACTGGATCACCCTCTCGCACAATGTATGTGCCTTTGGTGTTCAGTGATTGCACGAGGCGCTCACATATGGCGTCTAGGAGTTGATCGTCCATTTGTGCAAAAAATGGGACCTGGAAGAACAAAATAGAACAATTTTGAGCCAGTCTATCATGCTTTTTCACCGGCACACACAGAAGTTCTGCAAGCAAGTTGTATCAATTGTTGGAAGGTTCTGTTACCACAGACAAATCGGTATACTTTCAATTTTCAACAAAGTGCAGCTACTTTCACATCTAAAACTTGGAAACTGGTTGGAAGAAATTCTGTAATGATCAGTGGAACAAATGAAGGAAAATCGGTGCATCATAGTTGCCTTCTAAGCCCACATCTGAGAATTACCACGTTTAAAGAGAAAAATGAATTCTAGCTGTAGCTAACGTGATCTATTGTGAAGAAGAGTCAAAAAAAATTTCAAATGCTCACTACTGGATAATTCTTTTCTTAAATCAAACAGGATGCTCAAACATTGGGAACTTACACGTCGAACAAGGGCCAAACAAAGATGCCTTTGAATCTGACGACGGAGGTCCGAAGGCAAGGACTTCAAGATAGCTTCTTCATCCACCCCTCTTGTGGCCAGCCATTTGTATTGAACGAAACGGCGAACCCTTTCTTGCAAGTTTGGAGGTAATTGGCGGTGTCTCATCCACTCCTCAGTATCTCTTCGTCGAATTCTCCATTCATCCAATCTAGCTGTGGATGATTGCATGTAGGTCTTGAGGGAGAATAAGAATTCAATTGATCAAAAGAAATGGTAAGTTCAGAGGCATGGCCTCATCCAAGACAAAACAGTTGAAATTCCCTTTATTTTGTAATAGTTTTCCAAACCTCAATCCTATTGTATCCAATAAGACCGTTATTGATGTAGCAGACAGAGTTCCATCCAATGAAAAATAGTTCAGCAGTCCAATTGAGGATTTGGATAAAGGATTAGAAACAGAGCAAATAATACCTGCATGTTGCCAATGAGATGGGCGAAGAGAACTAGACCCATGATGCAGATACCTATGCTGAATAGTGTTTCACCTTCATAAGTACTTGTTGTTAGAGTTTGCCCATATGAACTGCATGTCGTGAAGTGTATTAGCGTAATCTTTAGTTGTGATATTTTGTTAATCCTCATTAATAAAAGTAAATGCAGGATAACTTTGAACTAGAGCAAATCATCATTGATCCTTATTTGAGCATCTGTCAGACATATAATTTAGTGGAACAACGAGTTGAAACTGTACGATGTAATGGAGTCTAGCCAAAGGCTCAAACGACAATCAAGAAAATATGTGACTTCCAAAATGCACTAAGCCTTCAATAAAGTGGGAAATTTACCTCAACAAATAAAGATATAACAAATCTTAGCATGAATGAATGACAGAAACTGCATCAGGTTCAATCAAAAAATTAAAGACAGGATAGCAAAGCAGTCATACCTCAGACTTCTCAATCCCCACCAAAGGCAATAGAAAAATTTATCAATGAAAGTAGATCCAGCAACATTATTAGTAAAAGCCTCAGCAAACATTCCAAACTGAAAATTTTTGTCATTCTTTGCATCGCAATTAACAAGGAGATGACTAACTCTTAGCCAAGCTTGTCGTGCAGGATCATCCTTATATCTACAATCAAGAAAAACACGAGCACAGGAGGGAGAGTGTGTCATGTTCCGCTCAAGGATACATTGTCTCTTCCAGCACTCATGCTGTCGCTGTATGGATGCCAGATACCACGAAGCTCCTAAAACCTGCACTGACATTGATTACAGGGTATAATCATAAGTTTGTAAGCACATTAATGCTATAAAATCATGTGGTTTTTCATTAAACAATATAGTAAGCATCGTTTGGGATGTAAGTGCTTACATGGCTAGCAAGTACATAGAGAAGGAGATTATATGCTGCCCCTGACCAAGCAGTCTTTGTTACAACCCCTGTAGTCTTCACAATCCGCCGGTTCAGAGGAAACATGACTAAAAATCTTGGAATGTATTGAAGCAGAACCATCAGAGAAAGGGTATGGTTAGCATTGTTAGCTGTAGGATTTTTCACGGCTGGAATTACAATCCATATCACAATCTGCCAATTCACAACAATAAAGTGAGAAACATTTGAATAAGAAGCTGTTGGAAACCAACTTCACAATAAACCAATCAAATGTACCCTGTGTCTCTATGGGTCGACACTTGAGACAAGGATGGCAGGTCAAAATGTTACACTAATGCAGCATTCTTAGTTGCATGGAAAACTTTTTCTTTTTCTTTTGAGCATAGTTATATTGAAAACTAAGTTTCTTAGAATAAGATGTTATGATGGAATGACAAGCAAGATTCTATTTGGATGCTATCGCACAAAAGCAAGAGCTAATTCGATTGAGAACAATATTAGAAAAACAGGGCGCAGAGATGATATGAAAATTACGCGACGGAACTCGACACCATGGGTCTGAAGAATGGTCACACAAACACACACACACACACACCACCTTACCTTATTTTCATAATGAGGTCTGGGACGAGAACATGTAAGCTTCGGATTACTGGATAAAACTAAAGTAACCTTAATGTTACATCACTCTTTTTCAACTGAACTATTTGATTAGAATTTGCCTCTGATTTCATGTAATTAAGCCTTCTGCTACCGAATTTTCAAGACTAACAACTATGATCCTGCAATTGATGGTTCTACATGCACCTAATGTTGACCGAAATATGTCAAAGACCAATTTGCAACAATACAACATTTGAGAACAACAAAAGAGAGAAATTTTAACCACCGGATTTTGTTTTTTCTTAAAAAAAAAAAAAGGTATAAGGGCTGACCTGGGGCAGCGGCAGCGCGGCAATTGCATCAACAACGAAGTCAGATTTAAGATAGCGTACGGCAATGGCCTTGCGGTCCATGACGAGCTCTCCCCTACCGAAAACGCGGGAACTGGGGGCCACGAAGGCCGTCCTGAACTTCATGAGGACATGCACGAGAAAGAAGAGGTCGGTGACGGTGCGGGCGAAGGTGACGGAGACGCCGAGTGGGAGGTCGATCATCATGCAGGCGTCGCCGCCGATGATAGGGAGGTAGAAGTAGAGAGGATCGAGAAACAGGGCAATGATGCAGGTGACGAGAAAAAAGTGTTTCCATTTCCTGACGAAGTCGCTTCCAGGCTCGAGAGTTTGGTGCCACCAGGGGACCTTCCGGCGGAGCGAGAAGGTTTTGGGGAATTGCCTGCGGAAGTGGGTGGTGGTGTAGACCCGGAAGTTATTCATTTTCCATCGCCAGAGAGAGAAAAAGGGTTTATTTTATTATTTTCTTTTTCAAAGGAAGACGAAGTGAACACAAGAACAGAGAGAGAGAGAGCCGAAGTTGCTGTGTGGAGAGGCACGAGAAGCTGCAACAGTTGCGGCATTGCATTGCACCGTTGATGATGCAGAAGTTCGCATTTACCCAATATATATATATATATATATATATATATATATATATAAAACAAATGCTTAATTTAACAAATAAATTGTTCCAAGAAAAATATTGAGAGACAAAATAATTAGATACACTAGACAAAAACGTCCTATAGAGAACTATTAAATATAAAAGTTGAGTAATATTTTTCTAAAATTCAATTAAATTATGAGATAAGCATATCAAATTAAGTCTTAATTTGCCATATTTGTTTAGTGGAAAGAATGCCACAACACGCATCCCAATTGGCTACACCACATGCAAGATCTCACTTACATTATGATCGCCTTGAAGTTGCACTGACAACAGTAAACACAAAAATCACTTTAAATATTAACTATCTTTGATATTGATGAAAATAATAATTAATACAATAATGTAATATCATAATAAAAATAATATTATATTTAAAGTGTAAAACTGTCTTTAAAATAAATTTTTTAATATAAAAAATTATAGTGATTATAGTTTTAAAATATAACAAATCTTCTCATTAATATGTACTTGAAATAATAAAATAATTTATTTTTTAATTAAATTGATAATAAATTATAAATCTTTATAAATGATATTTAATATTTTAAAAAATAATTTAAATTAATCATAATTTAAACGATAGGAGTATATTTTCAGTCAAGCGATCAATTTGCACTCGAATTCATGAGATGATTCCTAGCTGTCTAGCACCGAAAAAAGAAAACATGGCAGGCTTAAGGTCCAAAGAGTGACGAGGGCATGGCTCATGTCTTTACCTTCTAAAAATCTAACTAGAAGTGAAAATCTTTCGACCAGTTGTTTCATCACCCGAGATCTTTTCGTGTCTTTGAGGTTCGATATTTTAAACTGTACCCAAACTTTCCCTGCCATGTGGTGGTGCGACAATGATTTCTTATCTCATTCAGTATTTAAGCGAACAAAAGAGTTTGTTGAGCGGAAGGGTTCCTCATGCCTACCGTTGAGTAAGAATATGAAATGTATAACAAGAATCTATACTCACTTACAATTAAAAACTCGAGCTACAGAATTTTTTGGTGCAGTGGGGATCGTAAACCATGCCAGCAATGAAAGTGCGTCGTGCAGCAGCGTCACAGTAATCAATAGATAATGCCTTTCCCTGGGTGATGATGTATCATGTTTGTGGGAAACGACTGGCCTTTAGTTGGGGTAGGAGCGCTAGGAGGAGAGGAGCAATTTAAACATAAACATGCGTGCTTACAAAAGGGCGGAAGGCATTAATTGGTTGAAACGGGGCTTGGAATTGTGGTGGCAATCGATCCAATCTAGAATAGCTGGAAATTTGTTTCATCAATTTGTACTTTTCTGGCCGGGTAGATGGTCCCCGCGGTTAATAATTTGTGTCATCGGACAGACACAAAACCAGATCGTAGGCTGGCTACAAGTACCGTCCAAAAACTTTCATGAATTGAAACTTGAGTCCTCTCGTTGAATTGGCTATATAACGAGCTTCAATCGACCAATTCACGGTTAATAATTTATTTCTCCTATCGGGAGAGAAAGATCTTCCCATTTGGTTATTTTCATTTTCCTTTTTGAAAATGAAAATCACGGACTCCGTCTCCAACGAACACACAAATCGTCGTCACTTGGCGCGACTTTCATGAGCTTGAAGCTGAGACTGAGGGGACAATAATGCGGTTGTCGGCGAGTGACCTCGTCTCTACAAGAGAAGAGAACAGAACAACAAACCTCAATAAAAACGCGACAAAAAATTTTTTCGTCGTTTATTTCAAACTGTTTTCCGATGGGCCATTGGCACAAGATTACTGTCGAAATAGCGCCATTCGAGGTGTTTGTACCTTCCTGAATCATTGAAGTGGTTTGTTTACGCCCATAGTTTTTGTCTGCTCATATTTGCATCCCTCCGGAATTATAAAGTAGCACTGTACGTGAGGTGTCCGAACAGATAATGACTTATCGAAGAAATTAATACTGATGATGATGATGATGATGATGCATTGAGCACACATTACACTTCTACTCATGCTTTGAATTATTCATGGGTAGCAATAATTCATCAACTTTTTAAGTTATATGTTAACTAACGAAAAATTCAAAAAACCTTTCCCTTTCATGCGACACTTTAAGAATTGCAAAATTGAAAATTTTCTTTTTAAGATTTTAAATTCTGTGAAAGTAATATAGAATTTATTAAAATTGAAAAAAAATAAAATTATTATATAACTTATGATCTAATGTATCTCTTAATAAAAAGGAAAAAAAATTCAAAAAGCAGCTAGCCTTTGAATTTGTTAAAATAAATAAATAAATAACTTGAACCCAGGAAGTTTATCGTGTTCATTTGGCTCCTCGCACTTTTATTTTTATGAGCATCCAGTCCAACTCAATAATGCTATTAGTGCAATGTATGTATGCACCGTCAATAGCCTTGTAATTCCATAACTCCCGGACAATTTAAGCCCGTGTGAAGAGGACGAGAGAGAGAGAGAGAGAGAGAGAGAGAGAGAGAGAGAGAGAGAATAAATAACTATTTAGAGTATTATGCCATGAACATGTTGGGAAAAAATTGGATTACAATTAAAAAAATAAATAAAATAATAATAATAAAAGGAACACTGCTACTTTGAGCCAAGAAGACGTTACCCTACATTTGTACTTCACACATTGCATCCTATCAGCGTTTTGTCCCTGAGCAATAAACAGTCGTATTAAGATATGCAAACCAGTATTTGTATATCATCATCATATTTCCATCCTAGGTTGGCAATGTTGTATAAATACATGAACATACACTCTAAGGAAAGTGCGCCAAATTGGTGCTGATCAAGTTGCAACAACCATATTTTTTTCACACGCCGAGTATTCTGACGTGCCACTCCATTTGTAAGCATAACACAACTACAAAAGGAAACTGTCAAAAGATTTAGAGGCAGGCTTTGGTTTCCACGATTCTGAATATTATATTACAGAACCGACGTAAATCTGTAATCTTCTTCTTTCGACCGTGGTTTTCCATTTTGCCTTCCAATTTTTACGTTTTTTTTGGGCGGGGGGGGGGGGGACCATTTGTAGTTTGTTTGTGTTGTGTGCCACTTGCGCATAATTGAGATCGAAAATATGGGCGATAGGACCGGCCTTCAAGGTTGTGGCTCTTTTCACCCCAATGGCCATGACCACATGAAAGTAAAAAACTAAAAAATAAAATAAAAAAAGACAGATTATTATTCTATTTCGACAAAGATATGGCCAAATGTCTCCAACTATATATTATACACCAAACTGATGCAATCATATAGAGTCTCGTCATTGTGATCTTTTCTTCTTCTTTCGTTTTTCTTGTTAGGAGGGAAAAAGCGTGTAGACCCAGATGGATGCCCAACGATTGGGATCGAAGTTTGTACTTTACACGTGTTTATAACGAGACTTTTTTGATTGAATAATGCTAGATATCTCGGTTTTTTTGTTATTGTTATTTGCTAAGTTTTATGGTGTATTTTTCCAAGTGTCGTATGTTTACTCTGAGGGTAGTACTCATTCATACATTTTTGGTTTTCCATATATGTCCACACACGCATTGATTTCTATACGTTAAATTGATAAGTAATGATATAATAAATATTATAATAAATTATGCAAAAACCTGTAGATAAATTAGTAAAATCATTCTAGTTTCTGGGGTTTTCACATAAAGTGCTGTCGTGTAAACTCTTTTTTTTTTTTTTCCCCTTAAGATTTATGAACCGCAATGTTTTGTGTAACGCAGTAATCTAAAACTGAAATGTCACGTAGATCGACATATTTTTTGGTTGTCACACAAACATAACTACTGGACTTACAGCAGTTTCGACCAGTCAAATCGCAATTTTCCCCTTGAAATTCGCAAGATGAAGAAGAATTATAGATCGTACGCACACGAATACTAAAACATTCCATTAACTAAGAAGGGAGGAAATTAAGGAAGATGTTGAATCATTCATGTGCTCGTCTGCAAATTGTGCATTGGAGAGACAATTTCTAAATAATATGATCAAATATTTAAGCCGCAGCATATCTTATATAAGTGTGTATAATAACATTCTTTGAAACTCGTAAATTTACATTATCAATTTTTCACAAGTGGGAGAATTTAAACTCTGGTACCTTATTGTGGTGATAAAAGGTAAATTTGCCAATTTGAGTAGGCACCATAAATTCTGAATCACCTCTTCATAAGTATTTAAAAAATAAAAAAGAAAATTCTGGTTCTAAACTATTAAGACCCCGCCAAGCAACCAACTTGCAAGTTGGAAAACGAGTGAAATAGTCCTTCTTGTTTAGAAAAACGTTTGGAAAAACACAAAAGATACTGAAAATCACAGAGACAAAACTCAATAATGCAGGACCACTAAGAATCGACGTGGCCTATTTAGTAGCTGCCAGGATTGCTTCTCTCAAGCCATAGGCTATCTCCTCCACATTTGCTCAACTGTAGCTTCAGCAGAGAACAAGAGGGGGAGAATATCCATGGCCAGGGAGACAGTTCTTGCTTATGCCCAATTCTCTAAGACACTGAATGTGAAGCAGCTAGCAGAAGATGATCACCATGATGGGGTTGTGAATGGTTATTACAAGACCAGTTCCCTTGAAGCAGAGAACTGCAAAGTTATTGGTAATGGCAATGGCAATGGTTTAATCTGCACCAATCCTGGCTGGTATGCTGATGTTCCACCAGGATGGAAAGGTAAAGCTACCTCTTTCTGTTTCTCCTTTTGCTTTCCTTGTCCTTCTTGACAGTCACAACACGTCTCTAGTCATTGGCTTATAGAATATGGACATTTTTTTTTTTTTTGACTGGAGAAAGCGAGAGGAAAAAAATGGCAATAGAAAATTTTCAAGTCAGTCCAAAATTTGCAATTGTAACATGTTCCATACATTTGAGTTTTCCCCCCAAGAAACATATGTTTCTTTTTGTTTACGGTCCCATAAATCAAAGAGTAATATTATGCATGTTAAGAATATTTGACTTACTGGCATAGCATATGGATATTAATACGACATGTGCCATATTAAAATTTTGGCAAAGTTGTTATCATTCCCGTTTGCAAGGAACAGGGACGCCTTTGTAAAATATGATTTAATAATTGCCATAGCATGTTTTCAAATATCTCATGTCATATCAAGACCTTAATTATAAATCCACACAAGCAGAACTCTACTTTGAAAAAATTGTCACATTGTACCTCATGAAAAATGTAGACCTTTAGTGTTGCTTGGAAACAAAAATTACCGAGGAATAATTCAAGCGGAAAAATCAAAAAATGACCCACGATTAAGGGATTTGCAAGGACTTTTCTATTGTAAGAATCATAAAATTTCTGTTGCTATCTTCTCCAGGGGAGGCACGCTTCTACAAGATCGACGAGGTCTTGTTTCATGGAAAGTCGGAATACCAGGAACTTTTAGTTTTTCAGGTACTAATCAGTCATCCCCCTATCCACCCACCCCCCACCCCCCCGGCGGTTTTTTTTTTTTTTTTTTTTTGAGATGTATTGAGTGTAACGGCTATGGCAAAAAATAATGACATGCTACCATCATAAAGTTGTCTTTTGTCTATGAATTTCTTAGTCAGCAGAGCACGGCAAGGTTGCCGTCTTAAATGGGGCCTTGCAACTTACCGAAAGAGACGAGTTTGCTTACCAGGAAATGCTCGCTCACCTCCCGCTCTGTTCAGTTGCAAACCCCAAGAAGGTAAATCTCATCCCTATCTCACTTTTTAAGAAGAACAATATTAAGTTCATTCCATGTGTGAAGAAGTTAATTTGAGTTATATACAAACTGGAAAAGTATGGACCACAGTCCCCTTACTTTTGCCCAAAATACATTAAAAAGGGAGGCCGTGGCCCCCCCGGTACCTGCCTCCGGTCACGCACCGGTGTCCCGTACATGATTAGTTTATGGACAAACAAAAAAAAAATGCTGAAATTGAATCTTCCCACCAAACAAAAAAAAAAAAAAAAAGAAGACAACAGAGAACAACAGCTGATGTCTAATTGCTTACCCTTCATGTATCCAATTTGTTTTTCTTACTTGTATTTGTATTTTGCTATGAGTTTTATTACATAGTTGAAGATTTAGTTTGGAGATAATTTGACTATAGGCTCTGGTTGATAAAAAATAGTAATATTTTGAATTTTTATAAAATGTTATATTTTTCGCCAAAAATCAATAAATATTAATTAACATAATAGAATATGCAATAGACAACATCAAATGTATAATAAATTATAAATATATTTAATAATATCTGATTGTATATTTTTTAATTATATATTTTATTATCTTAAATACAAATCTAATAATTTTTTAAAAATAAAAAATTTTAAAGATAGAGAATTTCAAAATATTATTTTTTTTATTAAATAAGATCTACAATTGAAATGTTGTTAAATTGATTCTTGAGACGATAAGTTTTTATTGTTTCGCTGTAACAGGTGCTGCTTCTTGGAGGTGGGGATGGAGGCATTCTGAGAGAAATATCTCGTCATGCCTCCGTCGAGATTATTCACCTTTGTGAGCTTGACAAGATGGTGGTTGATGTGAGTGCGACCTATCCATTTTTCATCTCCTTTATTATGGAAATAAACTTGACCTCCTGCCTGCGTCTCTGTCAACTTTTGAGAGCTGTTACATTATCAGTACAGTAAGAGAATCGGAAATCTTGGGTGGACACCCGGCAGTGGGTGTGGGGATGCGCTATTTTTTTTTTTAATTAAAAAAATAAAATATAATATGTTCGAAAAAAAATATACAGTATCTTTTTTGAAAACGTATTACATTTTACATTCTCAAAAACATTACTTTATTTTAGTAAATGTATTATCATTTTTCTAAGTTTTTTTTTTTTGTGCAAAAATCAAAATTTTTTTGAATAAGTTAGAAATAAATAAGAAAAAAATGGGCGATTTTTTTTTTTAAGGTGATGAGAAAATAAAGACAAAGAAAGTGTTTGTGAAATGACCTTTTCACGGGTTCTGACATTTGGCACGAGAAAAATTTAAGCTGTCACCCACACATGATTTTTTCCATCACTTTCTGATCAGTTTCTTTCTGATTTTCTATATTTCTAGCATGATCTTCTTTCCGATCCCTTTCTTTGTCTCCCCTTTCAAATAAAGCAAAAAATGTGGAAGAGACTTGCGTGTCATCTAGCACAAGAAACTGATTGTTTCTAAATATGGCATCATTGCCGTTAATTTCAGGTGTACAAACAATTCTTTCCTCAGATAGCAATCGGGTATCGGGACCCTCGACTAACCGTGCATATAGGCGATGGTATGTTTTGTCGCTTAATGCTTTTGTTTAGCCAAAGTGAATCTCCTGAATATCATTTTACAGTAGTCCTAACCACCCCCCCCCCGGGAAAAAAAACCTCTTTTCTTCAGAGTTTTCATTTTCTTAAGACAAAAAAATTGGAAATAATGCAGGAATTGAATACATGAAATCTGTTCCCGAAGGCTTTTACGATGTTATCATAATCGACGCCTTCCAACAGATGGGTAAATTAAATTTCTCCTTTCACTGACTAGGTGTATTATGCACATCAATTTGTTTGTAAAATATCAAGTTCAAAGAAATCCGTGTCTAATTCTATCTTCCCACGTGGCTATCAATGTTAAAATCCGGCATTTGGACATTGGAAGCATTGGCATTCTGAGTTCTAACTTCCAATGTATTTGTAGGTGCTCTGGCAGAAACACTAGCTGACGACGAGTTCCTGAAATCAGTGGCAAGGGCTCTTCGTCCTGGAGGGGTCATGTCCTGTCCAGCAGACAGTTTCTGGAACAAAGAGTTTTCCGTAGCAGATACCATTGAGTGCAGCCGCAAGATATTCGGTGGCTCTGTCAACTATGCTTGGTGCACAGTTCCTGCATATGCCAGGTCCTTATCTACGAACTTCCCAAGTTCCAATTATTCATCTGTATTGCATTTCAAGTCTAATGAATCTATTTTTCCTCTTCATACTAGTAGGGTTTTATTTAACTTGGGGGTTCCATTTTGATGGCAGTGGGATAAATGGACTCATGCTTTGCTCCACTGCACCAGTGGACTTTAAGCACCCAATAAATCCTTTGAACCCAGATCACTATGGCGTAGCTAAAGGACCCCCCAAGTATTACAATTCAGAGGTATTTAATTTCTTTCTTAACTAACATCTTGTTAGTTGTTACCACAGCCTATGCTCACGGTAGACCGACCAAATATATGGACAATAATGTATGGTCACTTGCTTCATCTGTCTAACGGCCTTATTTTGCTGATGCAGGTCCATATTTCTGCATTCTGTCTGCCCTCCTTCGCCAAGAAAAGGTGCCTTTTCTCCTAAATCTGATTAACAGTGGAAAGAAGAGCAAATTGATGGAACTCGTTTATCTTCAATTGTGTCGTAGAACATCTGAATAAATGCCTTCTTTTTCTTTTTGGTTCATCATTTCTAAGATTTGAACATAATTGTTCAAATTAAGAGCCTAATAAATCTATCGCCAGACCACATAGTGACTTTTCTCGAATTGTCATTTCAGTGCTTAATCACTATTAAAAAAAAAAAAAGAAAGAAGAAAAATCTACGAAGGATTGTATGATGATTAAATTCCGAAGTGTAAACTACTCAGGCTAGCCTGGCCATCAACTGCTTGCAAGATAAATGTATATACATTTGGCATGTCCTCCGCTATGATAGTAGATATCATATAACCAGGATCTTAAGCTGCAAGATAAATGTAATATTAATGTTAAGGGAGGAATTCGGTTGAAATAACAATAACGCCAATTCGATTCTTTGAAATGTAAAGTCACAAAAAAAAGAAAAAATAAGAAAAAAGAAAAAACGAAGAAGATTGAATAAAAGTGGCAAACACCTTTATTTATTTATGCAACACTATCGAAACCAGCATATACCGTAACAACTATTGAAACCAGAACATACCGTGGTTGTGCATGTTTTGAGGCGTGTTCGTCCTGGTGGTGCAACTGACCAAAGCGAAAGAAGAAATAATGCGCAATGCGCTGTTAATGAATTTACAATGCTAAGTGATGAACTCCACCCAGAAAGTTGAATAAGGTTCATAATTCGCTTGCTGCAAACTGAAATTTATGTCTGCTCACAATTGTTAGTAATCAAATGAATTGGAAAAGGCAGGTGTTATGCTAGCTTACAAAAAGTACAGAACATACCCACTTGTTAATTATAAAAACCTATCAATTGGAGTTCATCCTTGCGTATTTTGTATTTGCAGGTTGGGCCTCTAGCCAGAGACGCCCATTCTTCTCGTACAAAGTGCCTGATTATGTCAACTAGTGACAAACCTACGAAATCCGTTCAATTAAATAACTAGGCTTTGGGTTGTAAGAAATCCATTTAATTACATTATTGGGCCTGGAAGCTCGTCACTGGGCGTTGACCCATATCAGAGCGTCTAATTACATTGCTCAATCCTCTTTATGGGAGCCCATTAACAGAGAGAGAGAAAAAAAAAAAAATCCTTGTTATTGGTTTAATCACGTCAACTGCTTAAAGGCATAGTTGGCTATGGTTAAGATTTTAAGATTTCAAGTGTAAGCGGATATAGTTAAGATTTCACAAATTTGTAGCAAATAAGTGAGAATGGCCTATATCAGAGTTATTTACTTCTTAAGTATTGCCATTATTTATTAAAAAAAAAGTATTAAAATCACAATTTTATTATTTAATATTTTTTTATATAAATTTATTATTTATTTAAATCTTTCTGCTTAAAGGCACTCTGGCTACCCAACACTATTGCCATAGGCCTTTCCTTCTGGGTTTTGTTTAGTTTCTTCTTGCCCTACACCAACCCTCGACATGCCTAGCCACCTAGGCAACTAGGTTGGTGGTTGTGATACTAACCTTTTCTTCACTTAAAAAAACTTTTGCTAGATTTTGTTCTTGCATGTTACACATCCAAATGGCAAAAACTTTCTAGTTCACACGCTCTGATTCGCAAGGGAAGGTGTGATCAAATATTAAATCCAATAAGGGTAAAGATTTCAACTTTAGATCAATCCGAACTCCTCTCACCAGCTACTTACCACTTTCATTTTTCCCATCTTTAACATGCTAATTACGTTCAATCATTAAGATTGCGAAAGACATTGACCAATTGGACGCCATAATTGCATCGAAAGAAGGTGCCTCCATTGCGTAATCCATTACATTGAGGTTACCCCACCAAAAATAATTACCGAAGGCAATCTATATGAATATAATAGTGGACACGTATCTGTGAATATAATTATTTAAGGGGTAGTTTAGTGATTACCAAATATAATCTATGAAATAAAATCGAAAGTTTAAATGTTAGATTTTACTTAAAGTTAATACTCTATTTTTCCATTCAATTAGATTTTAAAATAATATATATATATATATATATATATATATATATATATATATATATATATAAAGTCATTTAATTTTTATTTTATCATTTTTACAGTTTAGGGAAAGAATTATTGAATTCTTATTTCTAACACCAGAGTTTAAGCCTTAATTTCAAACGTACCAAAAACAAAGTTAAACAACAAATGTGACCTACACCATACTCAAAATAATGAGTGGAAAACATTTTTCTTTCTTCATCCATTTTTATGTAAGCCATCGTGTAAATCTAGAAGCTGGTAATCAAAATAAAGTTGATCTTATCCTTGAGAATCTGAGGTTTTGGCTAAATATAATTAGACATTGAGACTAGTGGCAAATAGATAGTTTTATGCGACAAACAGAAGCCACGTAATTATCTTTTTGAGTTTTTTTGTTTTTCTTTGTCCATCTCTACTTCGGTTAAGATTGGCAATTGTGCAGGAATTGAATTCTTGAAATTTCTTCCTGAAGGCGCTCACGATGCTATCACGATTGATGCATTCCAGCAGATACGAAATATATAACAATTCTGTGTTCCTGGCTATATGTTTCAATCCAATTATTTCACGTACTCTGGCAGAAGAGCCAGCCGATGCCTAGTTCATCCAATCTCTGGCAAGGGCCCTTTGCCCCTGAGGAGTCGTGTTTTGTACAGAAATGAGATGCAGCTTCCTGCAGCGCATAATTAACAAATGTAACTGAATAATTATTTTGCAACTGGTTCCCATGTATAACTTTGAACGGGAATGCAGCTAACTAGTTTGCATATCTATCATCTTGTATGAAATTTGAGCACGCAAGAACGAGATTGACAATGCGCATCTAGTGAATGTCAAAGGAATATTAGGGCAATTCAAGGCTATAAGGAACAAGTTCCATATTTTGGAGTAGGCTTGTCTTGGTTATATTGCCAAATTGCAAAGCATGGTGGATTGAAGTAAGAAAGGAAAGTTGGGCCATTTCATAATCAGTTTTTGCTCCCATTACATAGTTTTCTTAGATGCTAATTCACAGGTAAATGTTGTTGTTTCCAAAAATATTTAAGAGGGAAGTAGATTGAATTTATGAAAGATACTATATTATAGTGCATGTAGTAAAAATAATTGAAATGAAAATTATTATAACAAATAAAAATATGATACATTAAACAAATAGATTAATGTAATTTTAATAATATTAATATTAATTAATATAAAAAATAAATTAAATAAATTTAAGTTGCTAAATATTTTGCATAAAAAATAAGGTACCATAATAAAAGATTTATTGAATGTGTAAATTTGTAAAAAGAAACTAAATTTAAAAAGAGTAGAAGACAATAATTTATAAAAATATAAAAATTTTATTCTTATATTTTTCTCTCTAATAGCACTAATTTAAAAATTTTAAATTTATTACCAAACTATCTAACATTGAAGACATCAAATATAATGAAATTGTAATTTTCTATCGTAACTATATTAAGATTTATAACCTTTTTATAAAATATTTAAATAATTATATTTTTCAAACGCTTAATTTTTTAATTTTATGATATAAAATATTTACAATTTTTTTAATAATTTTACTCCCTCTTAATAGATATATTCTTCTTATAATAACTGGATATAAATTTCTTAATGTATATTGCTTATGTTACCTTTTTCTTTTACTACATTTGAATTTATATAGGTCAAAAAAAATCGAACAAATTTGAAAAAATATGTCTATTGGTCCATCAAAAGATACCTAAATTTTGTTTGTTGATAACCTTTATTTTATACCAAATAAGTAACTCTTTTAGTAAAAATAATTTTCAATAAAAAATTACCTTTCTTCACAATCTATTTAAAAATAATTTTATAAAAAATCATCATCCTAACTAATAATTAATCATATAAAATTAATTTTAAAAAGTAAAAATTTATAAATTAATTATCATAAAAGATCAAAATAAATCACTTATTTATTAATCGTGTATAACTATTAAAAATATGTTGAAATTCAAATAATTTATTTTTTTATAAATATATAAATTCATCTACTTAAAAAGACATATGATAAAAATCATAAATAATTATATTAGTATATCAAAATGTGCAGTTAATAACATATGATGTAGCAAATGTAATCCCCCTAAACCTTGTTATTGAAGGCCAAACATTATTCCAGCTGGAATTATGGGCACCATGAGTCAATTGTTTAGTTAATTAAGAACTATTAGTTAAGAAAATTAGATCTAATCTACGAGCCTCCAATTTTAATTGTCAGTTACTAATGTTCAGGTTCTATTCGTCGGTCATCAGTTAGCATCTAAATAAAGAAGAAGAAAAAAATGCGAAGTTCAAAGTTCATTGGCTTTATCCACTTACCTTTTTTCAATAGACGAGAATAGAAACCAGTTTCGAAACCTAGTTATGCAAAGTAGCAAAACAATCAAATGGTTTTGGTAAAATCTAAATCTAATAGCTGTCACCTTGTTTTCTACGAGGTTTGGATTGCCCTCGAGGGTTTCGTACTGCTAATATATATATATATATATATATATATATATATTATATGAACAAACTGTTGTCTGTTGCTGCAAATCTAGCTAGCTAGGACTGGGACAAATAAAAGACAAAAAAGGCAGGGTCTTTTTCATCACGATTTCCATGCCACAAGAAAAGATAAAGATGAGAGGTACCAAAAAAGGCCATTTCACACGATTTTACCTGCATGGGGAAGGATGGTCAAGTGTGAAATCTAATTCAAGTGATGCTTTCCTTTCCTTAGCGGTAAAGTGTTCGTCAACTTGCCGTTTTACTCCCCTCCAAACTCCGATGCCACAACTTTTTCTTTGGTTTTTTTATTTTTATTTTTATTTTTATTTTTGGCAATGCCCCTTGCAATGAATCCAAATCATTGCGATTACAAGCATTTTGACCAGCAAAGCTAAGTGACACAATGATTTCATTGTTGGAAGAATAGACCCACAAGCAGACACAAGTGCGACAGCCGATAATGAAAGTTTCTAAGTTCCAATTCCAGAGAGGTTGGATACTGTTCTTCTTAGCCAAACTTGATTGACTACATCACAAGAGTAGTCCTTACTTTTCTCATAGCCATAAATTTTTTTTTGTCTCGTGTATATATACGAAAATTTCGATCTTAGATGTTGAAAATAACAGCCAAGTTAGCCTTGCACTTTGAATTCATCTAAATTATTAGATATAAATTAGCTAGTCTCATTTTGCTAAAAATATATAACATCTTTGGCATCATATACACCAAAAAGATCTTCAATATACAAGACTCTTCCATATTTTTAAGTTTTTGAGAATATGTCACATGTACGTTGTGTTACTTTTATTTGTATAAAAAAATTATTTCATGTGGGTGGCTCAAACTCATAAACTTCGGGAAAAAAAAAAAAGAAATGCTAGAATTTTTTTTTTTTGTTTGTTTTCTCAACTTATAAACTTGGAAGGATCTGCATAGGAAGCATCATATGCTTCATATCAATTAGTAAAGAAGAAAAAAAGGTACAAATAAAAGCATGAATCTAGAAGGAAAACTATCCACATTTCGAACATAAAGAAAGCATGGCTGAACTCCTAACCTTGAAGAGTCGTGATCTTCACCTATGCTTAAGACCCCACGCTTCAAGCATTCGATTTGCCAGACAAAAGTAGATGAAGCACGGCCACATGCTCTGGGTCGACTTTGTGACCCGATGCAGTTGTTCCCCCCCCCCCCATATATATATATATATATATATATATTGCCCCGAGCGTCCCAGAGAGATCCATATCTCTCCCAGTTTACAAAATCTATAGCTCCCACAATAGCACGCAAGCAAGAGGGAAATCATGACTGCAGAGAATGGTCTCACATGTGTTGCCAATTTTTCTAGCCCATTACATGTCAAGGTGTTTGAAGATGGTGGCATTGATGATGAAGGCAAGAGCCCCATCCTGTTTTCGCAGTCTCTCCTTGGAATGGACAAGCCAAGAGTAATTAAAGCCGGCCAGGTACACATACATAATACATACCTCTCCCTGCATGGAAAAGGGAAAAATAGAAAAATGGATCAAACATTTCACATTCATAATTGTCTTGCAGTTATGATGCTTAATTTTGACCTTTATTTCATCTCTCCAAGGCAATAGCATATCATTTTAATTTCACCTTTTTTCATCAATCGTTAGAACTAGTTCCAAAGAGACATTATAGATGCTGATAGCTTAAGCTTCTGAATTTTGGATGTCCCTTTTATTTTATTTTATTTTTATTATTATTACTTTTTTTTTTTTTTGTTCATCAGTGTTAGGATATAATGTCTAATTGGTAGAACTAAGAGTTTAGTTACTCTACCATTAAACCAAGTGGCTGGTGGCTAGATGTTTCAAGTTGGAATTCATCAAATGTGATGACGAAATAATGAATAGTTACATCTTATTATAAAATCGCAGCCCTAATGAACATCTTGATGAAGAATAAAAAAGGAAAGAAAAGAAAACTAGAAGCGTCGAATGGGTATAATTATAGTGCTTCAAGCCGTTGGTCCTTCTTGTCTCCAATCATCATTTGCCACAAAGAATGTGTTTGGCACCAAAATCACATGAAGGGATGGCAATTTTAATCATTGATAGCGCATCCCTGTTTCTCTTTCTGAGACAGAACTTTGAATTCTGGAGCTTAATTAATGGATTAGCAACTTAGCAATGACTACGGATACATCTCAACCGTAGCTAAGTAATATGAACGTGAAAGATTTATACATTACTGATGCTATTGCTTCGACAGTGGATATGATGTTACTCTGCCCGTTCTCTAATTTATTCATTGAGTTTCGGATACGGGCAATTTAATGCATTTCACCTTCAAATATATATTATATTATCATAAATATTAAATATATATTTATAATTTTATTGTTAATTACAATGATGTATTCAAATATGAAAATATACAATTAATTTTTATAGTAATATGATATATATATATATATATATTCATATCTTTAGACCCATTTAATTCATAACATATATGTAACTTTTTTATTATTTATTAATTTTAATTTATTACTCAACTAATTGATTTGGTGTCAATGCTTTAAATGCAATATTATGATGACCATGATTATTATTATTATTATTATTATTATTATTTTGGACTGGAGCTTTTAATGCAATCTTAAAAGGGCCAATGAGATACATAGCCAAATTGGCATGGAAAAATCTACGTGGAGCAAAAAATGTCTATTTAAATATATTATTTATATTATATAAAAGATATTTTATACGACATAAACATAAATATTTTGTATATAATATAAAATATTTTATATGTAATATAAATATTTTTGTGTTTAGCACCCACTAGGCAATATACCCATGCATTAAATTCAACTTTATCTTTAGGAATCTTGAGTTGTATCAAGAACTTGCCCAGTGTTGAGAAGTCAAAATGGTTCCTACGTTTGACCAAAATTTCTTAATCGCCCCACCTATTTATTGGACGCAATGGAGACAGGCACTGAGCTGCTGCTTCCACCGTAGCGCTGAGCAAAAGAGAGAAGGCATGGCAAGTGAAAATTTCGATTCTTCCAAAATTTTAGCAGGGGATAATAAGATTTTGAATGAGGATCATAACAAGATCACGATCCAATCCTCACCACGGCCTCCTCCTGAATTGGAGAACCATGAAATTAGCAGTGGTGTTCCTTTGCATGTCCGTGGATGGTATGCTGACATTGAGGAAGACTGGCCAGGTACATTCTCACATGACAATTAACAAAACAATCCCAACTTAATGAACGAACACTGGTGGGCAAACTTTTGTCACGCCGAGTCCCACCCCACCACTCAAATTTTATTTGGGTAACGCTAACAACAATTATACCATGTTGCCAGTTACTTAGGTCAGATTAGTATAACCATATACCACGATCATTTGACATCTAATCAGTCATTAAACACCATTATTATTATTATTATTATTATGGATGCTTTACGGAATCATGCATGTTGCTTCTAAATCTGTTGGAGTCCTTTTGAAAGACACGAAGAATAATTTTGTTTCAAAAACTCGCTGTATAGCAATACACAAAGAATAATATATATATATATATATGTACATAATACTATGAGAGTAGTATATTAATTTTTTAACATTTAATTTTTTTTATTATATAATCAAATGAGATATAATTGCTCCACATTTTTTGTTATTGCTATATTACTTCTTAAGTATTGCTAACTTTTTTTTTCTTTATTTTATAATCTGTAATTGTGTAAATTAAATACACATTTTAGACTCCCCCAAATGCATCTTATAAACCAAGTCTGCACAACGACGATAGGATTCGAACTAACGACCCGGAGTTTGTCTAAAAGAGATGACTCGACACTAAAATGAAATAAAATAATTGCAAGGATGTTACAAAGTTTTCTTTTGATAAACCAAGTTTGTTTGTCCAACTTCGCACTGCACAGGGGAGGCACACTTGTACAAGATTGAAAAGGTGCTGTTCCGGGGAAAATCAAGATTCCAGGAACTTTTTGTATTTCAGGTATCAATTATTCAATCAGTCCCCAAAAATTTTGAAGAAAAGTAAGAAAGCATGGTTAATCCACAAGACTAGAGAAGAAAGAAAGAAAGAAGAAAAGAGGAATAAATAAATAAACAAATAAATAAAAGAGTATTCTTTTCTGGTTGGCCATCCCAATTAACCTTGGAAAAACAAAAAATAGTCACCAAATTATGTTAGTCTTTAAGACAAATTTGTTTTGTACATGGTTGCAGTCAACGGGGCATGGCAAGGTAGTTGTCTTAAATGGGGCTCTTCAACTGACAGAGAAGGACGAGTTTGCTTATCAAGAAATGCTCACCCATCTCCCACTTTGCTCAATACCAGACCCAAAGAAGGTCATTAATCTCGCTCTCTTTCACTCCAATGGATAACCTGGAATTGATTGTTCTTCTTCTTCTTATTATTATTTGGTGTGTTTTTAAGCGAAGAGGCACTATTTTAGATGTCTATTGCCAATTCACCTGATGGTTTAGAATAGGTTTTAAATTTATTGTCTGCCCAAATTATTTTTGCTCCAGGTGTTGCTCATTGGAGGCGGAGATGGTGGGATTTTAAGGGAAGCATCTCGTCATGCTTCTGTCGAGCGGATTGATATATGCGAAATTGACACCATGGTCATCGATGTGAGTATTCTCTGCACCATAGTCCAACGTTAAGTATTCTTCCACAAAATCTTACGACGAATTAATAATAACTAGCTTTTACATAACAATGACAGAGATTGAGGCCAAAAGAGAAAGGGACACTTTTCTTCTTTTTTTTTTTCGGATTTTTTTATGTGACTTCCTTTTTAGAGAAACTAAGTAAATTCAACACCAAATGTGAGGGAGAAAAAAAAATTTAAGTGAAATCCAATTCTGTAAAAACACAAGACCGAGTATATGCTACGCCTAAAGAATAAAAATGAGTAACCACAGCAAATATTGTTTCTAGCTTTTCAATACTTTGATGAGCAGATGTACACATGTTTGAGAAACTGTATGATGTTTCAGATGTACAAAGAGTACTTCCCTGACATAGCAATTGGATACACAGATCCCCGCGTGACTCTGCATATAGGAGACGGTGCGATGACATTATTTTAAGATCCTTAGTCTGTTCATGTTGCTCCGTAATAAGAAATTAGCTAAAACTGCTTTGTTGTTGTTGTTGTTGCTGTTACATGTGCAGGCATTGAGTTCCTGAAGGATACTCCCAAAGGCACTTATGATGCTATCATATTGGACGCGTTTCAATGCATGGGTATCTATCTTTTGATCCCCCTTCATCGAGTATATGTTCGATTCAATCTATCTCCCGGTTTTCAAAGATGCGAGTTTCAATACCATATCCAGGGTCTGAAGCAGCAGAACTTGCCGGTGGACAGCTACTAGAAGTGGTGGCAAGGGCTCTTCGCCCCGGAGGGGTCATGGCAAGCCAAGCAAACTGCTTGTGGCACAAAGACTTTTGTGTCGCAGATGCCATAGCAAGCTGCCGCAAAACTTTCAAAGGCTCAGTTAATTACGCTTGGTCCTCCGTTCCTGGATACGTCGGGTATAGAACTTTAAAAAATGGATCTTTCAGATATCTTTTCAAGGTTGAATCTTTACTAAGGATATGAAAGGCTGATCTTTGTGGAGTTTTGAATTTCAGCGGGATGATTGGTTTCATGCTTTGCTCCACCGAGGGGCCACCAGTTGACTTCAAGCGTCCGATAAATCCACTAAATCCAGATCACTTGGGTGTCGCCAAGGGACCCCCCAAATTCTATAACTCAGAGGTTCCTATTTCTCTCTTACCCCAGCAAGTTAGTGAAAGTACCTTTTCGCTATGTTCTGTTACCATTTATGTCACCAAATTTTTTGTTGCCGTCACAGGTCCACACTGCTGCATTCTGTCTGCCATCTTTCGCAAAGGTGGGTTGATCCAGACGCAAGGCCCTTCGACTCTAACTATGAATTCATATTTTTGGTTTGGGTCATTTTTGTTTTTCCTCTTCTGTAAGGTGCAATAAAAGACAGAATTCAGTTTTTTTTTTTTTTTTGACTTAAGAACACCCCCCCTAAGGCCGGGCACAAGGTATGCCACAATATATCAATTTCCTACATTTGCCGTAGACTATAATCACCAAGAGACTGGCTGGAGGATAACCTAAGGTTTGAAATCAGAACATTGAAACAAGTCATTATTGCCTTGATGATGATAAGCCGAACAGTCTCCATCTCTTCTAGCATCTGGCATTCTCAATCCAGTGGATGTTTAACGCTCAATTCACTGCAGTCTTCGGCTAGCACTTCCTAGTCTTTAAAGAAGGAATCAACCATGAATCCCTTCTTTCTAGATCCTCTCCAACGCGAAATTAGACTTGTAGAATGTAGGTAGCAGGTGTTAGCATGCAGCTTTGATTGGTTCCTGTCAGTACAATGAAGATCACGCATTTGTTGAGCAGTTGCTACGTCTATTATCATTATGAAATCTAAACGAAGCCATCATAATCAATGAGTTACACCCAACATAGCGGCCACAATGAGTCTCACAGGATGTAATCTAGTGGGCAAAAACAAAACGTGTAGCAGCTCAACAACACAGCATAAAGTTGTAACTGGAAAATATAATATAAACCTTTTCTTTCATAGGTACCAATTTACACGAAAATTCAGTGTTGTGATACACGCTTTACAACACAACCCAATGAGCAGGTGCACTTCTTGATTCAAACGGACAACAGAACCAAGATAATTTATCTCCACTCCAGATGGAGTAAACTCAAAATTTGCCTGTTCAGGTAGTAGGGACAAAAATTTGGAGTGTGATGGATAGGATTACAGAATTAGTTCTATTAAGGGGGAAGCTGCTCAACATCGTGATCTCTTGAGTTCATGGACATAACACATAAAAAATGAGGGAGAAAGAAAAAAGTAGCTAAAAATACAATAACCCCAAGATCAGCTTCTTCCCCAACTGCTGGCCGTCGAGGATTTACCCAGTATATCTGGCTTGCACACCACAATGAATATAGGCATGCTATGATCAAAATAAACTTTAACGAGTGATATGATTGTTGTCTGGTAGACTTTAAAGGCTTTGCCCTGCATGACAAAACATATTGAGTAATATCTTTATGCTAAACACCACATCATTGCCAGGTATTGAAACTAAATGGAATTGGCAGTCCGAGAAATAAATACCTGTTAATGTAAATAAAGCCACTGACTAAGCAAGTGCATAAAAAGCCCACCACAACAACAGCATCTGGATTGACAGGTGCACGTCCCTTCCACCAACCTGTGCTCAATATCCAAGTATACATTGATGAATGCCCATTTTCCTGAAAAGAAAACAACACACAGTGGCTAAATAGAACTGCATCATCACCTCAACTATACAAAAAACAAAAGGATAAAAGAATGATTGCACTCAAAGGTCCTGTCGGTTAGCAAATTATTTTGTACTTCTAAGAATCAAACTTTACACAGAAACCAAACATTCAGTTTAAAAAGCTAAGGAACATTACTTCTAACTCTGAGGTTTTGCTTAAGTGGCAAAATAATATTTTACGTAAGGTATAACACAATCTTTTGATTTTAGATTTATGAAACCACTTAATGACTTCACTGTCTTATCATAAAATAGACAAAACAAGCTCATAACATGGAATCATGGATTTCTTCTCCACTCTTCCACATCAAAGGGAGCATCATCCTCTTCCTCATCTGTTCCCTTTAATTTCTTCTTTGAATTCTTAAGCCACTCATATTTTTGGTAGTGTGCATAAACATCTTCAATTTAAGAAGTAGCTTTAGCGATCATGATTGATGTACAACATGACATTAATATTAATCTCCAAGATCCAGTTCCTATGGAAGCCTATGAAAACAATAAAACCTGTTTCTATCCTGAATTTGTTTCTTGGTATAAGCTGGATGATGCAACACTCAGAAAGGATGAACTTTCTTTGCTTTGTCAGTCTTCACCTCCCTATTCTGCCTTATAAGCTCTTTTCAAGCAGGCACTTTTCTAAATTTTTTATCTCAAACTCAATTTGAGATTTTAACTTTATGAACCACATAAACGACCCCTTGCTCTGTATAGAAGAAGAAGAAGAAGAAGCAACTCCCATTTGGCTCCAATCCACAAGAGAAAATTTTCACTTCAAATGAAAATTTTTTATGCAAAGTTTGCTGCTAATTTTAACTTAACTCGTGAAGACCTCAATAAATTACTCAACAAGATTCACTGCAATAGTCCTAACTGGAAAAAACTTTTCTCATCCCAGAATGGTTGTTGCACATCTAAAAATGTTTATTACTTATCCAACAAAGACACATAGTGCTACCTCAAACAAGTGATCTAGGAAAAAGTGTGACAAAGATCCGGCAGCCACCAGCAACAAGCACTGCCTCCTTGTAAGTGGCACCTGTGTAACAAAACCACAAATAGATTACCAAATCTACGTTGTGAATTAAGGAAAAAAAAAAAAGAAGAAAATCTTAGGATTTACGATCTTGTTCAAAAGATGAAAAAAATGAAGCGAGTTATTACCACTCAAGCTCACTCACCCCACAAACAGAATCAAGAAGCTTCCTTCGAAGCAAAAGCTGAGAAACCCAAGAGTAGAGAACACAGAGAGGGAACCCCAAGATCAAGACGTAGTAGAAAGGGTCGTGGATGTAGTCAGCCAGCGCGGAGCCCAAAGGCTGCGCGGAGGAACCGACGAAGGAGCCGAGCCACTCGGAGAAGGAACCGATGTCGGGACCGAAGAAGGCGTTGACTGTGTAGACGAGGGTGTGGTGGGGGCTGAAGCAGCCGTTGGTCAGCGCGGTCAGGCCCAGACCAGAGCCCATCGCGTACATCAGGTGGGGCCCAGGTCCTGGCATATTCCAGTCACCGCCCGGCCGGCCGCTGCACGGAGGAGGCTTTTGTTGACCGTATTTCACAATTTAGCAATCCGGAACGCTGAGGTGCAAGTCAAATGGTCGGCCGGAGTTTTAAGCACTTTGTGTCAATTGGTTCAATCCAGCAATCATTCCTAAAAATGTAAGATTAAATATGATCATTTGTTTCATATTGATTTGGGCCTTAACTGGGCCTGAAGGCCTGCGCTGGCCCTTTGCAACTTTTACGACATCGGCCACAAAAGACGCCACCGATTAATGCGGATCCTACTTTTTTTTTTTTTTTAAGCATGGATGCCAAATAAATTCGATTTTCTGTCAAAGTATATTTCAATGGTTAATAAATTGTTAATTGAATTATTGACTGAAAAAAAAACCTTGTAATGGATATTTTCAATTCTTACGAAGAAATATTGCTAATTAAAAAGGAAAAAAAAAAGAGAGAGCGTTTTATTAAAGAATATCGAAAATATTGATGGCAAAAATCTTAGATTTGCATGGAATATTGCTTGAATTTTTCATTTTGAGTTGCCGATATTACCATCTTAATTTCAAGGAAACCGGAGCAGCTTTACATGACTGGTGGCACACCCACTTGGACTTCAAAAGTTGCTGCTTGTTGGAACACTGTATATTTTCGATTGAACGAAAAGTTTGACCTTTGCTTTGGAGACGAAAACTCCTACCCTATATCACAGAGCATCCAACGTGACCAAATTATTAACAAAAAAAAAAAAAAGAACTACAGAGCATCAAATAAAAATACCCCATTATATTATAAAAATAAAAAGAAAAATATTAGTTAGAGATTCTGACTAAATAAATATATATAATTAACTCATATAAAATATATTTAATATCATATAAATAATAATTGGTATTACATAATAAAATTACATAAAAATAAAATAATTTTTTATATAAAATTTATTTGATATTAAATTTTATTTATATAATATTAAATACTGTTATGTATAATATAAATCACATTATCTTTATTTTTATTTATCAAGCTATGTGTCTGCGAAATAAGACCCATTATCCTAATGTGGGGTCCAATGGGAGGTGAGGTTCGGCCTGCCTTTTAAGACAGTGAAGTGGGCTGGACTGGGGACTGCTTATTTACATTTACTTTATGTAAAATCTGTGCGAGAATGAGTGGAGTTTGGGGACATGGGTTGGAATAAAAATTTAAAAAGACAAAAAAAAAAAAAAAAAAAGGGAAAAGATGAGGAAAATGGAAGGCGTTTGGTGGAAGGTTCGTACGAATCTTAGGTCCCCCCCCCGGATTTTATCCGCCTCGTACTCCGAAACTCCAGGAAGGACATTCTGTTCTTTCTAATTACAGGGATGCCACTCATGTCGGGTTCAACTAATTTAACTCCTTTCCGCTCCTAGGGTTTCCATGTTAATTCAGATAAAAATGTCCTTGGATAGATTGCATTAGGAAAAGGATAAACAAATGAAGTCATTTGATTAAAACTTTTATTTAGGGTTTACCTCGATAAGAATGTTGTTGTGGCTCAATAGATTGTTTATTAATCAGGAGACTAAGGTGAGATATAACGTCATTTATAAACATGAAAATAATATAGATAGAGAAATTATATTATTTTATAAAAAAATATTTTAAAATAATTTTAAATCAAAGAAAACAAATCGTTCAATCAAAATATCCAACTGAGTGGACAAAATATATTTTCTACTTTTTTTTTTCTCTCCGGTGAAGAAATTTAAATGGACAAATTAAAATGATGCATGCAGTTTTAGAAAACAATCATTTTCCTAAATCTAAACCTTTCTTGATTTGACGTTATTGTAAAGATGTAAGTTTGGGTATAGTCTCTGTGTTTGATTTTTGTATTTATGTTTTTTTTTTTTTGGCAATAGTTACGGGTAAAAAGCAACATAGAACCCCAATGAAATAATATAATTTTTTTGTATTTAATTTTATTTATGTATAAATATTAATTAAATATGATTAGTTCATATATTTGTTAGTATATTATTATTATTATTATTCAAATTTTCTCTATGATAAAATATCGTATTGTATTTAAAGCAATCAACTGTCAAGCCAATTGACACAAGTTCCCATTGTTGTATCCTTCGTGAAATTGGGAATAAACAGACGCCAAACCTTTGATTAATCTTTTTCATGTTTGAAGTTACGACACATGGAATGAGATCTGTTCCGGCTTCCCATGGGACAGGACTCTGGCCATGTTGATCCAGACTGAAAAACTCAATAATGCCAGGGGAAAAAACCACAAATAACGAATAAGGATAATTTGGTAAATACGAGAAGTCGAAACGTGATCATAATAAATTGCCAATCTTGTCTGACCATAAAAGAATGGAAGACAGAAGGAAAATGGAGCGGTCGAGCAGCCGCGTGCGCTGTCGGACTGTCGTTTCTCTCTCTCTCTCTCTCTCTCTCTCTCTCTGGTCATCTTATCCAAATCCAAAATAAATGTTGGCGCCTCGTTGACTTGTGTATAAAGCTCCCGTCAATCATTTAATTCCAGCTCATCGCCCTGACACAAAAAGTGGAAAACTGTGTCTTTTACACTTCTGCGTCAGTTCGTGTTTGGCAGAATTGCTTCAAGTTAATTGATTAACAATGATTTGCGCCTGCAACTTAAACAAAAAAAAAAAAAAAAAAACAGAGAGAGAGATTATAAAGAAAGTTTAGTATGTTAAATTTAAGGTTTTTACCATAATTTTATAATTAATTGTACGATTTCCACTTGCATTAAGAGTTATGTTATAATCGCACAACAACTTGTAATGGCATCTTTTAATCTATATGATTTTAGCCTAGTGGTTGTAAGCTTGTGACTAGGGTAGATCAAGACACATAAGTTCAATCATTAAAAACGATTATGCCAATGGTGGGTCAAATTGTCACATTCACATAATTCAACCGTTGAAAGAAGTTGGCTTTTTAATGGAGCCAGAAGCAGTCAATTGGCATAAACGGATTCCAGTTTCACAAAAGAAATGAACTTGTTGACTACATAATAATTGACGATAACAATGGCTGTTGTTTCTTTATTTCACGTCGGATTTCATTTCAGTTATCCTCTTTGCCTTATTCTTATAAAAATAAAATAATAATGGAGATTGAAAGAATGACGACTTCCCCTTTTGTTTACCTAAAACAAATTAGGTCCCAGCTTTTCCCTACAATCAACCGTAGAGCTCTCTAATCAGCTGACTTTCTTTATTCCCCGTTCACACATGATATACAACAAACACATCTAGATGATGAAGAGTACCACTTTTATTTTACCTTTTTTTTTTTTTTTTTAATTTGTGGGGGGTGCATGAAATACCATTTTAGTCCTTCCCATATTTTGCGACACTGGGGACATTGTGAATAATGCCTGCCAGCATTGGCATTGAGATAGATATTCGATTTTTCATGAAAAGGACAAAACTTTGGAATGCCTGCTCATCACGAGTTACTAAGTAATACAATTATTTTTTCTAGCTTATTAGATAAGGCTTTGAATCGCGATCATTTAAATTTTTTCTTATCTAGAGTGTGATGGGAATTACAGTCGTGGTTTAAAAATACCCATTTTAAGTCAAATACTTTAATTTATTAATATTTAATAAATTATAACATTTACAAATATACACTATAATTTAAATATATATTTAGAATTGCAATATCTTAATACAAAATGTATGGTATTTTATAAAATTGCACTACCATCCCCAAAAAGGAGCCAGCGACGTTCTCTCTCTCTCACTCTCTCTAGATATATATATATATAGCTATATATTTTTAAAAAATGCCTATTGTATTTATATCATGGCAACAATAGAGTTGGGTAATAAAATGGCAATAGCAAGGGCATTTTTGCAACGTAAGACCGACCACTGTTGCAATCCAACTGTTCAACCGATTTTCCCCCTGCCCGTCTCTACATTCTCTCACATCCTCTCTCTCTCTCTCTCTCTCTCTAGTTGTTGTTTCTTTTTGACTTTTTATGTTCTATTCTCTACCCTTTAATCCATTACGGCAGGCTTCCTTTGTTGAATTGAATAGCCCCAAAGCACCATGCGCCAAACACACACGCACACACACACACACACACACATATATATATTTATTTAAAAAATTAAAAAAGAAACAGTAAAGCTTCAAAATTTCCAATTCAAGCATTATACGTTTTGCTGCCAATGACAACATTAAACGTTTACCAGTTTTGAACCTACCACCTCTTTGCTCATCCTCTCCCCATTTTTTATTTCTTGGTTTTTATCCAATTTTAACACTCATTCTTTGACAATATCCGCCTCATTTCTTGGTAGGTTAATCGGCATTAACGTATGTTTTTGGTTCTTCCTTCCTTTTGCCCCTTCTATTCGAGGCTTGTTTTGGTTGCTGCTGGCCGGGAAAGAGTGGCCGGGCAGGTAATGGGGGCTCTTGGATTATGGATTTCTGGGTTTTCTTTGGCATTTTTTTTTTTTATTGATTCTTAGTAAAGAAGCAGACTTTGCTTGCTTTTTCCATGAACTCTTTGGCCTTTTTTGGGCAGGGAGGACTGGATGCCTAGCTGCAAGTTTCTTGCTCTTTCGAATCAGTTTCACTCTTTTCAGGTAACCCTTTTGCTTTTCTTCTCTTTTTTAAGCTTTTTAACTGAATTATGTGCTTGAACCGTTATTGAGAGAACCAGATGTTTTGGGTGTATCTTTGAACCGGGTCTTTAAATCGTGCGATCATTTCTCTAACAAACCATGATCATCAATATACGCATTTCTTTCTGACTTCTCAGCCTATATCCTGGATCTTGCTATCACTCTTCAGTGGCAATTTCAACATTATCCTTGAAGTTTCTTTTTGTTCATTTAGGCGTATGCTTAATAGCTTAGCAGCCCATTTTAAGTTTTGGGGCTCTTAAACCATTTGATAAAGCAGAGGGCCTAAGTGAAAATTGTAGGCGGCCCAGGATTTCTGATTGTTTGTAATTTTTGGATATGAGATAATGGAGACACAGATTTTATGCTACGGTTACATTTATGTGATAAACAAATTTAGTCCAATACATGTTGTTTTCCATGTTTTGAAAGCTCTGATACGCTTTTCAAATGAGATTTTCCGTATAACTAATACTTCTATAGCATTAAATGATATTGTCATTACTCGACAATTAGACCAAGAGATATCAAATAGCGGCCCTGTGTGAATGGAGTGCAAAAATTTTGTCTAGTGATTTGGCAAGCACTTCCATGTGTGCCAATGTGTGCGTTATCATTGGACCAGAGCAGGTGTCTGTTAAGTCTCAAGAATAGGAAGGTGAATCCAATGGTCTGAGCTCAACGACCAATGCAAACTTCGCACAAATTAGGGTCTCTGCATTCTGCCAAGTTTAGCTGTGGTCCTTACTAAAAGCAATCTTAGCTGCAATCTGCCACAGATAGTGCCCAGCTATATAATCTGAAAAATAAGAAAATCAACAAATGTACACAACCGGGATCATGCCTTCTGTTACATCTCTGTTGAAGAATTTCTCTTCTCATGTATGGTTGTGCAGAACATCACTCTTGCAGGAACAAGAAATTCCTCCTTCTGTGCATCGCTAGGCCATAGTAAGCCATTTGATTTTATTTTTGATGCGATTGTGGTGTTACTAGTGACAATATTTATTTAGGGATAAATGTCACTTCTTGAAATTATGGGGATGAACTTTGTTCTATGAATCATGTGTTTTCCATGTTTTTCTTTTTCTATGTTTCCTTTGTTGTTTAGGTGTGAATGGTTATTGGTTAATGTGTTGCCTACTCTTATCAATGGAAATTTACCCATTTTCCCATAATTGGAAGAAAGATCATGAATCTCAAAGTACTTTTTAAGAAAACAAGTTTTCATGGAAGTTGCATAAGGCCGGAATTGAGAAAGATCAATTAGTTGTTATAAATTGTCTGCTCTTGAGCTAATGAAACTTTTGGTATTTATTTAATGTGACTTTGGTGTTTGTTTCTCCACACTGCATCCCTTCTATTAATATTATTAACGTATTGTTGGACAATATTTGCTTAAAAGATTCATTTCATAATGGTTTCGCTAGTTTTATGTTGGCCACCAACCTACCACAGCCCTCCTTCTTTATCGAGGCTTGGGAGTGACAATGCCAAACACAAGTTCAGTGCAAGTGAGACAAGAAGGAGAGGATGACCTAGGTTGACCTGGGAATCTCTAGTTAGGAAGGATTTAGAACAATTAGATTGCACCCCCAACTTAGTTCATAATAAAATAGAATGACAAAAAAGATTCATGTATTCGTCTCCAATTAAATTTGGGATTAACGTTTTGTTGTTGTGTTACCTTGCAAGATTTATTGGTCTTTTGTTATTGTGTAGATCAAGTTTCGCAATCCCTGGTAGCTATGTTCTGCCAATTTGGGCCTTCAATGGTGGGGAAGCATCTACTTGTTCTCCATTTGAATTATACTTTTTAGCGCTGAATCCATCAGCCCTTCACCTCTCCCTTTTATACAGTAACTGAATCCATCAGTAGCTAGCTGGTGTATGCGTGTGTTTTTAAATGTTCATTAGTCCTTGATGATCATTATTTATGTCTGTGCATAATTTTTTTCTATACCATTTCACAATCTCTCTGCTTGTTGCTGGTGATCTTCATGAGAAGTAGCTCTTATGGCATAAAGTAAATGCATGCCTTTTGTTTGAGGGCTAGAATGGAGTAGGGAACCTTGACTTGTATGAAGGTAGTGTGTTAGGGGTTTAATAAATTATGCTGTTTCTAAGATGCCATGTCAACTACAAACTTTAGTTGTCTCTATGTTTCAAACATTAAAAGTTCTATTGCATCCAGGGTATATATACTGTTTCTTTGTGCTTTAGATTCCATGGTGATGAAAAATAGTAAAAAGAAGAGTAAAAATGGGAGATATCATCTAGAAAAACTTTATATTATAGACATTGGTATTCTATGTCCCTCATTAACTTTAAAATTTTGCTTTGCTCAAGGCTCAGCAACAATATCTGTCACATGGTAGTTGAAATTGTTTCTCCTTTTCTGTGCAAGTGGTTACTTCTATATAGTTTTTCATTACAACTTTCAGGATCCTTTTGGTACGAAGCTTTTGATTGTGTGTCTTCTCCATTCATCTAACCCAGTGACTAAAGAGAAGAACAATAGAACCGGTACATCGATGGTGTCAAGATCTTGCATAAATTTATTAGACTTGGTATCTGCAGACACGATGAATTTTTCACAAGCTCCTCGGTCTCTTCCAAGGGTAACGACCACTACAGGAATTATACATAATGTGGATGGCAATGGAAGCAGTGATGAGGATCTGAATGCTCCATTGCTTCCATTGCCTCCACACCATGAGAAGATAATTATAGTGGCAAATTTTCTTCCTTTGCTTGCTCAGAGGGATTTCAAATCCGGGAAATGGTTCTTCAGTTTTGATGAAGATTCACTTTTGTTACAAATTAAGGATGGCTTCCCATCCAGCACTGAGGTTGTTTATGTGGGATCTCTCAAGGTTGATGTAGATGCCATTGAACAAGAAGAGGTATCTCATCAACTGCTGGAGGAATTTAACTGTGTGCCAACATTCCTTCCCCCTGATCTTCACAAAACGTTTTACCATGGTTTCTGTAAGCAATATTTATGGCTTCTGTTCCATTACATGTTGCCTATGAGGCAGGATCACGGTGATCATTTTGACCGGCTTCTATGGCAAGCCTATATTTCTGCTAATAAAATATTTGCAGATAAAGTTATGGAAGTTATCAATCCTGAAGATGACTTTGTCTGGGTCCAGGACTATCATCTAATGGTTCTCCCAACATTTTTAAGGAAGCGTTTCCATTATGTTAAGCTTGGATTCTTCCTTCACAGTCCATTTCCCTCATCTGAAATTTATCGGACCCTGCCAGTTAGAGATGAAATTCTGAAATCACTACTCAATGCTGATTTAATTGGTTTTCATACTTTTGATTATGCTCGCCACTTCCTGTCCTGTTGCACCCGAATGCTGGGCCTGGACTATAAATCCAAACAGGGTTATATCGGACTTGAGTATTTCGGCCGCACAGTATACATCAAAATTTTGCCCGTGGGAATTCATGTGGGCCGACTTGAATCTGCTCTAAATCAACCCTCTACTTCCATCAAGCTCAAAGAAATTCAAGGACATTTTCAGGGTACAAAGATTATCCTTGGGGTTGATGATATGGACATCTTTAAGGGCATTAGTCTGAAATTATTAGCTATGGAACAACTTTTGGAGCAGCATCCAGAGTTGAGGGGAAAAGTGGTTCTTGTTCAAATAATAAATCCCACAAGTAGTTCTGGGGAAAACATACAAGAAGCGGAGAGGGAGATGTATATGATTAGCAGAAGGATAAATGATATGTTTGGTTCTCGGGGATATGAACCAGTTGTCCTGATTGATCGTCTTCTTCCTCTTTACGAGAAAACTGCTTATTATGCATTGGCAGAATGTTGTATCGTAAGTGCTTTGAGGGATGGAATGAACCTCATACCGTACAAGTACGTTGTCTGTAGGCAGGGGACTCAAAGGATGGATGACTCTTTGGGAGGTCGCCCCGGTTCACTTCATACAAGTACTCTTGTCATTTCAGAGTTTATGGGCTGCTCACCATCTCTAAGTGGTGCAATAAGGATAAACCCATGGAATGCTGCAGCTGTGGCTGATGCACTGAACTTGGCCATCACAATGCCTGATCTGGAAAAGCGGTTACGGCATGAGAAGCATTATCGATATATTAGTTCTCACGATATATCATATTGGGCACGAAGTTTTATGCAGGATTTGGAGCGTGCATGCACAGATCATCACAGTAGACGCTGCCGGGGCGTTGGATTTGGTCTGAATTTCAGACTATTGTCACTTTCACCAAGTTTTAGGAAGCTCTCCAATGACCACATTGTCTCTGCATACAACGGAAGCCATAGAAGAGCAATCTTTTTAGATTATGATGGGACGATTGTGCCTCAAACTTCGATGGTTAAGACTCCTACTCCTGAAGTCATCTCTGTACTAAACAACCTGAGTAGTGACCCTAAGAACACTGTGTTTATAGTTAGCGGTAGAGGGAAAAACCCTCTGAGTATTTGGTTTGCTCAATGTGAGGATCTGGGTATTGCAGCAGAGCATGGATACTTCATGAGGTATAATAACAGCAGTACATGTTGGTTATCTAGCTTAGTGTTATTACCGATATATCTATAGCTTCTCTTTCTTTTTAAGGTTGACCCTTGATTTAGTGACAAAATTGTTTAGTTGGGACCTAAGGTCATGGGTAGAAGCCATGAAAGGAGCGAGCCTATTCCCATAAGTGGGGGAACGCTGCATATATTACTGTCCCCAGATCCCAAATATAGGAGTTTGAGGTACTGCAGTGTGCCCTTGTGAGTGTCCATAGGTGATTTGACTGCAAGTTTTTAGAAATTTGCAACATATTGAAACAAATTCTTTTAAACTGAGGGTCTTCTAATCTGCTTGTATGTGGATGCTCATAGGTGGTTTAACTTGTGGTTTGTAGACAATTCGCAGAATTTTGAAACAAATTCTTTTAAATTAAATCTCTCTCTCTCTCTGATTTTTTTTTTTCTTAATTCTTGTAGGTGGAGTGGCCAATCCAACTGGGAGACATGTTCTTTGGCTCTGGATTTTCACTGGAAAAAAATTGCAGAACCTATACTGAAATTATATACAGATGCAACTGATGGCTCACTTATAGAGACCAAAGAGAGTGCATTGGTATGGCATCATCAACATGCTGATCCAGTTTTTGGATCTTTCCAAGCCAAGGAACTTTTAGATCATCTTGAAAGTGTCCTTGCAAATGAACCGGTAGTTGTTGAGAGGGGTCAGCATATTGTTGAAATTAAGCCACAGGTATGCATGTTTTTTTTTTTTTTTGGTTCATTTTGTCTTCTGATTTTTCTCAAGGAAAATGGCATGATGTTGGGTAATAAATGTGCAGGGAGTAACTAAAGGGTTAGTAGCAGAGAGAGTTATTTCCACAATGATCACTTACGGGAAATCCCCTGGTTTTGTTATGTGCATTGGAGATGATAAATCAGATGAAGACATGTTTGAAAGCATATCAAGCACAGCCTTGAATTCCTCGCTTCTTCCAGCCCCAGAGATCTTTGCATGCACTGTTGGGCAAAAACCAAGCAAAGCTATGTACTATCTAGATGATACTGCTGATGTTTTGGCATTGCTTCAAGACCTGGCGAATCCTTCAAGTTTGAAGCCAAGAAGTAGCTCGGGATTACCATCATCATTTGAAACCCGTGTTTGAAAGCAAAGCAGTTCTGTCCTCACACCGCTGCATCTCAACAGCATTAAATTATGGAAAGGATCGTTCTTCTGGATGACCTCCTCCTTGTTAGGAATGGGATGGAGCGGATTTTTGTTAGATTTGATTCTTGTTCGTAGGACTGGTTGATGCAACTCTGTAGTTGCTTAGCAGGAAAATAGAGGAATCATGATGAATTTTTCGGCCTGATCGTAGACTTAGCTCATGACCATTTTTATCAATTTCTCTAGGTAGGTGGCAGAGGATTGTATTTCTGGTTTGGGGTTAACGGGGGATACGTCGTTTAGGTTACACATTCAGAATTTAGATCATCATAAAAGTGTTACCGTTGGTGGTGGGGGACTCGCTTTTAGAGCCATTTTCATATTCTACATTTGCATTGTTATAGAGAACAAAATTTATGCAGTTGCTTAATCTCTTTGCTCTCTCTCGACGGGCTGCCAAAATGCCAAGCACTTTGAAGCTGACGAAGAATTTCAGTCTTGAAAAACAACAGAAGGTCCGAACGGCCCCTCAATAAGCCCAAATGTCGCTTGTCATGTTGTGCAGTCGGTAAGTTGTTTGTTCTTTGCTTGAAAAACCCTGCCCTTGCCCACAATAATTTCTTCAGGTTATCAACCAAGCTAAACTTGGTTTTTTTTTTGATGATTTGGGTTTTTGATCCTTTGTCCTCTTGCTACTGAATTGACTACTTGCCATGTGACGATGAAGTTGTGAAGTTAACACTTAACCCAACATACTGCCTATCAAATCCCATATTATAGACCCTCTTGAGTCCTCCATTAATATATATATTTTACCCCCACCATGGCCCATCCCCTTGGGAACGTTCTACATCTGTTAGATGTTTACATCATAGGAGATTAAAAGACGTCTAAACTAACTACTACCCCGTGGGTGGATACATATGCACGTCGCGGGTTCATCATCCATCGAGTAACATTTGTACGATTCAACAAAAGCAAACAATTAAACTATCAAAAAATAGAAAATCATTAGAACAAAAAATAATATGCGTCTCACGACGAAAAGAAGAAGAAGAAAAACACTACTAAACGCGAAATAGGTATCGTGGGGTTATGATCACCGTGTGCCATCTTTTGGTCGCGATATTTTATGGGTGTAATTTTCGAGTGTACAAACCGCGGCGGAGATGGTGTCATCGGAGTCTTCCTCAAAACGGTATGACCTTTGGCTAAGGCGACCCTAGGATCTTCTCGCCCTAAGAGCAAAGAAAAGAAATGGAGAAAATAGTTGGACGGAAAATAGGCGCAACCGTTCGTTCGTGACGGCGGTAAAACACACAAGGAGGAGGTGGTGGAAAATTAGTCGATATGTTGCGTGCGAATAATTCAAATTTTAAATATATTTGAACTTAAGTATATTAAATTTTAATTATAGTCACTTTAAGATTTATTAAATTTCAAATTAAACTAATTTTACATTCATATTATTTGAATTTTAAATTATTTTATTTTTAACCAATTTAGATTCTAATTTTATGAATCTTTCGCCTTTTAAGTTCATGTAAATTAAGTTGAATTGAATTTAAAATGATTTATATCAAGTGAATTTTTATTATCTCCATTCACTCATCAATTATTACAAATACCTTTTTTTTTTTTTTTTGTGTGGAACAAACCATGCATTCAAAAATAAAAGTCTTCCGTAGTTCATGGTCGTATAACTGACCCAATTGGGACTTTGCATGGGTGCCCGGCGGCCTATTTTCGGTACAATCTTGGACTGCATAAAGAAAAGGTACGGTGCTTTAACTAACTTTATTTGGTTGGGGTTAACTCGCCATTCGTCAGTTGCGATGCCACTATTGCTTAAATATTCTACCATGCAAGCCGTTGAATGGAAATAAACAAAACAAAAAAAAAAAAAACAATTAAAACTTTTTCAACGAGGAGATTAAAACATATATATAAATAAATATATAACAGAAGCAATCAATCATTCAATTCACCTACAGGTATTAGTTAAAATAATAATAATAATAATAAGAAATTCTTCAAATTTAATGGGATTATATGAAAAAAAAAATGTTATTTTTTATTTCTTTACGGCGTGAATGTTTTTACCTCGCCAACAATTCGCAATGGCAATTTTGTCCTGTACAGAACGGATGCATCCATCAAAATGTTGAGATATCTCCTTTCTGTCGTCTTGTCTTTTTGTAACATTTAGACTCTACTGGGATAAAAATTTAGGAGTAAGGAAAATGACACAAAAAAAAAAAAAAAAGTGACAGGAATGAAAAGTACAAGAGTGAAAAAATTTTATTCTCTTTATATATAGAAAAGAATGGTGTGAATAAGGAAGATTATAAATTCTTTGATTGAGAAAGAGTAAAAAAAAAAAAAAAAAGAAGAGAGAAAATACTATGTATTATAATACTAATTTTATGTTTATAATCAAAATATTCAATATTAATCAATAATTTAAAAAATATTTAATTTATAAATTATATAAGATCTACGTATAAATCTAGTTTAATTAGTAAATTTCAACTATTTATTTATAGTCACAAATTTTTAATTGATTTTTTTTATCTCAACAAATTTAACCCTTTTTTTATCAATAACAATACCCTTCAAAAAAAAAAAAAAGAACAAGAAGAACACCTGTCACACCTTCACTTGATTTTATAGACGAGAACTGCCGCAAGCATGAGTAATGGTCCTAAGGCACATAGGATTTTTTTTAAAAAAAATATAAGTGTAACTCTTTAAAAGAAAAATCTGTGTTTTTACTCACTGAAGCAGCCAATGGTTACCCACGTTTATATTATCTAAATTTTTTTTTATCCGGTATAAAAATCAGATTATATTTTAAAATTACTCATTATATGTCATATTAAATTAATTATGATGCCATTTGTTGCACAATTATTATCTTTTTTTAAAAAAATTATTTATAATTATTATTTTTTTAAAAAAAAATAATTTATTTAAATATATAATATTTATATTTATATAACTTAAGATATCTTTTCTTATTTAATATAGAGTCAAGTCGTACTTAATGACTCGTCGCATGCCTCTAACTTTTTCATCCCTTTTCCTTCCCTTCTTCCCTTTTTCTCTCTTTTCAATCACAGTGTGAGGGAGCCATTTAGCTAGAAAACGTTATAATCATACCACAAATCAGAGCTAATTAATGAAAAATAAAAAAAAGAAGCTAATTTATAAACATTATATCAAAAGAGAAATTAGGAGATGAATCTTATTTTCTTTATCTCTTTCTTTATATATATATATGGCTCACTTTTAAATAAAAAATAATAATAATTAAAAAAAATTTCTTTCAAGAAAAAAAATTCAAATATGGCTATACTAAAATCCCGCGCTATTTACAACTCATCAGATCCCACTAAAACCTTCCTTGCCAAACGACACTGTTGTCATGTCCCGGCACATACAATCAAGACACAGTCAAAAAATAATCAAATTACCGAAACACCGTTTCATTTGACTCGTCGAGAAGGCTAAATCACGTATTTATTTATTTATAAATAAAATTATGAGGCAAAAGAATTAATTTTATTGGTGAAATTGGAGAGTTTTAAGAATCATATTTACTTTGTATTTTTTTAAATTTATTAATTAAATTTATTTTACATTAAATATTCATAATCATGTATTAATTATTTATATGTTATATATAATAGATATATCTTTTTTAGTTATATTATTAAATTTATTACATTATTTAATTTATTAATATAATAGAAATTTTATTTTTTAAAAAAATTTAAATATTATAATTTTTTCTCTTCGATAATATTTAAAAATATTTTTTATTTTTAGATTATTTTAAATGAGAGATGTATCTATTATATAATACATAAATAATTATGATACAATTTTACTTTAAAAATAATTGATATAGATTAGATTTAATTAACATGTTATAGATAAATTTTTAAAAATAATAAAAATTAATATAATAAATAAAACTAATTGTTTTGTTAAATTGGAATGTCAATGCAAACGATATAAACATTCACTTTAGACTCCGCGAGTCCATAATAAAAGTCGGTCAATCTTCCACTGAAAAAGGAAAAAATCTGCGTGCGTTACCGGCATTTCCCGGTCACCTTTATCTTCCCGTTACAGCCCTCCACACCACCCAGATATATATTTATCCCCTCGCTCTATGGCGGAACCCTAAAACAGAGAGAGAGAGAGAGAGAGGGAGGGAGAGAGAGGGGAGGAGTGGCGGTCCGTGCTATGGCCGCACAAGACGCAGAAATGGTAGGTCACAGAAAGCCGGATTCAATCCCTGAAGAAACCTCCAAATTCGATCATTTGTTGTCAAGCACACGCCGCTGCTGCTGCTGTTTCCCTTGCTTCAGCTCCCGCCCTTCTTCCTCGCCCATCGGACCTACCTGGTGGGAGAGGATCCAATCATCTTCATGGCATTCGCTTGGAAATCACGGAGAAGGCGGCCACCACCCTCGGTGGACCCGTGGGATCATGGCATTGAAGAAGATTCGGGAGTGGTCGGAGATCTTGGCCGGGCCCAAGTGGAAGACTTTTATACGGCGATTCAATAGGAACAGAGGGAGCGGCAATAACCGGCACGGGAAGTTCCAGTACGATCCTCTCAGTTACTCCTTGAATTTCGACGAGGGACACAACCAGAACGCTTTCGACCAAAATCACTACGACGACGACTACGGCGGCTTCCGGGACTTCTGCTCCCGCTACGCCTCCCCTTCCGGCGGGCCGGTTGCTGTGGATGCCGGCAATCACACCTTCGTGGCGGTGAAAGAGTGAATTGGAGAGGGAGAATACTACGTGCGCCGTGGAGCCGTCTTGGTGGGTAACAGCCAGAGTGTTGACCTGAAGACGCGACGGACGGCGTCAATCAAGTGGATTACTGGCCTTTGATGATACACCATTTTCAGTCACTTTAATAAAATTATATTTTCCGTGAATTTGAAGAGCTTGTTTTTGTCTATTTTATATTTTTGTTGTGGGGGGGGGGGGGATCATTCTGGCTTATTCTGTCAGCATTGTGTATAGCTTTTGCGTGTAAAGTTGATAATCAAGAGTAATTGCTTGTAGATTTCAGAAACTATACCTGGTGGGTGGATTGGTTTGCTTGCACAATTGCATCCGTGTGCATTCTTTTCTTTTATGCTATTTTAAAATAAAAATTGGGTTTCTTGTTCCGGTGCTTAATTAAAATTATTGTTAACGAACAAAGGTCTGGGTATCTGGCAATTGCACGATTGTCGGTTGCTTTAATTAATCTAAGAAAGGGCCAACCTGATGGGGACGTTTGGATATACCATGGGGAAAATAATACATTCATGTACTAAAATATTTTAGTCTAATAAACATTAATTAATCGACTCTTTTAATTGAATATGCCAATAAAGGTTAGTGATAGAAATTCGGTATAATTTTTTTTAAAATATTGATTCATGTTCAAATTACCTTTTTTTTAATAAATAAGCATTTATGTTGAGAATAAATATTATATTTTGAATTTAAAGTTAAACATTAAGCTAATTTATTTAAATTTAATAATATTTAATTAATAAATATTTTTATTGAAAGTCAAATAAAATATTGATAAATAACTTCTAATTTACATATATAAATACAAAAATTAATATATTTACAACACCTCTCTCTCTCTCTCTCTCTCTCTCTCTCTCTCTCACACTCATGTTAAATATAAAAAAAAAAAAAAAAGGGGGGGGAATCGGTGATGTGTGGCTGTAGATATTGACTAAACATGTACTTTATCATCGTTATTTCTATCTGTGGGGTTCCTTGTCTTAAGTGATGAGTTGTTAGTGGGAGATGAGTCACTGGACGCCACATTGAGATGTGCAATTCATCCTCTTGGTAACGTTTTTGAGGAAATGACCAACCCGCAACGAAGTAATTGCAATAATCTCAAACTGGAGTTCTTGAGCCTTAATTTAAGAATTGAAAATTGTACGAGTTAACTGTGAATTCGATTCTTTCGTTAAGAAGAATTATAAGTTTAAGCTTTTATGATTAAATTAAAAAAAAAAAATTGTAAGACAATCAAATGATTAAATTTGAATTATATAATCCTTCATGACGATCGAATAGTGAATACAAATAAACAATTTCGTTTTTGTACGTGTGACTTGTGAATTAGAGTGTTTGACGCCTTTGCCAACCCTAGCCGAGACTGGGCCTTTTTACCTCGCCCCGGTCCAAATTACCAACGACGGAGAAAACGGCTACAGGCCAAGACAATTTGAGCTGCCTGGACTTGATTATTCGAAACTGGAACGGTTTAGCCTTACAAGATTGTAAATTATATCAACAGACCATGCGATTTGGTAATTTGAACGTACTTTCCTGCAAATTATTCAAGCACGATCATGCCTCGTCACTTACTTTTTGCTTTTTTGCCCAAAGGGGAAAAAAGAGAGAGAGAGAGAGAGAGAGAGTATACTAATCGTCGTCTCCATATATTTCTTGTAGGAAGGGTTCATCATCCTCGTAATAATAGTTCCGAGCAACATTTTTCATCCAAAAAAAAAAAAAAAGAAAAAATCTAAAACCCACTTGTGTGTTTACCACAATTTCATTTTTACAAGGGAGTGAAGCTATTGCAAAGAATTTGAGCTTCACAAAATGGAGAGAGACACTTCAAAATTATTTTTTTAACTCTTTTAAGTCAAGTGGTTGGCTTGAAACTTGTATTCGTAAAAATAAAATGAATAAAAAGATCATCGCTTAGAGGAATCTTGATACTGTGAACCCATCAGACCGTTGAGAAAGTCCCAATGTCAACGTGGGAATGTATCCACGAATTAGAGGTTGCACTGTAGAAGAACCAGAGTAAGCACCCCCCCCCGCCCCCCACTAAACAGATTCAACCGTGTCGTGGGACAATTGCATTTTCTTTCGTCTAACTACTACTGCTAACAATTTTAATCCGATGATTCCCTCGTGGAATGGCATTTCAGTTTTATATATAGTTCAGAAAGGCTTTCGCTCTACCAACTCAAAGGCAATTCTGACCTTTGAAAGCAAAGGGTAATACATCTACGCGCATTTACACGCTGTTGGACAGAGAGTCGGTTAACAGCATGTTCTCCCAATCGGACGGTCCTGACGCAAATTGGCAAATGCCAACACTTGCACCAGAATAGCATCAATTTGCTACAGCACAGGCCTGCAATTCCTGAGAGCCGCTCACCATTCAACATTCATGCCAACGACATAAATTTGCCATAATTTCAGTAATATATATATATATAGTTTTTGACGTGATGAGATCAGACTATATTTGAAGAAGAGCATAACTAGTCATACAGCTCTTCCACTTCTGTTTTTTCACAAGAAAGAGAAGGATATTCATGTTCTTGCAAGATTTTTAAGGCCACGGCTCTCTCGAACATTTAAAAAAGTTTTGCGCTGACTCTGCCACCGAGAATTAATGCACCTCTTATACTTTCAGTTCTGTCTCTGATCGACTAACCTAAGGTAAGGGAGGATACAACAAAGTGAGTGTTCGGGCTGGTTGACCTTTTACTTTTAGACCATTGCCAAATCTTCGAAACCGAGAAGCTTTCACCTCTACTTCTGCCCGTGATTTTCTTATCCTCTACGTCTCCATCAGCTGGAGGGCACGCATTGTCTCTGCCTCCTCTGCCATTTAGATTGTTATCCTGAGACAAGGCCACTTGCAGATACGAGTCGCCCACCACATACTGAACTGTGCCCATAGAGTAACATCTCCTAGTGTCCAAATTGCATCTGCTGGTCTCTCCTTGTCCTGTCTCCTCCTGATGTCCTCCTCCTCCATTCAGGGATCTGAATTTTCCAAGCCTCACTGAAAATATCCTCTTTTCGCCAATATTTTCCTCCACGGTGACTGGCTTTTGACAATTATAAGTCCCATTTTCGCCCTCTCTGGAAAGTCCACCTGACACTTCTCTGGAGAGTGGACCAAAATTGAAGAATGGATTGTCCATGGGAATACCAGAGCTTGAAAGGGTCGCTCTACAAAGAGGGCAAGTGGAGTTTGAGAGAAGCCACGTTTCTATGCAATCGATGTGGAAAGCATGGCTGCATATGGGAAGCAACCTGAGTTTATCCATGTCTGAGAATTCACATAAACAAACTGCGCAATCAAATGGCTCCTTTGTACCCATGATGTCCTTGTAGTAAAACACAGGCAGAGCATCAATGGAAGCTTGTTCGAGGCCTGAGTCGTGGAGGCGAAATAGCTGTTGAAGCTGTCTCTGAAGAGAATTAGATCGTGACGCTTCTGGGAATCTATTGGAATGAAAAATTGGCGAAAAAGATGGCCTTTTTGTGAGAAATCTAACAAGCAAGTGGAGAAGACCAGATATAAAGAAAACGGCTGCTAGAATCATTATTACCAAAAGAAGTATTGGACTGGCTCCATTAAAAGGTGGCGATGTGGTTGATTCTTTCTCATGGTTAGAAATATTGTGAGGTGTTGGGATTGAAGAGGAAGGTGATGGCATTAGAGGAGGTGTGACTACTGGAAAACCATCATTTTGCTTGGTTGAATACAAAAATCTAGACATTTTAGTAGACCGGTGTTTCAGTTCAAACAGGACTTTCTTATGAGTCTTTAGATCTTGGAATAGATTGACTTGAACTGGGGCTATGGAAGATAAAGGGCGGACAAGCTAAGAATATATTCTTGCAGAGAATTCGAGTATGCTGTCTGGGGGCTCTAAGATGGGAATTGTGATGTAAAGAAAGTTCCCTTGAAGTCTTCCTTGTTTTTCGACCAAAGAAAAGCTTACTACTTTGATGCGCAACACTAGAAGAGAAGGCAGATTTGGGGAAGAATTGGGGAGGGGTAAGGTTTGCAAGGAACCATATTTCATATTGGATTTGCACACGCTGGCCTAAAAGAGTCCACTGATGTGTCTTCTGGTTGGTATTTGGTGATGATGGGACCTTGTTTTTTCAAATTTTTGCGCCACAAAAGTCCTCGACAGAAGGGATTTTTAATTTTTCGGTTATCTAGATTGTTAATTTTTTGGGGGGGGGGGGGGGAGAGATGATTAAGGATGAGTAATGGGCGTGGGAGGATTGTGGGATGTTGGCCCTTTTTGATGATAAAGAACGGTTTTCAAATTGTTAAAATAATTGCCGCATTGACTTGAAATATTGCCTCCCACTCCACCAAGCTCCGAAGACCCACTGGTAACTATTTGAAGGCTCATGAAGGTTGTGGAGATTCTTCTTTAGGCCTCCAGCTTTTCCCTCTTTAAAACATTAGATGCAATGCAGTTGAATGGTTAACCAGAAATGGGGATGCCACAAAGGTAACTTTGTAATGATTGAGATCTCCACTAATGTGACTTCTTTATTCCTCGTCAGCATTTATCAGAATAATTACCCTCCACTCGTTGTCATTTGGTACAACTGCTACGGCAAATTTCCTTCAATCTTGGCAAGCATACACTACAGTTGTTAAACTATACAAGGCATCTTTATTCGACGTACTAAATTGACTGCAAACAGTCTCACAATAAGGTCTTAGGACTTATTGCAGATTATATTCAAATTTAGCAATTTTTGCTTGCTAAAAGAGCTCGCATGATGGCTGCTAAGCCATAATCATATATATATATATACAGACGCGCGCGCGCGCGCAACGTTACTCTTGTTTTTTCATGAAATAACTGTTTTTGCAGAAGGATTTTTTGTTTGGCCAATTAGACAAGCTTCAAATCATATCGAGTTGACACTCAAAACCTCCCTTTGAATGATTATTTAGCAAACTGAAAAAGGAGGGAACTAAAAAACAAAATCTAATGTTAGGTGACATGCTGCTTTCCCTGTGGCGCATGGCGCCTTTTGATAACGTTTCTTGATTGTACATCCAACACAAGAGCAGGTGATTATGACCAATAAATAGTCGTAGCTGTTACTGTTCATGCCCAACCAACAAGGCTGACTGAATGTCTGCCTTCCCCCACCTCCCACCCCTTTATTTTATTTTATTTTTCGAGTACATCGGGACGGTGAAAGCCTTGTTTGATTCTAGGCACTTTTAAGGTTTTGTAATTGGAAAATCAAAGGTTCCATACCTACCGGCTTCAGATTTGGAACCATGTGATAAATTTATGGGTTTAGTAATGGCCATTGACCCCCAAAATGGGCATACCCATCTGGTCATGGAAAAATGGTTTTCCATGCCACACGTCCAAGTGCCTGGATAGACAGGATTCAAATCTCACGACATTTAGATTCAGTAAAGGCAAGGCTTGACACCCTTTCCTGACTTTTTGTTTCCTCTTCTTCTTTTTTTTTTAATAATAATTATTATTATTTTAGCTTTGAAAATGATACTCAATCACAGCTCATCGGTACACCGCTCCCTTACTTCAAAAGATGCATCGAAGTTGCTAAAATTAAGAAACAGAGAAGTAAAAAGTTTTAATAAAAGTATTACAACTAATTGTATTAAAAGTATGGAATTCTCTTTTTCTTTTTTTTTTGATAAAATTAAAAAAGTAAGGTATTGTCCAAATGTCTTATCAAGAGGATGACATTGCTTTCACACTCCAGGATTGCTACAATTTTTTTTTTTTTTTAAATCAATCCCAATGCAAAATCTATGTGGGCCATGAAAAATTTATGGATTGATTGTAATTTCAACCGTGCCAGAGTAGTGGGCCTGGCCATTAGCATCTTTCGTGGCCCGCCCTGGACACTGACTAAGGGCCTGACAGTCCAACATGGCATGCGGCTGTGGTCCAGCCGAGTTCACCTAACTTAGTGCGTCTTTGCCACACATTGCGCATAGCTGTCTGCACGTACCACCGAAGAATTTGGTTTTCACCTAATTTAGGTTCTGAAAATGGATCTGATGCTGTTTTAGTTTATTTGATTTTTCCATATAAAAAGGCCTACAGGTAATTAACTATGCATACTTTTATTTTTTCCTCTGAGAAAAATGGAAAAACTTGGAGTACTATCTTACAATCTTGTTATTAAAAATTACACATTATTAAAAAAAAATTGTACATTATTAAAAAATTAAATTTTATAAAGATACATTTAATTTTACTGGACATTTTATTAAATACTTAAGCGTATGGCATTTGACATCTAACAAATAATTCCTTATTACTAAACCACATATTCAGTGATAGACATGCTTTGTAATTTCTCTTTTATCTATTTTTGTTTTCCGTAAATTGGCTTTTAAAAAAATAAAATAAAATTGGCCCCCTTAATCTGGGAGATGATTCTATTACAGAAAAATTCAATGGTGTGTGCATATATACATATATAAAGACATCATAATAATAAAATATTAATTATTGTCCTATAAAAATAATTGTTAATTTAATTTAATTTAAGTTAATTTTTTTACACGGAAGATCTATTATTCTAATAAGGATGACTCTAAATAAAGTTCTCTCCAGCCAACTTTGATAAGTTAAATCTAAAACTTAACAATCCGTCAACTATAAATTTCTATAATTTCCTTGAAAACAAGGGACGTTGTCGAGAGAATTGAAACTCAAACCGATAAAGAAAAGGACATGAATTAGCATTCAACTCTTATATCGGGTTGGTAATTTCATGGTATATTATGAACTTTAAAGTAGTAGTACTATATACTCTAAAAATAAACATATGAAATGCTTCAGATAGCATAGTACTTCTACTACTTGGAAATAATAATAATAATAATAATAATAATTGTCTTTGTCCCAGAAAAAGTATATATATATATATATAAAAGTCAAGTTTCCACGGCCCTTCGCGAAGAGAAAAATTAATTTGGTCAATCAGGATATCTACAGAATTTATAGTTCTGTTTCGGAGGCAGGTTGAAGCTGAAGCTAAAAAGTGTTGAGGCCATGATCAAATTGTGGCTTCCCCGGATCCTCAATTGACCATTCAGTAGATGCCAACGTCTTGGCCTTCTGATTGAACTACGGACAAAAAGTTTCCCTTGTTCTTACCGCAAAAGCAATGTTGACTGATTCGAAAAATCACGGTACCGATGAGCTCATGAATCTCTCTTCTTCCTCCTTTATCCTGTGTATCATTGATGCAACTTGGTTCATGCTTGGCCTTTCGTTTGGAGAAGGACTTATGCACTGCAACCCTATCCTTAACAAGCTCAGCATTCTTTCTTCACTTGCACCTTCTGCAATCAATCTCCTGTCAAATACTTCTTCCGTCCACTCCTCTCTAACCACCGTCTGCACCCATCTTGCCAAATCAAACCCATTGTTTTGAACAAACTTCCCTGTCAAAAGCTCCAGGAGGATCACCCCAAAGCTGTAAATGTCCACCATGAAGGGGCTAGATACACGGGCTCCATTCAGGGCATTGACTTCGAAACTGTCTGATTGGCAAAGGAATGATTGATCTAGGCTTTCATCCACCATTAGGCCGTACTCACTGATGCATGGCTCCATGTCATTGTCAAATAGAATATTGGTGGATTTCAGGTTCCCATGAGCAATTTTATCGCAGCGAAGCTCATCGTGCATGAATACTAATGCTCCAGCAATATTTGCAGCAACACTCAGTCTGCTCCCCCAGCAAAATTCTGGCCCATTTTTGGATCCTGAATGTAAGAAGAAAATTTGAAGTTACATTAATAATATTTTCTGTACATAAATTGTACATCTTTCTTGATAAAATTCTTTAGGCCCCGGGAAAGTCAGAGAGAAAAGGCACCGAACAGCCTGGTATACAACAGATCAGATTTCCCATACTGGATTTTATTTGATCAGATTTTACATTAAAAATCATTATTGTTTAATCCCATCGGCAGGAAACAACGTACAGATTTTCTATGCTTTACCCAAAAAGAAAAGAAAAGAAAAGATAGAGTTTGATGCCAATATTTGCCTTATAGCATATGGTTTATTCATTATTTCAATGGTAATAATGAGAATGGGCTTAGTGGCTTACCATGAAGAAGATTGAAGAGACTGCCATGGGGGTAATACTCGTATAACAAAAGCTTCTCTTCGTTGGAGCAATAAAAGGCAACTGCAGACAACACTCTTGAATGCCTCACTTGGTCTATCCTCCTCATCTTCCGCTTCAAGTCCTCGAATGATATGTCCCAGTCTTTAATTCTCTTCACAGCCAAGTCGAACCCATTTTCAAGCTTGACCCTGAAGAGGCTGCCATGCTTTGCTCTGCCAATCAACTCCGCCGATGCTTTAAGCAAATCCTCAAATCTCAACCCCTTCACAACAGGACTTGAAAGCAGTACAAATGACGAAGAGGTCTTTCCACCTTCAGCAGATGTAATGGAATACTCTGATCTATTTCTATTAGTATTAGACTCACTTGAAGTTTCACTCGGTTTGCTACCAGCCTCCATTGCCACTGCATTTGCAGCACATCTTTGTTTTCTTGGCCTCTTCTTGCTAGCTAACTTTAAAGCAATCAGAAAAATTGCAACTAACAGAAGAATTATATAGCCTGAGAACGTGAGAATCTGATCCTTTAAGGAACGTTTTGTTTCCTTGTTCAATGGTGGAACTGATGGAGCAAATGGTTGCGGTAATGGTGGTGCTGAAGGTGGGCACGCATTAGGTAATGGCTTTCCACATAATGCAGGATTGCCTAAAAAGCTTTCAGCGGTGAACTTGCCTTGGACATCAGGAATAGGACCACTGAAATTATTGTTGGAGACATTAAATACAAAAAGATTGGAGAAATCCAGGTCTGGTATTAACCCAATAAACTGATTATTTTGGACCAGGAAGGAGAGAATGCCCGAAATCCGGGACAGCTTCAGTAGCTGACCAGAAAATTCGTTGTTCGATAAATCAAGCTTCTTCAAGTTACCCAGCTGCGACAGAGAGGTTGGAATGCTACCTGAGAGTCGGTTCCCACTTATATACAGGTGAGTTAGACGTTTGCAGTTGCTTATCTCTTCAGGTAGTAAGCCAGAAATATTGTTTCCTTTCAGGCTCAGGAAAACGAGAGACTTAACTTTGCACACAGAAGTGGCATCAATAGTTCCATTGAAATTAAACTTCTCAAGAACAATCTTGGAAACTCTTTGTGACCTGCATCTCACTCCCTTCCACGTGCTATTGCAGGGATCTGAGAAATTGTTCCAACCCCAGGCAGTGTCCTTTGGTGGATTTCCATCTGAAAGTATCTGCAAAAACTGTAGCAGCGACTGCCTCACAGTTTCTTCTTCGGATTTGGACATTGGAAGCACAACAATGATCAGAAAGAGAAGCATCCAGATGAAAGCACGATCCATTCTTCGATGAACAAGTAGTTTCATGGAAACACAGAATTTTAAAAATTTGTTCAAGACAAGAGTTTTGAGAAAATGGGATTTTTCGTTATTTATTTATGTGCAGTCCTGAGCCTTCCAAAACAAAAAGGTTACAGAGCTGATGTTATTACTCAAACCTTTCTGTGCCGGTAGGCCAAAATCTAGGATGCCAGAGAATTAGTAAACTAAAAGCAGAATGCTATTGCTAATAAGGGCTCTAATAACAAGCCAAAAGGGTACAGAAGAATAATAAAACAAAATATGGTGGGCCGGCAACTAGAACGAGTCATTGCATTTACTGCCATGCCATGTCCTTATTACTTGGCTATTCTCCAAATCTGCCAACTTTGAAGGTTTCCAATAATGATGAAGTCAATCAGAAGAATCAAATAACAGCATGAAAAGGCACATGTCAATCCGAGATTCCAAGATTCGAGTGGAGATGTCATTCACGTCCTACTGAGAAGGGGCTAGTTGATAATATGATTACAAATGGAAAAACCTGCCATTGTTAATACTGGGAAGGCGTGTTCACTCAATGAACTTCTTGAACATTGGACCCATGTAATAAAGAAAGTATTACAATGTTGATCTCAGGGTAATGCCAGCCTGTTAAAAATGCAGACAAGCTTCAACCATTCTCCAGAGGAGCAGATTAGTGACAGCGACATGCGAGTTTGGTACATTACACGGTGACTACTAAATGCTTTCACTGCAAAATTGGATGAATAAGCTAATATCCATGAGATCCGGTTATCAAAATCTTTTCTAAGGAGAATGAATGATTAGGATTATGCTACAGAAAAACCTCCATAGTAATGCCACAGCCTACTGATAAAGAATCTCTATGCTCCTTGTCCATTAGCCACTGTCAGCAGCCAACTGATTCTCTTTAGCTTTCTAACATATTACACGAGTTGCCGCATGCCCGGCATTAAAGTAGTCTGCCGAACTAAAGAAATAGATAGTGTCATTTCCAAAAACCAACTAATATATGATTAAAGTATCCATGCTTTCTGTTCATTTCTTCAGCAAGACTTTTTCTTTCAAATCGACATTTGTCCATTCTTCTACTACACTGGGCAAAGCACCCCACGTAATTCATTACAAGAATATGAAGTGTATAACAGAACATTCATCAAGGGGTACACTTCTAATAAATAGTTCATTTCCGTACTTATAAAATATGGCATCGCTGTTGGCAGCTCATCATGGATCTACATGTCCAGCGATATCATCATCACTTGATCCACTTTCTTCATCACTGAACTCTTCCTTATCACTTTCCTCTTTGGTTGCAGATTTCATGATATTCTCCTTCTTTGCGTATCGTTCACAGTACTCTTTTCATAAGTACAAAGCAATGTCAAATACGTAAATTGATCTTCAGATATCACGTTTGAAAACAACTTGCCTACCGCACTGTTTGTCTTATAATATGAAGCAAATTTAACCCAAAAGAGTCGAACATTTTTCTGGGGAGCATTTATCATTGAGATCAAGCAGAGATTGATTGCCTAATGATTAAAAATTGAACAAAATGGGCTTTCCAGGCATCATAACTGTAGGGATGGTGAATGTTAGTCCGCTGATGAACCCTCTTCAGGAAACAAACATCATAAAAACAAAATGAAGTCTTTTGTTTGGAAGGCTTATTCTGTTTGCTGTCTTAAATCACTTTATGAAATTGTTTCTGGGATTCCCCCTTGGTCATGAGCAGTTGTGCACCCATGCACACATGAGCAAAACAACTCATGCACCATTATGCAGTGCCAAGGCTAAACAACATAAAAACTGTGCCTCAAAATTTCCTACCTTTCACTTTTTGATCATAACTTTGACGATCCTTCATCATCAGTGATGCAGCATCACCATTCAATGGGTCTGAAGGATTTGGGTAAAGTAAGAGTTGTGGCAGGAAAACTTCAAAAATATTTAGAAGATCTGCAGCAATTGTGACAACAACTACACCTTATTCAAATTGAAAGGGAAAGCAACGACCAGAAAAAAACACCTGCAATCAGGACTTATTAAGCTTGGGATGACTGGTTATTACCAAACATCGGACTCCATGATTGGTTGATAACATCCAAGCATACAGAACCAGAGCTGTGGACAAGAAATAGAATAAAGAGATAAGTCAGATGTATCATATAAAAACTTAAGACAACAATTATTTCAATCAAAGAAATTGCTTTATCTATGATCAGAAGGAATCAGAATGCTAAGCAAATTAGAATCTTCAACACAAATTTTTACAATTCTATATGACTAATTGAGGCAGCTACATTTGTCTGGACTAAAAGTTTATTGCAGAAGTTCATGATATCAACAAAAAATAAATTGCTCACAGTTCATCAACATTTGGGTGGAATATCTTGTTCACAAATCCAACAGAAGGAGAATTGTATGGATAAGCATCAGGAAGTTCAACACGAATTTTCCACACTCCACCTTCATAAAGGCCTAAAAGCAATACAGGATAAATTGTCTCAAAATATCATTTAAAAGAAAACAATAAATGGTAAACACATTACAAAGTTCTCATAATACTTATGGTCAACCAACAGAAAGCAGTTGAAATTCTCAATTACATCTCTGGAATCACAAGCTTTCCAGGCCATAAAGGCATAACATGTATTCCATTGGAGGTAAATGGCACGTGATATTCATGGTTGATTACTATATTCAATGAACCTTACACATACAATTGCAAAATTGGACATGAGAGAGAGAGAGATTCAGCATGAAACAACAAAGAAAAAAAAAAGGAGAAAAGAAAAGGAGAATTGGAATTCCATAAAGGAGGAAAAAGGCACCACAAGAGAAGAGATTGTACTTTCTTTGGGACCATGAAATTCCACGTTAAATTCATTCAGTCCATCATTTATTGTCTCCACATTGTAATCACTCATCATCCTGGATGACATGAAAAGAGGAAGCAGTTAAGAAATGCCACTGCCAATAACTTCAGTAACAAAGCAGCAGCACAATGCAGAAACACGCTGTTATCCTCAAAATTCTACACCAACAGTATAGAGAGGGCATATCACGAGAATTTCATTCTCATAAGAAACACAGATATCAATTGGGACAACCAACTCAAAGCCCTTACTTGGGCATAGTCATTAAAATGGATTGCATACGATAAGAGTGCAAGACATGCACTCAAATAGCCACAGTTGTAGACTGCCAAACTAATATCCAGTAATTCTTTGATTTGCATGCACAGTTATCAAGTAAACAAGTTGCCAATGCCTGAGTTTTAACTGTAAACGGTCAACCATGAAATATTTTCTACAGTCATTTATTAGTCTTTAACCAGAATTCCCCCATCTTCAGACAGTTGATGTTTACAGTTCGTTGATAAAAACTTGATAATTTTGCCTTGATACAGACTCTGTCAATAGATTTTTTATTTGTTATCTTTTGTATGAATCCTGTCAACCAGCTCAAACCCACATAGATATTAGATTCGGTACAAAGGTTCCTGCACAATTCTTGTAGAAAGAATTGCCCGTAAGTTCAACTCCATAATCAAGTATTCAAATATACATGCAAAAAAGAGGTTGTATAGCAATTCATATGTTAATATCAATAAGAATCTTACAATTTCATAACATCCATCTCTCTCCTCTTGCTTGGAGAAGACATTTTTTTGGCACAAGATTCCAGAACCTGTAAAGAAAGCATTAAAGAAACCTGCTTCCACTGTCTGTATAAAGTACAAAGAAACCATCTTCATCCACGTTCAATGCTTTCTTGCAATTTCCCCCCCCCCAAAAAAAAAAGAATTAGATAAAACATATGCAAGGGCAAAGCACAAACCCTCTTGTATAGCTCTGAAGTATGGTAGTAATGTGAGATAGCCACCCGGGCACTATTTGATGCTCAAATCAGAAGTATAAGAATACCAAATCTGTTGAAAAAGAGAACCAAACCAGTGAATCCTTTTGTCCAATTATACAACAAATTCTACAGAACGGTGCAAGCTACATCTCCCATGTCCACAATTTACATTCTCCATAGAATTGTGAAACTGCCAATGTGATCTTTCCACATTCAACACATCACACATGAAAGACACAATGAAAGAAAAGTTTCTAAACCAAATTACTGCCCCAAAAGTGATTTTAATACCCAGTGCTAAAACAAACGACAAAGAACGCAGCCCATGCAGTTAAAAATGTTGCTGCAATTACGGCCACAATTAAAATAACAGATAAAGCACGTTTTCTGAAACAAATGATTAGTCTGTTCACAATCCATAGACAGAGCAGAAACAACCAAACAAATACCCAAAAAAAAAAAAGATAATTAAAAGAAAAACAAAGAACAAGTATAAATAATAAACAATTAGAAATAAATTCTGCAAACAGTAAACATAAAAACTTTGCGTAATACATTTTGGCACTCCAATCTTTCGATGATCCCAATTAATCCTCGGTGGCTAGGTGCTCTGATTTGTGATCTTAATGTTGTCAGAACCAAACAGAAGTGCAGCAAAACAGAAAAAAAAACAAAGACATGCACCGAAGACAGAGTAACCCAGGAATCAGAAGACACGCATACAACAAGACAGACACATAGGGGGGAGAGAAGGAGGAAGCGAGAGAGAGAGAGAGAGAGAGAACAGGCCAAGAGAATGTCAGATCAATGCACGTGTTGGAAAGAGGTAATCGCAACGTGGCATCCATTGTCTGCAACTATCACCTTTTTCCATGGTGCATGATTGGTAAAATATGTAAAATATAAGTCCACACAGTACTTAGACAAAAAAGAGAGAGACAGAGTGACCCCCCCGTAACGTGCCATTTGCACATTAAAAAAATTAATTTGTTGTTTTCTAAAACTTGAAGTTTCCTGTTTAAAAAGTATAAATGTGTAGTAAAATTATTGAAATATAAAGCGTCACAATTAATAACAAGATTAAATTATATTGTTTAATAGCTCATTATACAGCATCTAACGATTACTACACATTATGATCGTTGCACATTATCTATTATTTAAATAAAAATTTTAATATTTAAAGAATATATACATTATAAATTGTTTCGATGCATTTTCTTGTTCATAAAAAATGAGAAATCTTTTAGTAGTATCATGCATGCTCTTATCCTAAACTTGACTAAAGCAAATTTTTTAGTTTCGAATTTTCATTTAATAACCCTTATTATTAACTTATAAAAATCATCCCATTAATTTAATTGAATCTATGTAATTGTAGTACAAAAAATGACCATTTAAGTTTCTTTCCTTTTTTCATATAAATATAAATAGGAATTGGTCGGGTTCAAAGTTGGAAACGCAATGTTCCCAACAAGAGAAAGCGTAGTAGACGTGCCCAAATTCAATCCAATCCAATGTCAGATACTTTACTCAAAAATAATTCGAAATTCAAAATAATTTAAAAATATGTGATCAAATTTGACCCCACTTGGCGATGGAAGAGACCTCATTCTCGGGATAAATTCACCTTTAAGTCAGTAACTTTTTAATTTTCCGGATCCGGCTCACAAACTTGAAAAAAGTTCAATTCAAATTAGAACCGTTAAAAAAAAAATAATAATAATACATCAATAAAGTTAGAACGATAATTATTTTCCAAATCACATGACGTGGCATGTGAGAAATTGTAGAAAAAAAAGATTAACTTGGTCAATGTAAACCACGTCAGTTGCTACATGTCAATTAAGTACTTAACACTCATTTTGAAAAATAATAATAACGCTCGCCATGCCCATCATCAAGTTTACAGGCAGCCCATCAACCTGTAAAGTGAAGTGACACACTCAAATTATTTTAGTAAAATCTGTGACAAAATCTCACGTAAGAAAGAAGGGGGGATATAATCCTTTTAATTAGCGAGTTATCTTTTGAGATAGGATAATAACCCGTAACATTACCTCTCTCTCTTCCAATTGAGTTAAAAGGTCAGGATGAATCCCAGGGAAACAAATTAAAAGATTTATCAGGAAAAGAAGAAGAGCACAGTTTGACAAGGGAAAGAACGAGCAAGAGACGAGAAATAAAAACTGAACACCTTTCCCCACCAATAAACTATCAAACCTGTCAGCAAGCGGCCATCATCTATTTGAATGATGGGCATATCGCACCCATGCAATGGGTCTGCTGGTACAAAAATGTACAGAACCTCTGCCTTCTGAGTAGCTCCCATCCCACTTCTTGACCACACAAGATTTGTGCCCATCTCATTCACCTTGCAATACTCGTAACATCGATATCTTTGGTTTGACGGCAGTTTGTCTCAAAGATGTGGTGGACAGCATAGGAGAAGCAACCTGTCTATCTAGCGTTAACAATGGAGTTAACTTATAGCATAGTTCTAAATGTGATATGATATAAACAACAAATTTTATGCACTTGGATGAGAAATAAAAGACATCTGAGACCAACCTGGAATATGCAATAAGGGAGATTGCAAACTGAAAATTTCTTATACGGTCATGAATTCTTGCTTCCACAACATCACTAGCCTCCAATTAAGAATCACTTTCCACAACATTATACAGTCAGTGGTAATTACATCTTGGGCACATATGGAACACATGTTCACTTCAGAAATACAACCTACTAATGCTACACTTCTGTGGTCATTTGACTGCCATCATCGAGTTAAGAATCTCTAACTCTGCAAAAAAACTCACTCAGTCATCAAGCTGACTAATTCAGCTACAATAAGTCTAGACCCCAAGAACAGTTAAGGTCCCAAAATTCATAAATCCAATACCCCCCCTCTCTCTCTCTCCCCCCCCCCTCCCTCTCCCTCCCTTCCTCCCTCTCCTACCCCCCAAAACTCTCTCCGCGGAAATGTAACTGCAAAAGAAATACAATAAAACTTGCACCAAAAGAGAAAGTGATACAATTGAAAAGGAGAAGCTAACAAAGACATACAATAAAACTTGTATTCCAATTACTGATAAACCAAAGCTAAAAGGGAAGATGTGAGCATAAATAGCAACAGTTCCCACTAACTAATACAGCAATCGTAGAGTAACTGTGATTCCTCTATGCATCTGTCCTTGATTTACTGCTCCTTTGGTTGCATAAATTTTTACTCTTGGCACCATTCAGTAAAGAAAACATATTGAAAAAGTTTAGACAGGCCTAGCACTACTCCTTAGGATTTAGGAATAATGCAGAAAATAGAAAATTTGCACCACATAGAACAAAATATGTAAGAATAATGGTAAAAACACAAAGACTTTCACAAATAAATTCCTAACGAATGACTCAGCAACCACAGGGTAATTGTGATCCCTCCATATATCTGTCCTTAATTACTTCCTCATCAATTTCTCTCTGCACCATCCAGTTGGAAAGATATCGAAAAAGCCTTTTTAACATAGTCACGTTCCAACATGCATCTGTTCTTGATCTAATGCCCTGTTGGTTTCAACAGCAATTGCTTTCTGTTTCTTTTCAAAATAGAGTTTTTCTCATAATTTAAATATTGCAAAATGCAAAAGAAAATCTCTAAATAAAAAAAAGGCTTGTATAAAGTGTTTGCACCAAAAGCGAGAGGCATGTAAATGATAACAATACCAAGACAAAAACAAACATTTTCGTATTAAATGATGTACTAACCACAAGTAATTGTGATACCAGTGTGTACCTGTCCTTGATATAGTGCTCTATTGGCTGTATCACTTTATTTCTTGCATCATTCAGTACAGAAATATTTCATAAAAAGTCTTGATGGACCTAGCACTAGTGTTGCCAATAGCAAGACTCTAGCAAAAACGTTCCAGCTAAATGATGCAGCAACCATAACATATTAGGATCTGGCATGTATCTGTTCTTGATTTAACTCTCCAGTTGTTGCATCAGTTAAACAGAAGATATTGCAAAGTCTTGATGATGCTAAGCTTATCCTTAAAGGATCATTCAAAGGTAATTGCAAAACGAAGCTGTGTAGAAAACCAAAAAGTTGCAAAAGTTTTGGACTGAAGGAGGAAAATCAATAGCTGAGAATGATGCTATGATACTGAAAAGTAAGGACACAAAAGTAACAGGTAACCTTCGCATGTATCCGTTCACCGAGCTAAGGCCCTATCAACCAGCTTTTATTCTTTGCATCAATAGTTATATATATATATATAGAGAGAGAGAGAGAGAGAGAGAGCATAATTCTTGATGAACGAAGCATTAGTCCTTACATAATCCCATGGACAAGTAATTGCAAAAGAGCATTTTGCACCAATTTGCACCGAAAGAGAAAAAAGTTGGTAAGAAATAAGAATAGTGCTGCTGATACCAAAACTTTGGCAAATGATTCCAGCTAAATGATGCAGCAACCAAAGCATATTAAGATCTGGCATGTATTTGTTCTAGATTTAATTCTTTGGTCGCTGCATCAGTTAAACAAAACATTTTGCAAAGTCTTGATGATGCTATGCTTGTCCTTTTAAAGGATCATGTAATTGCAAAATTGAAAAGTCCAAAAAGTTACAAGAGTTTTGGACCAAAAGAGGGGAAGCAAAAGGTAAGAATAATACTATTGATAACGTGAAATAAAGAAGCAAAAACCACAGGGTAACCTTGGCACGTATCTGTCCTTGAGTTAATGCCCCACTGGTTGGTTATTGTTCTTTGCATCAATAATTACAGAAAATATATGGGGTAGTTCTTGATTAACCTAGCATTAGTTGGAGATGTAATTGCAAATGAAAATCCCATGTATAAAACAAAATAGATTTAAAAAAATTTTGCACCAAAAGAGAAAAATGAAAAGGGAGTCAAAGGGAGAAAATTTAACCCAAAAAAATATTTTTAAAAAAAAAACTTTGACAATCAGTTTCCCACTAAATGATGCAGAAATCACGGGTAAGCAGGATCCCGACTTGCATCTGTTCTTATTTTTTTGTTTTCCACATCATTTAGTAAAGGAAAAAATTGCGAAAATCTTTATGACTCTGACACTAGTAGCTCTTGGGAGGCCAGAATGTGGTTTATAAATAAAAGTTTGTGGTTTCAAAATTCATCTTATACCCGACCCAAATAGACGACTTTAATCTGGAAATGAAAAAACAAAAATGCAAGATATAAGCAAAAAATATGATTGCATTCAATTTTCAACACTAAATAGTAAGCAGTGAAAACAAGAAATTATAAGCAAAATCAAAAAGGAAACAAAGAAATAAAAATATACAGCCAGTCAAAGTCTCAAGAAAAGATCATTCAAACCAGTTAAAGCAACAAATTTGATATTAAATCTTCCAAAAGACAATGACTAACGAAAAGGAAAGAAACAAGAACAGTTTCTTGAAACCTTTAACAACAACAAGAATATTAAGAGAAAACGATAATTGACAAGAACAATCCCTCAAAACCGTCAAAGAGGATAACAGTAATAATGCAAAAAAAAAAAACAGTAAAAGTTCACAACAAGTAATATGAAATTCAACTTAAAACAAACCGAACAAGAAAAAGCAAAGACAAACAAAAGTTGGAACGGTCTTGGTTTTTTTTTTTAGAGTATTTTTTTTTTTTTTTTTTTTTTTGCATTTTTTCAAAAGTGAAGTGACAGAAAGCCCCGTGAAATAAATCAATTGTTTGTGGAGTTGAAGTTGGTAATTTTTCAGACCTTACTCACAAACTTAAAATAATAAAATAAAAAGTCCAATTTAAGTGAGAACTGTTAGAAAAAAAAATACGTTAATAAATCAGAAAGTTATTTTCCTTCCTTGCTTCAAGCTTCAATTTTGAATTGGCTCAAGTCACTGATTTGTATGACTGGGTGTGGAAGGACGTGATACTTGGCAAAGGTGTTGGGGGCCTTTTGGGCGGTGTTTGTTGCTTGCATTGTCACTGTCCATGGTGAGAACTATTCTAGGTTCTTTGCTCAAGATACGGCTTCCGGGGTGGTGGTGGAGGAGGAGGAGGAGGAGGAGAAGTGGGGAGAGCAAGAAGGTTCACGAGAGAAAGCGTGACGTGGCAGGAAGAACGTCGTAGAATGAGAGAAATTGTTGTAAAAACGGATTGGCCGGGGTCAACCTGAATTGTTGTCTGTTGTCACGTAAATGTCATTTTAGCACTTAAAAGGATGATTTTTGACCCAAAAAAACAAAAAATTAGAATTCTGAATTACTGATGTACTTTTTTTTTTTTTTTTGGATTTTGCTCTAAATTGAACTATTAAAAAAAATTGTGACAAAAGTGAAAAAATTACCGACATAAAGCGTGAATTTATTCCGATCAACCTCTATATTTGGTATTATCTGTACTTTTAGGAGTACTATTGGGTAATGGGTCTAAATTCTTAAAAAATCAAGACCCGTTCATTTTTTGAGCGTTCAAAATAAAAATAATAATATTATTATTATTTAAGTATTTACAAAAAAAAAAAAAAAAGGAATTGCCGAAAGTCGCACTGCTTCATTTCCTTCCCTTGTTCCTTAGTTCCGCTCTCATCATCTTGTACATTTTCCATTGCCAGATTCATATCAGAAAAAAAAAAAAAAAAAAGCAAGCTTGTGGAGAAGATGGGGACGGCGGAACCCAGTTTGGAACAATTACTCGAGGAGAAGAAGCGGGCGAGGAACCCTCTGGTCCCTGTTGGTAAAACCCATTTACCCTTTCTTCTTAAAGTTTTGTTATTTTTGTTTTCCATTCGTTAAAAGCTAAATCTATTTCTGATATGGAATGGAAATTTGGGGAGCCTTTTGATCAATTTTGGGCACATATATATATATATCGGACCATGTTCGAATATAAAAATTTTAATCTTTGGGTGGTGGATTAGAGAAATTTTGAGGAGCTTGGGGGTGATCTTTAGGGTTATGGTGCAATGGGTTGCTGCAGCAGAAGCAGAGGAGATGTGTGAGGAAGTCAAAGCTGATAAGTAGAGGGTTGATTGGGGTTTTGAAGGTTTGCTTCTACGTGTTTTTGGATGGAGTACAGATGTTGATGTCCAAGTCTTATAAGAAATTGCTTGCAGGATCAAAGAAGTGGCAAAATACCATAAGCTTCACGCCTACAATTCACGACTTATATAAATGCCCAAGGTCCCATGGGCATCGCCCCAAGTTAGGAATGCATAGCAGTGCGCTCTCGATTTGGCTTCTGAATTTTCGTATAATCAATTTCATTTTAGAATTCTTCAATACAAGAAATACTCTTGCCGTTGTTGAAGTGAAGAAAAATTATGCCTAATATAAGTCATGTTGTCCCAGCCTTTGCTGTGCCAAGGATAAAAGAAACCATTCTACTGATTTAACAAGATTCAAGGGTGTCCAATCTGAGTGAATAGGATATCTGGATATGTCAATGGTTTTATCCTGCAACTTCAGAAGACGCATGCTTCTGTGATGAAATGTTCTTTTTGTTATCCTGAAGTCTTAAGAAATTGAAAGTCATGGAACCATACCCCTGATACTTATCTCAGTCCTGGATCAATTCCTCATTGCTTTTAGGCTTTCAGTCACCCAAGGCAGTATTTAAACAGTTGAGCTTCTGGGATCTCTGCTTTGTTTCTTCTTGTATTTTAGGTGATAGCTTATATATTACTACTTCTTTCTTAGACAAAAACATTTAAGGATTTGAGCTGCATAAAACATTTCAGGTTTTGAATTGCATTTTGTGCTCCTCTCTTTGTTGAAGCTGCAGATTGGGTTCCTTGCTTTGCTGCTTCATAAGCTTTTTAGTGGGTTAACTGGATGTCAAAAGCCTTCTTTCTTTCAAACTGCTTTTAAAAGCTCCAAGCTTTAAACTTCTCAATATTGCTTAAGCTTGAGTGATGCATGTAACATTGCAGGTGCACTTATGACTGCCGGAGTGCTCACAGCTGGCTTAATCAGTTTCAGACAGGGCAATTCTCAGCTGGGTCAAGTATTGATGAGGGCTCGTGTGGTTGTCCAAGGGGCTACAGTGGCACTTATGGTTGGCACTGCTTTCTACTATGGCGATAATCCTTGGAAGAAGTCAAGTTAGGGACACTGACGGACGGTTACAGGAGCAAAAGTATTTTGTAATTCTATTCCAGTTGGTGGAGTTAAATACACCCGAGCGTCATTTTGCGATTCGTGCAGTTTGCAACGTTGCATGGTGTATTCTTTGGATGTCAATCATATGATTAATCTGAATAAAATCACAGTTGATATGTTACAAATACTGCTTAATGCTCTCTAGCATTGGCCTTGGGCAGAAACGTACATACTGTCCTTAAAAATTATTCTTTAATCATTTATCCTTTTGAATGGCTGTCTTCTTATCATTGGAAGATTATAATAAGGATTTCAAGTTATTATATTTAGACACTGTCTAATGCATACAGTTAAACATATAAATAGTATTTTTATCATATAAATAATACTTAATATTGCATAATAAAATTATATAAAAATGAAATAAGCTTTTCTGTAAAATTTATATAATAATAAATATTGTTATCTTATATTAAATTGTTTCTACTTATGTTTTTCTGTAATTAAATCTTATTAAGTGTCCATTACGAGTTTCGAAGTGTTTCTGAAAAAGTCTAGTTTTGTTACTCATTTGACCAAAGCATGAATCTATATTATCAATCACTTGAGGTTAGATCAGTAACCCAAATCTAAGATAAGTTGATGGGTATAGCTGACAACAAGGTGCACTGTATCTTGTTCTTTTCCATGTAGCATTTGTAGAATTCACCTGTTTCCATGTCAATATCAGATCCATGCCAAAGGGCCATCGCCATCATTTCAGTTACCGGGATCTTGACGCGTAAAAAGTTTCGTTATTATTCAGCTTGCATCAATTGGCAACAATTTACACGAGGAAAGAAAAACTAAAATTAATTGCTTACAAATACGGCAGACTCCTCTATTCTAAGGTGATGGCGGCAGAACAAAATCAATACCATTGAACCGGACCCAAGTCTTCAAAAGATGTTCAGCTCCCAACATCATACGGGGAAGCTGCAGCTAACAAGTTAAAACCTCGCAAAACCACCCTCAAAAAACTAAGTATATGCCTTTCTCAACCTGATGATGTTTAACACTTATCAGGAGTCCTAACCGAGCTCACAGTATTGCATTTTACCTAGTCCATACTGCCTACAATCACTTTCTAAGATCATAAGACATTGCTGAAGGAATGCAGTGTGTTGCAAGAATATCTACAGTTGCTGTCTTGGCCTTCTTTGTCTGGAGAACAGCTATCTGCTCAAAAGAAAAAACATGTGCCACTTCTACGGTTGTGTGATAAACTATGTGGCAGTGAGGATGGTGGAGAGGATGAGAGAGCACCTGTTCATATTCAAGATCAAATTTCAAAAATTCATTGTCACAGTTCTCTACCATGCGGGTCAAGCTCTTCAGATTATTCACTGGCTTACCATTGAATGCAAAAACCTGCCCATGGCCACATACCAGATAGTACTCATAACCATGTTAAAGCATTGTAACACAAAAATTGACACCAATTACAGACTGCAGCAGGTCACCTGAGTGTTAACAATGTCCTCGTAGCCAATGTTAACGTCAGCCACCAGCACCTTCCAAAAATTTGTCAGAAAATAGATGTTAGAAAGCACAGATCAGTAAAGTAAATGATGTGAGAGAGAGAGAGAGAGAGAGAGAGAGAGAAACCTGAGAGACCACAACAAGCAGCTCATCTGGACATTGTGGCATTGAATGCAAAAGTTTATCCAAAAGCTTGACAGGAGCTTCATATTCTTAGATTTTCCCATACTGTACAAAAAGAATAGAAAATAGGGTGATGCAGGATAGAGCCATTTACAATCTCCACAGTGAAAACAAAAGCAATTACAAGTATTATAGTAAATTCACTGGGAAAGAAAAAATTCTGAAAAGGTTAGTGGAAAAGCTCAATTAGATAATTGAAGAGAGTAATTCTCAAAATTCAAATAACAGGTGAGTGAAGATCTTGAGTGCAGTTTCATAAGGGAAAGTTTAAAATTCAGTGCCATTAACTGTGGCCCCAAAGAATTTGTACAAGCAAACACTTCACAACCATTAGAAATCAAGCACAAATTTAATAGCCTTGTCTCTGTAGTACACAAAACAAAATAAAATGCAAAGTAATAATGGGCAATGCCACATGTAACAGTAGACAACGATCGTCATACATAAATATTCCGAAGGCAAAACTAGAATCAATTACCCAAAAGAAAAAAAAAAAAAAAAAAACTCAATCTGAAGTTCATATGTTTCAACTTCAATGAAGCTAAGTTTCGTGAATTAGAAGAATTATTTGGCATGACGTTAAAGTAACAGTTCACAAATGTGCATGAACACAAAAGTAAATGACCATTTCGAGTGAACACACCTCAGCACGAAGATAGGGAATGAAGACCGCCGTGAACACAAATCCCGCAACAATATAGTATGAAGGTTGTCTGCCCTTGACATGTGACGGAATGAGTCTTCTGTGGGACGAGTTTTACATCAAAGTTCAAAGACTCAGAATTGCGGAGAACTTTAATTGTCACATTGTCCCCTGTGTACTTTTGGGAGACAAGGTAGCTGAAATGCGCTCTCCATGCTGAAACGGCACTGAAAATCAGCAGCAAAGGGGTGAGATGCTGTTCGCAGAGGATAGCACATGCAATTATGAGGTAAAGTAAAGCATCACGATTTTAACCCATGTGTGCCTACATATGCTTCAGCCTTCAGGTGTCTGGGTGAAAATAAAAATTACACTAACCTGTTCCATCATTCACTATATCCATTCCATCAAAACTGAGAATTATATCTGATGGCTTCAAAAACTCAGATTCTGTAGCTGTGGGATAAATTCTTTTAACATGAACACCTTTCTGATTAGGCTTTATTCCCATTGCCATACGTAAATCTGGATTTTCCATTTTCTGCCATTCAATCCCAACAAATTGGAATCCTAGCATGTTTGAGAAGATCAACAGATGTGAATCAAGAGCATTGTATTACACCACCATATTACTACAGATAAATTACACTTCAATCACACAGAATCCACATGTAAACAGAAACCACATCCATATGTGAAAGAAAATGCTGCAATTTATACCTGTATATGCTCCATTCTTCCCATAATCTTTGATGAAGTGCAAGATAACAGGTGTTGGTATGACATACCCTATATTCTCAACGTCTTCCTCTTTAAGGGACTGGAAAGCAATGTCCAGGCATTTGCCTCTATCATTAAAGGCTGGTCCACCAGAATTTCCTGAGTTTGTAGCAGCATCTATCTACAAAATAAATCTTGTCTAAGGTGTCTAGAAGGTAGCAAGAAGAGTCATGTAGAAACTTAAGAAGATAGTGTTACAAGGATTTAACCTGTAATCCTAGAAGTTTTGTAGACCCATGGACATAAGAGAGAATCTCTATGCGTGATACAACACCACTTGTGACAGAAATCGGGTAGCCAACAACGGTTACAGCATCTTGAAGTGAAGGTAGATCCCCAAACTCTACAGGGGAGACCCCTTTCCAGAACTCATCATCATTCACAGTTAGCAAAGCTGCACACAAACAAAATTTTGCTCGGCACGAATTTCCATTGTTTATATAGCTTAGTGCACATAATGTCAACACTTTATGAAATGCGAACAGAACACTGAAATTATTCGCATTTCCGTACCTTGCTAAGATCTACTTCTAACTCTCTTCACATTCAGAGTCAATGCTGATCATATTTCTAATAAATTACTCTTGAGACCCTTAACATAGGACAGCTTTACTGCTAAGGTGATTCATCTGATCTTATGCTTGAAACATATTTTGCCTTTTCTTTTCTTTTGGCTGCTCATAATACTTAACATCAAGCTTTCTTCGGTAGAATCTTCATTTTCATCCTGCATTTAAGTAACTCAGCAAATTTTAACATGGAAGGGGTTTTCTCCTCTGGATGCAACTTAAGCAATATAACCACTAAGAAAATAATGACAAAGAGGTTATACTGGATTGTTGCTTAACCAATAAAGACTGAACATGCACCATGCAACTCCAACTTTAAAGGTAATAATATTCCCATCGATCCCACTACAGCTAGATATGTCAATGCCATTTCTTGGTTATGGCTGGGGATGGGATTGGAAATCGACGACTTTCCAATGAGTACTTTTTCTGCATTCCACATTGCTTTCTCACTTCTAGCCCCCATCAATTGAGGGTTTAACTGATGTGGGTTGATAATCCCGGCAGTCACCATCTCAAAATTCCTTCCTGCGAGTGCATGGATTCAAGTTAGACAAATTCCTTCATGCGTTTATTTTCGGATATGGGCAATTATCACATTGTTGGAAATATTGTCACACCTCTCTCCTCTCTGCCTGCCAAACAGAAATTTGCGCTTTAGAATTACCTCGTTGTCTGACTGACTGCCTACATCCGTATATATATATAGTTGGTTAAAATTGTAAGTATAAATAATAGTAACATATAAATTAAATTAATTTATATATTTAATATTTTAAATTAAAAAAATGATATTATATTTATGAATTGAGATGAGTAACAAGTAATTTAAAAGATAAGAAGTTTAAAGAGGATGAAAAAAAAAGAAGAAGAAGATAAGATTGATGAATACTGATTACTTTGTATTAATTAAAGAGACATGCGCTGCGTAAGATTATACGCCAGATGGGAAAATGGCAATCGGGTAATTATCATCCCAAGTTAAGGCAGACAACAAAGTTAGGAGATTTCGTGAGTAAGGCGAGCGGCGGCGGCTTCAACTGTAGAAGCGGACCCACGCAAGGAAAGGGAAAGGCCACCGATTTGTCCAGAGTGGGGTCCATGGCAAAACAGCGAGGAAGCGAGATATCTGAAAAAATAACCATATGACAGGAATAGAAAAAGGATTTTGGATAGTATTGTTGTGGTCCCTGCTGGGTTGGGAGCCGTTGGGTAATAATAATATGGGTAACCCCCTAAATAAATGAAAGCAACCCGCACGTTCGGCCGCTTCGTTTTCGCCTCCGTTGAACTTTTTTTTTTTTTTTTACATCTCTTTTATACAGTGTGGCTTTGCTGCCGTGGCAGGCACCCATTTCTTGAAGCTGACACCGCATTCTACAATTTGCTCATTGCCCCCTCAAAACATGCCAAGAATCATTGCCCTTTTTATTTTACTTTTTGAAGTGTTGACAAATGAGTCCATGGACCCATCAGTAGCTCCAACTAACACGATATGTCACCATTGTCACAAATTTTAATTGCGGCCTAGTCACCATCCATTGCGATACTAATTCCGTCGTTTGGAGAGGTGCTTCCGTCTCAAATTTGGTGAAAATTTGACGCTGTCAATAACTTTTCAGCTTAAACTACCAACTGGTCCAGCATTTTCTGTCATTCTCTCCAGAGCCTCGCGCAAACTGCAAGGGATGGTGGGTTTTAGTTTGATATGAATAAATACAACACATTTAACAATTGCTAATTATATTGTTTCTCGGAAGAAGTAGACGTGATAAAAATCTTCAAAGTTAAAAATTGTTTGTTATTTAATCAAAAGCCTGATGAAATGGGGGCTGCTGTCCACAGGCCAAAAGAGAACAAAAAAGTGCATGTTCAAGATATGATTAAGAACGCTATATCTTCACTTTAATTATCAACAAGCGGATAGACATCTCCGTTTGATGTTTGATCTTACAAGGTCAAAACATTCGGGACAACAACGTAGCCTGAAAAATTTGCATCAGACTCCTTTTTGCAGTGCCCGCCAAAAGTGCGTAGGCGGTGCTGTTTTGACCCCACATTGGCCCCTTTGATTGAGGGGCACCTCCTGACGCCACCTCCGATCCCAAACCAATTTCTTCTGCTAATGAACAGCACCAACCCCCACAAGTTGGCATCAAAATTTCCAAATGCTCAATATACCCCTCGGCTCCAATTATTGAAGTTAGGCGGGGATTCCCCTCATGCTGGTTCCAGCTTTGGAAGGGCAGTTCCGTCTTTTCGGTAGTTGAACGTGTCGGTTTCCTCGAAAACCAGGTGCAGTCAGGTAGGCTACTGGGAAAGTAATGGTGCTAATAACTGCCTAAACGGCGTCGGTCAAGACACCAAAACCCCGCCACCCGCCATGTCAATGTCAAAAATGTTCACGCGAAGTGCAAAACCGACAGCTTACGTTGATTTGCTAACAAATCGTGCAAACCTTGCAAAACTGGAAGTGATTAATACTGGCGGTTGTTAAATAAAGACAACATTTAAAACGATGGTAGGCTTTGAGATTGTTTAGAGAGAAAGCAACTGGGGACCTACCTGCAATGTAACTGAAACTCTGCTTTTATCAATCACAATAATAATAATCATAATTAAAAATACAAATGGACAGTGAGAGAGCAACTTCTTAGTTCTAGACTAGTGATAGTTCTCTTCTCCAGGCACTGTGTTTTTTTTTTTTTTTTTCCTGCTCTGCAGAGAGCATCTGTGATTTTTTGTTTCTCCTCTGTTACTTTTAACTTTTTGGTGGAAACCAACTTTTCTGTTTTTTTTTTTTTTTCTAGTCTCTCTCCTCATCTCTTTTTGCAGGGTGTGGTGGGGTACATGATTTGTATTTGACTTTAAATTCTTGTCACCGCATGGACTTTTCTTTCCTTGCAGCTTCAGTTTCAAGATTGTTGTAATTAAAGGGTACCTTTCTGTTTGCAATCATTTAGACCATTGTTTTCACTTCTACTGTTACACTTTCATTCCCCATTGCGCTTCAACCGCAACTTTCTTTTTCTTTTTAAATTTAATTTTAAAAAAAATCTATGGGTCTATTTTTATCATACATGTGGGTTGTTCACTCTCATGGGTCCTCACATTATTGAGCATTATTGATCAGTGTTTGTTCTGGTTAACTGTCACTTCAGCGAGTTTCAGCGACATTTGGGGTCTGGGTTGTGCTTGGATTAGGGTATATGTGCTGCTCCTTAGTCCTTTCTCTGATTCCTTAAACCTCTGACTTGATTTTTTTTTTGTTTTTTTTTGGGGGGGGGGGGCATATTGGCTAGAGAGAAAAGTTTTTAGTAAGGGAGAAAGAGAAAGAGAAAGAGAAAGAGAAAGATTCATGGCTGGAGGAGGCGGAGGGAAGGCGGAAGAGCCGCAGGGACACCCCCCAAAGGAGCAGCTTCCTGGCATGTATAACTGCATCACCAGTCCACCCCAATGGCGTGAGTATCATTTATTTTATGTAAGCATAGAACTACAGTTTGATTGCCTATGTATTTCTATTTGTGGGGTTTGGATTCTGAATCCTTTATTAAATTCTTGAGGCAAGCGTTGAGTGAACCTATCTGGATATATTCGGGGTTAGTTTTTTATTATTTGTTAATTGTCTTCTTGGATATGCTTTCTCTCCAACTTTGATTCAGTTGAAAGTAGCTTTTCAACTTTCTCTCTTCCCGGTAGATACCTCTTTTCAAAAGGCTAGTTGCCGTTTCCCGAAGAATAAACTTCACTGTTTTGGCTACTGAAGATTCTGGTGCTTTTAAAAAAATTCCAACAAAAGAGAAAAGATAAGTAACCAGCTACTCTTTTAGCAGTATTTTGGGGTTCTATCATTCTGTATGTTGATTTTTTTTTTTTTTTGGGCAATATCTGTATTGACGCTTTGTGTTAGAAAATTTGGATCTGGGTCTGTTGCTGTTGTTCTTCTTTTTTCCATTTTTGGGTAGCAGTCCTTACTGTTTGCTCATCCTACGGGTACTATTTTACATTTTGATATGCTCAAAAACCATAATTCTGAGATGCTTGAGTTGTTATTTTGTTCCGTTATTTTATATTTTTGCATTATCAGAAGGTCTATGCTGGCATTTTGTTGACCATTAGAGAATATGGTGCAGCTGAGGCAATCCTACATGGATTCCAACATTACCTTGTGATGCTTGGGACGACTGTCCTTATTCCTACTGCACTTGTTCCCCAGATGGGAGGTGGAAATGTAAGGCCTTTTAGGAAAATTTGCCTAAATTTGATTAGTCATTTCATAATTGATCTGTGGCCATTTGACTCCATCAATTTTTGCCCCTTTTTGCAGAAGGAGAAAGCCGACGTGATCCAGACACTACTTTTTGTTGCTGGTTTGAACACATTGCTCCAGACTTGGTTTGGGACTCGATTACCGGCTGTTATTGGGGGCTCTTATACCTTTGTGCCAACAACAATTTCAATTATCCTTGCTGGTCGTTTTAGTGATATTCAGGATCCTATTCAGGTTTCATACACAAGAGCTCTTTCATTGTCTAGGGTTGTCTTTGGTTTGCAATGTATAATTAATACTTTGAGCTAATGCCTTGAGGGGCTCATAGTGCCAAAAATCTATTCATTGCATATTACATTGGTGCATAAATATGAAAAAAAAAATAGAAAAAAAAAAGGCTAAACAAGGAAGAAAATTTTCTGACATTGTGCACATTCAAAGATAGACTAATATTCTAATCATTTTTGTCAAGTTATATTAGTAACTATATGGTAACGTTTGATGCATATACAGAAATTTAAGAAGATAATGCGTGCAATTCAAGGTGCACTGATTGTCGCTTCAACTCTTCAGATTGTTCTAGGATTTAGTGGTCTTTGGCGCAATGTTGCAAGGTTAGTTCAGAATAAAATGAACTGATTTTCTTTACTTGTATTTTTAGATTTTACAGAGAAAAGAGACTTGCTCTGTATGTGATCCTGAATAGTTGTGGATCATATGCCAACTGGGCTTGTTTTGTTTAATCACTTGTATAACTTTTCATTTTATTGTTGTTGTGTCATACTTTTCTAAATCTTTGGAATACTTGACAGTTGACCTATGAAGTAGCTTTTTTACATCTTTCTTGAGTATCTAGTGCTTGCTCAACCAGAGTCTGCGTTACAGTTACAGAGAAAGTCAAATAATGTATCATGGGAAGCATCCATTGAAATTAAAAGACTCATCCTTTCCATCTTTTCAGGTTCTTAAGTCCACTTTCAGCTACTCCTTTGATTGCTCTTGTTGGTTTTGGGCTGTATGAGCTTGGTTTTCCTGGGGTAAGTTTTAATTTGCTGTCTATGCCTGAGAAGAGACACGTAGGAAACATAGTTATTGCATTAAGATTTTTTCAATGCTTTTGCATTTGATGTTTTAATTGGATGTTTAGGTTGCCAAATGTGTGGAGATTGGATTGCCAGCGCTAGTCATATTGGTATTTATTTCACAGGTATTTTCCACTGGCTTGTTGCTTGGGCAGTTTCTTGTCAATATTCCAATGTCATTGTATTCTGCTGTCTTCTTCTTCTTCCCTTTCCCCTTTTTACTTCCTTTCTTTGCCAGCTATGTTTGATAATTCTATGATGTAAGGATTGTGGTCAGGTTGAATTAATATAAATTTGTTTGCAGTTTATGCCTCGTGTCTTTAAGGCAGGAGAAAAAATCTTTGATCGTTTTGCAGTCATATTTGCTGTGGCCATTGTATGGATTTATGCTCACCTGCTCACAGTAGGTGGGGCTTATAATGGCACATCACCAAAGACACAAACAACTTGTCGTACAGATCGTGCCGGACTGATAGATGCTGCTCCTTGGTAAGTTAGTGAAGCATGCTTCAGGTAGCTGTGAACCATAGTGTTCATTCATTGGCATAGGTTGGAACATATATGTAGGGTCTCAACCCACTATTATCATTTTTTTAATCTTTGTCATGCTAATCTGGTCAGCTGTAATCAAAATGATTTCAGTTGATACAAGTTATGGCCAAGCCTTTTATGTTTGATAAATTATGCACAACAACAATTAAGTGCTAATTCCAAATTTAATTTGGATCATCTAAGTTTGGCATGATGTCTGCTACAAAAATTAAACTGCCTCATCATTTATTCAAAACATTCATGTAATTTGTTGGTTTATGAAATTGCATGTTGGGAATATGAATGATACATGGTTAATATTGAAAGATGCTGCTTAGGTCAGCTATATGAGTTGGTGGATCCATGCTATTTAGGGGAGCTTTACCTGGGAGATAAATTTGTTCTGCTTTGTAAAACAAAAAGTTTTACTTATTAATCCATGCTATGTTCGTTATGGTAAATTAAACAAATTATATGGGTTCTAGTTTTTACTGTAGATCAACAGTGTGACTCCAGCCTGATGGTGTCTTATGGTGCAGTACATCACTTTCTAAAGCAATATCAAATACATGCATCTACTGTTCCTGATTGGGTCTTTGCAGGATAAGAGTTCCATATCCCTTTCAGTGGGGAGCACCTTCATTTGATGCTGGTGAAGCCTTTGCCATGATGATGGCTTCCTTTGTGGCTCTTGTAGAGGTTTGTGCTAATTCTTTCTCCTGTTTGTTCTGTTCTTTGAATTACCATAGTTATGAATTTTGAACCAAGAAATCACATATTGTCATGCAATGCCATACTATGTGTTGCTTGCTGGGTTAAAAGCTATCATATTCTGTGGTGCATCATAAACTATTTGTATATGTATGCAACATTACTTATTTGCAACTAAAACTTTATGGATTCCCTTGTAAAGTTATTCTATATTTTGAAATTCTTTTTAATGGAGCAGCACACATGCATATGATGCTATTTAAACATGCATCATTTCATGTGAGTTGTTATGATATTTATACCTGGGAGTTTACACATTTTTATTCAATGGATAAGCAGTCCACTGGTGCATTCATTGTGGTGTCGAGGTATGCAGGTGCAACTCATATGCCTGACTCTGTTCTTAGCCGTGGTATTGGCTGGCAGGTAAGTCAAAAAGGACATAGTTATATAGCTGTTTTGCATGCCCATATTAGAGGTAGAATTTCTATTTCTGGCATTCCATTCTTGAAATTGAAAATTTGACTTCCTGCAAGGAATGACATTGACAATTTTTCAAGAATTGTGCCAGACTTACCTTTCTGCACACGTACCAATTCACAATCATGCCAAACAGTTTTGTGGAAATCAAATTACGCTTTTTTTCTGACATTAATTTGTTCCTTCTCAGGGAGTTGCTATTTTACTTTCTGGTCTGTTTGGAACTGTGAATGGATCCACAGTTTCTGTGTAAGTCTCTCACTAGGACAACCTCAGTTGTGCACAAGCATGATTTTGTCAATTTGGGATTAGATATTGGCGTTATTCTGTACAGGGAGAATGCTGGTCTTCTGGCTTTGACACGAGTTGGCAGCCGCAGGGTTGTCCAGATATCTGCTGGATTCATGCTTTTCTTTTCTATTCTTGGTGAGTTGTCAACCTATGAGAATTTATTGAAACCTTGCTGGTTGCTTTATGATTCATCTTTTTTGAGATGGCAGTGTTCTTGCACCATTCAACTTAGCATTTTTGTACAGGAAAATTTGGAGCAGTCTTTGCTTCAATTCCATCATCCATTGTTGCTGCTCTGTATTGCCTCTTCTTTGCTTACGTGGGTATGTAGGCATCACTCTCTCTCTCTCTCTCTCCCTCTCTCTCTCTCTCTCTTTCTTTTTATCTTGCTTGTTTATGTTTACTACTTCATTTCCTCATTATGGATGTTTAGGTTCTGGAGGCCTTAGCTACCTGCAAGTCTGCAACCTCAATAGCTTCCGGACGAAGTTCATATTAGGCTTCTCAATTTTCATTGGTTTATCCGTGCCACAATACTTTAATGAGTATACTGCAATTAAGGGCTTTGGTCCAGTTCACACAACTGCAAGATGGGTATGCTTTACAATTTTTGGCCTCTGAATGTATTTGTCTCTTCCGAGTGCTCATGCCAGGGACTGATGGAACTGTCTCGTGCCTTTTATTTCTTGGCAGTTCAATGACATGGTGAATGTTCCTTTTGCATCGGAAGCGTTTGTTGCTGGCTGCATTGCATTTTTCCTGGACAACACCCTGTACAAAAGGGGCAATACAATCAGGAAAGACAGGGGTATGCATTGGTGGGACAAATTCCGGTCATTCGAGGCTGATCCAAGGAGTGCAGAATTCTACTCTCTGCCTTTCAATCTGCAAAAATTCTTCCCACCCAGTTGATTCAAATGACATTATATTCTCTCTGGTCTGGGCTGGTTTTGCACAAGGTGGCATCCTAAATTGCTCTTCATGCAATCGCATTGCCATGTTCTCGTTGTTCTTTTGTTTAACCTTTATCATACTATATAACAGTGTCGGATAGACTTTTCTTTTATAGGATGCCTTAACAACACTTTGTTGAATTTGTTGCTGATTGTTGTAAATCCAATGGAAGTCGAGCACTTGAAGAAGCAATGAAGCTGTTTTTATGGCCTTTTGAATGTTTTCCACCTTTTCCTTATATACTCAGTGTGATCGTCTTTTCCAAGCACGCGTTTTAGAGCGGTGCCAGGATAGACCTGCTTTACTCGGCAACGAAGTATGGACTGACCCCATGGAAAGACATAATAACTCACGCCGACTAAGGATGAATTGATCAAAGCCTTAGGAAGAGAGTTCCGTGGAAAAAGAAGAAAAATTAGCCCAAATTGCTACTTGACAGCGACACAAATCAAGATAGAAGCCAAGAAGCTGGAACGATGTCAGGAAAGCGAAGTTTTCAAGCAAGACCATTTTCTGTTCCCACGTTGTACTTCAGAAAAACAAATTGCGATGAGCATGCTTTTGACGTGAAATTTTGGCAAAAGATTGAACACGGTTAGATGGAACAACGGCTTTGAGTTTTGTCTTGCTCAATTATAAAATTGACTGAAATGGGTTTGAGAAGTGAATCCAGTCATGGCAGTGGGCAAATATCAAATGGCCACATATGTGAAGGTGACCGGTTGCAGCAACAACGCAATAACAAGGGCCTTCTTTTACTGGATACAAATTTCAAGTCTTTGAGAGAGAGAGAGAGAGAGAGAGAGAGAGAGAGAGAGAGAGAGGGCTTCGGCTTCTGATTTACTTTAGGAAGATATTAATCTGCAAGATGCTGCAAAAAGTAGTAAAGAAAAGCTACGTATGAGAGTGGACAGAAAGCTGGTGGTAATTCTGCGGAAAGCAGATGTGAAAAAGCGCATGCTTTATTTGCAGTATAGGCTCCTCCCAACTTCGAAGCAACCCGCAGATGCTGATAACAAGATGCTGCTTACTTTTTTAACATCATTAAAAAAAAAAAAAAAAAAACTCAGAAACTACAAAAGATAAGTTTGGGTCTCTGATCAACCTCACTTGATTGATAGACCTCTTTTTAATCCCAGCGTCTACCCCATTAGTCTCAAACAGACAGGCTTAAAGATTTTCTCCATTTTTTATACTAAAGCAGACACAAAACTACAACAGAAACCTTACCTCAGTTTTTGGTTTCTATCATGTGTTATTGGCAAATAAGCTCCCATCTCTTTACAAGGGCCCTTAAGCCACTCTTCAGTGTGAAATTAGGCGAGAGAGAGGTCAAGCAAGGCTTACTTTGGTGTCAAACCAATAAATGCCAAGGTGGGGGGGACCAACAAATATTGTCACTATTTCTTCCACATTTCAATCTTGATAAGGAGATGCAATCGAATGCTGCCCGCTAATCCCATTCAAAGAATCAACGATGAACAAGCAGAAAAGTTTGGATTTTCCAACTTGTATTTATGGCTGTGTGCAGATTCTGCACAAAAGAGGTTAAGATCCCTAGGCATTATTTAATGCAATGTGTATATATAACCCCCTCCCCTGCCCCATCCCGAGCCCATTTTTTGGTAGGAAGAAGTTCCATGTCACCTAACTCATTCACCTGGCTTCTTCTTGCACATTAAGAAAAAGATGTCTGGGATCCGTCTAACAGGATTAAGATTACATAGGCAACAAGTGTAAAATTAACGTATGTTTAAGCGGAAACGAAATTTTCTGAATAACAATTTAGCATTGCGCCTGTTAACAATCTTTTCCTTTAACGTATGAGACTAAATAACAATCCTAAAGTTTGATTGGCAATAATTGAAAATTAACTAAACCATGTAGTTTTATAAAGTTTTATAGGGCGTGGACACGTTCTACCCAATAAGGGCAAATATTTAACAACCATCAACGTAACCCACACTTAATTCGTCATACATATAAACCATACTGCAGAAATTCCAATTGGGTGGATATTGTCCACCGAGGGGATAGCACGTCATTATGCCAAAAAGATTCTCTCGGTTATCGTGCCCAGCATTCTGGAAAAAAAAAAAAGAAAACAACGAAACGCTAACGTGAACGTGGGATCTAAAAGTGAAATATTAGAGTATTAATAATTTTTATTATTTAAGTATTGTATATATAAATAAATAATGGAAAAAAACCCTTTTTTTTTTTTTGTTAAAGAGTGAGTAATAAGATGTAGTGCAAAGGAGAAAAAGGGTATGATAAGAAATATAAATAACGTTGTCAGGTAGTGGTGATAAGATTTGAGGACAGAAAATCGCAGGGACCTGTGGGATAGCCCACTTGACCTGCATAATGCACTGTTACTGCTCCCAACTGGAGCAACCAAAGCATGGAACCCTATAATGCTGCCCCCGGAATCAGACGTTCACGATGATGATGGGATCGCTGAAGCATGGAGCGAGTGAAGATAAAAAAAAAAAAAAAACAAAAGGTGTTCTTGTCAAATCATGAACTTTGCTGCTCTGTTCTAAAACTGATGACTGGGTGAAAAACTTTTAGAAATTCATATGCCACTGCACCTCAACCCCCCAAGTTGGCACATTTCTTTTGTATCAAAGCAAACGAATTTATAAACAATTACGTTTTTATAATCTAACGTAGGAAAATGAATTTTGAGTATTAAAAGTAAGACATTGTACACACTCGTTAAATTAAGTCGAGTTTTATGTTAGAGTTGATTCTTTGGAATAATTGTTGAATATCATTTTGGTTGCCACGAGTGCACTGGAGATCGACCGAGTGAGATAGAATGAGAGGTTAGCGAAATTCTTAATTCAATGCGCCTGTCCTGAGCTTTTCTCATAGGATGCCAAAGCAAATCGGAAGAAAAAAAAAAAAAAAAGGGAAATGCTTGGCAGAGGCCATTTTAGAAGATGAAAAAGAGTTGGCCTTGTCATTAGATGGAATGGGATCGTGCATGCTTTACAGGGAAGAATATTATGAACCTTTTTTTATTCAAAGCTTTTAGTAATGTAATGTAATGTAACAAACATGATAATAATTTTTTTATAAAAAAAAATAGTGTTAATTTTCATAATAAGACTGTAAAATATATTTTTTTATATTTTTATTTGATTAAAAAAATGTCAATTTTGTCACTTCAGTCTCAAATATTGTGTGAGAGATTTTCACACGTTGAGAAAAAATAATTAAGAAAAAAGCCTCAGTCTTTTGTGACGACTCTTGGCATTATTTACAAAAATGAAAATATTAAATCTTCTTAATAAAAATATTAACACCATTTATTGAATTGATTGCGTGTACAATGAATATCAATTAATACAAAAATGTTACAACAATTTTCACAAAAAAAAAAATTTGTGTCCGAAATACATAAAAGTTGTCACCAGTTGTGTGCAACGATGATATGTATTCAAACCATAAATTCATCGAATAAAAAAAATTATCGTCTTCCTTTTTTTTTTAATCTTTAAAAAATTATTTATTTTTTAAAAAATAAATAGAGGATTATTATTTTTTAAAAAATAAATAGAGGATTATTATTCAAGATCAGCCTGCACAAAGCTGCCAGGCGCGACCCCACTGATCATTACGTTGGCAAAGACTGGTCACGCGTGTGCGGGTGACAGTGAATAAGGCCTGTCCACGTTTCACAAACTTTCACGCCCTCCTTCTTTCTTTCCTTTTTTTTCCCCCCCCCCCCCCCCCTCTCTCTCTCTCTCTCTCTCTCTCTCTCTCTTTGTTTTGTTTTGATTTTGCCATTTGGATTAACTTCGACCACGTATTTCACAACAACTAGAATATTAATATGAACTAGCAGTGCATTCTTGGATGCAAATTTCAAGTACAAATTTATCCGTTCAGGCATGATTAATTGCACATGTTGGGTTGCTTAGGTTCACTTCATTACTATTTTAAAATTAAGCATCTAAGTCATACAATTATAAATTTACTCATATCACTAAACCAATTTGTATGGACGTGTATATATGTGTGTGTGTGTGTGTGTGGGGACTTTTGGCAATGGAATTATCGCCATGGCAACTCAACTACCACCCACTTTAGTTCTCAATAAGTGAGTCAACGAAACTAGACCCACCGTAGTTAACATTATCAAGTAAATTTTGACGGGATTGGTTTACATCCATTGTAATAGACATTTAGGTTTTTTGGCAATTAATTTGCCGATGCAATGCATCAGGCCAGGGCCAGGCCAGGAGATAAATCGCTTGTAAAATTGATGATTTCAGATATTCATGTAATGTGACCGTCCAAGAATAATTTATGGGGCATTTTATGCTTGCGAGCAAAAGCAGCTTTGGGTAATGTCGCGACGTTCTCTGTCACGTTTTCACCCATAGATACCACTTTTTAGCCGCCCAAACACGGCTCATGTCACGGTTCTTGTTTTAAGAACAAGCTTTGGATGGCCAAATTGACGTTTTTGCCTCTTTTTCTTCGCTGAAAGCATACAAAATAGGAAGAAAGAAGAGCACACGGTCATGATGAATCACTGTGGCCTTTGTAAAGAGACAATTCACTCTTTAGACGCATGATGGATGATCATCTGTTTCCTTTTCTGTTTTTTTTTTTCAGATTATATTAAATGATTTAATATATCAGTTTGATGATTGAGACTAAGAGATTCATAGGAAATTTCTTTTACAAGTAGGCCTCGACTAGACCTGAAAATTTCAATTTGAATTGGATGTGAGAGTTATCAATATATCAACTACAATGATGAAAAAGGAAGAAAAAGAGCATTTCATTACACGAACATAAATTGACTTAACATAGGACAAAGTGTATGTGAGATTATTCATACACCGAATTATTACAGATGTGTGATCAACATCATGAGAATGTGATATGGCATTGACCCGGGTCAAGAAACTTGCAACATTCCTGAAAAAATCAAAGCCAACCACATTTTTTAGGGCTCCTTAGCCTTAATTATCCAGCGATTATATCTAAATTTCTGTGTTAAACTGTGGACCGAAGGCAGAGACACTCTGACGAATGTGTCCCTTAATGGGGTTGAAAACTGCCTGCGGCCCAACCTCGCTTTGTCTCTTCCGCCAACCAATTACAGCTCACCACATCATTGCCAGTTTGCCACGCGAGGACGTCGTCTGTATTATTCTTTACAAAATCACCGCTTTTACTTATCTTTTTCAACAACTCCCAAGTCCTAACCTGGATATGATGAAATGAATGTTCAGTTGACCATACACGAAGTCAGTAATCTTGTATTTTGCTCCCATCTAGGCATTTAATATCACATAATTCAGGCTATCTTTAGGACATAAGCTTTTCTAAATGTTTTTCCAGAAGTGGGAAAAAGAAAAAACATCTTGGACCATAGATTTAAAAAGCCAAGGTCTGAACAGAACAGGAAAACGTTGGCCACTTTTAAAATTGGTGGGTGGAGGCTATAAAGAGACTGCTACCTACAAGCATCCTGACTTTTCTTCTTCTTCTTCTTCTTCTTCTTCAATTTAAGAACACAGAAAGAGAAAGATGGGAAATTGTCAAGCCATAGACGCAGCAACACTGGTGGTACAACACCCAAGTGGCAAAGTCGACACTTTTTATTTGCCTGTTAGTGCTAGTGAGATTATGAGAATGAACCCAGGTCACTATGTTGCTCTTCTCCTCTCCACCACCTTGTATCCATCTACTAACAACGGTGAATGCTCCAACAAGGCCGCCGCCATCACCACCACAACCTCTACCAATGGTTCTGTTAGGCTAACGAGAATTAAGCTTCTCCGGGCCACCGATGCTCTTGCTCTTGGACATGTTTATAGACTCATCCCTGCACAAGGTTTGCTATTTCTTGTTATACTTTTGTTTTATTAATATCTTCCTTTGCTTTGTATAATGACAAGAGAGACTTGGGCTAAATTTGTGCAGTTGTAATTGGCTTTTATGTCTATTTTGTTTTTTTGGGATCTTTAGAGGTTATGAAAGGGTTGTGGGAAAAGAAACAAGCAAAGCTGAAGAAAAACCAGGCAGAGTCGGCTGATAGACTAGGTACAGAAGCAAGAAGATCTGAAGTACAGAAGGGAAATCAGGTGAATTTCAAGTGCAATTACTTTTCTGATGTCACAAATTCAAAAATTCTGCATGGGATTTTTTTGTTTTTTTTGGAAATTAAAGGCCTTTCACTTTGAAGAGGAATCCCACATCCTACATAAATCATGAGGACACTACTTTTTCTTTTTCTTTTTAATGTTATTTTATCCAAGACCAAGTTTTTTAATCATGCCAAAACAAAAATTTCAGGTGACTCAAAATGAAAGGAGCAGACCAAAAACAACACCCTCCTCAATCAACTCTGCCTCAGCAAGATCAAAAACATGGCAACCTTCACTGCAAAGCATCTCGGAGGCTGTCAGCTAATCCTGCTTTTCACCAGTCCTCCTGCCATTTTGCACGTGCTACATGAGAAACTTGTGGTCTCACCCTGCTAGATTTCCAAGCTTGTCTAAACCTGCAAATCCAATACAGATCCACCACGAAGACAGAGGTTCCTTTCAGAGCTGAGAAATTAATGAGCAATTTCCTTTAAAATGGAAACTTTATATAGCAAAATGGCGGCATCTCAAACATAGTTGTAACTCAGTGCTCTTCAGAAATGAGATGAGACTTGTCTTTAATATATAACATACTGTTCATAAAGAATTGGCTCTGCTTGTTTCCTTAATTTAATTATCCAAAGATCCAACCTGGTGAAAGCAGGAGATGTCCTTGAAGTAGAGAATGAAACAAAAGATTTTTTTTTTTTCTTCAATAATTAGAATCCTGATCAATAGTAAGGTGAAATGCCTGTAGGTTGATTCATCATGTAACCTCAGTGATTGTCTCTCAGTTCTCAGGGGGAATAAAAACCAAGTGTTTTTGGCCATTCTTATCTTATTACAACGTTCATGTGATCCAAACGTGCCATTTTCAGCACTGATCCAGCATTCTTCTTCAAGGGAAAATAACGCTTTAGAAACAAGCATGGACAAGACAATATTTGATGCCCTGGTGGTCCAGATTCACATGTGAATTAAAAGGTGGTAACGTCAATCAATGGGCTACGGTAATAGGTGGACCGAAATCTCGAATGCCCTTTTGCTCTGAAGTGGGGATTGGGCCCACTATGATAGCCGAGTGATTTACTTGACAAATCAATGAGATATAATACGAGGGTTTCCTGGACAGCCTCAAAATTATTGTTGGGATTTGATGGAGAGTTCTAAACAAATGTTAAATTTTATGAATGAGGTTGTACGTTTTTTACTACCATCCTATGGACAACGTTAAGGTGCAACAAACGAACCCGAATCTTTCGTTATATATCATCTTTTTATACTTTTGTTTTTTTGTTTTTCCATGTCTTGAGAAGCAACGGAGACTAATGCTATCATGCAGGAGATGGCTTCCTCTTTTCTATGGTAAGCTTGGAAATAATGTTCCATTTCAAAGACACGTTTAAGCGGGACAAATCAACGTACCATTGGAATATTCTCTAAAGAGTGCAAACAAGGTAATGGAACTCTCTTGTGGACCAGCAACAGTCTGCCACCTTTAACAAATTAATTGCGCTGTATATAAAATTTTTGTCTCGTGACCAAAAAGATTGAACATGCAATCGGGATAATGAGTTCTGGAGCAATTTATACGGATTAGGAGGACATGGCATGCCTGATTGAGCTTGCTGTCTCGTAGTATCATCTCATAATTTGACAGCTCCAAAAATAAGGTGGACCACAAAAGGCTCCTATGGGCATTGAGGAACAGCCCAAATTTCGCAATCTAAGCAGTTGTGCTTCATTCCTTGATCACAAAAAAGACTTGATCCCTACTTCTCCTCATCCATTGCAACTAAGAGCTCGTAAAACAGATCATGGAGCCCATTGGCAAGCTTCACTCGTCCTTAAAAACTTGAGCATCTGGTCCATAAATCATTAGCTTCAGCCCATAAGCATACTGCTAAACTTCTCAGCATGACAGTAGTCGTCTTATAGCTCGTATCATTCCTGAATCAAGTTAAATGAGACATGGGCTTCGCAACGCCAACAAATCCTTCCAGGGCCACTGAGGGGCTGATGACGCAGCCTCCATGGCTGCACCTGAAACAAGCCTTATGATAAGATGTGCCATCAATTGCCACCTGTCAGAATCAGAAAGTTTGGTGAAAAAACCATAAAAGCCCAAATTTTGATTTGGAAAACTCAAGAAATGAGTACACAACCATCATCTTATAAAATAATAATAAAAAAAGTAGGGTAATGTCTATGATGACTTGAATGTTAAAAACAAAAACAAAGAAAGAATCTCGGCATTCTTGGCCATTCCCATAACTTAGTTGCAGTAGTAGTGTGGGGAAACTAAAATAAGAACAGAACTCAGGTAGAAAATTAAAGTTCAAACAAGAGAATTAGGATTGAAATTCGGAGAAAACCACTATTGTCAACAAATGATAAAAGAACAAATATGTAAATTTTGTTAAGTAACAAATCTTATTTATATTAAGGTTATGATGAAATTAAATCATAATACTTGATAAAACATCTTATCTAATTTTAGTCATCCATCTATTAAAATAGTCACATATAAATCACATGTTTTCTAACTACAATAAAACAAAATATTAAAATAGCAAAGACATTCCAGTGTCAAACAGTACAGTAGCTGCAAAAAAAAAAAATCTCATTAGAGTGGGAGTGTGTATGAACATTGCCAAACTTCTTTGCAAGTGAGATATTGATTGGAGCATAATATATTGTGAGAGAAAAGTTATTCCGTCCTCAAAGCTTACAGATAACTATATGAAGGGACACAGGTACCTTTCAAGTGGATAAACAGTTTTCTTGCAAGCAACACATTTGTCTTGCGTCCCGGCAAACATACTCGAAACTATGTTGTTGCTATTGACCCGCACAATTCCATCCAGAATGTGAATCATCATAATAGTCCCTGTAGATATTAATCAGTTGGGTCCAAAATACTATGATTTTCAGTTCAGTTATTTGCAAAGTTGTGCAAATTAGCATGTAGATACCTGATCTGCTGATCTGTCAACTAACGGTTTTTGGGGTGCCTACAGAAGGAAGAGCAGGACAAATAGCCCATTGATATGAATGATAAAGCAGCCAATAACAAGGGAGATGGAGTATTATTCTTCTAAAAGAATGCTCAGTCGACAAGAATGGACAAGTCAATAATAGCCTTGAGAACAATTTATGTCAGTCTTACCTTTAAAACTTTTATCCAAGCAACCAGTCATCCTAAATAGTTGATCAAAGTGAGGCTTGCAATACAGAACGCCCTCAAAGGAGCTATAATTACTCAGCTGCAAAAAATTTACTTGTGAATTCTAAATAAGGATTGAGCAAAACATATAAAACAATTGAAGGATAATAAAGCCATTTTGGAAGTAACGAAAAGGACAACTAATTTTCTCAGTAACTAAATTAATTTGATGGCTACAAGAGACATGAGATGCCCTGCATCTTTATATTGCCAATAAACTACTTTACATTTGACGTGCAATACCTTCAACCAAAAATAGTGAGTGTGTATTTGCATTCCTAGTTTTTTCCAGTTTTAGATTATTTATGAACCCGATTGGCTTCTTGACAGTGATTTCTAACCAACATGCAGTAAAATGTAACCGAATGAAAAACTCAGATTGCGTAGGTTAATTAGATGATGACCAAAAATAACTTCTAATGATGCATTCAAGTTTGAACAATGAATTGTCCTAAGAGCATTGATGAGACATGAGTGGCTAATACTGTCATAGAAGTTTGAATTGGCAAATAGTTGAACAGAATGATATCCCCTCTTCCATCACATTCCTGCCTTTGGGTGCCTACTCCCCCATCTAGAGCACTTGAAGGCAGATATTGGAGTTAGGTTAGGCCGGGCTCTGATGCCAACTGTCACAAGGCTATTAGACTCTCCCCAAAAACAGCCTATTAAAGTGTGTAGTACCTATATTTATAAGACTCAAGATTCTCCTCTTCCTATTCAATGTAGGATTCCGTCACATAAGTTCCTCCTCATCCTCCTTTTTCTTTCCCTTTTATTTATCTTCTCTTGTCCTGAGTTCAACATCCTATTGATTGCTACAATAAGCTAGCTTAAATCCATTGAGTTACAAGCAAAAATAAAGCAAATGCAATCTCAAGATTGGAGTACCATATAAGCACTCAACAACAGACCTATGCTTTTAGAAGCACTTCTATATTAATTGCAGCAGAGCCTGCTATATTTCCTCTGATAGGAGATGTATCCACGGTCTCTCTGTTTCTCTTCATCCCTTCCCTACAACCCCGCCTCCTGGTGTGGGAACAGGAGTTAAAACCCATAGAAATATAACCACAATATTCCACTGGGTAGGAGGATGAACAACATGCCGTACTGCCTTACTAAAATATTTGCTTGGTTCCGAGGCCTAATACTTAGCTACTTCTATCATAAGCCTAAAGCCTTCTAGATGTTATTATTTCATCAGTTATGTTGGATTTTGTGTCTTGGATTCTCATTTACTTTAGCACATTCCTGGTGGCAACAAGCAGCTGCCTTATGGCACAAATGGGAGATAACCTATGTCCAGAGATATGTGTGTCAGGCAGCTGGTTCCAAGTCAAACTAATCGTTCACACAAAATTCCAAAAAATATATATATATATAAATAAATTGAAACCTTAATTTTACTTGCTCAAGAATTATCGAATCACCAGTTTGCCTTTGTCCAACCCCAACCCAGTAGCCATTAAGAGCATTATGTCAACAACTATAGACCTCTTAAGGAACCACAGATGTTTCTTCCTGAGATCCTAAGAAAGCTATCCAAACAACAATCTATATTCAACTAACCTCAATCTCCATTATTCACATTTCAATTTCAAATTCAACAACTTTAAGATGTCAGACAGCGACCTCCTAGTTCCAACAACGAAGCAACAAATTCTTTTCTTCTATTCTTTATTTTATCTCTTCCTCAGCTACCAACCAGGCCGAAGACCAAAATTAAGTATTGTTTTTTAGCATTCAAAATCTTTATTTGGCATGATTTTTAACTAAGGTCTAACACACTCCCAACCCACCACTCTATTCCTTTGGTGATATCACCCCTCCCCGCGGGCCACTCAAAATCAAGTATGTAAGTTGTGATTTATAGCCGAAGAAAGGGACTATCAATTATCGTTAACCAACAAGGACAATGACCCTTAAATATTTTGTTGGAATTTGGAAATTCGAATTCTGTATGCTCCATTCAAGATAACTGGTAGTGAAACAAAATATGAGATTCTTCTAGAAATTTATGGTGGAAGCAGAGGGATCGGCTGATTTATGTGGTTTTTCTTTTTTTCTGTAGTTTTTCTCTGATCTAAAGTTTTTCAAGAAATTTCTGTATATTTTAAATTTTGTACTTTTGCTGTTATTTGCATTATTTCTAGTTTCATATCCTATCTTTAACAGCAGCACCATAAGGCCATTCTCGCATTAAACTTGTCGTTGAAGAAAGGAAAAATGGAAAACGATAAGTCTAGTAAGTAAACTTAAAATCTTAATTTGGATACCATGAACATAACTCGCATCGTTCGTTAGAATTTGTCAGTTAATAAATACATCTGATTCAGAACCCAGATCACATGCAAGAGCACCGAGAGAAGAATGAAAAGAAAGTGTCATTATCCCCCGCTTATAGTTGAATTAAGGCCGTCAGCATTTGAACACAACTATCCCATCAAAGCATCCATAAAAAACATCGAAGTGAAAAAGACTTATGAATTATGATCAAACTCAAAATTACCAATAAATAACAAGTGCAGCGGCAAAATTCAACGACAAGTCCAGAAAGTGCAGCGGCAAAATTAAACGGTAAATTTGTGTCCTAATCCTAGTCTGGATTCGGACAAGGGGGTTGTTACGTGTAAGAAGCTTTGGACCACTCTCTCCCGGAGCGTGTCTGTTGTTTCTGTTTTAGTTTTATTCCTTTCCATAATTTGATGGCCGTTAATTTGGAGGGCAGTTTAAGTTGGGGTGTCTGTGATATTATTTATTTATTTTAGTATAATTTATTTATAATTTTAAATTATATAATTATATACTTTTATTTTTTATTTTAAATAAAATTTACTTATTATGTAACATAAGATCAGGAGTGAATTGTATTCACAAATTAAAAGTGTTTAAAATAAAAATTTTCTTAAAGTTGATATATGATTATTACTTTTAAAAAATTGGATAGATATAAATAGTGGACTTAAATAAATAAAAATGAATTTTATTTTATATTTAAATATTTCATATTATATTAATATTTTTATGTAATATAAACTTTTATTTTTATTTTTATACAGTGATTCTCATTTACGATTTGAATAGGTATTCATTTGTCACGTACAAGAAAAAAAAAATAAAAACATGGGAGCACTTTAACTTGGTGAACTCCTTGTATCCTAAAATCAAAAATTAAACCATAACTATCCTAAAATAAAAATGAGTTTGTGTAGTTGGATCCATAACTATCGAAGGTATACGATTTAGAGCTTTCATTATTTAAACCACTACCCATATATTAGATGTTTGCTTTAATTAAAATAATTTTCAAGATTTAGCAATCAGGATTTGTCTGGATTTAAAAGATTCAAGTTGCCAAACTGGTAATAGCATTTTAAATTGCAACCTGAAATAGTTATACGTAAGAAATTATTCAGCCGTGATTTGGCATGGAATAATATTTGGCTTCCTTTTAATATATGTTTATATTTAAATTTAATTTTAAAGTTGGGTATAATTAATGAGGCTGCCGGGTGTAGAGCGTGCTCGGAGGGAGAGTAGACATTATATTCTTGAAGGTTAAACGTTGTTGTTTCTGTAAAGTTAATTGATGTGATTATTTATTTATTTATTTATTTATAAATTCAGTGTTTGCTGTAACGATAGTATGACCCCTTTTTTTTTTTTTTTAAGTTTTCATTCAAATATTTTTGTTATTCTATTATATGTTGAAGATATGGTTTAAAATATGAGAGACAGATAGCGCAGTTGTGCAAGCACGATGTGCACAGCACAGGCCAATTGTGCCGCTCCATTTTTTCAAAATGCACTCCCACCTTCTCCCTTCATTATCTTTTATCCACCCCCCCCCCCCAAGCCTCTGTTTTGCCTCATTTGAGTATGATGGCTGCCATTAACACATTTTTTTATTAAAAAATTTATCTGATTATAAGTTACATGATAAAGTAATTTGCTCAATTCTTATAAATAACACATGATTTTTAAAAAAAAAAAAACTAAGACTTGAAAAAATAATTTAAATTTTTAACTACTAAACTTTTTTTTATATATATAAAAAAAAACATGGGCACGTGTCTTTTGATCGCGAGTCACTTCAAGTTTTCCCATTCATCTGTAGCATGTAGGCATTTAACAAGTTCCCCCGATTGCTCCCGTGATTGCTTTGCACGGACAGTCAAAAGACACACCGGGAGCGCGGCTCCGTATTCACATAAAAACTTGAAATGGGTTGGTTGATAACGACACAAGAAAAGCTGGCTTACATAACCAAGCCTCAGCATTTTTTTCTCAATCCTTTCATTTTTTTTTCTCCTTCCGTTTGCACAGATTTTTCAAATTCAATAACCCTTTACTTTGGCCTTTCGGCCGATTTGAACCGAAATCTACGATGTGCCTCTCCAATTGAAACCAACTTTTTTCTTATTCCTTCGTTCTAGTTCACAAGAAATATCTATAGAAAGCTGGGAGAGCCCTTAGAGAGGATCTGCAATGTCCCGTACATCAATATTGATAGGGAAGCCAGCTTTTGTGATGACACGCTATCTATCTATCTATCTATCTATATATATATATATATATATCCCTCTTAATTTTTATTGTTAATCTTTGGTTGAATTGATTTATCAAATTCTAAGGACATTGTGCACCATCTAGTTTCATGCATAGGCCAACAAAGGACGAAGTTGGTGGGCGTCCCTGCTCACTTAGTGTTGCATTGGTGCTGAACAGCATGTAAAAGCACGATGTCACAGAGATGCTCTTAAGATCTTTGACTTGTTTAAGCTAAAAGAACTGACCGGTATGTAAAAGCAACACAGGGTGCTGCTACATGCAATGCATCCCTGTGACATGTTTTGTAGCTTTGTCGGGCAGACATTCAGCAAACAACAAAGAAAATATATCACAAAATACTTCCATCCAAGCATAGCGCTGGAAAATGCGAGTAACTTCCCACTAAAAAACAAATTTATTTTCAAAAGAGCATGAAAGACAGACTTTCAATCAGGTACAAAACCTAATAGACGCAAAAAGAGCAGCTTTGGAAGGAAAGACAGACCTCGCATTTAATTATGACACAAACATTCTGCTTATTTGCAACAAGGTTCTGATATTGTTGCTAGAAATCAAAATTAACTTGCACCTTCATTATGCAGACTTGCACTTTCCTTTACCTGTCTCCTAGCTTCTTCTCGCATTACTGCTCTGACATAAATTTCGTAACAACATTCTGAAAGAAAAATAAAGATCAAATAAGCGCACATAATAGGACACTGCAATTCTTATGTGCATCCCATTCTATCCACATTCTGCAGTTGAATTACCGCTACCGCATCAATAAGCACCTAAGTTGCTGATGTTGGTGAAGGTGACAGTAACTAATCAGATTGGCGAGGAAAAACTTGATAACATGCCCATGAATGACATGATGTGGCCGTGATTTAATGAAGCTACCAACCAAGAAGAATGCACTGCCGCAAAAGGAGGCAGAAAAGCCCCCCAACCCCCAATCCAAAAAAAAAAGAAAAAAGAAACCCAAAATCTAGAGAAAAAGAGAAAAACAAAAGATTGAAAAATTAAAGAAAAGAAATCTAAAGGAATAAGCATGTTGAGAAGAAAGAGTTTAGATGGAAGGGGACTCAAAAGATCATTAAAAGCCAACAGTTTCCAAACTTTCAATATGCACATAAAAGTTAGAAAGTAAAGGCAGTCAATAGTTCTCTGTACCACTCAAAAATATTAAATTTGTATTTCTTGCTTGGAACCTTACAAAACTTATTTAAACAAATGGAATTTAATAGCAGATACCTTCAGATTAGAGCTTTACTTCAAAAAATGTTCATCACAAGATTTAAAATCATTTTGTTTCCACAAAATTGACATATACCTGTTTCTTTTCTATAATCTCCAACCTTTGAATTTCCCAGGGAAAAATGTTGTCTCACTAACAGTGATTGAATTTGGGGATAAACCACAATTGAATATTGCCAATTGGGGAAAAGCAATATAGCAATGAAAGAGATGAATTCGAGTAAACCACAATTTTCAAGATATGGCAAAGGCAATAACTCACCTGCCACAACAGCAATTGTCAGAACATCTCCAACTCTTTTGAGTAATCGCACACCCTTCTTATGTGATTTGAATTGCTTAAGGGCCGGGTCTTCAGCTAAGAGCTGCAAAGGCAATCAATTTAGAAGAAAACAATGCACAAGCAAACCCTAAAATGCCACAAAACAAGACACAAAAGAAAGAAAGTCGAAAAAAAAAAAAAGAGAAGCTTCGAAAAACTGCTTCCTTGCTTTAATGAACAACCAAGTAAACCACTACCTAGCGATTCCATACCATCCAAGTCCAACGCGGCCTTGCTTACACTTCCATACTTCTCCCTTTATCCATATTTAATTATAAACAAAGGAAAATTCTTTCAATTGTGTCTCTCAAATAGCCAAAGGTAAGAAAGAACCAAGTTGGGTTTCTGCTATTAGAATCAATCCAATTATTTCCACATAAATACCCTTATCATGTTCATATATGTAAACAAAACAAGACAAAAGAAAAAACCCAACTTAGGACTAATTGCAATTGACAAATAATCCACCTAAAGCAGCCAATTAGTCATTACCCCTGACCTGGGCTCCCGGAAAAAAAAAACCCAAAATAAATTGATAAAATTTTAAAAAAAATGGAGGACAGGAAAGAAAGCTCACAGCTTTCTCGCGAGGCCCTGGCTCGACGTGAAGCCCACGACGCGAAAGAGAGAGCCCGTCACCTGCATCCTGTAATAATTTTTGTAATCAATCAACATTTCAAACCACCGCAGAAACATTCAGTGAGAAGAGCGAGAGAGAGAGAGAGAGAGAGAGAGAGAGAGAGAGATGAATCGAATCAAACTGGACATACACACAAATATCAAACGTCAGGATGCATGGAATTACCAGGGGGCGAGATCGTAAATAAGAAGAAATGGTGGAATTTCTGACGAGGTAAGCCATCTTTTTTTTTTTTTTAATCTTTTTTGCTTTCCCCTTCTTCTTCTTTTTCTTCTTTTTCTCCTTCTTCTTCAGAGAGAGAGCAGCGAGATCCAAGAAGCACTTACCAGACCAGAGACTCTCCCTCGATTAGACGGCTCGGACAACTACCCCAGGTTCCCACATTAAAATTACCAATGTTTTCATTTACTACCCTAATGTTTCTTTATATTTCCATCTGGTCCCCCGGCCGCCCCCGGCTGTGTTATATTTATTTTGCAGGAGTCAGTCGTTGTTGATGACGTGTCCCACAATGGCTTGTTGTTTCCGACGATGTGTTGAGGCTCCCGTATTTCAGTTTTTGCCCAAAAAAATAAAAAAATAAAAAAAAAAATAAAAAATATATATATATACATATATACAAACACACACGTGTGTGTTGGTGTGTGTATTGTAATTTTAAAAAAAGTGGAGTTCGGGAATGCATTTACGTTTTAAATTTGGTAAAAATACGGATCGTTTCTGCAAATTACGGGTACTATAGCTAGAAAAAATGAAAACATATTATTCTTTTTTTATAATACATCATATTCTTGATAATCATTAATTATAATTAAAAATTTTAAAGAAAATTTGTAGGCCACAAACATCAAGACGGTGGCACAAGACCAAGTCACTTGCGAGATTCAGTGAGGACCGAATTGCCACGTAAATTCACTGGGACTTCTAGCTTTCCCCGTGAAAACAATGAATCACAGCCAAATGAAGCTCTGATTGTCATTCCACCACAACCACCAAAACAAAAATGAAAAATGGCATTGAGAGGAGCAGCCGCTGCATGCAATGTTGCAAGACAAAGCATCAACCACCCCATGACGCATTCAATTCCTCAATGTCTCAGAACTGGGTTTCACCGTTACCTTTTGCTTCCTGTCCAAAGATTCTCCCCATATCTCAGTTTGCAATGTGGTATTCTGTCAAGCCTCGCTCTCAGCTTTGCTCACATTCAATATTTACCTACCTTTTGGATGGTGTTTCCTCAATCCATGCATCATTATAAAGAGTTATGATTTGGGGTTTTTATTTTTTGATATCCTTTGTTCATATGCCAAAGAATTGTTGTTAGTGTGATTATTTTTCAAGTAATTCTATTGTATATATCTGTCTTATTGGTGCCAGAATTGAAGTATCCAATTCGTGCTGTACACGAGGCAGCCTTAGATCCTATAAATAGCAAGAAAGAAGGGGAGGGAAAATCGTCCCAGGATTGGAAGATTAAGATGCTTTACGATGGAGATTGCCCACTTTGCATGCGTGAGGTTTACATATCGACACGTTCTCTCTTTTCATTATATGATAGATTCTTCAAGATCTTATCTTGGTTGTTAAATCGTGTTGCCAGGTCAATATGCTCAGAGAGAGGAACAAAAGCTATGGTACTATCAAGTTTGTGGACATAAGTTCAGATGAATACTCTCCGGAAGAGAATCAAGGCCTGGACTACAAGATTGTATGTGCAGTGTAACAATATAAAGCAGCATTCATCTTCTTGTTACGTTTATACTATCAGTGATAAGTGGTGATTTTTTATTGTGTAGGTGATGGGAAGAATTCATGCAATCCTTTCGGATGGGACGGTAGTCACAGATGTGGAAGTATGTATCTTCTCCTTTACCCTTCACTAAGTTTTGATTTTGGATCAGTTGCAGTGTGCTTGTGCCTCTTCAATGTGTCTGCTTATGACTTAAATCTATTGATGACTTCATTGATCTTAGAACAATTACTTTATTGAATAGAGTTTCCTAGCCTGTGTCATGTCGATTGCTTCTTTATTGATCTTAGAACATTTACTTTATTTTCCTTTGGAACTAGTCATATGTTAGATGCTTTCAGACCATCTATTGATGACTTTATCTATTGATGACCACAAATACGTCAAACACTGACTAGACTGTGGGTATTAAGATTTGGGAGATTGATTTATGTTTGGTGAAGTTGTAGAAGCCAAACATTGTCAACAAGGGTCGAGCTTAAACTTAAGTGTGGCCTATTTAATTTAGATTATCACTGCTTTAGCTGTCTGGAGCAAGTCTAATTAAGAATGACTCCCCACCCACCACACCCCCCCTACACACATGCATACGCAAATGCATTGAGTTCTTGCGTTAACCAATATGATTATCTGTACTCTAGTCTAGTTTGAAATTTTAAATTAGACTAACATCTTATTCTGACTTATCAACTTCTTATTATCAGTCCTAATTTATGACACAAATGCTGCTTATAGACAGGATTGGATAGGCACAGAGTAGTCTAAAATAATGACCTTAATAGGCTCACATGAAGACTTTCTTTGGAACTATGGACTGTTACATTGAACTATCCCTAGATGGATGACAATTTCTGTTTTAATGTTCTGCAGGCATTCAGAAGACTGTATGAACAAGTTGGTCTTGGATGGGTTTATGCCATTACTAAATATGAACCTGTAAGCATCATTTTTCACAACACTAGCAATCATTTTCATTTAGGAAATTCTGCTTTTGTTTTTTTTTTTTTCCTCTTTTTATGGATCATTGACAGAATCATTCTACTTGCAGATTGCAACAATGGCAGATGCAATATATGGTGTCTGGGCTAAGTACCGTCTTCAAATTACAGGTAGTTCCATTACTGCATTGGCCTCTCTCTCTGATTTCCACAGCTGTTAAGTCTGCTACTTTCTTTTGTACAACTGTTTGATGTCAATGACTTGCCACGTTTCAGGCCGACCACCTTTGGAGGAAATTCTAGAAGTGCGGAAGAAGAAGGTAAGCAAAGCCAACTCAATGAGTTTCCCTCCATTTTTTAAATCACATTACATGTGAAACATGTTTCCATGTCTTTATATGTCGGATTTTGGGCAAGGAACTTATACTGAAATTTTTTGATGAATGAAACCAAAAAAAAAAACAAAAAGATTGATCATATTTCCAAATCTTTGAAGTTTTCTTTGTATCATAAAATAGTGCCTCCCTGAACCATTTTGAGATGATGGAAATACTCCTGTCCTATTTGATTGTGAGATTTATTTGGCACAGATACGCAAATCATCTTTTGTTTTTCTTGCAGCATGAGACATGTGGTGACAGCAAAGCTTGCAAGATGTGACATTTTTTCTTCAAAGGCATGCTGGGAATCAGGACTTCTAAGAGACGCATAGTTCTGTAAATACTAATCATGTCATCTTGAGAGCAGGAACCCTCATTTGAGCTCATGTCCAACCCTGTGCCGCAGTCTAAGAAAGCATTTTCTTTCATCCATAGGAGAATGTCTCGATGTGTAATGATAATCACATTCTAGCTCAGCATGCCTTCGTAAAGACACAAAATACTAATTTCAAACTCTGGTATATCTGTCATACAAGGGTACAAGACTGTCGTGGAAGTGTTTATTGATAAAAATTTTATTCGTGGACTGTGTCTGAACTTTCATGTTTCAGAAATAGAGTAGGGATCCTAGGCTTTTCCATTCCTTTTTCACTTGGGAAAATTTCTCTTGCTCTGCATTAAGCTGGGTGCTATGCTTCAAGTCGGTTCTGCATCTGTAACTTACTGATAATCATATACAAATCTTTTGGCAGAACTACATTCGCTAGAACATTCACGTGTTATGCGATTAGGACCAATTTCAGAAATCCTAGAATTTGTTTTCTGCACTTTCATTCCCATTTGTATGGTAGCCTACTTCATTTAACAAAAACTGCAACTGCAAGTTCATGGTAATCTAATGCAAATTTTTTAGAACAAACAAACATGTCTGATTTTTAAAGGGTATGTAGTCTATTTAGTGATCTATATGTCATTTTAATTTTTTTTTAATTTCACATACTTGTCGTCAAAGTACGCTACATGAGCGCCCACATTGTTGCTCCTACTGCGTAGTTGCCAGGTTTTTTGGGTGCTAAGAAGGAAGCCAAATTATCCCGGGACGGGGAAATTCTGACGGCAATTGGATTCTGAATATTGCTTCCAGCCCACCCACAAAAGTGGAAAATTGATTTCCGAATGTGACCTCAATTTTCATAAAATGCATTCAAGGATAGTTTGACATGAAAAGAAAAATTTATTCCGAAATAAAGGCTTTACAAGAAGGCTTACCAAACATGTAAGCTACAGAATATCAAGCACACTAACACATTGCACATTGCTTGTATTCGAGCTTTTCCCCGGAGTAACAAAGACATAAAACCAGCCTACTTTGTACTAAATCTACCCATTTACAGTGTTTTTCCTGATCTCCAGAAGGACCAAGATTTTATACACCGGCTATATCTACAAAGAAGTAAACTCCAACCATCTAGAAACCGTGCGCAAAATTTCACCAGAGCAGCATGCTCATATTGCAATGGTGGATCATTCAACTTTTAAAGAGAGCACTGATATCTATGGATCTCTCAAACACAACCTCCTTCTGATCACAAGTTTCCTAATAGAGAACCATTTCAACACACTAGAGATCTTAGTCCATCTCCTCTGAGCCTTACCAACAGAGTGAGCCTGCAAGAAGCTACCAACAGCACTTTGTAAATCGGCTTGTGTTTCCAGACCAAGGTTCCGAGACTGAAAATCTGTACTGAAGAATGGTAAATTATCCTCATCACAAAAGGCTTGAGTGATGGAATTGGTGTCACATAGGAGGCAGTTGGGCACTTGGTCTGGGAAACTCAAAGTTTTATCATATCTAAGACCGATATTTTCCATGCTGTGTAACCCATAATCATCCAAAGCACTCATACCCTCGACAGAGTACATAGATGAAATGATATCTGGAGATGACACACTTGGATGTGCATGATTAAATCCAGCAGATTCTTGCAGACCCAAAATCTCGCTTCCATCAGAATTTTCTGGCCTCGGAAGGCCAGAGGTGTAAGGAAAATTAGACAAGTGTGAAGATTCACCTGCTGGAGAAATTTCATCATTGAAAGGGACAACTTCCTCCCAGTGATCAAATGCAGCAATCACTAAGTTTTGAGCATTAGCCTAAAAGCAGAGTTGAATGTAAGTAACCAGAAATGATAGAAAACAAGCAATAGGAAGAGTAATGCTAAAAAGTTTTGAGAATTATGCCTTTTCAGTTTCAGACAGCTTATCAATTGGAACATACTGGCTTTCTGAAAGTAGTCCCACAATTTGTCCCACATCGTTGAAGAGCACACCAGTTTTCTGCTGAAAACCAGGATGGCGGTACAAGTACACTCTTTTATCAAGTACACATGTCTGAGCATGTTCTATGGTAACTTCCCACATCTTAGCAGACATTCCGGCACCAAGAATCTGAATATAAGTCAATGGATGAAAGTCATTTCTTGTTAACGATATGGCCCCCATCATTTTAGCAGTCACAGGTGTTGAACTTCACGAGTAGTTATAACATGATCTGAGGCATAAAAAAGGCATGAGTATTCCTTTTCATTTGAGTCCAGTCTCAGATTCACATTCTCAATTACATTCAATTTTGACCAGGGATCTCAGAAATCCTGGAAAAAGACTTGTTCAGTGCACACTTAACAGAGGCTTATGGAATCAAAATGACTGATCTCAGCTTAAAAGCACAAAAGGTCCCTGTAACTGCCTTAGTTCATAAGAAATCATGAAGCCTCAGTTTTATCTAACACCTTAAAGATAAGGGAATGTTACAGATATCAATAAGGCAGGTTTCTTTTTCCATGGTTTTAAACATTGAGAAGAATCAAAACCAAGTTTCCAAATATATTATCTTCACATGTTAATGGTTCTGTATATTTCAAAACCTTAAATAAAATTTAGTACGGATTAGAGGTAAGGTATATGCTAGATATGAGATGCAAATAATTCATACATGACGAAGCCTTGGGGAATCTAGAAAGAGCATTGTCAGGAAATCCTTCACTGTATTAATATTTTCTCGCCTCAATCGCTTATGGAAAGCTCCATCCTTGCCAATCTTTTCTAATCTCCAGACATCATCAAGCAGGCAAGGGGGATGGTGCTTCTTGTATACTACAGAAGAGAAAAAAAAAATGTAAAGTTGAAGTAGAAAATCTTTGCATCTATAATTCTCAGGTTTGATGAGCCAATATCTTTTGGTCAATAACTTATTCAAGATGGGAAGCAATCCAAGGACTAAATAATATCCTCACCAGAACAAACAGTCAGACCAAGTTTGTTGTTTCAACTTCAAGGCATCCTTTCTCATTTTCTTTTACAATTTTCTTAAATTCCTACTCAAATATTTTATTTTGGTGTTTAGAATCTGAGTAAATAGTTGTTCTTGCCAGCCTAATCACTCATATATAAATAGAGTTATATCCAACGCCAAAACCTGCAGCCCTCAGAAAATTTCAATGTGACGGATATCTATATTACTGTGATGGTCACAAACTTTTCCTATTATTATATCCTTATCTTTTTTTACAGTCTATTGACCAAAATAACCTTCTCAAATTTTTAAATGACAATTTTTTATTCGATGAGACTTAATGTTGACTACTACCAAACTTAATGGCCTTGGTTATCAAATGGGATAGATAAATCAGCACTTACATTCGCCTCGATGATCTCTGACAATGAAGGATTTGGTCTTTGCCTCTCTAATCCTAATTCCATCCAAATTATCTACAACTCTTGCCCCAAGCCTGAATTTGCGACTCCTTGTCCAGCTTGAATTATCTGTAAATGATATCCCACCCATTGTCCCAATCCCCTCTTTAAGATTCAGAAGTACATCTCCCAGTAGCAGAGGTTTCTTTCCTTCTCTCTCTCTCACAACATTATTCTTAAAATCTTCAGGCGTCCAATTGTCACCCTCATCGCCATCAAAGTCACCCTCAAGGACAACAATTTCCACAGTTGCATGAGATTCAGGACCTGAATTAACAATGTTTCCAGTGAGGGCATCAATCAGAACTACTTTTACAGCACTGCTTTCTTCTCCTTCTATTCGAGCTCCAGTGAACAATGGAAGGAAGAGGTTGTTTGAGAACTGCAGCTTTAAGCTTCTTGGGTCGGAAGAATCCACATCTTTCCCACTGTTTCTGGTGAAAGATACACAACAAACATGACATGCATACATACAAAGGCTAATGAACATCTTAACATGTAACCACAAACAAGTCATGCCTTCTCCCGTTATCTACCGATGGATAAAGGACAAAGTAAGACTCAGTATCTTCAGAGTATTCTTTGTTACCTTTTAATATTGGCCAAAAATTTTTTGAGAGCTATTTCCACTTCCTCTTTTACCTGTTGAACATCATAACTTAGACATATTGCCAATCTTCAGATACAAGTTGAATTCTATGTGCATCAACAAACTAAGACAAGACAAGGTACATGGAAGCCGCTCAGCAATGACAAAATGCACTATTCATAAAGCAATTAACCAAGAAATACTGCATCATTTGAAACATAGTTGTGAAAAAAAAAAGTGTTAGCATTTCTATTACTTGAATAATACTGTGTGTCTGATTCACCTATTTTCTTTCAGAGTATACCAAGCAATAATTCAAGGAGAAAGCAGTACTTTACAGAAAACTGAATTCATCAAAGTTGTTGTAACTGAAATTTCCCTCTCTCTTACTCTCTCTCTCTCTCTCTCTCTCTCTCTCTCTCTCTCATTCATTGGACCTCAAATTTTGACACTTCTGCAAAAATTTAAACATAAGCCCCAATATTACAAGTTATCTTTTCCAATCATGAAAAAGAAATATTGACAGTCAACAGAACTTGTACACAAGGATAGCAATGTCAAAGAACCTAACCAACTGATGAAGATAGACTAAGATTAACTAGTATTCCTTTTATCCCTTACAATTCTGTTTGCTGGGCAAGTTCTTGAAGTTCAATCATTGAGAAATTTGGCCATATGTCAAAACCCACAATGATGAAAATGGCACAAACCAATATAACTGAACAGCCTGCTTCGAATAGTAAGTTGTAACAATCTGCTGTTATTCCATGCAGCATGCCATATTTAACATCCAGAAAAGGCAATAGCAACTAGCATATTGTTGTCATATAATTCAGGACAATGCTTAAGAAGATATTTAACATTATTTGAGCTTTTAAAATGTCTCAGCTGTAATTGTATAAAATATTGAACACCAAAACATTTAATTTGATCTTGGTAGCAGACATACCACCCTACGGATCAATGGCTCTAGAATTGGCTCCAAAGAGTTAGCTGCTTGCTTTTTGATTACCTCCTGAACCACACTGCATGTTTGGTAATCAGATTAGAGACCAAGAAGAGTAGGAATAACAAGCCTGATAACTGTGGCAACAGAGTTTCCAGAAAAAAGGCTCATTAGGCAACAACATCTTTTAGAAAAAAGGAAAAACAAAAAAAGAGCTCCTTATACTGGTTTTTAAGAATTGTGAAGCCTAATACAGCCATGTTCCACAACAGAAGGTGAACTCATCAGCGATGGGCCAACTTAACAAATTCATGAATCACGAGAATTGGTTGCTCCAATTATTTGCAATACCCTGATATCCCATTTTACAAAATCTACTAAAATCATCGTACAAATGGCATTCTCGAGACAATATAATTATCATACGAACGAGCACATTCATGAACCATATCTGTCGAATAAGCACTCACATTTAGCATTCAATGGTGTTTATACTTTTTGTGATAAATTCCAATAATCTATCAAGTGGCACCGCACATTTATGACCAGTTTCAAATGGGAATAGGATGCCAGCCCAAGTTTTCTACTGCTTTCAATTAAAAGTTGCCGAGGAAAGAAGACGTCACTCAAAAAAACAAGCAAACAAACTTCAAATTCAAGGTTGATCATTTTTTAATTTTCCTAATTACCCACTACCAAGCAAACATAATCAACATCATGTTCAATTCATTTCTCAGCTTTGTCAATGCCTGCAAATAAGTCCCAGCAAATAAATAAAATAAGGGGACTAGAACCCAAAAAGAAAAAAAAACCCCCACCTTTTCCAGGTGAATCTTCTCCTCTTCTCCTCGGGGCTGTTGCCTTCCTCTGGGTATCTCTTCTGAGACATTATCACATCCCCAAAAACAACATAGGAAGACTATCAGCCGTTGGAAATGGTAACGTTACCGATAACAACGATGTTCATCAACGCCACCGTTGGTCCACTCCCAAGAACAACTGGCATAGAGAGAGAGAATAAGATCTCGGGGGGGGGGGGGGTATCAATCAGCGTCAAATGAATGACAAGAATCCAAAACAACTTTTTTATTTTCCGGTAAAGTTTTTATCTTCTCCTTGTGGGTTTGTCATCCATGTGTACACCACCCAACAACATGTAGTTTCTTTATACATAAATACTTCTTCTTCCTCCTCTCTCTCGTCCATCCATTCTATTGTCGCCACCCATCGTCTTCCTGTCTCCTGTCTTTATGCGTCTCTCTTGTTGTCTTTGTTGTTCCATTGAATTGTTCTGAATATTTATATTCTGAGTCGGCTGACTCAGTCAGACCGAGCCATCAGTCAAAATGGCCACTGCGAAACCTACCGTTGGTGCGAGTGAGAATGGAACAAGGATGTGGTGGGCCGGGCTGGCTGGTGTCTGGCCCACAGAAAGCGGGTCTTGGCATATAGAATAAGTGAGGACCATTTCACTCTTCCCTCACATTCCTTTTCGCGTTTTTTTTTTAAGTTAGTATTACTCTCTCTCTCTCTCTCTCTCTTCTTTTCGGATGTATATATTAGAGGGTGCGTCGATAATTAATGCATTTTAAAACATTAATTATTTTCTAATAGAAAAGGAATATATATATATATATATATGTATGTATGTATTTATTTAATTATTTATTATTTGGGTTAGAATGTGTCTTACATGCAAAGTTGCAAAACTCCTCAACAACTTATTCTCACAGATCAATTGGTAAACTTATGTGATGAAACAAAATAACCCCTCCCAAGAGTAAATTAATACTTTCTTTGGTTCTTGGGGAAGGCCGAGGGCTCAGTAAATATAAGACAAAATTGATTAAATCTCGGGAATACGTAATCGAGAATTTCTAACATGAAATTTTTCAAACTAATTATATTAAAAGCACGAACCAATACTCTTCCCCCCCCCGGGGGGCACCTTCCTTTTTTTTTTTTTTTTTTTTTTGAAGATTTATTTTGGGTAACATTGGAGAGCACCAAGAACACACACTGCGAACCAGCCGACTCGTTTGCTTGGCTACCTCACCTTATTTTGTGCCGAGATAATTTTTGATTGAAGCTGAAGGAATTCTGGCGTGTGTCACTTCAAGAACTCATCGTCATCTTGGTTTCCCAATTTTTTCGGTTTCACCCAACTTACCAACCAAGAGGGCAATGAATCCACACAAATTGATGTATCCTCCGATTGACGTGGCAACAGAAACAGCGGATTCTAGCTCGCTCGCATCTAACGAATCCTTGGTCTGCTATGCTATTTCACCCGTGATTATTCATTAAATTGTTGACAAGTTTCTCAAGCAACCCCATAATTCCCCTAGAATCAATCATGGCCCCCAAAAAAGGACAAGAGAATTCAAACTGAGAGGAACAAAACACTGTTAAGAATGTCAGAATCAACGTTTGAAACGATCGAACAACCAACTTCCTCGAATCTTCCTTCGTCCAATTCGAACCCTAATAAAGAATCCCCATCACTTCAATATGTAGGGCACGCAATCAGAGGAACAGTATTTTGATTCCCTGGTGGGTGATGGTGCTTTGTGGTTCGTGGGCATCAAACAGGCCGTACATGAAACGGCTAAGGAAGCATTTTGTCACCTTCATCCATCACAGAGTAATATGATAATGCACGTTTCGCAAACGGCCGTGGCAAGGAAAATTGGGAGGTCCCCCTTTCTTAGAAGTACGTACTTTTCCCGAGGGCCCACTGCTGGTTCTATGAAGTAAAAAGGGAGTAATTAGATATTGCCGTACTAATGGTATTCAAAAGTGCAAATAAGCACATTCCCATCTCACTAATCTTGATTTTGGTCCAATGCACAGTAACCTTTTCTTCTACGTTTAGAAGGGTTATTCCTTTCTTTCGCATGTCTTATCAGGTTAATCTCTCTTCAATTTGATCAACAGACCACGTTGTATAAGATAGGTTTCACCGGCGTTGCTTTTCTTGGGATATGCCTCCAAAGTTTAGACCTTGCTCCATAAGATTGTGAACATTCTCGCTCGCTTGCTATCTAGACAAACCCCCCTCGAGTTTTTGGTTAAAAGTCTTTTTATTTTTATTATTATTATTACTTTAAACAAGATTCCTCTTGTCAAGTCTCGTGGAACAATCAATGATTTTGAAGTTTTTTTTAGTTAGATCGATTAACGTCCCTCCCTATCTCATCAATGATATTCACAGTCAATTAATAACCAACGTTTCAAATATATATATATAAGTTTATGTATTACAATATTATAACCAACAGTTACATGCCATTAATTTTTTAATACACAATTATTATTAGTGACGAGGGTCACAGATATTTGAATATCATGCTCTCCCCCATCTTTTTTTTTTTTTGATGGAAAAGACAGGAAAGATGATTTGAAGAGGACATTGGTACAGATTGGACTGTTCGCATGTGTATAATTATAGATGGTCGGATCGAACATGCCATTTTCCATGGTAAATAAAACAAACAATTCACTGTTGAAAGAATGAGTGCAGGAAACGTACTTTCCGGGAACGTTCTTCAACTGGAAATTTATGACCAAGCAAAGCAACCATAGCCTCAAAAGACCGCAGAGAAGCCTAGAAGATGGCAATCCCACGTAATCGTGACCTGTCATTGTGTCATTTAGGATAGGGAGCCGCAGGGTTTTCCTGCACATGGGCGCCATCGCATTCTCTTACGGCCCACCACACACAGTAGGGCCGCCTAAGCCCAGTAGACTGACGTGCATCACGTGCGTTGAGATAAGATCAATGATTAACGGTAGCCACCTGTGCAATGTCTAGCAGTCTAGTATAGTGAGTCCATCGAGTGAACCCACCTAGGACCTTTATTTTGTTTTTTTTTTTTAACCCCTTATTAACGTGAAATTCTGTGCTCATGCAGGTGAGCAATCAGTGAAGTTTTTTTTTTGTCAGAAAAAATGTGGCCTTTATTAATAAAAAATAAAAAGTGCATAACTCCTAAACTCCTTTATCACATGGCATTAGGCTTACCCGAAAAAATTTGTCATTTCTGACATTCGCACGTCCTTCACTCATCGTTTCCTTTTTTTTTTTTTTTTTTAAACAATTCAGTAGTGCAAGGATTCCATCACCAAATATTGATTGTTTCACTAGAAAACGTAACAGATTAACCCAAGGGAAGGTGATGATGGCTGGTTGGCATTGCAACAAAAAAAAAAAAAAAGAATATTGGTAACCTAGTAGTAAGGCATCATTGCAAAATTTCGAGTGAGCTATTGTGAACTCTCTATGTTATTAAAAAATCATTAAAAAAAAAAAAAGCTGTCAATTTGGATGGAAGATACTGACACAGATATCATTAGCAGGGTACGTTTGAGCTCATCTAGCCAGCCTGAAGGATATTTGTCCTGAATTTAAATTGGATAAGTTCGATCACTACAACATTCAGCACATTAGTAAGCTACCCGTGTGATGGACGTGGTTTATGGTCTTCAATGGCCGGCGTAGACAAGCAGCTTGACAACGACATGCGTCGAATTACAAAAGGGTCGAATTCGGCACCGTTTTCAGTGACAAGCTTCATTACCCGTGGCAGAAGGCTCACACAGGCGAAGTCATTTAAAACTTGGGCCAATCCCTTTGCAAATCTATGTTGTTATTGTTGAACGACAAGCTGCTTCGTGAGCCCACATTCAAGTAATCGGTTAAATATCTCGTAAGCCAGAGAGAGATGAATCGTTTCGAAATTTCAGGTTATTCAGATTTTAAGTATTTTTTTATTACGAGTTCTTCAGATTTTACTTGAGGTGTTGAGTCACCTAAGTTTTGGGTATTTCGGTTTCATTCGGCTAACTCGCCAGACATCAAGGGTCTAATGCCTTGCCGTTTAACGATCAAACCTGAAAATTTAGTTCGCTTTCAAGCTTAAACGACTTAAAAAGAGAAATTGATAAGAGAACCGAAGATCAAAAGTTTAAACATCTATGTTGCTATCCGTACTTACTTTTGAAACAAAACATAAAACACCAGTTTCATTGAATCATTTCCAAGGTTGATTCTAAATACAGGATGCATTTCTGTGGAGAAATTCTGTGATATATACATGATCATTTGCTCATTCACCTATCCTGTTTAAACATTCTGGTGTTACATATCACATACCTGCCACGGGACTTTCTACTTTCTATACACACTCAATCCACTAGCACGAGATACCTTCTCCTCTTCACTTTTTAGTTTTTCTCTGTTTGTGTGAAAAAAAAAATTGCTGTGTCATGAAAAGAATGTGTATATCCCTCTTTCATATGAATAACCATGACCCGCAGTAGCCAGCCATGCTGCACAATCTTCGTCTGCAACTAGTTGCATCAACCCCACATTCTTTATCAGTGAAGCATCTGTGGTTGATATGAGCATCAGGAATGTGGCAAGCACTCTCAGCCAGCCGATCATTGTGTCCCGAATGCAATTTCATCGCTGGACAGACTTGCAGAGACATTGCACTTGGCCGGTTTCTTATGCTATTACTCTGCACAATTCAAGAGTTCATTTGCCTAAGGGTCTCACGTTTAATCGAGACAGATTCTTATGAACCACACAAATCCAAGAGCAATTGCAGAAAAAAGGTTGATCAAATTGAATCATAAAAGAAACAAATCTTTAAGAGTGACGACAAACCAGGCAAGATCATTTTTGGGTTTGATAAGGATAAGTTCCTTCAAGGAATGATCATACAATCATGCATGAGAAAAGGTAGAAGCAAGACCTTGACATAAGTCCTGTTTGATAGAATGTAGGTCTCTGGGAGCTTCTCGTGCCAAGAACTTAGCACTGGTAAAGGGTGACCCTCCGTCGTGAATATATAATTTCGGCCAACCAGGAATGAATCATCAAATAGAAGATACAAATATTTACAGCTACAAAAGAATGCAAGATGTCATAAAAATAATACAGCACATGGCACAGAGCAGGTTCTCAGGAGAGAGAGAGAGAGAGAGAGAGAGAGAGAGAGTTTAAACATGCTGGGAAGGAAGACCTCTTACGTTTCTGCAAGAAAGAAACTATGCTGATGATCTTCCATTTGCTTAGTTGTCACATCTCTAATGCTTGCAAATCCTCCTTCCACCTTTGTGTATAAATTAAGGGACTTAACAATTGATTCACCCACTTCTATATACCATGGATCTGAGAAACAAAAAGAGCAAATATGTACAAATTTATGGAAGCTAAAATCAGTGGCCTTTTCATTTCCCCCTTGTACCATCAGCCTAAGGCATGTAAATCATTATTCAATTGTTATGCCATCAGTAATGCATTCAGATCATACCCCTAAGATCTTTTTTTTTTTTTCAAGCTAAAACTAAAAATTGAAAATCTAAAACATTAGGGTCAGTAAAAGCTAAAAGTAAAAGATTCCAAAGACAATATCAGACCTTTAGTTGCCTGATACAAGTAAAATGTGGACTCTGCCAATTCAGGTCGCAATGGATAATACTTTTCTGTGGGATGCAGCATTTGATAGTCCAACAAATACCTGCAGGATTTCACAAAAAATGTCAACTATTACTGTTAAGTGTGAGTAGAGTTAAATCACAGAACCAAGTAGCGAGGATATGAAAAACTGACAGTAGCTTCCACAAAAAAGAGAGGTCATATGGACCTTCAAAAGCAAAATACCTTTCTGGTAGCACCCCAAACTTCTCCCAAACATGAACAAATTCCCGGTGTGATGAATTGGCAGCCGCAATATCCCCAACAAGGACCTAATTATAACATTAGCTTTAACTTCAGAGAATCATTGAAAGATGAAATTGGGCTCAGTGACATATAGGATATTACAGTTACTTGCCTGTAGACCAGGCCAAAATGCTTGAAGACTAGTCAGTTGCCAATAGGTTGCTCTTCCATTTCTCATGTCAGCTTCATGATACCTACATTAGAGTAGTTGATACAATTGATACCAGTTTCATCAATATGAAGTTAAGAAATGGGAAAACTTCATCAATTTAGTGTTCAATTTTCTTAGGCCATTAACTCCAGATTGGATCTTTGAGTACAACCCTAATTCTATGCCAGAAAGTACATTTCCAGTACAGTACCATGGGCCATGTCTGAAGTACTTCTGAACAGCAATATATGCAGAGTGAAACATCCTCCAGAAGTCCTCCTTCCCAAATAGAATGTGAGCCTTGAATAGGTATTCATAGAATGAATCTACCCCTGTGAATAAAGCCAAAAGATATCCACAATCAAAACACATCAAAGTTATATCACAGAGACCAAATTAAGGAAAACTCAAACTATGCAAAGCAAGTAACAAACATATACAAATTAGAACCCTAATAGAAATTCTGGTACCAGTTAATTTCATTGAAAAATGGGAACTCTGTGAAATGAACCTAGAAAGTGAAGGTTATCGAACCCAGAAAACAAACCTGCTCCAATCCCAGTTGAATGCTCAATCCATTTCCCAGTAGCCACATCAAGTGTTGTTCCTAGTAAATTCAGTGAGCTACGCATACTCCATAACCTCCGAAGAGCACGTAAAGCTGCAGACTCATATCTAGGGTCACCAGTTAATCGTGATAATGCTCCCATCTCAAGTATGAGGGAACCTAAATTCATAGAAAGAAAGTCAAACAATTTGAGGAAAGTATTTTAAGTTGTGTTTCATCTCAAATTGTGATGATTGAGATTCTCACCACACCCTGAGGTGCTTGTTTCTGTAGTCTCGTTCTTCATGACTCCATACTGTCCACACAATTTTGCATTGCTGCAGAGTCATATATCCTTCTTACAAACAAAACCAGCAGATTATACTCATTCATATACTCCAAAGAGAGCACAAAGATAAGTATAACAATGCCTAAGTAATGATTGCTTATGCAATAAGAGCAATAGAATATACAGTCCTCCTCCCCCCCCCCCAACACACACAAAAGATAAATGAGTGCATGCATGTCTTTTTTTATTGTGATGTTGGGAAAAGTAAGGGGGATACTCATTGTGCACAATCAGTGTTTCTTGCATGTTCTGATGTTGCGAATACAAAGTTACATTTACAGAAGGAAATAGTGAATTAATGCATAATATCAGACAGACTTATACCCTGCAAAGATATTTTTCTTTCTAGTAAAAGGTGAAAGGATTCGTGTAAGTCTTTTCTGAAAACGTATCACTTTTACCCTCAGAAAAAAATCATTGGTGATAAATCATCAGTCTAATTAAAAATTCAAATGCACATAAGGCATTACCTTTAAGTTAATCCAGGCATATGGTAATCCAGTGGGTGTGTCAAAAGCAGGGAGGAGGCGTTGCCCTAAATCTTTGGCCAGAACAAGAAGCTGATTCTTGTATGATCCTTGAAGCAACCTGTTTGTTGAGTCAGTTGCAAGAATATGAGCAGAAACAAGTCCTCCAAGAACTCTTATGTTGCACTACAAAATTGAACATTTGGGAAAGAATGGTATTTAGAACTTCAAATGCAAGTTTATTCACTATAAACATTTGTCTTTCAATTTTTCAAAAATCCAAAACAGTAGAGCAGTATAAAAGTACACAAAACTTCAATTAAAAGCCATTAACAAAATGAGAAAAAAAAATCTAGGAAAACAGACATAATAGTACCTCAAAAAGGTTCACTCTTGCATCAACATCAAATCTTAGATTTTCAGAAAGCCAGAGAACAGCCCTTTCAAATTCTGTGTAGTTACCCAAAATAATGAGGCTGCAAGAGAGAGAGAGAGAGAGAGAGAGATTAAAATTGCATCAGAATCAATGGTTGGGAAGGAAGCAATTAAGGATGCACCAAAAACAAAAACAATCAAAATTCAATGAAGATATAGCTATGGATTACAGATTCACGCATTCTACAATCTGTTCATCTAAAAACATACCTTGACAATGATTCAATGAGTGTAAGGGCAGTTCCATTATAGTGTTGTGGCAAGTGCTCAAGCTGTAAAAGAAGGGGGCGGGGGAGAGAAAATCAAGTGCAATCAGTTTCCCTTCCCTTTTCAACTGTATTTTTATTCAGTCCAAGTTAACGCAGAGCTAAACTGATTACCTTCAGATTTCCAAGCTCACTCAGTGAGTCGGTGAAACTTTTGCTAAGAGGCTTTAGCTCATCATGCTAATGAAAAAACAAGAAGAAAAAAAACAAATAAAAGTGACACATGATGAAACTGGAAAGTACAATAAGATCTTGAAAAAGAACCAAAAGAATTGAAAATAATAATAATAATTGAAAACATGAACCGACCGGAAATGCATGGGCCATATAGTTTTCATAGGCATGGTAGAACCTGCAAAGAATGAGAACAAATCAAATAACCTGGCAAAGTTAATCAACCAAATAATTTCAAGTTTCGTTAAGCAAGCTCTCTGGTTTCCCTTTACCCTCCTTATCAACTTGAACTAACAACCTGAATTGAGGCCCAGCATCTTTAATTACTGGCTAATAATGTCTAGCTGCTCCATTTTTTTGGCAAGTTTAACTTGCTAAACTACCCAAACTCACAAGCAGAGAGAATCGAGCATTAACCAAAACGAAATGGAAACACCCAATTGGACAAATCAATTGACAAAAAAATAAAAGAAATAAAAATTGTATGTGTGTGTTGTGGTGATGAGATGCTTACATCTCTCGAACTTTCTCTCGCATTTGCATCTTCTTAGCTGCCCAGCGAGGATCAAGCTGAGACATTGACGAGGATGGCCCACAGAAATTCGAGAAGAACACGAGCAATATCAACAGAAACCATCCCCATGACTGCAAAGCCGCCACGGTCCTCCGTTTCATAATCGCGACGATTTCAATGGAAAGAGAGAGTTTTCAGTCTTTTTTTGTTTAAGAAAAGAAACAAAATTATGGGATGACTGAAATCGTAAGGTGAGAACACGATCATGGCATTGCCGGACGATTGTTGTGGGGCCCACCAATACCTATGTGGAATAGGACTCGTGGAAGTAACCAATCACCATTGAGTAAACATAGCGTTGGCCAATCAAATTTTGGTCAAAGAGAAAAAATTATATCGACGCCGAAAAATTTTGACTTTATTAGAGGGCGTCTTTCTGGCCTCCGTACTTCCAATCTTGTTGTTCACGCCGCAAGTAATATACTGTGCAGGTAATTATGATGATAAAGATGTAATATAAATTTCAGTCTAAAATGCCCAAAAGTCACCCAAAATGAAAAGGAAGTCTGTGCAATCACATAAAGCGACATCGTGTGATTGAGTGATGAAAAAAAAGGAGGAGATTTCTTGTTAATAAGAAAAGAAAATAAATTTTATTTTTCCTTGCAATCATATGAAGTTTATCTATAATTATAATTATAGTGAAGTGATTTTTTTGATATACTGACATAATTAATTAATAGTAATAATGACATGACTAAGAACAAAATTGTTGTAACGTTTTGTCTTCACACTCGTAAATAATCATTTACAACTTAATAAAGAGCATAATTCTTGTCCACAATATACATGATGATAGGGATTTGGATTTAAAATTGCGTGACAGTGACAGTATTTCGAATGATTGTCACCTGCTTTATGTCGTTGAATTGTTCCTTTTTTTTTTGTGTGCGTATATCTTATTTCAACTTTGGGCATGTATGGTTAATGTTTCTAAATGTATTTTATCTCAATGTTTGGAATAATATTGTTATTAGGAACTCTATGCTGTAGATTTAACCAAAAAAAAAAAAAAATTGTATATTGGGTAGTAGGTGTCGGCGTTTAGCCAATAAGCACAAACATCAAATTGCCTAGGGCCGCGAGTTCCCCGGCATGAAGCTCCTCAAACTTAAGACAACTCCACATTTCTAGCAAAACCAAACCAAAAATGGGGAGAAATTGGTAGGACTTCCAATTTAGAAATAGGGGAATTATTTTTGCAGCTTGAAATGAAAAACACGAGGTTGGACGTGCATCTCTCTACATGCTCGTGAAAAATCATGATTATGGGTTATATACTAACTAATCATTGGCACAGAGTGGTTCCTGTTTAGGTTAGCTTGAAGCTCTGACCTCTGGCAGGATGAGAAAGGCCAAACTCTAAAAACAGTTCAACTGATGAAAAGGCCAAACTGGCGCTGTGCTTTCCTGGCTGGTCCAACGCATTCCACTCTTGGAAGAGCTATCACATGGAATCTAATATGGGGATCCCAAAACTACTCAAAGTTACACAGCCGACGGTTACCAACAGCACAACCAAAAAAAAAAAAAAATGGATCCCATATCATTAATTAAGGTGGCAAAAATAGCATAACATTACGTAACTCTAATATAGTATCAAACGCAACAAACACCATCTCCTAAAACCCCTCCCATCCACAGCAAAATTGTCATGCAAATCTCAGCTTTCATTTTCGTCTCTCAGGAAAACGCCACCCCCCCCCCCTCGCCTGAGTGGAAAATTTGAGAAGAAAGAAGAAGAAGGAGGGTCTCCGACCCCCACCATTCCTAAAAGACAATGGCTTTTTCTTTACTCGTTCTTCTTCTCCTTCTTCTCGCTGCCCCTCTCTGCTTGTCCAAGCTCACCCCGGACTACTACAAAAAATCTTGCCCCGACTTTGAAAAGATCATTAGAGAAACCGTCACCAGCAAGCAAATCAGCACCCCCACCACCGCAGCCGCCGTAGTCCGGACGTTTTTCCATGACTGCATGGTCGACGGCTGTGATGCTTCGGTCCTTATATCGTCCAACGCATTTAACAAAGCCGAACGCGAAGCAGACATTAACCTCTCCCTCCCAGGAGACGCCTTCGACGTTGTTGTCAGGGCCAAGACTGCCCTGGAGCTCTCGTGCCCCAGGATCGTGTCCTGTTCAGACATCCTGGCTCAGGTCACCCGCGACCTTATCATCATGGTCGGCGGACCTTACTACCCCGTCAGGCTCGGCCGCAAGGACAGCCTTCTATCCAATGCATCCCGCGTAGAGGAAAACCTCCCAAAACCAGCCATGTCGATGGACCAGATCATCCGTGCATTCGCTGCTAAAGGCTTCACTGTCCAAGAATTGGTGGCATTGACCGGGGCACATACCATTGGATTCTCTCACTGCAAGGAGTTCAGTGACAGGATCTTCAATCACAGCAAGAACAACCCAACTGATCCTGAACTCAACCCCAAGTTCGCCGCAGCATTGAAAAATATCTGTGCTAATTACACTAAGGACCCAACGATGTCGGCTTTCAATGACGCGTACACGCCAGGGAAGTTTGATAACATGTATTATCAGAACCTGCTTAGAGGGCTGGGGCTTCTGGCAAGTGATAATGCAATTTCCAAAGACCCCAGGACCAGGCCGTTTGTGGAGCTCTATGCAAAGAACCAGACTCAATTCTTCTCTGATTTCGCTCGTTCAATGCAGAAGCTTAGTGTTTATGGGGTCAAGACCGGGAGAAAGGGAGAGGTGAGGAGCAGGTGTGATCAGTTCAATGTTATTCACACTTAGATCTGTTTTGGTTTTGATGGAATTTGAACAGGAAAAAATGAGAGATTTTTTCTTCTTTGTTCCCTTTTTTTTTTTTTTCCATACATGGCTTCCTGGTCATGCTATATGTGGATTATAATGAATTATTAATGTTGTCCGATTTGATGGCGAAGAGGATCCTGATGATGTGTTTCATGGTTATTATGTTCTCACTTGTGTAACGAATCAATGTAATATCTAGTATTGTGGAAAAAGTGAGCCCGCGATGTGGAGGAAACTCTCTTTTCCTTTTTCCTTTTCCGAGTTTTCCACAGCACATATTGTCAGGCAAGGCTACATGTCTTAGGCGCCTTTTGTTGAAATTTCTATATGAAAAAATAAAACAAGAGAGAGATTTTTACTTTAATTTAGAAGGCGATATTGTCAGGCATGAAACGATTTTCCGGCTGGTATCGCTAAATTTGCACAAAGTGCTATAGGCAACATAGGACGCAGAGGGCTTGACAACTACAGATCTCTGGAACGTGGATTGTACGCCATTTTGGAGGCCCAGAAAGATAGACTCCGGCAAATGAGATGCATTGAAGCTAATTAGAGAGTCCCCACAGAGTGTGAAATCAGTTGCACGGGGCCCAAGAGCAGCAGGCCATGGAAGAAAGCGATTGTGAGTGGAAGCATCATTTTAGCTACGGGGAGAATCCAGGGAAAAGTCAGAGCTCACGGACTTTGTCTTCAAACTGCAGCAATCTCCTCTTCTTTATCCTCTGTTTCTTGTGTGCATTCTGATGCCCCCCCCCCGGCCGGCCCCCAGGTGCTTGTGAGTTCGTAAACTCCTTGAGGCAAGCCATTCATGCTTCTTGAGCTCCAATTCATGTACTGACTGCATTTTTCTCCACCATGGATAAGAATTTTTCCCGGGGCTTTATGCTTCCATTCCCTTCTTCGGACCCCGTAAGGATGAGGATTCGGCTCAAAGCGAAAAAAATTGTTTAAAAAAAAAAAGAATTTGAATCAAACCTCAATTTCACCATGATTTATCTCAATAGACATGGCAAAGTCAAAGAAGTTTGGGCAGGTGTCCTACAATTACATTTTCTATGCCTTGGTCTAAACGTAAAAGTCCAACTGCTTATGTCTCGAAAGCTTAAATATTTTCAAGGGTTCGTATTTACAAAAAATCCAACAACTGTCAACCCATGTTCGGATTTGAACCATCTCTATTTGGAAAATCGAAGCCATGTTAGTCACATTGATGTGTAGCTGCCGAGTAACAAAATTTTGTTTCCTTCAATTGGACTAGGCCGTGCCATCAATGCAGTAAGTAAAGGCAAGACAGACGGTTAGCTCACAAAGAGACTAAGTTGGCTTGGGCCAGAAGATATTTGGACCAGTTCCATCGATTTAAGGAGCAGATGCCTTACCGTTGGTGAGCCTGCATCCAGCCCGCCGACTGGATGGAAACACCATGCCTTGCAATCGTCCCTCTGGATCTCTAAGTTTATTTGAGAGTGACAGGTAGGAATTCAAATCACACCTTCGATGCAATCAATTTTTATGGGTTTTTAAGTGTGTGTGTGTGTGTGTGTATAGAGTAACCGTGTGTTTTTCTCTTTTCTTCGATAGAGAAAAAGTCGGTGGGACAAAATCAACTAGAAAACAAATGTCAAACCAACCAAAAGCCAATTCATGCCAGAAATGAATAACATCTACGCCAAATGTTGTTCCCGTTTGTCCTTCAGAAACCTACGAAATTATTTACATACGTAGATGACATATATCTACAAATCCCCAAACCTTAAACCTTAATTAATTGTGATTTATTTGATAAATCATCCCTAAAAAAAAGAAGAAGAAGAAGAAGAAGAAAAGGACCATGCACATCCCACCACCCGAAATACATCCATATTCAGACAACCAAAATTAACTTACAAGACTTTACAATCAAAAATTGCTAGAGTTGGGACAGCTCACATTTTTCCCGTCAAAACCAACTCGGTGGCGACTCCGACTGAGTACCCCGGATTCCAAGACGCATTCCCAGTCAGCCTCCGAATCCTCCTCCTCCTCTCTCCCTCTCATCATCAGCAAAATCCTCTTGGCTTTCTCTCGCGCCCTCTCGCTCCCTCTCTCTTCTATCTCCCTTAAAGCCTCCGCCACTCTCGCCTCCCTCGCCAGTCCTTTAAATCTCAAATTCCCATGACTTAACGCAAACAATGCCGCCACACAGTTCTCCCGAATCGCCACCGATTCCACCATCCCGCTTCCTTGCCGCAGCATCCCCACCAATATCGCCACCGCGTTGGCGTCGAGCATTGCCGACCGCCCTTCATTGCAAGAAGCCAAATTACACAGTATTAGTAAAACCCAGCTTGCTGACTCACCCGATTTCACCATGCTGAGCAATGTGGGAATGGCGCCGAGTTTGACCATCTTGACTCGATTGCTCTGTATCAGACTCAAATGGTAAAGAGCCAACGCCGAGTCGTGGCGAGTCCTCTCGCTCTCCGATCTCAGCGCGTACATCAACGGCCGTAACGCGCCTAACACCCCGATTGCCATCTTGTTCTCGTCCTCTAAAGCTAAACTGAAGAGCGCCCCGGCGGCGTGCTCCTGCGACTCACAGTAACCCGCCTTTAACACATCAATCAACAGAGGAACGAATCCTGACCGCACGATTTTCACCTTGTTCGCTTTCTCCAGCGAGAGATTGACTAGCGAGGCGATGGCGTTTGTTTGGACAACGCAATATCTCGAAGCGATTAAGGAACGAAGAGACAACAGTAATCCAGAAGTGCAGAGAGAAACCCTAATTTCCTCTTTGGTTCTGCTCAATTTTCTCAGTGAAATGGCGCCTTGCTCTTGTTCGTGTACTTCGGCGCTTTTGAGCTTAGCCACAATCTCCTCCTCTTCAGCACACGAAGAAGTTGAGCCAGAAATGTTGTCTTGATTCAGGGTTAGGTTTTCAATTTCTGTGATTTCCGACGACGAATTGGAAGACGGCGGAGAGAAACACGCGGGCCGGGTTGCCAGAGGCAACGGTCTGAACGGAGAAGCGCCGGCGTCGGCGCCGCCGCCGCTAACAATAACCGATTCCTCGGAGGAGCTGGAATAGAAATGCTGGACGCGGTGAGCCAGCTCAGTCGCCGCGTGCGAGAATAACACCGGAGGATTCTCTGCCACCGTATTGAGCAGCTCCCTCTCCGAAACCCTAAGATCCGGATTCGATTCCGACGTCGAAGCCGGCGAAGATTCTTTCATCTTCGCGCGTACAATAGTCTCAACGTAATCATAGTCCGGCGGGCGAGGGTGTTCTGCACCAGAACTGTCGCACCAGCTGAGAATCGTTGATTTAATAGCTAAATTAGGAATAACCGTAGTAAAATCCGGCGCCGTGCTATCTTCAAGGACCGGGGTGAAACCTAGGTCGCGACAGACTTGGACGGAGACGCGCTCGAAGGTCTGGCCGGAGGAAACGACAACCGGGTCGGACATCATGGATCCGGAGATGGGGCAAACAAACTCTTTTGGAGGCAGGGTCGGTTTCGATTCGGCGTCTGTGCGGCGACGGCGGTGGTAGAGGGAGATTTTCCATCTGTGCTTCCCATTCTTGCCCATATCTTCCTTTCTGGGAACCTTATCAAATTTCTTGAGAGCCGAAGGGGTCAACGGTGGCGTTTGCGTCTGCAATGAATCGAGTTTGGATATTTAAAAAAGGATTGTGAGGAGACTGAGTCCACTTCTTTTAGGGCTTGGACCATGCGGGTGAGGTAAGTCAAGGACAAGGATGAGAGACGGACAAGGCTTGAGGCTTTGCAGCTTATCTATCTCAACTCGAGGGGGCACTTCACTTCACTCTTGTTTCGCTGTTCCCGTCAACAAAAAAAAAGTAAAAAAAAAAAAAAAAAAGGAAGAAAAATAGTGGTTGATTTTCCATTTCGACGGTGGATTAATTAAACCTAAATTGTTAAATTTAGGAGTCCAAACTTGACCAATCAATCTTCAATCGTAGACTTGGAGATGGCAATGGTCCCTTTCCGTTCTGATGGACGTTGAATTAAAGAAAATTGGTTGGGGATGGAAATTTTCCGCTCAATTATCAAACTTTTAATTATTATTATATTATAAATTCATTTTTATATAATAAGAATATTACATTTTAAAAAAAATCTAATTAAGTAAATTAATATATTAATTATAATTTTACTTAATTTTTCACATTCTCTCGTATTCTGGAACGTTACATCCCCAGAAAATGATTTTTGTTATTTTTGATTTTTTGGTCTATCTTTCACTTTATTATTAACATGTAAGCATTTGTTAATGTTTATTTTAAAAGATCAAATTACATATTAGCTCAAAATGGAACAGTTCAACAACCCTCATTAGCGTAAGTTGTGAATTTAAGAAATTATATTTTTTTATTATTTTTTTCTCCAATACAAAATTTAATTAATATAATTTTTTTCCCATTTTCTTTCCATCAATTCTTATAAAAAAAATCGCATGGAGGTGGATTTTTTTAATTTAAAAATTTACTTTGACAATGATTATTTTTAGTAAGAAAATAAGAACAAAAATAAAGACAAATATTCCTAATTTTTGTTAGGGATGAGTTGAAGTTCTAAATTGTCTTTGTTTTTTTTTTTTTTTGTTTGGAATATGGATGAAAATGAGGACTAATTATAAAATATAGATATAGATTAAAATAACACTATTAATCCCCGTTCTTCCGCTTTCTTACCATTCACACACACACACACACACACACAAATATATATATATATATATAGGATCCCATCATTTATGGGACTTTTTTTCTTTTTGCGTTGAATAGTCTTTAATTTTCTCAATTTTATTAATTTAGGGTGTGTAGTTTTTACATTGGGTCAATTGATCAATTGAGGTTATAAATTTTTAAAATTTAGTCAGTTTAAATCGCGTAAATTAATTTTGAACAATTTGAATTACGAATGCTCAACATTCGGCCGATTTGAATGAACAGTAAACAGTTGCACATTCCTTTTTTACCCTTCACGTCGATTGCCAACTCTTCTGGGATTCGGTTTCACGGGCTTACTGGGATATGAGTTATGAATATAAAGTCCACCCGTGAAATTATCAAACGATATTATGATTAATTGATTGTTAAGGACCATGCCAAGACACTTACCTGCCCCGTGTAATCATGTCATTCAATTCAATATTTATGATCATGTAGACTGATAAAAGCCGCCTAACTGAGGAACATGTTCGGTATTTACAATTTTCCTTAAAACATTTTAAAATGTAAATTTAAGACAGATTATTGCTGTCAATGCACCCAATTGCAAACAGATATTATATTTAATAACATTGAATGGCATTATTGCTTTGTAGGCTCATATGATTTGGTTGGGCGATATAAGCACTCATTTACTTCATTGATCAGATTTTTTTTTTTTTTTTTTTTGGGGTAGGAAGAGTTTATGAAGTGAGCTGCGAATGGTGAGAGGGAGTGTTTTTCCTTTTTGATTTGTACAGTGAAAGAGAGTTTGTAGCTACTGCAATCGTTCTATTCAAAATTTTCGTCTCACTAAACGTGATTAAAGGTGGTATAAGCAAAATTAGTTAATTTTATAGGATAATTATTTAACCAGCAGTTTGCAAACCATTTTTGCATCATGCCCTGATTTTCATTAAATTATTTCTATCACAGAAATGCCAAAAAATTCAAAGCCCATGTTTCCATAATTGCAATCCACATATTTCTTGTCAATCACCATGTGAAGGTTCAGAATTGAAATTAGAAATGAAATGTGAAAAAAAAAGGAGACCACGCACCACCAAAACGCTGGGTCAGTACATTGTTCTCTGTCACAGCAAATTATTGTGCTGAAAAGGAGCATATCCAAATTGGGCCTGATCCGATTTAATAGCTCAGGAGGCACTGTAATTTTGTTTTCTTGCAACCACTAAATTGAATAACTCTCAATCCAAAAGTTGAAATATTAATCAGAAAGGAAAAGCAACACTCACGAAACATAATTTGATTATTGTTACTGCAGGACACATAAATTTAATGTAGATGCTGCAATGGCCAACATGAGCGTGTTAGCAACGGTAAAAGGGGAAGTTTACATGTCCAAAGCGATCAGAATTATTTATATTAATGAGGGTGGACTGTTTGTAATAAAAGAAATGGTGAATATTTAGAGCCAATGACAATATGTGTGCAAATTTTGGTTGATTATTGAAAATAACTCTTTAACTGTAATGGTATAGATAAATTCCAAAGAATAAAGATATTAAAAATTTTTATTGATATTTTATAATATTTATGATATAGTTAAAAATTAAATTTCCTTTTATCTTTGATTTTAAAAAATATAACGAGTTTGTGGATAACTTAATCAAATAAAATAATACATATCGTACAAATTTAGTATCATAAAATTTAGAGTCTATTGTTTTAAAGTTTTTGGACAACATGTTTGTACTAAAAATAATTTTATTTATTGATTCAGTGTAATTATATACTTATTTTTATACAATAATATAACTTAATATTTAAAAAAAATTTAAATATTAAGTAGTGAAGGACCATTAAGTTAAAGCTACTTTTCTTTTTAATGTCAAGTTAAGGCCACTTTAATCCTATATTAAAGCATAATTTGCCGGAAAGAGAGTGGCATCCTGCCTTAAATTCTTGGGGTTTCAACCTTAGCAGGGTAAGGAATTTATGAAAGAAGCACATCCGATTGGATGAAGCCGCTCAAGAGTCTAAAACGAGGTTATAATGCACTTTACTAAGAAATTTATCGATCATGGAGCAAGTTTTCAACAAAATTACGTTGACTTTTGGAATCATTAACTATAGCCTAACAACATGCAGAAAATTTTAAAGCTACCCCCAAATGTTAATCATATTTAGGAAAATTATGTTCTATCCCAGAAGTCTCAAGTTCTAACTTTGAAAAAAGAAATATAAAATTTATGAAAATGAATAAAATTATCTCTATTATATATAGTTTAACGGGTCTCCTCAGGATTAAAAAGAAAAAAAAAAGTAAAAATAAATCAAAACTGAAGTTGGGACATTGAAGGAAACACTTGCATGGGCCTAGACGCCTAGGCCACTGTATCATAAGGAGGTCCATCATGCACGGCTTCACCGAGGAATGTCCATAGAGAAGAACTTTGTATTGGCCTTATCCGTGGTGGATCTTGCCAGATCCCTTCTACCCCACCCACACCCCCCAGAAAAAAAAAAAAAAGAAAAAGAAAATTACCTCCTAAAGAGAAACCAACGACCCCAGTCGGAACCGAAATGGAGGGTCAGGCAATGGGGGGGGGGGGGACCTCCACGGAGGCATTCAGGTCTGGATCATGGACTTCTTCAGCCCACTGGACAAATACAAATGTTCTCAATGACCACCCAACTCCAGTTGGGGTGGGAACCATTCTTGGGAAAAACCTTTATCATCGTCACCAGCACCAGACCACTGTTTCACCTTCGCATCGAGAGATTTTTTTTTTAAAAAAAAAAGCCATTTTACCTGACCAGTTTGATGGTAAGCCGTAAGCCATACAACTGCATGCAAGTAACTTCCTCCAGGTCCTTCGGAAAATTGGAGTGAACAAATTCTGGATCCAAACCGCCACCGACCTCCATCCTGGCAGCCCCATTATTGGAAAAAGTAATAAAACTAGTAATTTCAAATGACTTCAAAGAATAAATCAAAGATAGATCCCATTCAATAGAGAAGAGAAGGGAATGACCATGTAACTTGTTCGTCCGCGTGCTTAAGAATTCTTTTCCTTAATAATCTTTGCAATGAGGCTTTTATTTATTAATTTTTTAAGAAAATTTATAAGATCATAAATTACATAATAAACATATTTTTTATTTTTATAAATTTTATAACTCAGGATATTTTTAGAATTAAAATCTGCCACTCCTAAAATAAAAGCTTAAATTGTATCGCTAGGGCATTTTTTTTAATTATCGATTGGCTTACTATCTTTTGTTAAAAAAAAAAAAGGTAAAAAACCGTTAATTGACATATGTTAAAACATCTGTGACATCCGTGGCGAAAGTGGCCCCCACATCATAACTTACTGTTTTGCTGCCATAGAGACTCTCTTCCCTTCCTTGTGCCGCATGTTCAGATTTCACCGCTTCTCCCTTTGCTTAGTCCCCCCAATTTCCAAATGCAAGGTCTTTAGCCCAGCCAAATTCCAATGGAGAAGAGGCACCAGCTTTAAAATCTGGAAGATTCCGCCACTTTATTTGACGAGAATTCAGGGTTTCGGGGTAGACCAATCTGGTGAGATTGTTCCTTCTCGTACACCATGAAAGGGCAGTTTAGCCTCGTTTTGGGCTTCTTACCTACGCACAGAGGATTGGGAAGCACGAGGCTAATGGCTCCTGAAGCTAGTCTTGCCCCCACTTTGTGTGTGTGTATATATATATATATATATAAAATATGGTTTTCTTCAATCAATCATGCTCAATCTTGTCCGGTTCAAAAAAAAAAAAGGATTTAAAATGTGATAAGAATGATCTTATCAATGTTTGAAAATTTTAAGGAAATATAGAACGTGATAATTGCAATTAGATGATTTTTTTTTATTAAAGAATCATGATGATTATACAACTTTGGCGTATTTTAAAAAATTGGAGTGAAAACATTTATCTTTGCAATGAGTAAAAAGTCATAAGTGATTGAATTTTTTTAAAAAATAAACATTCAAAAAATGGCAGACCAAGCCAGACAGATTCTCGTTTTTTCAGGCCGTCTTCCCCAACTCAAGAATGTCCCATCAATATACCAATTTAGAATAACGAGAAAGGTCATCTGAAATATGATCGAATTCTAGGAGTCTAACGCATCATTTGTATAGAATAATGAAAAATTAATGCACATGAGAGAAATCGATATTACCGAAATCGCAGTCTACTTTTTTAAGAAACTAAAAATTAAATATTAAATTCAAAATAAAAAATTCAGATAATTTGATTACTAAATTTTGTGATTAATAATTAAAATTTATTTAGTCTGATTATTAAACATAAAAACTTTACTTCCAGCTTCAAGGTTCTCTAATCTTAATGAACTAAAAGCAAATTAGATTAAGTCTCGTGAACTTCCCAATAAATAAATTTAAATCAAATGAATAGCTAAAGCAAACCCACAATAAGAATCACAATGCATTCTTATGCACCAAAAAAAAAAAAAAACATGTCAATGACTTGCAAATTGACATGAATACGGGGGAAACTAAATAACTAACACAGTTCAGTGATACGCGTATTCCTGAGCTTCCTCCAAGAGAAGATCATCAACAACGTACGTTGGTTTCGAGGAATACGATGTCAACTCTTCAGATTGGACTGAACCACCATCCCAGGCGGGCCTTTGAAACTTCTTTTTTTTTTTTTCTCGTATAGATGGGTATATATGCGAAATGTTTGAAAACGTCATATTCCAGATGAAGAATCTAAGTTGAATACGATTATCTCAAATCACATTTCGAATGCCAGTTTAAGGCATGGCACGTTGGTTTAAAGAGCAGAGAAAACCCAAAAATAAAAATAAAAAAAACAAAACCAAAGAGAGACTAAATCTGAAAATATTTCTGTGCAAGACAAAATAATCGAGGAGGTACCTAGGAAGGGCATTTGCTGCAGACGCTGCAGACTGCGAATATCTATACATGCAAGGAATATAGTTGAAATGTAATATCATAGAGCAACCTTTAAAAAAAGATATTGAAGATCGATTCAGAAAAAATAATTGATAAACACCCGCCAGCTATGTGATCTAGTAGACTATAATTGTTGAACCCTTAATATCATCTTCACGATATTCAAATCTTGGTCTGAAAAATTATGAGAAAATAATTGACAAAGAGATTACCACAATATTCTCTCTGGAGATGACCACGATAATACCCCAGATTCCTTTGGGGCATAGACATATATGCATTAGGGATCCCACAATATGAATCTGTCAATCAACTTGTACCTTTCCCACAAAGTAAGTATGTATCATCCATGGAGGCGTAAAAATAAACTCTTCTAAAAAGGAATTTCAACACCTTTTGCATGAAAATGGCAAACCCTAGTTCACCTATGTGATCATGGCAAACCCTTATAAAGCTCCTCAGTTGTCTTTCACACATTCAGATTTCTAACTTAATCGAATCGAATTCCTTCAAGAATTCAAGCCTACATGTCCATCAATTGGGGAAAAAAGAAGTTAGAGAGAGAGAGAGAGGTGTGATACCCAAAAAAAAAAGGGAAGATCCATTGAACACAAAAACCAGACACACATACCATCATCATACTTCGATCTAGTTTGATCAAATTGGGAAGTAATAAGTTCTACTTGAATTAAGTCGCTAGAGCATATATATATATATATATAAAAACAAAGTAGAAAAATATATAGTAAGCAAAAGAAGAAAACATGGGAATAAAAAACCCTTAGAGGCAAGCCAAGGTTGCTGCTTGGTAATCTTCTGGGTAGATTTGCTTGATCTAGCAACAACAGATGATCATCGGACCGAGACGCTTGATTCCCCGAGAAGTGTCGGATCCTCCGGCTGAAAAAGACCCTTCACTCATGGTAATAATAATAATTATTATTATAATTATTATTATTGAAGACTTTCACTTCACATGTGAAAAACTTAATCCTCTCCTGGTTTTCCGTCTTTTTTTTTTTTTTTTTGGCCTTCCTTTTACTACCTTTTGCTTCCTCTTCGTCTTCTTCCTCTTGTTGCCTTGCTCGTTTTGATATCGGGATGCGGAGTTGGTGAGTGAAAAAGGAGTAGTGGGAAGCAGTGGAGGTGAGGGGGTAATGATGAGGAGTCAGTGGGAAGCGCAAGGAGGAAGAGGAGGAGAGGGAGGGCATGATGATTGCTGTTGGCTGATGTTGTTGAATGGTTAAAGAAAAATCCAAGGTATTTCGTGCCATTACCACTTTGCTCAGAGAATGAATGAGATGGCTAGAGTGAGAGAGAGAGAGAGAGAGAGAGAGAGAGAGAGCCTCCGACAGCCCTATCTCTCTCTCTCTCTCTCTTTCTCCCTTCCTTTCTCTGACTTATGTGGAAAGAATCGTCACGAAACCCATGGTGCCAGCTTTTTCATCCTCCGGCTTTTGTTTTCTATAGCAATTAGAAAAGGATATAAGACCCATTTATTTTTCCCTACTTTCTCTTTTTTTCATAAAAAAAAAATAAATAAATAAATAACATCGTTCCCTTAAATTCACTTTAAGGGTCACCGTTGCTTTCTTAACTACCTCGCAGTGATGGTTTCAAATAAATTTTTTCACACTCAATCATAATATAATAAATTTAAAATTTTATTAACATACACATTATAATTCTTGAAGAATGGTATTATTGGAAAATTTTAAATTCAAAAGAAGACACACTGAAAATGCAACTAATCCTTTTACTTTGGGTGGTCCCTATCACCTTGTCTTGGCCACAGCTTCCAATCTCATTGAAGGAACTGGGTTCAACATCATTTTGTACATTAACTAAAGTTCGTCATTGACAACTGTATATAAAGGTCACACGATATACTATAGAAAGTAAATTTCTCAATCTGACATGATGCATACATATATTTACTTGCAATGAAATTCCGAGAAAATAATATCCGCCTAATGCTGTAACCATCTGTTATGCAAAGTTAGATTGGCATGGGAAGTGGTGGATCCCTTAGGCAACGAATAATAAATTAAATTATAATTGATGACCTAAATAGTAAATACGAATGAACTTTAGCTTTGGCATGCAGAAATTTGCCAACAAAGTGAGAGTTTCGCGCACTCTTCAATTAATTATTCTACCATGAGATCCGACCCCAAAAAAATATTTGGTTATTTCATGCTGTACCTGTATGTTGATGTTTTTTTTTTTATTATTATTCAATACACGAAAAGGCTGTTTGTGACTGTATGTGGAGTGAATCGACATGCTAATGGCAAGCTTTATTGGGCTTAGTTAAAGATAAGAATTTGGCAGGCTAGCAGAGTCATAGATAGTAACAAAGAAAGGATGACAGTGTGGAATCATAAAACTCATGGGCTGACAATGTTATGGAAATTAAAGTAATTGTCGCAGAGAGTGAGAGATTGTATTTCGAGGTGTCCCTGCAAAAGCACTCTCTGGTAAATATAGGAAGGAGGACAAAAATGTCGGTTGCTGTTCCTCAAAATTTAATTCTCTTTAATTTACTGTCTTCTGTTTGCTTTTGGAAGCTCGAAGTAAGGCATTACAGCCAAGCATAAGATTCCCGTACTTTTTAATTTAATGTGTCAACTCAGGTCTACTCGATTTCAAGATCTGGGTGGCATCAGCAATGTTAGATACCCTTTACCTCCCATACGCCCAGAATATCATTTCCTCACCCTTTTTTTTTTTTTTAAATGTTCTCTCTTATTCTCTCTCTCTCTCTATTGTATTCTGTTTTTGACGAAACTATGCGGATGGAGGCATGATGTGGTATCTATTTTCTCAGTCCGAGTAATAAAACTCTTTTGTTTTCTGAGTTTAGTGCAGGATAAATTTGGTTGCAAATTTTTGAATCAGGATTGGACTCTTCAATTTGGATTTTGAACATGCACTGGATGTACTCTCTCTCTCTCTCTCTCAATAAGTTAATGTATTGAGTCTTGTTTTTTGTTTTTTTTTTTGGTGAATTGGTAGTAGGAAATTCCACTGAAGATTTGAATCAAAATCTCTCTATTCCCCCCCTCAAAATAAAAAAAAAAAAAAAGAAAAACAATTGGTTGCAATTTTCACTTTGATCATCTTTACTCTTTTACTTTGGTTAAATAATTTTCATCATCCTATGGACTTACTCGGTCTAACCCTTTGCCCCACGAGACCATCACTTTATGTTTGACCCTGGCAAAGTCACGCTTTCATGAACCAGCCTTTTATTTCCTCTTTCTCCCTTTGCAAAAAGAAAAAACATTGTGGCAACCCATAATAGTAGCTTGATGGAAAAGTGAAATTCTATAGAAAAAGCTTTAAGAAAGGGGAATTTTCCATAGATTCAAATCTTTTTAGCACCAAACAAAGTCCAAAACCGAAGATACAAAAGTTCACAGTATTCCATGTCTCTCAGTCTTTATCAAACGCTTGCTAGATCAATCCTGGCATCCATATGTTCTCTGCTTTTTGTTGCTATTTTGTATCACATGCTACATCAATGCCTTTATGATTTCGCTAAAAAACAAGCCTTTTTTTTTTTTGTCAAATATAAGAGCACTGTAGGAGGAATCCTAATTAACATGACAGTAACAAAATTTGTTTTTCTTTTTTTTTATAACCACTGGACCACGCAGGCAAAATTTGTTCTTTCGGTGTTACTAGAATGGACACTGATCTGCTAAACGAAATACAGTAGACATAAGCTTATCTGGTTACCCTGTGACTTGGACCCATATGCTTCTCTTTTCCCTATTCCATTCAGGCACCGGGCGGTGTGGCTCCAAGCCCTACACTAACACAACAGCCAAAAAATTGCTATTTTCAACGTTACCATTAATGCCACTTGTTTCCAAATTTCTGATCATCATCATTACAACTATAAAGTGGGATTGACGCCTCTCATGTCCGATGAGGAAAGCTTGCCCAGACGTGGACCCGTGTTGGCTCCTCTGCCCGGCAGCCCTGCCATTCCTCTTTCCTTTATTAATTAGTTTTTAATGCCCTTTTTCTTTACTCTTATTTTCACTAGAAAAATGAAAAAAATTTTGCTAAGCACTATCATGGACATATGAACGAAGAAAATCCACATGATTAAAATGAGACTTGAATTAATGTCTAGATCTTTAAATTAAATTTAACCTAACTTAATAAATTTTTACTCGTTTATCTTTAACTACATTTATTCTTGGTGTCCGTAGTCTTTTACAATACAAATAATATACTTTTTTTTTTGTTTATATATTTTTTTTAGTCTTCAAAGAGGGTCATAACCTATACGTATGGGGAGGAGATGGAGGAGACGAGCACAACGCTATTAGACCAATTGCTCTAGGCTATCGGTTTCTTTTTTTTTTTTTTGGTTGGTTGAAAGGGAAGGCTGTTACACTTGAAAAAACATAAAAAAATAAACATACAAAGGCTCAAACGTGCTCAAATCCAAGGCCAACAAATCCCAAACTCCATGGACATGGACAGGCTTGATATCGCATGGAGCTTGTGGAAGCTCATGCCAGCCCTAAATTTGCTTAGCTAACCACGACTTGGTTGCCCTCTCCATACGCGCATGCTTGATGCGAATTGATCATTCGGGAAATCGCGGCTGCCTTCCCCACCCCCAACCCCCACACCACTTTTTTTTTTTTTCTTTGGTCCATGTCTGAGGGAATAAATATGAGATTTTGCCCATCAAATGGGCTAGGTCCTTTATTGATAAGTTTGGGCTAAGTGTTCCAAAATAAATGAAATCCATCTGAAGCCCACCAGCCAGTTCTTTTTGTAATTTTGTTTTTGGAAGGTTCCGCGCGTAATCATCGCGAAACGCGGCGCTCTTGCGAAAGCACGTTGGTTAGGCGCTGCAAAGCATATATTCCAAAACGTCTCGTTTGCGCCATTCTCTCCGGGCAACCTTTTTCGCCGAACACCTTCCGCTCCCTCAACCAAAAAAGCCTTGCCTCCGAGGATTCGCTGGTAGTGATTCCTCCAGTAATCGACTCTCAACACTACGCCTTGCGATGGCTCAATTCATAATGTCAAGCTCGTTGATGTCGGAAGTGGTTCCGGGGCTTCCGGGCTTGGTGTCAGCCTTTGCTCACACTGTTAATTTTAGTTTCCTTGCTTTTTAACCTTTCTTATGATCGTTGTTTTCTTTTTTGTATTTGTGTTTTTCTGGAACATGCAATACCTGATTGTCAAACGTCGAGGTTTAATATAAATTTTAAATTCAAATTTCTAATTGACAATTAATTATTTTATTATTGTTTTAAAATAAATAACAAAAAAAAAAGGTTTTGTTCTCAGCATTTAAATTCATTATGGTAGTTTTTAATTGGTAGATCAAAGGTATTTATTAATTAAAAATTATTATTATTTTTATAAATATCAAGAATCTAATATTTATTCAACATATATAACTTATCTTTTTCGATATATATATTATTGTATTAAGGATTTTTTTATTTATAATATTATTAAAAAATATTTTAAAAATAATTATAAAAATATATTAATTTTTAAATATGTTTTATCTTATTTTATAAAAAAAATTACATAAATCTCTATTATATATTAATAGAAGCTTCACTGTCATCCAAAAGTTTTGTTAGACGGTAGCCCCTCTCTCGGCTCTTCCAATCTATTCTCCTGGCATCTTTGTAGAACGCGTATGCAATGACTTTTCCTCTATAATAATCTTTCCTACCATCCTGAAATAGCTAGTTACCAGCTGCCCAAATTTATTGAAGGTTTGTGCAAGAATATAGGAGCTTATTCACTTTCGTTTATTCTTGGATTAATATCGCCCGAGTATGCAAATTTATGGGATTCCCGCATATGACAATTGGATTGAAAAGAGGAAAATGGAGTCAAAATGAGGCTGCTCTGGTTGGGAATGAATTAGGTGACGTCAGAAGCAATAGAAATTCAGGAATTTCTTGAAGTAAACTATACTTGTCAATACTCGTATTTGTTTTTTGTTCAACCCAGCTTACGATGAAACCATAGAATTAGTGTGGTTAGGTGGTATTGTTGGCAAATATTCTTTGCATCTCATAATTGCCCCTTTTGTTTACTTTGACATGTTGTACAAGTGTTACAGAAACATTGGTTGCCTAAGACTCAACATACGGCCTAATATGGTAGTTATTCCAACAATTTTTGACATCGTTGAGGACACCTGGTCAGTGATCTTGAACACTATTGGGCAATTTCCTGTAGTACAATGCTATTCCCTTCCAGCCATGGCACATCCCAATGTTATAGCCATTGATTTAAACGTCAAAATATTCGAACTCTTGTTTTATGTCCTCAAATTCTCAGGTGTAAATGTCATCATTTGCAGTCCCTCGGCCACATTCATGCATTTTTCTCTATTATGTTAAAGGTATTCCAGGATTTCATTTGATACATGCTGCTGCTCTTTCACGTGGCAGATGCATTAATGCACACGTTGACTATGTTTATGAGGCTGCGAATTTGTAGGAGAGAAAGATTGATAATTTATTCAATTAGATTTGTAGGATTGATTCATACACCTTCAAGTCAATTGTTGTTCTCTGCATGACACAATGGGAGTGTGATTTGGCACCAAGGGAAAGAGTAGGTTAGATAATGGTGTCATGGGAAAAACAACTTTTACCTAACTCCGCATCCTCTGGTAATTAATAATTATGTGAAAAATGATAAGAATCCTCAGAAAGAACCGCATAAGCTGAAGATATCAACATTTTTTTTTCCAGAATTTTTAAATTTTTTTTAGGGTTGTGCCTTTTCTTCTCTCCAATAATGTAGGCGTTGAAATGTTTCTTTTAAGGGTTGCATGTTATTGCTCAATGTATCCTTCCTTTTCTTATGTCTCATTATTTTTCCTTTTGGCCACTTCATTAGAAAAGCTGGTCCTTTCTTTAAAAAGAAAAGTTAGTCCTTTCTTAAATGGAAATAGTAGTCTGGTGCGTGTCCTTTTCCGTTTACTTTGCTTAGTTTTATCTGCTTAATGGTCACTTTCACCCAAAGCATGTCTTGGACGAAACTTCTTCAGTTTGAATTATATGCAAGGTCTTCGTCACAACTACTACTTTTAAATGTGCAATATGACGACATTTCACGGAACCCATTGTTGAGGCAATGCCTTACAGAAATTACTAAAGGATTCAACTTCCCCCCCCCCCCCCCCCCCCTTTTTTTTTTTTTCAAGAAACAAGTCCAATTTCAAAACCATGTACTTTTGGCCGTGAAAAACCTTTCTTCAACTGGATGGAATAAGCAATTCTTCATTTCCCGTTTTGAGTTCATAGACTGAAAAAGCATCTCATAATTATTATGTGTTCCGATTTTATATTCCAAAATCAATAGCAGGATTAGTAATGTAGGTACTAGCCTTCCAACCCAAGTTTAAGCTTAATTGCCTTTTGTCATCGAGCCCCACAATCCATCCATGATCATTTGATACATGTACGACTTAATTGTGACAAAATCCGAGCCCCATAAACAAAAGTACGCCATCACAAAGCTAGTGATAGTGGCTTCTGCTCGAGAAGTAAGGGAGGATATGCCTTGTTTCCCTTCCTCTTTCAGAGGTGCTTCTAAACCATTATCTTAGGAAAATAAGTGACAAATTCGGATAACTTAGAAACAACCATATATCAGTACACGATCCTATGTTTATAAGCCAAACATCTATATATATATATAGAGAGAGAGAGAGAGAGAGAGAGAGAGGATTGTGTCAACTTATTATCATGCTTTATGTGGCCCCCAACTGTCTTAATATATATTCTGAAGCAAGTTGTGTCAGTCGATGGACTGAAGGTCGTTAAACAAAAACGGTTCTGCAGAACAACAATTACGGTCAGTTGATGAATTGAAGGTCCATAAACAGAAAATTTATTGCAGGAGATTAACTAGCTACATAGCCCCGTGACCCTTGTATTACTTGATTGAAGGCCCAACACAAGTCCCATCGATCAATAACAAACTGGGAAGTTAAACAAAAAGATGAAGAAGAGAGAAGCATTACCCCACTTTATTATACATAAACTTACGGGATGGCTGCCCTGCTAATGAACGGAGAGGCTTCCTAAAGGCGTGGGGCACAAATATGCCAGACCTTGATATCACAGTCCAGACTTCCACTGTAAAGCAGATAGGATGAGTTAGAGTTAGGCTGGCTGCCATGATCAACTGTTGCCGTCAAGCACTTGACGGGGCCTTTGTGCCCTTCCAAGACAGCCAAACAAGAGTAACTTCTATCAACACTTCTCCAAATTCTTACAGTTTTATCTGCAGAACCACTACACACCAAATCGGACACAACTACTAAGCATAATATGGACTGCTTATGCCCTCTGAGTGCACCGACAACCGCTAAGTTTCCCCCACCGTTCTTTTCCCAGACAACTATTGATTTATCACATGCACCAGAGTACAACACAGACCCATCAGTGCTTAGGGCCAAGGCATTAACCCCAGAGTTATGTTTTTCTAGGGTAGCACCCAGGTAATGCTTCTTCTCTCCATAACTTTTCCTCCAAACCTTAATTTTCTTGTCAGCTGATCCTGTATAGACATCCCCATCATTTGTCAATGTCACTGCGTTTATAGCATCATCATGTGCATTCGCAACTGACTCCAAACATTTGAAGTCACTTGTTCTCCATATTTTGAGTGTCCTGTCCCATGAAACCGAGTAGAGAAGGGACTCGTCCCTTGATAGGGCAAGTGCAGAGACTGTGTCAACGTGGTGAACCCACGTGCAAGTTTTGTGCCTTCGAATCTTGACCTGGTTCTTTGGCAACAATAATTTAAAGGCACGGTCACCAAGTGTTGGTAACGTGGCTAGACGTGTGTATTTCTGTTGATCGGTTTCTTGGCTGTCGATTTTCCAGACCCGGATTTTGTGATCTTGATGAGCACTAAAGAGTTTGTCACCCAAAACCACCAGGGACTTCACCGCGCCACCCCCTATAGCCACTACGCTTCCATGGTCCACTCCGGGGTCCAAAGGGTTTCGATACCAAGAGCGGATTTCATTGTCCGAGGATCCACTATAGAGAAACATTCCGGCAATGGCGAGAGAGGAAACGTAGGAGTTGTGGCCTGTGAGGGTGGCGAGGCAGAAGTGGTGGGTGTCCAGGAGGAAGTTTGGACGTTGGGGCTGTGAGGTAAGGGAAGAAATGGATGGCAAGCTTGGCTCTGAAGAAATAAATGGTAGAATTTGCTGATGCGGGTTAGAACTAGATTGGGAATTATAGTCTTCTAGATCACTGGTTTGTTGGAGTGACATGATTCCTATGTATGGGAGGGAGAGTGGGAGGAAGAAAGTGATGTCTTAAATATATAGAGGGACAGTAGGACCATTAGAATTGAGGTTAAATTAGCACAAGAGAGACTAGTTAGATTAAGAATAATTAAAGCAGACACTTTAGGTTAGGTAAAAGTGAAATAAGCATGGTCCAATCAAACGATTCTCATTGGTGCACTGTTGCAGCATTTAAATTGGTCTTTTGCACAATTAAAAAGGTGTTGACTTGAAATTGGATTGCACTGTAGTTTACTCTCTTTCTCTGTGGGAACAGAGAAAATGAACGGTATTTCCTTCAAAAGGTACAATGAAATATTGGTATCTGAATAGAAAGATGATCCATCACCCATGAAATCAGGGAAGAGCGGAGAAAATGCTTGGTGTTTCCTTTAAAATGGTCAAAGAAACGTTGATATCTGACCATGGAGATGATTCATCACCAATAAAATCAGAAAAGGCGCGGAAAAAATTAACCAAAAGTGAGTTAGTATGTGAGCTCTATATATTAAAAAATAATTTTTTTATATAATTTTAAACTTTAAAAAAATAATAATAATTTTTTATTTTATGAGACGTAAGTACCAATTTATTCCTGACTCTTCGTAACTCATTTTTTCTAACCCACCAACCTTTTCCCCTCGGGGAAAAAAGAGAAAGAGGTTTGTGGGGGAAGCTTGTTTCACCTGCGACTGTCAAGATAATGTTTCTTTCTTGTGAATGGTTGGTGTAATCTACCCAAATTTAGGCCCTTTATATTAGACTAGAATTCTCTTCTTTTAACAGTCCACCGCGTTGTGAATGAAATTAATTGGTTGTTAAACTCAAAAAGCATAGTGAGCAACATCGTCTGTTCGAATCATAGATAGTGTCTGGTTTGTTTTATGCATAAGAGACGTACCGTAAAAGGACGATACAGAAATCTAATTAGTAACAAGCGGAAGGAATCACTTATGGATAGGCAAAGGGTGGATGTTGATCACCATATTATCGCTTGTGCTTGGTGGTTGAAATAGGGGAATGATTTGGATGCTCTATTATTGTGGCGAAGATGCCTTCAATTTCCTTTTTAGCTGCACCCCGATATAGTGGAGGACAAATGCTTGCTGCTTCTCCGATTATGTCTTGCACTGGAAGTTCTTTTTGTTCGTGTGTGATGCTTCAAGCTTTTTTTTTAGGTTCATGGTGGATACTCAACAACTAGATTGAAAATTTTCACAATTAGGCAGTAGTAAAAGGCTAGTTTGTATACATTTGTACTAAATTTGCGTCTTCATCTGATCAGTCGTCATAAATGGTTCATGCTGAGCCTTAGAAAAGAAATTCACGAAAATTGTATCATGCAGCGTGGTTCTAAGAACTAAATTTTAGTCATTAATTCAAGAGACATGTGGACGGTTTGCTAACTAGATCATTCTTAAGATTTTAAATTGAAAGATTTAAAGCAAAAGAAAATTGTCCCTATAGGAGCCTACTTTTGAGGCATTGCCTGAACTAATTGTACTCCTCTAAATTTGATTATTCTATAAAAGCAATTCGCTTGACAAATTGACGAAACAATGGTTACACTTATTTTTACACCTCAGCTTAAACTACGAGACATTGACCTGCTGGGGACAGCGACGAGGGCTGGACGGTGGTGAAGAGGTTGACAAACTCATAGACTAGGTGGAATCAGAGTTTGTGGCTTTCTAGCTATCTTCTGCACAGAACATCTGATGATAATTTGGCTCTTTCTATCGTTTTCCCACCAGTGCTTCGCCAAATTTATTATAAAATGACATTACAGCTTTGCCCTTTTTCGATAACTTATTTATATCTTAGGTTAACCTGAAGCCTGAAGCCTAAGGTCCATGACCAAGTGAAAATCAAGTAGACCATTGATTCAGTTTCACCGAGAAAGATGCAATTGAAATGAAAGCCAAAAAGATTTGAGGAAAGAAAACAGAGAAGGCAGGACTGTACCTTCGGACCCGTCACTTCTTTCAAGATGCCGATTGATACTTGGGAGTGACATCTCCTTCGACCTGAACACTTTATGCATAAATACCCACTATTTTCCAGGAAATGGAGAATGCACTCTAAACCTTTCCTCCACTCTTGAAAAGCATTTGCACAAGCTTTCTATCCATTTGGTTTGCCCTTTTTTGATGGGGGTGGGGAGTCGTTTAAGTTTAGTCTCCGTTTTACTTTCTTGTAATTGGGATTTTTGTTGGACATCAATCCAATGAAAAGGAGAAAATCTTATTTTACTCATTAAATTGTACAAATTTCTCTGAATATAATAGGGATACACCAGCTTTCATTTCACATGCGTGTTTGAGGACTTATAATTGGTCCACAACGATGTATTCTTTATGGTTTTAGTACTGTAGGGATGTATCAGTGTACGAAAAAAGAATGTAACTTTACCTTTACACTAAAGTTTGTCCCTGGTGGGTGCACAGATAAAGTTTGTTCATATCATATTAAGCTTACTTACTTTTTTGATTTAGTTCTCTCCAGGACAGAATTTTGATTATAAGTTGGGGACAAAGTTTAGACCCTTGTGCCAACCCTAAAGTTAGAGCGCCAATCAAGATACCCTCATTAATTGATAAATGAATAAAATCTCGTTTAACATGCTAATGATTCTGGGGTGTGCGCCAAAAAAGATTAGATGCTAATGGAAGAAGATGACCATTTGGAAAGAAAACGGAAGATCAATTATTGCCACATACTTAAACTTATTTAATTAAAGAAGAAGAGTTCATTTTGCCACTTTGGGCCGTTATTTCACTTCTCTTCTTTTTGACTCTCTTTTTAACTCTTATAGAAGCCTAGAATGCCCCCCCCCCCACAGCCAGGGGCAATGAATAAAGAATTACTCCCTAACATTAAGAAAAAGAAAAAAAAAAAAAGGAGACGGGATAGGGAACATTGATGTATAGTTGTTCCTTTGCTGTCGGGTCCTCTCGGTTTGCACACATCAATAGATAAGGACCCTCTTCCATTCATCGTCAATGATGGGTGAACTGGTCAGGATATTTTGGGTTGTTTGTGCTTGTTTTTCAGCCATCAATATCGTTGGTGCAACTTGCCAAAAAAGTAAAAAGGCCTTGCCTATATATATATATATATATATATATATCCTGTCTATTAGGCCCATAAATGGTAGACCAAATTAGGTCTTAATGATTCCATGCTTTAATATGTGCACACATAAACCCAATTGAAAAACTCAATGAAACCCACATATATAGCAGTAGCAGGCCTTTTCTTTCTAATCTAAACCATATCCGTCATGGACCACCCTGTGGTAAAATGAAGTGTAGACTCTTTTTTTTTTTTTTTTGTGGTTGGGGGGGGTGGGTTTTTGGAAATGCTAAGCCATAAAATCATCTCAACTACCCAATTAAACTATTTTTGGAGTTTTCGTACAGGCGCGGGAGAGGATGTGTTGGGTTCAAAGATGGAAACTAGAAAGAGGCTTGAAAGGGAATGATGTCAAACCATCGCCTATGAACAATTAATTGGTAGGAGTCTGGCGTGGGGGATGTTGCGGTTGGATGGTTCTTGCAGGGTCTAGTGATTTGGCACACAGCCTTCTCCAATTTGACGTTCTACCATCTCTGGGTCTTCCTTTTTCCTCATGCTTATGAATTATGGGGGATTGGTGTTAATTGTTGGCATAAATGTTGGCGATTATCTTCTCTCCAACGGATTCTTGACGTCGTAGCAGTCGATCGAATCCCGCTTCCTACTTCCCGCTCAGAGTACTTGCCGGTCAAACCGATTCTGATAAGATAATACTTGTTATCACTTAAAATAATAAATAATTTGATATATATTTTTATAATAAATTTAATAATATGTAAATTTTATAAATATAATAATTGATATATACAGATCTTAATTTAAAATTAAAAAAAAAAAAAAGTAAAAACATTTGTCTCATTAACTTGAATGCATCCATCTTTCTGATTCTTTTTAATAGAAGCAGTGGATTTTTGAAATGACATTACTGCCCTTTCAGCTATTTTCACTTAAATTTGATCTGGGCAGTCATGTCATCTCATTTAATCACCAGCCACCATTACCAGCGAATGTGGCGGCGGGAGTGCCCGGTTACCACCAGACCCGCAGCACTTCAGCCCACTCCACCGGCCACGCCAGGACAAGAACCGCCGGCAGAAATGGCGTTCCCAGAATTTTAAATTCAATTAACCAACATAAACCACGAAGTGACAAACAGAGCTATGTATTTTGAACTCCTCCTCTCTCTTAAGTCACCTACTCTTGGCCTCGCCGGCCATCGTCAATGCATTATCCCATTTGTCTCACACGCTTCTGAGAATCTTTTCATCTCATAATAAAAATGTACCAATCAGCTTGGCCTTTTCTCTTTGCTCACTTTCGCTTCTGCTCCTCCTCATGGACTCCTCTCCGCTTCCCGCTCTTTTGCTCGTTTTCGCGTTCTCCGCCTTCTTCTCCTCCGCTCGGTCCTCGACAATCGGCGTCGATTACATCTCCTCCTTGCTCCAGATCCAGGACCGCGAGCGAGCTCCTCCTTCCGTCCAAGTCTCCGCCGCTCGAGGCGTCCTCCAGCGGCTGCTCCCTTCTCGTTCTTCTGCCTTCGAATTTCGAATTGTCTCTAAGGTATTCTTGTAGCTCAATAATTTGTCCATACGTCGCTTGACGGATATGTATTCTGCGATAATTTGACAGAGTCGTTTGTTTTGATAACAGGAGAAATGTGGCGGAGATTCTTGCTTTGTGATCGAGAATCATCCTTCCTTTAGTGGAACGGGAGCTCCGGAAATTCTGTAAGTCATTTGTATCGATGCTATTTTCCATACATTGATGGTAAGCGTGGTGCAGACAACAAGCAATCTTATGAATTATGATTATATTTGTATGTTTTGGGTGGCCGGCAATTAGCATTTCTGGATTTACTGCGGTGGAAGTGTTGGCTGGTTTGCATTGGTACTTGAAGTATTGGTGCGGTTCGCACATATCATGGGACAAAACTGGTGGTGCGCAACTTGACTCAGTGCCTCCATTAGGTTCTATGCCCCGCGTTGAAGATGATCGTATCGTGGTTCAGAGACCCATTCCTTGGAATTATTACCAGAATGCTGTTACTTCGAGCTGTAAGTTTCTGTTATTGCTGCGTTTTTTGGTTTGGTACCTGAATATTAGGAGTAGACTTTCACGAGTTGCTGCCCATGGCTTCAATCTTTCGAGGTTGCTGTCTAACAAATGACATAAATTTGATATATGCATTTTGGAAGATTCTTTTGCTTGGTGGGACTGGAAAAGATGGGAAAAAGAAATTGACTGGATGGCTCTCCAAGGTGTCAACTTGCCATTAGCCTTTACTGGGCAGGAGGCTATCTGGCAAAAAGTTTTCCAGGTTCTTTTCCTTCCAGTGAACCTCATGTTCTTCAGTTTGAGCTCTAAAGTCTATAGTTTCAATTTATGTCTCTCACACAGTACTTTCAGTAGGACTAATTTTGTTTTTCTGTGAAGAAAACTTAGTTACCACTTGATTGATGCTTTTATTTCTCTAGTTATTGGATTAAGAGGAAAGATTTATTATTGTAAAGACAATCTGTTGGTGACTGGAATCTAGATACCTGTCGCTTGTATTTTCCACTTTTACTTTAATCTAAATGATGGGATTTGGGGATGCATGTCACTTATATAACTCTTTGCATGTGGGTCTGAATCTGATAAATGATGAGTTACGTGTGGCGTTATTCCTTTATTTTATCATTGTCCACAACCCAAAAACCTCGTCTCTCCCTCTCTCTCTCTCTCTTTCAAAAAATCCCAAAAATATAAATTTGTACAGCAAAGAAAGGAAATATGGAGGAAAAAAAAAAAAGAATCATCTTACCTTTGTGATTCTGTTTAACCCTATAGATCACGTGCCAAAATATTGCTCTACATGGGCTGCAAGCTGCACAATTACAAAGTTCCAATATTCTACCCCCTTAAATTCTTGACAAATTTTTTGTTAGATTTGTTATGCATCGTGGGCAACAACTGTGGGAACTTACCAGGTGTGGACTGCTTAGAATTTACCCTTTCTTTGATATTGTCTATCTTGGCATATGTTCTAATGATATGTTTTTCACTTCAGGAGAAATTCAATATGAGCAGAGCAGATCTAAATGAATTCTTTGCAGGGCCTGCATTTCTTGCATGGTCACGTATGGCAAACTTGCATAGGTAAGCATATAGACATTGAAAGAGTTACTTTAACTTTGAAAGAGAGGAAAAAGGAAATCCTTTTCACTTGTTGGCCCACATTTGTATTTTATGCTGACCAAGATGAATAACTACTTTTCTCTCAAAGTTGTGATGTTGTTTCGAGCTCTTCATCCTTTTGTAGTGCACTTTTTGGTTCACTTAACTTTTAAGACCTATTATGACATAGATGTACTTAACTACAGTCCTACCATGACAAGCTCTTCAGAGTCTTTGGATAAAGGGCATTCTTCTCAACTGCTTGGTGTCTTTTTCTTGTACTAATATTGCTTTTTTTTTTTTTTTTTTTTTTTAAAGCTGGGGTGGACCACTACCACAAAGTTGGCTTGATCATCAGCTAACTTTGCAGAAGAAAATACTTGCAAGGATGTATGAACTTGGAATGACTCCAGGTACAGGTTTTCATTCAGCATTTTGTTCATAAGGTGCTTACTTTTGAGCAAGATACCAATTTAGTCTTCATGTTAGTTGCATTCAATGCAAATAAGAAAATCCTTATCAGATTCATTTGCTTTTTCTAAAAAGAAAATTTTGGCTTTTTTCTTTGAAACATAATAAATGCAGGATTATTCTTAACCATTTTGTGATGCAAATGGCCAAAAAAAAAAATCTTGCACTCTCTTTTCTGGCTTCAGTTAAAAGCAGTGCCTGAAATGCTTGGATCTGCTTTTCAGTCCTTCCAGCATTTTCTGGAAATGTTCCTGCGGCACTAAGAAAGATATTTCCATCAGCAAAGATAACACAATTAGGAAATTGGTAAGTGCTGCAAGGTGCTAGTTAACTTTGGCTCTAACACAATCTTCTGCTTAACACTCTAACATGGATACGAGCTGTAACAATTTTCTGGTTTCTGGAACGTTCTAACATTAATATGGGTCATTGTCACATTATTGTGAGAAAACCAAGACTCCACAACCTCATATGGCTTTATTTCCTGCTTTAGGTTTTCAGTCAAGAGTGATGCCAGATGGTGCTGCACCTATCTTCTTGATGCAATGGACCCATTGTTTGTTGAGATTGGAAGGGCATTCATTCAGCAGCAATTGAGAGGTATAATTATCTGAATCATAAAATTACTTTAGGTTTAAAATGTGAATCCTTTGCAAATTGATTGATGTTTTGCAATTATCATTTGATCAGAGTATGGAAGGACAGGCCACATATACAACTGGTAAGGCAGCTTTTAATCTGACAACTGTTTTTCAGTAATGTCTATACTCTAAATTAGTCATTTTATCCTTTTTGAATTTTGTTGGCTTGGCAATGGTAATTCACTTATCTCTCTCTCTCTCTCTCTCTCTCTCTTTTTTGGCTTTCATTTTATGCATCATGGATACCAGTGTTGTTCCTTAAAATATCTGTTTGATAATCTATTAAACCATGCAGTGACACGTTTGATGAGAATACTCCGCCTTTTGATGATCCAGAGTACATATCTTCATTAAGTGCAGCAATCTTTAAGGGAATGCAAAGTGGTGATAGTGATGCTGTCTGGCTGATGCAGGTGAGGGAATAATAGATGTAAAATTTTCCAGGTTTCTATTATCAAGCTGCAATTGAAATTAGCAATGTCCAATCCAATGCAGTTAGGCACTTTTGCAAACACTGACAGGCCCTTCTCTTTTGCATATGTAGTGTATCTTCCAAATTTCTGGTTGATTAACAGGTAAATTGAGCTTGAATTTAGTGTGGCATTCTAATTCGTTCCCTTATCCTGCAGGGGTGGTTGTTTTTATATGATCCTTTCTGGAGGCCTCCACAAATGAAGGTGATTTTTGAAGCTAAGATCATTTTGGCTCCCCTTAAACCAATTACAGCATACTGTTGTTATAGCATTTCTACATTTGCATGCATATACATGCACAAGTAAATCCCTTGTGTATCCTTTGAGACACAAATTAATCCCTTTTGTCTTTGAAATCTGCATTGTAGTAATTGTTTTACAGTTAACACGCTCCTTCTTGTGCCACCTTTGAAGTATCAGCATTGCATTGTTTTTGTAACTGGTAATTATTTTGGTCTATGCAACCATGACTTTTTCCAGGCACTTTTACACTCTGTTCCTTTGGGGAAGTTGGTAGTCCTCGACCTGTTCGCCGAAGTGAAACCCTTATGGACCACTTCAGAGCAGTTTTATGGTGTCCCTTATATATGGAAAGTTTCTTTCATTTCTGATGGTTGATGATATCTTGCATTCAGCTATATTGTTTCTGCTCATATAGAAATAACATTTTAGCCGTTGTTGTTTAATTTCAGTTGAGATACTTCCTAAAAACGCCAATGTAATTGCAATGAGATAACTGAGTCCATCTCTCATAACATATAAAGCTGCTTATGAAGTTAATATTTTGAATCTTTGTCATGTCACACATGTTAGTCTTGGACATGTCAGTTGTCTAACTCTTTTGTACTTCTACAAGTTAATTGTAGCCAAAACAATTGAGTTTTTTTTTTTTTCTGCCTGGGGGAGGATATTTATGTTTAGTTTCTTTTTGATTTTTGGTTTTCTGATTTACAGGTGTATGCTGCATAACTTTGCAGGAAACATAGAGATGTATGGAATTTTAGATTCAATAGCTTCTGGACCAATTGAGGCTTGTACAAGTGAAAACTCAACGATGGCAAGTCAATTTGTTCCAATTATTATCTGATTTTAGGATTCTGCAATATTGTAGTCTGGAGACTCACAGTTCATGATACTGTTGCAGTAAATTGTGCTTCCGTGGCATGGATCTTGACCTTTCTTTTTGAAAATTTCTGTCTACCAATCATTCACGTTCATTATTTTATGGCTTTATGTAATATTGATCTTATTTTTTATGTTTACTTGTATGAAGGTTGGAGTTGGAATGTCAATGGAAGGTATAGAGCAGAATCCTGTAGTTTATGATCTCATGTCTGAAATGGCCTTTCAGAAGGACAAGGTCAATGTCAAGGTAGGGAAGATTGGTCTTTAAATCTCAGTTCTAAACTTGTTTCTTATTTTCTTACTATGCCATGAGTGAATAAAGGAACCTGAGAAAAGCCTTTCTTAGGAGAACATATTCTTTAGCTAACAAAGAAAGTCATTGTTTCGTCCTCTTGCTTTAGTAAGTTCTGGTAAGGTATCATTTCACTTCAATTCCTTAGTACAGATTGAGGATTGCATTCCTACGCTTGGAACTCAGATTTTCTCAACAACATATATTGGTCAAAGATTAATTGCCATACTTGTCTTACCAATGAAACTTTCTGATTTCTACTTTTTTTTTTTTTCATTTTACAACTTCCCCAGCTCATTTTCTCTGTTGATGGAATGCATGATTAGGCACACTTAGATGCTAATATTATGGAAGGTAAATATGCCTCGTGTTAGCCATCTCAGCTTAGACATTTGAGGTACCTTCTGTTTTGGCTTACATGGCCTCACAGTTTGGTTCTGCAAAAGGTTCCTCACATGGCTAAGATCTTGGCCACACTTACCAACTGAGTGTCACCTTAGAAGATATTCAACAAAATAGCGGCACCTGACATATTTATTGCATTTGTCTGGCCTTCATAGTTTTTGCAAGCTTATTTGAATCATATTCATTAACCTCCAAGGTTATCAGTTTAAAGTTGTCTTCTTGCAATGGTCTGTAAAATTGTGCCAGTTTACTTAGCTGCTGAAAATTTTCTCCCGGTATTCACTTTCAATGTCAAGTGTTTCCTGGAAGTGCTATTTTCTTGTTGTCAATGCAAGTATGTTGAAGTGCCGTGTTTTCCATACTCTTTTACGTTTTTTGTTATTCACAAATTTGGAACCCATGAGTAACATTGGATATTTGTTAGAGGCTACAGTTGTGCTAACTCATCCTCCTTCTAGGCATGGATTGATCTATATTCAGCAAGACGTTATGGTCGTTCAATTCCTTCAATGCAAGACGCTTGGCATATTTTATATTACACAATTTACAATTGTACAGATGGTGCCTATGTAAGTACCTAACTTATTGCTCTAGCATTTTGTTTTCCACATTAAAATTTGATGCTTTCTTAATTATCATACAGCACTAGCCTTTTTATCTCTTCAATTGTCAGAATCATGCATATGCAGTATCCTATATCATATTATGTTTTCCTATCTTTACAAGGGCATGATCAGCAAATTCAAAGTATGCTTAGTAGTGGGATGCTATACCTCATATTCATGAAGAATATGTATGCATCTTGCCTTCTGTTGGATTTTTTCTATTTCCAATATTTGCTAAGGCCTTTTAATGCCCTGCCCAAGAGTGATGCGATAATGGAACCATAAAGTGTCTTGACGTTTCTTCTTGTCATTGCACTCATAATGAATACAGTTTCTCAATTCACGTGATCTTAACATATAATGTTCGAACAGGACAAAAATAGGGATGTGATTGTAGCATTCCCTGATGTTGCTCCATCCTCTATTTTGGTTTCACCCCAAAGTTACTATGATAATGGCAAACCAGTATCAACTACACTGTTCCTGAAAGAAACTACTGATTCATATGACCAACCTCACCTATGGTATTCAACTTCTGAAGTTCTACATGCATTAGAACTTTTCATTGCAAGCGGAGATGACCTTTTAGGAAGTGACACATACAAGTGGGTATCTCCACAATTGGTGTTTTTCTATTCTAAAATTATTTCCAGTTACTTTTTGGGTATCTCCTTGTAGTTTATGCTTTTTCATATTAATTCCTGTGGTTCTTCCATTTCGTCCTCAGTTATGACTTAGTTGACCTAACAAGACAAGCTTTGGCAAAATATGCAAATGAGCTGTTCTTGAAAGTCATAAAAGCATACCAGTTAAATGATGTCCGTGGAGTTGCTTGCCACAGTCAGAAGTTTCTGGAACTTGTGGATGACATGGATGCACTTTTAGCATGCCATGAAGGGTTTCTACTGGGGCCTTGGTTAGACAGAGCAAAGCAGCTTGCTGAAGATGAAGAACAAGAAAAACAAGTTAGTGTTTTTCTTAAGCCACAATTTACTTTAACATTACAAAGATGAAGCATTCTCTCCATTTTTTTGTTACCATGATTTATTTTGAAAATGCAGTATGAATGGAATGCGAGGACTCAGTTAACTATGTGGTATGACAACAAAGAGGAGGAACCAAGTCTTCTTCGTGACTATGGTACAAGAATACTTGACTGTTGTTTTCATCAATCATGCGTGATTTACAGGCTCTTGAGAATTTTGTCTTTGTCATGAAAACTTGGGCAAACTGTGCCATGTGTCTATATATTTTGTCTTCAAAAGGACATTGGAGCATGCCATCTGAATTCACTTTCTTAATTTGTGTTTGTTGCAGCAAACAAATACTGGAGCGGTCTTCTGCGAGATTATTATGGTCCCCGAGCAGCAATATACTTCAAATATCTAATTGAGAGTTTGAAGACTGGTCACAGTTTTCAGTTGAAGGATTGGCGCAGAGACTGGATAAGGCTTACAAATGACTGGCAGAAAAGTCGCAGCGCTTTTCCTGTGCAAAGCCATGGAAATGTGCTGAACACGTCTCGATGGCTGTATGACAAGTACTTGCACGGGCTTAGTTCATACGGTTGTGAAGTAAAACGGTCACAGTACAGGCTTTCAAATTAATATACTTATCATATCAGTTGTATTTCTGTGGCTTTTGATGCGTATGATCGTGGGTGGTTTAAACTCGTGATTGATTGTCAGAAAGGCAGAAGCTGTATGATTGACTAATGCATGTTTAAATTGTTGGCACAGCCCTATAATTGCCTGATACGTGCTTGGCTTGCTGGGGATAGATTCTTGTAAGCTATCATGGTAACGCCATTACTTTATGCACATTGGCCATGCTATCACTTAGCAATAGGATCCTCGTAGCAGATTCCCAATTTGAGCTTAGGGGGGTTGTCCTTGTCCATGAATCAGTAGAGAATGAATAAGTTGCTACAGAATCGGTCACCTGAAACGGGCAAAACAATCCTTTAGCCCGGGCTTTTTGAAGTGCAATACGATAGATGCAATGGGCTATGTTGCTGGGCGGTTGAGCTGCAAAAATTAGTGCAGGTTGCTCGAAAGGCCCACAGGGAAAAGATTTGTTTTTATTTGTCGGGGAGGCAAAGAAGTGAAAACAGAAATTCTGTCATGCAAAGCAGTTCAATGCTTGAGAATATCTACCCCAGAATATTCAGTGACGAATCCTTCCTCTTTTTTTCTTTTTTTTTATAATTATAATTACTTATAATAAGAAATTTGAACACCAGATTCACTGAAAGTTGGGGGAGGGGGTGTATGGTTATAACCTCATTGGTTGTACTGAAATGGGGTTTTCTTTGAAAAGCTGTTAGTCTTGGCGTTGAACTATCTGTGGTCCAACAAATCGTCGGCCTTAAATAGGGTGAATTTCCCTTGGACGTGGCATTTGGTAACGGCACATGCACATTATGTGGCATGGAGAAAAAATTAACAAAAAAGAAGCTTCTTTTTCTCTTACAACTGTGTTTTGTGAGAAAACGCTTGGAAAGAAAAGACTGAAAGAAGATGACCTTCAAAAAATCAAAATGGCGTCTTTTGGATATCTCCCGGGAAAAGAAAAGAAAAGAATATAAAAGTCAGCGGAAAATATTTAGTGAGGTCCACCCATTTGATGAGAAAAGTCAGAAATAGATTTCACATTTTCTGTCTCCTTTTTTTTTTTTAATTTCTTTGTTCTTCTTTTTCAGAACAATTTTCCCTTTACGTATTAGCAGAGTCATAATAAAGATCGGATATGGATCTTGACTCAATACCCTCGCACTTATTATTTTACGTCTTACTCTCATGTATATATATATATATTTTTTTTCATTTTTTCAACTCCTTATTATTTTATACTACATGAGAAGCATGATTATTTTTTTATAAACATTAATTTTCAATTTTTCTATCTTCTCATCATATCCAAACCAAAATATATTTTTTTTATTTACTTTTTTTCTCTTTCATTTCTAACTTATCAAAACAATAAATTGGAAAAAAATCATGTTCTTTTTCTTCATTCTCTTTCTTTTATATATATTACAATTTATTTTGCACCTCATTTTAAATCCAAACACAACATTAATTAAGCAATAAAATAGGAAGAGCTACGCGTGGGGAAGCTTCTTGGACCAGGTGTGGGGTCCAGTTTTTTTCGGTATCACAGCCTTCCGAAACCGAAAAGGGAGGGAAGATTCATTCGTCTTCCCAGAGGCTTTTGAAGCCCCGTATGCCGAGGCACGGGGCACAGTCGTAGGCTGTGACGTGCGCACGAAACTTCTTCTAAATTCAAGGTAGGGACAAATTTAATCAATTAATTAATTAAAAAGGACGACCAAACTGTCGATCCTTCTGGAAGTTTCTTTTTGAATTTACTGCTCCGCCCTCCTTCGACAATGTCAAAATCCATCGTCAACAAATCACAATATTCTGTCAAACTCATTCCTTATCCGAAATTTGAAAGAAGAACCATTGTCACATGTCAATTTGCATCATCAACAATTCACAATTTCTTTTCTTTTTTCAACCTCGTTTCTTTTCTGAAATTTGAAAGAAGAAGAATTGTCACACGACGATGCCTTGAAAACCTGACCAAACCAACCAGTTCAACATAAGAAATCCGCCCGATGTCTGCTCAAAGTTCAGCCTCCAAATTTGATTGTTTGAAGATTGGCCACAAAACGGGGCAAACCAACTAATTCAACTGCGAACCGATTAATCGGTCCGATTTTTTATTTTTTATTTTTATATTTTTGATTGGGATCCAAAATCACAACATTTTAACTTTTAAATCCGCTCAAATCAACCATTATTAGGGCACCTTGGACTGATTTGGTAATTGAAAAGGTTGGACACTAACACTAACACTAACATATTGTGTTTGCATGCAATGTGGAACTTCCTCTCACTAATTTTACAAAAGTTTGCAAATCTCACGTGACTCCTGAATCTATCTCTCAATTATTTTTTCATGTTTGTAAGCCATTAATGTATATAAGGCTTTTTTGTATTTTATGAATAGACTAATTTTCTTGTATTGAAATATTTTTTTATTTTAATAAATGGTAATACATACATTATTTTACATAAAAACATGTAAATTAATGCTTAGTTTATTTAATTTAAACTATTAATTATTATATTAATTAATTCTTTCCACTTATAATTGATTCAATTATGAAATTTTAATAATTAAATTTCTTAAATATGATATAATAATATATTTAACACTGACATATTGTATATTATATGAAAATAAAATTATATATATAACATATAACATGACAACAAATATATAATGTAAAAATAATCATTAAAAATTTTATATACACACGTTGTATTAAATGCATTATATACGAAAATCATCATACAATATGCAATGCATATTGTATAATAATTTTTCACTTTTTTAAATTTTTATTGTACATTATATATATATATATTGATAAAAAAAATAAAATAAAATAAAAATTTCGCATGGAAGCTACCATTGCGTCTGCTCCATCAAATCCTCGCAGCTACGTAATCACAATCCTAATGGTACTTGGCTTCCCAGAGATTCCCGTTACTTGGACGTTATATAAACCCTCTTCCTGCCAATCTCTCCCCCTACACTCCATATCAAGAAAGTCAAGAATTCAATATCTACTCTTCCCTTTCATTCTTTCTGTCTCAACGTAAAACTCTTTTCTTCGCCTTTTTGTGTTTTTTCTTTTTTTTTTTTTTTTGGGATCCGATATATTTTCGTTAGGGAATTAAATCAAGAATGAATCGGAACGGCTCTTACGGGACATCATGGGCCGACCAATGGGACAGCGGCGCGGATCCTCTTCCCTATCATTCGGGCAAGAACGGCGGCGGCGGCAGCAGCAACTCGTCGTCGGCGACGGAGAAGTACAAGAAAAAGATTGGAGAAGGGCTGGGAAAGACAAAAGCGGTGGCTTCAACTGGGTGGAAAAAGGTCAAAGTAGGCACCTCCGTTGGCGTCCAGTGGATGAAAGACAAGTATCACAAGACTACCCATAAACATTGATTCCATGTCTGTTACAATAGACGTATCCATAGCTTCTGTGTCCGAATCTCAGTTTCTGGTTCTCTCTTTCTTTATTTTCTTTTTCTTTTTTTTTTCATGGTACAGGAGAGCATATAGGATACATGTATACGTATACTTGAATGATTTTTTGTAGATTAATTTGTGTGCGTTTCAATTATTATTATTTTAAAAAGGAAAGAACTTTTTATAGATCAATTTGATATGTGATGGTTTTCTTCTCTTTTAATTCATTTGGGATGGTTTCCAACATACTCAAAAAAAAAAAAAAAAAAAAACATAAAAGTTAAACAGATGTATGTGGCGTGAAATGCATCCGGAATGGCTTCCTTATTTTTGGGGTTTTTGGTTTTTAGCTAACATGTGAAAACAAGTTAGAGTTTTATTTCGATTTCAATCGTAAAAGTTGGAATAGATCTTCAGCCTCCCCAACCCCCCGCCAACCTTTTCTGTAGACCATGTAGCCCCGCCATCCAGCTTTTTTTTTTTTTGGTACAATTTTTGTTATACCGTAGTCCTTGATCCAATGGTGACGACAACCGCCTATTGAAGGTTCCTTTCGTTTTTTTTTTTTTTTTAAATCAGAATCTTCTTCTGACCTTGAGAATGGCAACGGCCAATGGGAATACCGTTGTCTCCAAAGATACTAAAAGATCAAACCCCTCGAGGCATTCAACAATTAAGAACCGAATTTTGCATTAAAGGGCTCAAGCTCCCCTTTTTGGGTGTGAAGTGGGGAGTTTTTTTTTTCTCCTTTTGGTTATAAATTAAAGGATTTGCTCTGCCAAAAATATTCTGAATAACATGAAAACGCTTCACTCCGTATGTAGTTAGATAACATGAAAACCATATTCGAGTCAAGAGTTAAATAGTCGCTCGTAACTTGTAAAATCTAAATAATCTTCCCAACAGTTGAGCTCAATATTACATAGTGCCACTTTATTCCCACTGAGTTTGGCACGCACGGAATTTCTCTTTTTCATTTCTCAGAAAAACCCCTTACAGCTTTGATGGAGATTGGTACCAATTCCATCGTTCATCCGAGATATACTGAGTGACCTGCTTCACGCTGATGTAATTCTCAAGTCCCCTGGTTGAGAGAAAGAGAGACAGGGAGGTAGAGAGAGGTCAATGTCTGCTAAGGCTAGTCCATGATGGTTTGATAAATTTTGGATCATGCTTCATACTAGTAGTTGTCTATCTATATATTTATTTATTTCACATGATAACCGCACGATTCTCTTTGTCTATGTTATTTAAATATCGCTAAGCATTTGGGAAACATACCATTCTCCCAGTTCACGCCCAAAACCACTGCGTTTGATGCCTCCCCATGGTGCATGACAGAAGCATGGCTGTGAACAATTGATCCATACAATACCTGCCCTGAAAGCCTGTAAATAGGGAACCAAGAAACATCAGATTACAAAGTAGGTGTGCCTCCAAATGATTATGTTGTAATTATTTCACATCAACTTTTGATACTTCTCACCTGGGTTATACGCTCACACCTTTCCAGATCATTTGATATCACAGCAGCACCTAAACCATACCTGTCGAACACAAATAAAGTCAGAATAAATATCTGCAGCCGAAATATAAGCAAAAAGTCAAGAACCAAAAATGAAGGGAAAAGAAGATTTAAATAAGGTAGCAAGGAAATGACAACATCCAAAAAGGAAAGATAGTGCTAAGAAGCATTTAAGCTCATCCATCATTACTGCAATAATACGAATCAACTCACTGCGTGTCATTTGCCAGGTCAACAGCTTCTTCTTCAGTACTAAATGTTTTGATGCACAGGACAGGTCCAAAAATTTCTTCTCGCCAGATCTCCATGGAGGTACTTACGTCACTAATGATGGTTGGTTCAATATAGAATCCCTTATCTAAATGCTGCATTCATTAGAACAAATAATTTAAACATTCTGGTGGATTTGAGTCATGGCAATGACATCAATGAAAAGCTGGAATCACAAATACCTGTGGACAAGACCCACCATACAAAATAGTTGCACCTTCACTCTTTGCATTCGAGATGAATTTCATTATTTTATCATACTGCAGCAACAAATTAAATAATCAAGAAAAATTAAACCCTTAATTGCTCGGGACAATGAAAATTTTCAAGTAATTGTGGCATGCATTTGAAATCATTAGTTCTATGACCAAATCAGATTACATTGGCAACAAGATTAATTATTCCAACAACTCACAATCATGGAGAACTGTGGAGACATTGCTCATCACATTGCAGCAAAATTTCCTTCACAACAGAAACAACACCACACATGCTGAATTAACAAAGATGAAGAGTTTTTAACAAACTTTCTTACCTGCGCTTTACTAACAACTGGACCAAGCTTGCAATCCTCTTCCAGAGGATCTGATATTTTAACATTTTTGCACCATTCCACAAGCCTATGTACAAATTGCGTTGCAATGCTTTCCTGACATAGCAGAGAAGAGTTCTCGGACAAAGAAATTTGAGAACATAGTATCATGTGCAATACAAATAAATTCATGGCAGCAGATACTCTTTCAGTTTTGAAAGTTTCTTTTCATTAAATCCTTAGGCAAGTTTTTCAGCATATGGTGGTAATTTTGCTTGGTGTAGAGCTTTCTGTAGAACATTTAGGGCAAAAATGCCAGCTTAAGACTTCAATTCTCAGCTGGAATAGAAGTAGGTGCTTATGAAGTGGAGATTACAAGCCCCATTTTTCCTTCCTGTTTTTTTAAGCAGATTAACTACTAGCCTTCTATATATGCAGCTCCGTAGATCATTTGGTAAAAAGCATGCATCTCTTAGCCATATCATATCCAAATAATTATTTTAGTTTCTGCAGTACTCACTGCAGCTCACTGGATTGAGTTATGGTAGGCATTTCGACTTGTCGGCTTTAAGCTTAAAATTGGTTAACTAGCTTTCCCCTTTGGCAAACAGCTTTTCAGACCTTGGTTGAATACTATCAGTTGCTCAGGATTACCTGACAGGAACTTTGGTTTATTACTATTCTGCATCAAATGCATTGGCACAGCACTTACATGCAGAAGAAGGCGGGATGTTGCACTGCATATCTGGCCATTTGTCCAGAAGCAACCAAACATGGCCCATTCAATTGCTGTTGATTCAGACAATTAAAAACATTAGCATGCATACCAATGCCTACAAAGCATATGCTTGCTTTCTCCATGCAATGGATCTGATATGCTGAATCTTATTATTCACAGGTTACTTGTGATAAATGAAATATAACAATCAAAGAAATATAGGCACTCAAAAAGTGAAACATGTCTTTTACAAGGAACTAACCCTTATCAATGTCGACATCATCAAACACAACAAGTGGACTTTTCCCACCAAGCTCCATAGAAACAGGCTGCCATGCAATAACATATCACAACTAACCTTATTTACCAGAAGAGTTAAGTATTCAGAGGAAAGGACTGCCCAAAAACAGAGATATACCTTGACTAATTGAGCTGCAGCAGCCATTATCTTACTTCCTGTGTCTGTGCTTCCAGTAAATGCTATCTGTTAAGAAGGAACTTATTATCTTTAAGAGCATGAAAGCTAAAAAATTCAAATGTGAGATTAATCAAGACTGACAAGAAAGAATCTGCATCTAAGAAAATAAAAAAGGACTGAAAACCTTGTCAACATTGGGATGAGACGCTAAAGGAGCACCAGCTTCAGGGCCCAATCCCGTTAAGATATTGAGCACACCAGGGGGAAGTCCAACCTCCCTGCACACTTCAGCCAGCTCCAAACAGGTTCTGAAATTGAAAAGATTCTACTTGATAATAAAGCATGACTCAACAGCATCAATGTCGATCCAAGTTTAATTATACAAAGGACATACACAGATGCCAGTTCAGGTGGCTTTAATATGGCAGTGCAACCTGCAGCCAAAGCTGGAGCAATTTTCCATGTGGCCATCAATAGTGGGTAGTTCCTTAAATCAACATCAGAACAATCAATTCTTTGTTTCTCAGACACTGAATTGTCCATTAGCAAGTAACAACAAAGCTGATATTGGGTGTGATCAAGAATCCCACCGCAGGTTCCAAAAATAGCCACAGATACGGCAACACGCTTGTAAAACAGGCAAAAGATGCTCAGGGTAACAAATAGCAAGGCAATTAGCAAACATTAAAAAGAAGCAACATAAGAATGCTTCCAGAAATGCATAAAAAAAAAAAAAAAAGGCAAGAAGCCACTAAGGAATTGCATTAAAAACCAGCAAGTACCATGGGGTAATCAATCCAACAACCCCAATAGGTTCTTTTAGAACATGGATCTTAAATGCTGGATAGGGATGAGAAATAGGAGCCTTCTGCTTTGCATCTAAACCTTCAGCAAGGTCGGCATAAAAATCAAAACATACAGCAACATCTTCCTGGAAAAAATGAGAACAGATATGAGAGGCACACCACAACTGATGCAAAGATTTTGATGCAGTTTCAAACTTACAATGTCCGCCACTGCTTCAATCCATGGTTTTCCACAGTCAATAACTTCAAGTTTTGCCAGTTCAAGTTTTTTCTCTGTTACCTGCAACCAAGCAAATATTGAAGCAGTTAAAACTCAATATATCAGCAGGAAAACATGCTTGCATATGCTAATCAACATTTTCTTTTGGGAGGTGGTTTTCAATGTTTATGCTTTAAACAAAAGAAAAGGCTTTATCTTTGACACACTGTCAGTACAGTGAATGCAGAAGACAACATTTTAGCCACCACTGAATTTAGTGCTCTCTGATGGTGCCCTTCAAATAATTTTGGCCAAAGAACATAAACACTCAACAGTATCCATAGTTTCTAGCAATACTGCACTGTCAGCAACTCAGCATACTAAATGTGGAAGACAATATTTTAGCCATCAGAGAAACTATTGCTCTCTGATGGCATTCCAATCCGAGAAAATAAACCCTCAATAATATCCACGGTTTTCAGCAATAATGGCCAAGTAGTTGATCCAAGAAATTCTTAGCATTTTGGAGACGAACAATTTTCAATATTTAAACATAACAGTGACAAATGGAACTATCTGATAACTATTTGAAAATTGGGTCTTATTTGATCCAGTAAAATAAGCTCAAACATCCAAGTTCAGCCAAAAACAAAAAGGAAGAAAATCTCATTTAATACCTTAGCAGCAATAGAGCGCAAAAATTTGGCACGTAACGCACCAGAAGCAAAGGCCCAATCTTTGCCTCCGTTCCTATTAAATGCTTTCCGGGCTGCATCCACTGCAATGTCCACATCTTGTGCAGTAGCTGCAGGAATATCACCTAAACCCATTTCCACAAAACTTCACAAAGTCAATTTCTTCTTTTTACTTTTTCTTTCTGTGCGGTTCTTGAATCTCTTTTACCAGATACAAATGGCAAGTCAAAAAAAAAAAAAAACTGCGACAGTGAAAAATTAACAGTACCCCCACTAAACCAAAACCGGAAAAGGAATAAACTGGGGAGAGATTAAAACAAAAAAAAAAAAAAGAAGTTTAAAAAGGTTAACGAGTAAAAGCAACGAAACGAACCGACGATCGCTTCGGTAGCAGGGTTGACGACGGTGATGCGTTTCTTGAGGACAGGCTCTCTCCACTCGCCGTCGATGAAAAGCTGCCGATTTGGGATGTGTATCGACATTTTTTCACTCGCTTCGATAATCAATCTTTCTCGTACCCTTTGATTGGTTGATTAGGGTAGATGCTGCTCTGTGCTCCGCCTCTTTTTGTCCTGTATTTTAAATATTTTTTTAATGATATCTGATCTGATGATAATAATGGTAGGCGAGGGTCCCAATGACGATTTTCTTTTTCCAAAGATAGTTATTTAATTAAATTTTATTAATATTTTTTTTTTAAAAAAAAAAAACCACTTTAATGGACTTAACCAAAACTGCTATTTCTTTCTTTCTTTCTTTTTGTTTTTTTATAGCAAAAAGTGAAGAATTTGGACATCACTCGAAATCATAGGAGCAGTCCATGGAGGCCAATCATTTTCCAAAAAAAATAAAAAAAAAAAAGAAGGGGAAAATTACAGACCCTATCTGCCAGCCAAGGCCCAAAATTGAAGCCCAGAGCCCACCTTCCTTCAAGTGACAAATTGTTGTCTCATAAAAAATAATATATTCTTTCTGCCTTCGTCCCTTTACAAAAGATAACGTTTGTGTCTTCTCAAATTGACCTTATGATATACTTGAAACTCCGTCTTTTTCCAATCTGCATCCTGTCAAATCACTATTTTTTGTTGTTAAGGAATAACGATGATTGGGAGAGAAAAATAAAAAATAAAAAGAGGTTCTCTGAAAAAATTTCAGTTTTTTTTTTTCTCATTGGCTACATATTCGAAATTAAATTAGTATTTTTATAATACCCAAAAGGTAATGCATTGCAAGAAAATGTATTTTCCTTTTTCTACCACTTTTGTTATGTCCACCAATTTCTCAATATTGCGTTTTCCCCAATTATCCTAATTAAAAGATTTTTTTCTCCTTTTTCTTTCTTTCTTTCTTTCTTTATGTTTATGGAACGAACCTGACCTGCGCTATGCCGACTCAATTACAATGGAAACCAACATTTTAACCCCACGTTAACTGTCAAGTGAAATTTTTTAAGTGCTCAGAGTCTGCTGCCAGAGCAGATTAAATCTTCTGTTATGGTGGTGAAAAGTTCGTAGGGCCTTAACTATGGCAACAGTTTGACTAACGATGCCACCCACTCCATCCTCGACTTCATAGATAATAGCTAAAAATTGCAACGTTTAACAGCCCCAAGGATGATTTTGGGTTTTTCTTTTGTTGGGGGGGGGGCGTTGGGGAACCATTTTCTTTTTGGGAACAAGAACTAAGGACATAAATTCCTGGACATGTATCAATTTGACCAAGTACTAAATATAACATACTTTAGCTTGAAGTTAATTAAAGCTTCTGTAAAGAGAGAATTACATCTAGGCTAAGGTTGATTCACTAGTTCAATCTTTCCGAAAATTTGAAAATTCCACTTCACATCTCTAGATCTCTACTTGTATCTCTATGGTCAACTGCTGAAAACTTAACCTTCCACTGTGTATCATACTATGTTAGATGTGGCCGCCTACTTGCTTGAGTTTCATGGCAAAGACAGTTGTGAGCATCTGGCCACCGCCCCCATCTCTGGATGTACCCAATGCCAGTCTTTGAAGGGACGCAAATGATCAGTGACACCTATTTGATACAGTGATTTGAAAAGGATCATTTACCTTTCGGTTTTCATGAGTTCATCATAAATATATATTTGGCAATGAAGTTGCCGTGCACTCATTGGCTCAAAGTAAGAATTTTGCAGTCTAAAACGCAAGAATCAAGTGGGGTGGGGCAACACTGTTTCGTTATCAATCAAATAAAAGCTTTCCAATAGCAATTTTTTTTGTTGGGGAGGTGGGGGGGGGGGGGGGGCGGGGGAGATAATCGGCATAATATGTGAGCAGGGAGTTCTCAAGCTACCCGAGGACCCTTTTAGGTGAAATGCATTGCAGTCATTTGATGAGCACGTTTTATGCATAAGGCTGTCTGTATTCCTTGGCTTTTTAAAAAAAAAAAAAAAATTTGGAAGAAATTTGTTGTCTTTGGTTTTGAAAACAGACACCTCAATTTGGGATGGAGAATGTGTTATTGGAGTATTTCGGGCTGTTTTGGGAGAAACATACAGAGAAACAAAAAGGCTTTATTTTATGTTTATGTAATTTTACATTTTTTAAATTTAATTAATTTATTCATTTAATGATCAAATTTTATTCCATCATTAACTAGAATAAATTAAAATAGAACAAAAATATTTAGAACTAAATTAAAATGCCCCAAATGTTTAAAACCACATTTACAAAAATATTTTAGATTAAAAATATGAATATTTCCAAGCACATTTCATTTGTTTGTTTTTTTTTTCTTTTCCATTGTTAAGAGGCACTTTACAAGTGGATTTGGAATTTTTAATTACAGGTTATATAGCTTGTTATGACTCAAGAGCATGTACATTTAGCGGCACTTTGACTTAAGGTCGATTTGAGTTCTATACACACATACATCCGATGGAATTCATCTTCAAACAATTTCATTTGTAGTCTTTTATTTTCATCAGTGCGTTATTAAATAAAGTGCCTCCTCAGAAGGAAGAAAAAATAAAAAAAATAAAAGATTTAGGTGGTCCATCTTTTTTTCCTTTGAGTGAGAGTGTCGGTAGGAATGACGACTGATGTAATTTCAAACTTCCAATACTTGGCCTCGGCTTGTCTAAGAAGCCACTTCCGGCCGAATCTTACATCGCTTAACGGGGAAGAAGGAGACCTGGCTATTTATAAACAACATAAGTAATGTAAATTTTAATAAATTATTATTATTATTTTAAAATAATAATTTTATAATAATTAATACTCAATTTTATTTTAACAATTGTCACTTAATACTTAAGCAAAAAAGAATGTAAAATACGCTATAAGAATATTATTAAATTTAATTATATTAAATAAAAAAATTAAATTTTATAAATATAAATACTGCACATTATTTTTTTAAAAAATAATAATTTTGTAACATATTAATTTTAAAATTTAAAATAAAAATAGTAATACAATCCTTATATATTTTAGAATATTTATAATTATAAAATTATAAAATTTTATTTTTAATTGGTATGTAATTTTGTGATTTTTTTAGATTAGCTATTAGTAAATGATCAATTGACTATTATTATGTTAGAAAAAGTAATAAAAATATCTTTAAAATCATTAAACATTTTATATAAGTGTTTTCTTAATTATTCTTTATTAATTGATGCTACATAATTTCATAAATTTAACACAAAGAACTTGTATAGAATTATTGTTAGGTCTCATTTGGAAAATATTTTTAATAAAATTTAGAATAATCCTTATATTATTTTGAAAAAGACACTTTTTTTTTTCACATTTGTTATATCACTAACAATGTATCACATAATATAATTGACATCCCGCGACTTATTTTTTCTACGTAAGTAACATCACAAACTCAATCCATATGCACATCATTATATATATATATATTTATTTATTTATTTATTTTTTTAATTTTATTTTTTTCTAAAAACAAACAAAGAAGGATACCAAAAAAGAGACCGGCGGGTCCTACCATACCAAGCCTACTGAAAAGCTCCGTGAGGAGGGCAGCAGCAGAAGGAGCATCCGCGAAGTCACTGGCACTAATGACAGCCTTGGAAGCTTCCTAACCTTTTGTTTACTCAGCTTCTGTTTTTTTAATCCTTTCACCTCAACAACTCTCAATTTTACCCGTCAAAATGATAAATATCGCACACAGATGGAGAGGATAGTGATCTATCATTTTAGTATATAATTGGATTCATATTATCTTTTCACAGATCGCATGGTTTTTTTTTTCTTTCTTTCTTTAAAGAAGTGGGGGCGCCCTGTTTCTGTGTCTCCGTGGATTTAGATTGTTCTGTTGTGTTTTGGAAATCTTGGGTCGCGCTGTAGAGAGAACCATAGTTATTGGAGAGATTCGGGACTTGGGGTTTGGAGATCTGCAAAAAATGGTTAGCTCCGAGGCGAGAGTTGTTGCCGTCATTATGGTCGGTGGACCGACTAAAGGTCTGTTATTTTTCTGTTAAAATGTTAATTAGCAGTTTGATTTCTGTTTGCGAACTCTGAATTCTCAATGCCCGTTTGGTTGACAAAGATTGTGGAATCAAACAAGCACGGCCCTTTTGCTTGCATTCTTTCAATCATGTTCATACAAAACAGAAGTTCAAACTTTCAAGTTTGATGCCATTAAGGATACCCAGTTGTTGTGATTTGTCGGCATTTGATCTGATATTGGATATGATTTCCAATTTTTGTTACAGGTACTCGGTTCCGCCCATTGTCACTGAATATCCCAAAACCTCTTTTTCCTATAGCAGGGCAAGCAATGGTTCACCATCCAATATCTGCTTGTAAAAGGGTATTTCACATTGAGTCAGTTATTTAATTTGCATTAATTCAATTTCTTGAGTACGTCTATTTTCAATTGCTAGCATAAAGATGGGGGGAGTGATTTTGAAATTGTATTTGCCATTTCAGATTCCAAACTTAGCACAGATATATCTTGTTGGCTTCTATGAGGAGCGTGAATTTGCATTGTATGTTTCTTCTATCTCCAATGAGCTTAGAGTCCCCATCAGGTAACCAACTTGCTGATTTGTCTTGTTCATTTGCTTTGTTGCCTGGTATTTTGGTTGTTCTTTTCTTTATTTTTCAATATTCGTCTGTAGATATCTGAGGGAAGATAAGCCACATGGTTCTGCTGGTGGGCTTTATAAATTCAGAGATCTAATCATGGAAGACAGCCCGGTTTCTACCTTAGCCTATTTCTTCTATCTAGACTCGCTCATTTGTCCAAAGTTTTGGATATATTGCCAGTTCCTTCTTCTAATCAAATGATAGGAAGTTTCTGGATAAGTGATGCTTGATTTTCTTGTTGCAGTCTCATATCTTCTTGCTGAATTGCGATGTTTGCTGCAGTTTTCCTCTCCCCGAAATGCTTGGTAATCTTTTTATTTCTCTGAAAGTTGAACTTCCCTCTAAGTTCTTTCTTGATTTTTTATTAGGTGTGTTCTTGTTGCAATTTGTGTAATCAAACCATCGCTCACTTATCAAAGAGATGTGTTTTTTTAAACCTATGCTTGCATTTTGCATGATATTTCCCTGCTGTAGTAAGTTTAGGAGTTAGGACAATAGTTTCTATGTTGTTAATCTGTGTTGCCAAGCAGAAGCCTAATTGTTGAATTTTGGCTATTTCATTTGCAGAAGCACACAAAACATATGGTGGGATGGGAACTATCCTTGTAATCAAGGTTGGTTGAATGTAAAAATGATAATCCAGCCCATCTGATTGGAGTGTGATCTTCCTGCAGGATTTATTTTGGCTTCATTATTCTTCTTCTGTGCAGGTTTCTGCTGAGTCGGCCAACCAATTTGGGGAATTAGTTGCAGATCCAGCAACCAAGGAATTGTTGCATTACACAGAGAAACCTGAAACATTTGTAAGTACCTGTTCAATTTAGCACCACGTCAAGCTTTATTTACTGCATTGATTGTTTAAGTAAGGCTCTGTCTCTTTTGAATTCTTCTCCATTAATTTAAATAGTTAAGATTTAACCATCTAAAATTTTCCTATCCCTAGAAGTGTAATGCTTCCTGTCCCAGCAATCAGAAGCACACATATTTAAACATGATTTGTCATCTTTCTTTTATGGGAGAAAAACACCCCAAAGCAGGAATCCAAATAGTGATGTTCAGTATTGTTCATTTTACCGCAATTCCTTTATTTTCTTTTTCTTTGATTAGTAGGAGATTACATTGCATTGCAGGTAAGTGACCTTATAAATTGTGGAGTGTATGTGTTCACGCCAGATATATTTATAGCCATCCAAGGGGTCTCTTCTCAACGGGAAGACAGAGGTCAGTTGATGCTGAGCTTTAATTAAAGTCAGATGTTGCAGAATAATAATTTTTTTTCTGGCACAACAAATGCAGAAGTCAAGCCTGTTTTGATGATTAAATAAATCAAGCATGCATTTGATATTTCAATTCTGATATGTACATCAACAGAGGATTTTTTTCAGTGATTGGCATCTACTAGCTTGTTGCTATTTTGAATTGTTTTGATAAACTTCTGTGTGGCTAACCATGTCATGGATATCCCTTATGGCGGAGTCTGAACTGTGAACTCTGTATTTGCAGCTAATCTGAAACGTGTTTCCAGCTTTGAAGCCCTACAACCAACTACAAGGTATGCCATTATGAAGTTCCAGGTTTCCTGTCATGTGGTTCCGTGAATCATGGAAAGTTTGCCTCTAAGCTGTTCAAGAACTTGTCAGCATTTTTCTCCTATCCAACTAAGCTGACCAATAAATGTTATTACTGAGCTATGACTAACAAGTGCTAGCAAATATGCTATTTTGCTGTAAACAAAATTGAGAAACAGATAGCATGGCCATCACCTGCTGGATAAAAAAGATTATCTTATAATGTTATTTATTTCAATGACAAAAAAAGGGTCTATGATAATGTTTCCTGCTTATTTTAGGATTTGGTGGAACCCATTTTTCATCTTGATTTTCTTTCCCAATACAAATTCTTCAACAGGACTACTCCAACAGATTTTGTAAGATTAGATCAGGATATCCTCTCTCCCCTTGCTGGCAAAAAGCAGCTATATACATATGAAACCATGGACTTCTGGGAACAAATAAAAACTCCTGGGTAAGCTATACCATTCAACATATTTTGACTGCATCTACTTTACCCCCCAAACAGATGCACTGATTTTGTTTTTCTCGTGCCAATGTCTACAGCATGTCATTGAAATGTTCTGGTCTGTATCTTTCTCAATTCCGATTCACCTCCCCAAACCTTTTGGCTACTGGCAATGGCTTGAAGAGTGCAACCATCATTGGGGATGTTTATATTCATCCTTCAGCAAAAGTACATCCAACTGCAAAGGTAATTGTACATCTCATTTCTGGTTTGTTATTAGTTGATTCACAAGCTTAATATCAAATTTTCTTCACTTCTGTGAACAGATTGGTCCCAATGTTTCAATATCTGCTAATGCTCGTATAGGGCCAGGTGCAAGGCTCATCAATTGCATCATCCTAGATGATGTTGTGATCATGGTAGGAAACATTCTAAAAGATTTAAATGCCCAAGTTTGGACCTCTCTTTTATTGTATGGATCCAAATTAAGCAATCTCAAATTTCATTAAATTTTGTTTTGAACCTCAGGAAAATGCTGTTGTCATTCATGCCATTGTTGGGTGGAAGTCATGCATAGGGAGGTGGTCTCGAGTCCAGGCAAGTTGTTTGTTTTGCAGTTACTATTTTCTGGTCGTTAACTGTCATAGACCCCACTTTCCCAGCATTGTCTCATTCTATGATTATTTATGTGATGACAATGTAAGAAAGACTATTGATGTGATGACGATGTAACTAAGACTATTGATGTCGGGACAATGTAACAAAGAAACATTTTGCCGAACTTAAAAACTACAAGAGGGGATGTTTCTCAAACTACACATAATATAACTGTAGTGGCAATGGTAGATTTTCATGTTTGATGTTACAACTAGACCAAAGTGACTAGATTCTCCCCTCGACGACTTGTTAATTTTTTTGCAAAAGCTTATTCTTTTTGCACCCACGGCTTCTCATAACACTCTCTGTTCATTATTCCCTTTTCCCCTATTGCAAATTTAGTATCAGTAGCATTGGTTTTGTTTCTCTTGCATTTTCCTTTGGTGCACATCACCACTTCTATTTGCGGACTTTGAATAAACTGGCTGCAGGCTGAAGGAGATTATTATGTCAAACTTGGGGTCACAATCCTTGGTACTTTTCCAATGCACTTGCTTTCCTACTTTAACATTTACATTCTGTATCCATCTTTTGGAGCTAAATTCCAGTCCTTCACGGCATCATTGCTCTTTCCTGTGATTTAGGTGAAGCTGTCACTGTTGAGGATGAAGTAGTGGTGGTTAACAGCATTGTCCTCCCGAACAAGACGCTTAATGTTAGCGTTCAGGAGGAAATAATCTTATAATATAAAACCTAGATGTCACAACCATCTCTACTCTCTCTCTCTAACTGCAGTTACAGTCAATTAATTAGCTTTCTACTCTTGGGAAAGTAAAGTTTCAGCGAGTAATGTAATATTTGCAAATGAATAATAAATGGAAATTTGGTTACTGATTTTCTCTTATCGAAGCTTCCGTTACGGTTTTTCCTCGGTTGGCAATTCTGTGTGCCGAGGGCAAAAGAAATATGAAATTTCTACAGCTATGATACGGCTTGCCCCAGATTGCCATGTGATACATGACCATGTGGCTGCATTGGCCTTTTGCATTAGAATCCGCCATTCTTGACAAAAGCCTCACCTCCAATGCTGTCACTGAACGCGTTTCTCTGTTGTCTCGGACATCGTTGAAGTTGAGCAAATGTCGTTGAGTTTATCCCCTTTTTTAAACAATATTGTTACAAACAAGCACAAAGATAAGTTTGAAGGCAGTCCTGTTCGTAAGCCTATAGAAGAAAGGCGTAAGCGCAAACTAACAATAAATCAGCTGATAAACAATAAATGTTAGTCCGTACAATCAAAAGCGTACACTGAGATAATTTATACATCTAGGGATATTAAATAACCTCAAATATTCCGAGGATGTCCTAAAAAGTATGAAAATGAAAATTGAAGTTGCAACACTGTTCCTAATCATTGAAGCTCACTTGGAAACAGTGTGATGAAGAATCAGGAGATCTGCTGCATTGGTTTCTTCTCGGCAACTTCACTGTACCATGATCTCCATGCCTCCATGTAATGGATGAAAAGATCTCTCAAGGCTACAATAATTACCAGCAAAATCAGCTTTGGTACGATAAATACAAGACAAGAAAGTTCTGAAACAAAAAACTAAAATGTATATATTTTGCAGTTTAAATATGTTTGTTATGACATGCAGTGCATCTCTGTGTTCCATTTCTGAAACGAGGATCAAGTACTTGTATTATGAATAGTGTTTTGCCATTGTCAAACTATGTCATTTTACTTCATAATAAAGCATTGGATTATACCTTGATTGTGATACTGGGGACGGTAACTAGACGCAAGACTATCCCAATCATTAAACCGACGCACTTTATTCTCAGAGCCACTAGCTGGGGGCATAGTGTTTGGAGCAAAAGGGCCAAATTGAAAAGTCCCGGAGCTCTTATGTGAATCCTGGCCTAAACTGCCACCATCATCTGCAACTCCCACGTCTTCAACTTTTATGTGGTTCTGTACCTTCAAATACTGGCATCTATCCCAATCAACTGATGATTCAACTTTGTTTCTTTTGAAATAAATATTTGTAAAATCAGTTCCAAATGTCCTCTTTCTCGTAGCATTAAGTGTCAAAGCACCATCTGCTACATTATCCAACTTGCCTCTCAACCCTAACCACCTGAATGCAGGTTTCCTGGTATCTGGAGTATGGGTCTGCACAACATTTACTAATTATCAGAATTATTGATAGCAATATAGCTTGACAGATAAAAAGTTAAACCATTTCCAGACTTACTTTTTGAATAAGCGTCATGGAAGACAGCACATTTGCAATGTCATATAGCCGTCGTACTTTTGCTGCAGAATCATATCATGGAGAGAATTTTACCCAAGAGCTTTAAAAAAAAAAAAAGCCTTATCACCTAAAAACATGAAAATTTAGAGCAATTACTTCTCATTACAGCTGAGCTAAGGGTGCCTCCGAGCAATAATTTTGCAGCATCATCAAGGGAAATTAGATCCACCTTAAAAAAAGAAAATTATTTGCATTAAAAAGTCAAATTAATGAATAATTGCACAATCTTAGAAGTACTAGCACCCTAAATTTTACTTACGTTAGAGCACAAGAAAAGCTTGACAAAATTCTGTGTTAGAAGTCCCAAAGATTTCTCTTTTCTGTTATCTGTAAGGAGAACAGTAAGCATGGTCATGAAATATCATAAGAGGTTTAAAGTTAAATTATAGCTAAGATTTAGCATGGAAGGAGCATATTTTGAAGGAACTAGAAGATTAATGTAAAAACATTACCAAAACGTGATGCTGCCATTGATTTAACAATGCCACTAGGAATTGAATTGTCATTCTGGCTTCCTGAGTTCGGATTGGAATCACTGTCATCACCATCAAGATCATCCTCCCCCTCATCATCAAAGACCTAAAAAGCAACGAATGCATAATTAAAATGATAATAAAAAAAGATTTTTAAACGTCTAAAAGCAAACCTCCATAAGACACAACGCAAAGCTTGAAAAAAGAAATGAAAAAAAAAATCATTAAACCTGATTTACTTACTTTTATAGAGAAGTTACTATTGTCAAATGAATGCCGATTCTCTCTCGAACCCTCCTATAATACCATGAAAAACACAGAATTAGCTTGCAAAAATTCTTATAACGAGACCCAATTCTCAAAACACTCGTCAGGCTCCGCCGGCAAAACAAAAGCTAAAATTCTCGCGTTAGTGTTACCTTTAGTCTTTGCAGAGCTTTTGGGATTGCACCAAATCCCTTCCATGTGTACTGATTCTTTGCTCTTCTTGCAAGAACCTTGAATTTCGTGGATACCCAATTGAGAAAATCACATGTAAAGCCAAGTGAGATAGAAAAATTCAAAAGAAAAGGGAAAGGGGGTTTAATAATCTCACCCCAACGCTCTCTAAAACATTGACAATATCATAAATCCGCCGCCTCTCAACACCTGGAAAATCCCAGAAAAGAAAACCCATTTAACTTTCCGATCGAACCCAAAACACAATCTCAAATGCAACTATCATAGTTGATTAATTCACACATGTTCAAAAAGTAATCAAGGAGGGCAAAGAAAATGACCTAATTTTGAAGCAGCGTCGTCGAGTCCAATCACCTCAGTTCCGTCTCGATTATACAAGTTTAAGAAACTGCAACAAATATTTAGAAATTCATTAAAAACAAAAAAAACAAAGACCCCCAAAGAGTTAAGCAAGAAAGAGAAAGAAAAGGAGTTACTTGGTGCACAAAAGACCCAGAGACTTCTGTTTTCTGCTATAGGCGTGGTGCCTGCCGGATGGTTCCAGTCCGTCGTCGGCAGGCAGCGTCATGTTTATTGTGCTTAAATTGGATCTGACGGCTTAGAATAGGAGGAGAGAGAGGTTTTGAATGGGAGAGAGATTGTGAGTTTGGTTTGGGAGGCTGGCTGAGGACCGTTTAAAAAAGGAGGAGGAGAGCGATAGGCCTCGTGACAAATGGCGGGCCAATGATTTTGAAAATGGAGGGAGCTGTTTGGCATTTCGGCAGCCAAAAAAACAAAAAACAGAGAGGGAGAAGAAAAAGAAGGGATGCGGCGGTGACCGCGGCGTGGTTGGGTTTCTTTTTTTTTCAGATATGGAGGGATGGGGTTTTCTTTTTCAAGTTTTGAATTACAAAAAAAAAAAAAGAAAAAAGAGAGAGATCTAGAGATACGTTAGCGCTTTAGCGCGAATTTGAATTGTCGGTTTTGTGCTGTGGGACGCTCCCTCCTTCTGCTCTGGCCATGTGAACATCTGACGCACGGTGTGATGTCGTCGGTAATTATAATTTAGATTTTAAAAATAACGGTACATTGATTTTGGTGCGTGGATTGGATTGGGTTGGACCATATGCCAAATATGTGGCTACACAAAAACAAAAGAAATAACACGGAATGTGAAAATTTGATAATAATTTAATGCCTCTGTTTTTTTTTTAATATATAATTTTAACTTAAAATTTTTCAATAATATTGAATTACAAATTTAATGCACCACAACTAATTATAAAAAAAATTCTACTTATAATCATTAGTATTCAGATAATGGGCCAATAATGAATAATGTGTTTTGTTCTTCTTTTTTTTTTTTCCAGATAAAAACACAAAAGAAATGTTCGAGTCCTGTCTAAAAATCACCGCTATTTGCACTACGATGTTCCAAAAATTTTACTTACCCCAACTCCATGCATCCGTAAATTTGTGGGGTTCATAAGCATGTTGTGCATGTCTATCTGTTCTCCTTTATCTAAAAAAAAAAAAAAAAAAACACTGATTCATTGATAGGATTGCGTCAAATTATAATTCTATATTTCGAAGATCACGTGAATAATTATTTGAGTTAATCAGGATATGGTTCTTGCTTCACAATTTCAAATTAAGTGTTGTTGTACTGGAACGAAAGATGTATCGTTTTAAAATTTTAATGCGGATATGCAAGTACTCAACAATTGTGCTTCTCACGGTCGGATAATATCACAAAGTTTGAGTATCATCTAACTTCTACAAACCAAACTCCTCTAATGTTTTAATGGATTAATAGATCAAATCTTCCTTAATTGGTTTAAACATGGTCCCTGTTTCATCCTTTTTCAAAAAATTTTCACCCCCTTTTGATTTCTTATTATCTGGGATCAGTTTAGCATGAGCGGGTCGACCCAACTCATGAACCATAAGTGAGGATGAGTTTGGAAAGGGAAGTGGCTTCTGGGGCTGCGACGGTGGTGGTGGGTAGAAGTGGTGGCTTTTGACCGGAGGTTGAGGAGGTGGGAGTGGATGGCTCTCGTGGGCAGTTGAGTCGTTATAAATACAGCATTCTTGAGTTACATTAGTGATGTTCGGTCTTTTTATTTAAGTTTTTGTCTTTGGGCTCCGTTACACTATGGGCTGCCTGTCATGTTCAAAACGGTCCACTACGAATGTATCAAATGGTCCTCTCTTGTTCCAAAACAGCCTGAGAGGCGCCTCTGTAAAACCACCGAAAAACAACAAAAGCTCAATCTTTTGAGTTCTGGAATCTGATAGTGAGTGGGCGTAGCAGCAGAGAGAGATAGATACATGATCAGACAAGAAAGCCAAGTAGAAAGAGAGATTCAGGATGATGGGTTCCAAAGAGAGTTGCAGAAACGAACTTCGAACTGCGATTCGGCAATTGAGCGATCGCTGCCTTTACTCTGCAGCCAAATGGTAAACATTAAAACCCTACAACCCAAGTTTCCCAGTTGCCTATTTTAGTGTTTTTTTTACAAAAGAAAACTTTTTTAACTCCTTTTTTGATTCTGGGATTTGAAGTTTGATTCTTTTTTAAATAAAAGTGCTTCAAATTGGCGTGCATACTTTCTGTCTATATTAAATCAGCTGTCATCTTTGAAATTGCCGTGCATAATGTTGTTCATTTTCCAAGTATTTTGATCTTTTATTCCCTTGGTAAATGGAAACGCCCCTTTTTTTTTATCTGGAAACCTTAGCAGATTTTTCGAATAGTACATTCTGAGGTGCCGTTACCTACATTTATGCTTGCAGGGCAGGAGAGCAGCTGGTGGGGATTGAGCAAGACCCAGCAAAATATACTCCTTCAAACACCAGATTCCAGCGTGGAAGCTCGAGTATTCGACGGAGATTTCGCACTAATGATATCACCTCCACACCTGCTGCTGGCGTATCGTATGTGTCCACCCCCATAATGGAGGAAGACGAGGCAGTAGACAGTGACTTCTACCTTTTAGCAAAGTCATACTTCGATTGCCGAGAATACAGAAGGGCTGCTCATGTGCTTCGAGATCAAACTGGAAAGAAATCTGTGTTCTTGCGTTGTTATGCTCTTTATCTGGTGGGTTTTCTTCTCATGTGCATGTCTTACACTTTTTATGGTTCTTTTCCTTTGCATTCATTACATATGTTATGATTCAGCCTTGATTGTTGCCCATCAAGTTCTTTAAACTTCACTGTCTTTAGTCTATCAAGAATTTGTGAGTACTTGTGCACCACTTGTGACATTGATTTAGGCTTGATATTATGCTCAGAGGCTTTGATACTGTACTATAATGTAGTTTTCAGCAGATACATGCATGCAGTGTGTTATTATGTAGGGTTGTTTGTTATAGATGGTTCACATGATACCCATCCACTACAAGTTTAAATGGTTGTAAGGCTTCACACAATCTCAGTATGTCTTCTTATCCTTCAACTTCTTGTTGCCTTTGAAGGCTGGAGAGAAACGGAAGGAAGAGGAAATGATAGAACTTGAAGGGCCCTTAGGTAAGAGTGATGCTGTCAACCGTGAACTTGTTTCCCTTGAGAGAGAATTGTCAACAATCAGGAAGAATGGCACCGTTGATCCCTTTGCTTTGTACTTGTATGGTCTTGTGCTTAAAGAGAAAGGCAATCAGACTTTAGCATGTACGGTTCTTGTGGAGTCTGTGAATAGTTATCCTTGGAACTGGAATGCCTGGTCAGAGCTACTGTCCATGTGCACCACAATTGAGATACTGAATAGTCTTAATCTCTGTAACCACTATATGAAGGACTTCTTTCTTGCCAGTGCTTACCAAGAACTGCGGATGCACAATGAATCCCTGGCAAAGTATGAATATTTGCAAGGAACTTTCAGTTATAGCAATTATGTGCAGGCTCAAATTGCAAAAGCGCAGTACAGTCTAAGGGAATTTGAACAAGTTGAAGTCATCTTTGAAGAACTTCTAAGGAATGACCCTTATCGTGTGGAAGACATGGATATGTATTCCAATGTGCTCTATGCAAAGGAGTGTTTCTCTGCCCTGAGTTACCTTGCCCACCGAGTGTTTATGACTGATAAATACAGACCTGAATCTTGTTGCATCATTGGAAATTATTACAGTCTAAAAGGACAACATGAAAAATCAGTTATGTACTTTAGAAGGGCACTCAAGCTGAACAAAAATTACTTATCTGCTTGGACACTAATGGGTCACGAGTATGTTGAGATGAAAAACACTCCAGCTGCTATTGATGCCTACCGACGGGCTGTGGAAATCAACCCTTGCGATTATCGTGCTTGGTATGGGCTCGGACAAGCTTATGAGATGATGTGCATGCCGGTATATGCTCTTCATTATTTTAAAAAATCTGTGTTCTTACAGCCAAATGATTATCGGCTATGGATTGCCATGGCTCAATGTTATGAAACAGACGAGCTTCACCTTCTGGAGGAGGCAATCAAGTGTTACAGAAGGGCTGCCAACTGTAATGACAGAGAAGCAATAGCTATGCATCAGTTAGCAAAGTTACACCGTGAGCTGGGGCAATCTGAAGAAGCAGCATTTTACTACAAGAAGGACTTAGAGAGGATGGAAGCTGAAGAGAGGGAAGGACCAAATGTGGTTGAAGCTCTGCTTTTTCTTGCCCAACATTGCAGAGCCCTGAAGAGATTTGAAGAAGCAGAAGTGTACTGTACCCGTCTTCTCGATTATACTGGGCCAGTGAGTTCTATAACTATAATCTGTTTTATCTGTGACATTAATGAAGGAATTTACTACCTGTTTGAAGTACATGCATTGTACACATGTTTATGAGCTATGCTCATTGGATTTTTGCTTTTCTTGCATGGCTGCAGGAGAAGGAAACCGCAAAAAATATGCTTCGGGGAATGAGAATGGCTGAACCAAGCTTTCCTTCTATGGATGTTGAACACTTTCCTCCCTAACTTTTCTGAAACTTAAAAGAGATTCTCAATGACTTCACGAGGCATCTCCCTTTTTCTAGGTTTCCTCCTCAGCAAAAGCAAAATGGGTGGAAAGAATTTAAGATGTTCCCAACCATAACAACGGACAACTAATGTAATAGACTTCAATGTTGCAGAGAGGCCTCTGGTCCTCAATCTCCTACGCCGACTGGCAGTAGATGCAAGTGCTCTCCTATCAGAAAATTCCATTCTGCATGGTGATATAGTTATTTGTTGTACAAGTCTATACCATGATGCATTTATAACTTCTTCTGTTGTATTAGTTGAAATTTATCATTTTGGGCCTGTACTTGGCAATTCTTGTTCCGAATGAATTATGATTTCTGCATTGGGATGGTATGCTCATCCGAGTGAACATCCCAGTGTGCTAACAACCATCCTATCTGTCTAACCATGTCTGATACGTTTTTGGTCACATTGGAAGATTAGCAGTTTGACAAGTCCTTTAAAAGTCATATGTTTACATATATCAAAGCTGCAAATATACAGAAACAAGACGTTAATTTCTATATGACAAGGAATAGCAAGATTATGTATTTGGATCTCATGCCTTTCAGCAGGCTCATCGTCTAGACGATCAAAACAAACAAAAAAAAAGGGTCAATGGGCTTAAATGAATATGTTCTAAAGTAAACATAGTTATAGCAATTTGTAGGTCATTAAGTTTACGCTCGGTTGTGATTTTATTTTCGGATATGCATTTTGTTTTCTGTGCGAAAAACACCCAAAAATTATAATAATAATAATAATAAAAAACACAGTAACCCCACCCTCCATGAAAGGTTTGGGAGTTGGGACGCCGGACAACACGTCACGATCAAAATCATCACAGGACACAGAATTAACATCCATAATTATCATCTTCACTCCAAAGAACTCAATTATGAATCCAGCTTTATCAGAAATCCATCCAAGAACTCAATTAGCTGAAACTTCAAACACATGCCATTAGGTCGAAAGCAACAAGACCAACCTCCATCACAACCACCCAAAAAAAAAAAAACATTGAAGACATCACTTTGTATGATTATATCTAATATTCATCAGTATGTTACAAAGAGGACTTATTTCTTCAGTTTGGATTTGAGAAGAAGCCGTTGACCTTTGGCATGATTTGAGGAGTCTTGCTGCGGGCAAATTTCCTCAAAGCATGTTCTGCATATTTTTCTCCCTCTGCATGGTTGTCCAAGACTCCGGCAGCCCTGTTCTGCTTAGTAACCCTGGTTTAAAGAAAGTGAATCAAACACCGAAGACAATATTCTGAGTCAACTGGTAACATTACTTAACTAAAATTGTCACAACTCAATTTGTTAATATGCATTCTTTTACATCACAACATATATCAAAATATAGAAAATTCACTTCTTTTCTTCACCCAATTAAGTTCTCTCTCCTTTTCTCTTAAAAGGATTCCAAGCTTCATTTCTGGGCTCGTTTATTAAACGGGATAAGCTTGGACATTCCAAAATCTGGCTTGTCTCGACTCATTTGCAGTCCTACCAATTCTTCCTCCCCTTTCTCTTATACCAAAAAAAAAAAAAAGAAAGGGTTCTTGGAAGAGGTAATGGCGATTGCAATGGAATAACTCGTTATGGAAGACAATTGGCTATAATTGACGCTATATGCCCTAACACATTTGTATGATTAACAGAGTGAACAAAGAAAAAGGACCCAAAAAAAAAAATCAGGAGAATTCCTTTGGCAGCTGTGCAAATATAAAACTCAGAAATGAATACCTTCCTTTTTTTTCAACAAAAAATTCATATTGAAATCTACTAACTTCATGCACCAAAAAAAAGACCTAAAAACTTCCTTAAATCAGCTGATGTGCATGAACATCAACGGATTCTCCCGAAAATTAATCAACCTGAACCCGTAACTTCCACGCCTATGTGAATTGCCAGTTCTATAATTGAGGCAAGACACACTGGCTGCTAAAATCAAAGTCCTACAAACATGACCCGTTCTATTACACAAACACACACACAAAAACGACAATAAATTTTAAAGCGAGATAGTGAGAGAGCATACTGGAGGGGTCTATCTAGAGAAGAAAAGGAACCAACTTTCACACAGGGAGAGAGAGAGAGAGAGACCTGACTTCGGGGTTGATGGAGATGTTGCGGACAAGCTGCATTCCGCAGATCCCGACGGCAACTCCGACGGCGGCGAACAAAGGATACACCTAAAACACAACAAAAAAAAAAAACAAAACAAAAGTCAAACCACAATCAATACAAACAAAAAACAAACTTTAATTAATTAAACCAAGTCAAAAAAAAAAAAAGGGCCACAAAGAATTAATTAATTAATTGGGGTGGACCCGGCAAACGCACCTCAGGCCTCAGCCAACGTTTCAAACCGGATGACGCCATCTGATCACGCACCCACCGCAGGAGATTGGGACCGAAGCCGAGGGCGAGAGACAGACACGGGATCTTGGAGAGACGGAGAAAGATATCAGAATTATTATTTGGAATTAACTTATGGCAAAGCTGACTTTATCTTGACTAGGGCTACACCTATTTTTAACTTTTGTTTTCTATTTTTGCAGTCACATTTTGTGGAATTTGACTGTTGCCGCCGCTTTCGGGGGACCAATCAGCGTCATGCCATTTTGCTGTCCGCTCGCTTCCCCCGGATACAAATGTACTCAAACGAGTTTCCTTTGTCGGCTCCCATTTTATGCACGGACTTAATTATATATATATATTAAATATAGAATTTTTAAATTTGTCATAAAATATTGTTTTTATTAACTAAATAATTTCATGAAGTGGGATAGGCGATAAATGCCCTTCAAAATTCCTGGTGATTCGGATAGGGATGAGCCTGTCTTAATATATACAGGCCATCTACGTTAACTTGCGTTCTAATGTTAATCACGTAGACATAGTGCCAACTGTAAAAATATTTTCTTTAACTGGAGCAAAAGTGAGCTTCTGAGTTTGACCATATGGTCGTCAACTTATTTTATCATTGGGTTACTTCTAAAAGCAAGAAAGAACGAGGAAGTATCTCAGCCCGTCTCTCTCTTTGAACCAAGTGCAGAAGTTGAAGCAAAATTGATGTTGGTCTGAGGATTTCTAAAATCAAAATTCTCGTGGAAGGTGCGGTGACTTGTCAGGCTCAGGGTGCTGTTCTCGAAATTGAAAGGACAAGGAAATCTTTCCCCAATCTTCCCCTACACAATCCACCAACCAGAGTCCAATGAGCCACCCCACACTTGACTTGGGGCCACGAATTGGGTTGTTTCGGTCTGTGAAGGTCAAAGTAAATAATGGAGACCATAAAGAATGGAAAATTGAGAATTAGAAGCAGAGCTAGAGCTTAAAAAAAAAAAAGAAAAAGCGAGCAAATCCAATCACAGTAGAAGAAGATCAACTCAAAGCGTGAAGCTCAATGCACCATTTTCGTTTTCTTAATTAATTATCTGTAAAAAAATCTTAAATAAAAAATTACTCATTTATGTTATAGATTTCTTTTAATTCAATTTTGTTGTTAAAATTATTTCTTATATTAATATTATTAGTTAAAAATGTTTTTGTCCTTTTTTTTTTTAGTCCACCAGCTAATTTAGAGTCAAACATTGTGCAAGATTTAAAATATTAACAGACATGACATGTTAACAACATTATTGATATTAGTATTTAATAATTGAAAATATGTAAGACTCATAAACATAATACATGAGCAACATCACAGATATAGATATTTAACATATATATCTTTTATTTTTTTAAAAAAATAATTTCATAATTACAGATATATTTTAAAAAATTAAAAATATTTATTTAAGTTGTTTATTAAAGAGAGAGAGAGAGAGAGAGTTTTGTATATGGGAGCAAGTCCAGGATTATCGAGGATCGGATCTGACCCTTCACGCAAATGGAGGAGAAGATATGGAACGAAAAGCAGGCGTATCTTGTAGGTTTGTGGAAGGGCCCAACGAGATATGCATATGTCCAGAGGTCTTTTTCTTTGTCTTTTTAATTTATTATTAATTTTTTTCCTGATCCAAAAGATTGTGCGACCGTACGCGACATTTTAACATCTTTATTTGGAAAAGTGACGCACATACCAGTGCCCAGCGCCCAGCGACCGTGGTTGGCGCCGGGCTGTCCTATTTTGACGCCGCCGATTTTGTCTTGGTCTCGATTTTACCGACTTTTTCACTGTTTCAGGAGGTCCACCTGGGGGAGCAGAGGGGTCAGCTCCAAATATGATTAAGATCTTGACTCGGTGGTCAAACGGACTTTTCCGTATGCCATGAATCAAGAAAATGACGCCTTTACCCATCTCTCCAATTGTGTGTGATCTCTTCAGAAATCCAAGCGAGCAGCCCGGCTCTCGGGTCTACTTCGGGTAAAAGGCTGCCCCCTTCGGCCCTTCCAAACCACGTTACCACAACCCACCCCCCCAAAAAAAAAAAAAAAAAAAAACAAAGAAAGAAAAAGGGAGGGGGTTATTATTATTATTATTATTTTTAACAAAAAATTTAAACATAAGGGAGGTAAATGTCTAAACTATTGTGATCTTCTTATTGAGGACTAACCAATCTCCTTCAAATCTTTTGGTTGTTTAAATGTCCCAACTTTTGTTGCCAACAAAACAGGTTCGTATTCTTGGGCATGATAAGAATGAAAAACTGAATGGCAATTATATTCTCCGTCCCTTCATTTATGGAAGCGTTAGGTGTAAAAATCCAATTAAAACAAAATAAAACAAGGAGACCACACGTTAAAAAAATAAAATTATTATTATTATTATTATTTTATCTAAACAACTAATTAAAATTCTTGATTTACATTTTATATTATATATTTTTTTCTAATTTCCTTTCCACAAAGCTTTCTTGCACGCCCAATTTCAAATTCAAACAAAACGCAAAGTAACCGCTAGGTTGAGTACCGCGGAAAAACATGGGAAACGTCAGAAGGAAGGGAGCGTTTTGTCTACTCGCCCATGTTTGCAGGCGGAAACTAACTGGTAAGTAGTGTAATAATTAATGAGAGATATTCGTTTTTGAGATTGACACGACAAGAGACAAAAAGTGGGGCTCCTTAGGATTTGCTGAGATCTCGAGATATTAGATCCTCTGAATCTCCCACTTTCATCCTTCTGCGTTATGTGCATTAATAATAATAAATAAATAAATAACTTAAAAAAAAAAACCCCCACGTTTGACTCGGTGGTACAAAGCTTCTTAGTAATATAAATATCCCAGGAGAGCCCTCGCTTAGTTGGTGGAATCAAAATCGAATCTTTGCGAGGATACAAAACGGTATATTGTCATTTAACTGATTGGATGGCAGCCGTCGGCGAGGTTTTACCGCGGAGTTCGCCGGAGGGAGCGGGATTCTCTAGTGGGGCGCCTTCAGGCTCGGAGGAGCTGCACGTTCTTGCTGTCGATGACAGCCTTGTGGACCGGAAGGTCATTGAGCGGTTGCTTAGGATCTCAGCTTGTAAAGGTGCCATCTTGCTCATGATCATCATCTTCTTCTTCTGTTTTTTTTGTTTTTTCACTTTTTTGGTTTGGATTTGTGCGGCATTTGGGTCTGTTGTCTATCTCTAAAGGAAGTGGAATTGGGTATTTGCAGTGACGGCTGTAGAGAGTGGAACCAGAGCTTTGCAGTATCTTGGATTGGACGACGGACAAAAGAGCCCGGCCGGCTTCAACGTAAGATATAAGGGAAAAAAAAAAGGGACAAAAAAAAACTTGAAAATGTTGTTTGAAAACCTACTTGGTTGTCGAGAAATTGTGGAAAAATGAGAAAAGCGAAGTGACCGACACAGTAGTTGTTAGTAATGTGAGATGTGATGGGTTTATTGTTTGATGGCTGTGATGGTAGGATTTGAAGGTGAATTTGATAATGACGGATTACTCCATGCCTGGGATGACAGGATATGAGCTGCTTAAAAAGATTAAGGTGAATTAACGCTTCCTTGTTCTCCCTCTCTCTTTGTTCCCTTCTCATTAGATTTTGTGTTGATGGGGTGCTTATTGTATATCTCTTAACCAGCGATCATCAGCCTTCAGGGAGATTCCTGTAGTGATCATGTCATCGGAAAATATCTTGGCGCGTATTGATAGGTATCTTCCTTGGCTTGATCTTTGCTTTTGTTTTTTTTTTTTATTTATTTTTTCCGGGGGAGGTGGGGAGGGCGCAGGGGATGGGGCATTTTGTGTGGTATTCTCTTGATCAAATATGTATCCTGTATTTGATTAATACTGCTTGCAAGGATAGAAACTGCTCCTAGCAATAGGAAATTAGAAAGAATGTTGGATGGGGGTTCCCCCCTGTCCGATGAATCTGATTGCTATTGATGAAGCGAACCCATGTCATCCATACTCTGAGATGGGCATGCATGAATCCTAATGAGTCCAACTGTTTCTCTATGCCTTATAAATGAAGGGTCTATGGTAAGATTAGTTCAAACACATTTTGAAGAAATACTGTTCAAAACTAAATAGTTACTCAGTTTAAGGAAATTTGAAGATCATCCGCTGGCGTGGTGTTTCAAAGTTGATGCACTTTTTTTAGCTCCCAGGATGCGGCTATTGTTTGACACTTGATCTTAATAGGGTTTTAGGGTATCTGCAAATGCTTGACAAAAAAATAGACAGTTAGGTTGTGTGCTTAGTGTCCAACGCGATCACACAAGAAAATACTGGGTAAGAGATTAAAGACTACCCCAATCATTGAATTTTCAAACTCTCTATTTTTAGTAAAACAATTCCATTGCATATCCAAAACTCTGCAGCAATCACACAAGTTCATATATATTCCTTGTACAATTTGGTGGTACCTCTGGTTATGTGTTGTACCTATTAGTCTTGCCTTGTATAAAGTGGTTGCCATCCTTGAGTTGCCTTTTTTTTTTTTTTTTTTTTTTTTTTGTATCTAATGCAGAGTGGTAGTCATGTCATCAACCGGTGACTGATAAATTCCTGCATAAAATAAGAAGGAGCAATGTTTTGAGTATGTTCATTTCTGGTGACAACTCATGCCTACATTGATATTTGTTGACTCGGGGTTTTGCTTATGTTTCATTGGTATAGATCTGTAATCCACACTTGATTATCTTAATGTTCAACAGGTGTTTAGAAGAAGGGGCAGAAGAATTCTTAGTGAAACCAGTAAAACTCTCAGATGTGAAACGATTGAAAGATTTCATAATGAAAGGGGAAGGAGATGGGAATGAAAAGAGGATAACTCTAAAGAGAAAAATGCAAGATAATGTATTTTCATCTTCGTCATCATCAGCAGCATCACTTGCTTTATCATCCTCCCATTTGTTTGTCTTTGATGAATCAAAGTCAAATTTGTTATCTGACCTGCCTCCTTCATCGCCACCAATAACTAAGGTTTTGTCCAAAAGACCCAGATTGCAGAGCAGAGACTAATTAAGAAGTATTTTCTTTTTGTATCTTAATCTTTGGTAGTCCTTGATTGTCTCATTATATTCCCATCGAGCTTGTGTCTGAAGGGAGAAAATTCATTTTTAGCTTATATTTTGCTTATACACTAGCTTGACGGAAACTGACATCAAGGATCCATCTAGAGCAAGAGGAAGGATGAAAAAAAAAAAAATTTGTAAGAAACGTCAGGAAATATGGATCTTTGTTTTGACCTTGTGGGGCACCAATTTTTTTATTGTAACTGCGTTCCCTTATCAGAGACGTGTCTGTCCATTGTTTGCTGCTTCGTCTGATTGGCACCTGGTAAACAAAGCAATAGTTTTTCACATACGAAAGTTGCTAGAGCATAGGAACAAGTGAAGAGAGTACAAAGAAAGTCCCTGTAACGAGCTTTACTCGGTCTGTTGTCCTCCTGCTACAGAATCTATTTCTTATCTCCTAATTAAATTGAAAAGGGTTTCATTTCTAAATCAATTCTTCTTGTGGCGGGAAGGAAGATGCTAGGCTTATTGATCTGATCATTATTAATCAACAAAGTATCTGCGGAACAAAATAAACTTCGATGTGTTCATTGTGATCGGAATACAAAACAGGGAGCGGAAATGATCGTCTAATGTAACTAATCATTTTCAGCTAAACACAATTTTTGTTATAATTAAGTTGGTAGGCATTCGGAGGTAAAGGGATCGATTGTGCCTATGTGCTGTCGAGGAGCCGGAGAAGCAGAAGAAGGGGAATCAGGATGCAACTGACGAAAAGAACAAAGATATCAAAGAGGGTGAGTTAAGCTACAAGTAACAAAAGCAAGTGGGCATTGGAGAGGGTGGGCTATTATGATGCCTTGGATATGGCTAATTACCATAGACATTCGAAAGAAGGAAGACACAGGAGCCTGCATGAAGTGGGGAAGGCCGACACGCTAAAAGTGCACTCGGGCATGGCTTGAGAATGCCCTGATGATTACAAACGAATACCTGGAGTGGTGTTTTTGGTCCAAGGGAGATGAGCCCTGCCTCAATACAGGGAACTAAAGAAAGCATTTTGCACCCGAGCTCGGATGTGGAACTAGACTCACATCCAAGATAAAGATGTGCTCCTGCAAGATTCAACCATTACAAAGTCGTCGATCTTGAAAAAAACACGACCTTAACAACTCTGTTGCAGATATTGCGTTTCAGTTATCATAAAATGCTGTTTCCACAATCTATAATAAGATAGTCTTAGGCATGAGCGTTGTATATCAAGGATAGGAGGAATTTCGGACCCCCGTCTTAATGATACAAAGATAAATAATAGGTGGATCTCGTGAAACATGATGCCTTCTTCAGCCTTAATCATATAGAGGTCAGGGCGTAGTCAATAGTTATAGCAACTGAGGTATCTGCAAAAAAAGATGACACTTATAGTGCAGCAACTTCTACCCCTTCATCATCATTGCATCAAATGTGAGCTCCTGCCAATTTTCGGGATCCCATTCGCCTCAAGGACTTGACTTCCTACAAAAATAACACATCATTATGTGCAACATTGGACCACATCTTATATTACAGTACACAATACCACAACCAAAACCACGTATTTAGTTTTCCACATTGACATATTCTTAACATGGAATACCCAGTTGAGAATTTGCATGATCCAATATGCTTCTCATCAACAATAGTATGACATGATCAAACGACTTTCCAAAAAGGAAGAACAATCAAAACCACTAAATTAAAAGTAGAAGAAACACCCTGAGGCGTGAACTGACACTTATAGTCGACCATGTCTGAGGCACACCATTAAATTTCCGGCTGATGGCAGGGCATAGCATCAAAGAGTTGTCCACCTGGCAATTGCACTGAAAAATAGGATTTTAGCTCTGGCAAAAAGCACTCATAAGTACAGCAAGACCATATAATATTAATTACTAGCATCGTATTAAAGTGTCACTCGAGCTTGCACAGGAGAGATTCAACGCATACGTGGATTTAAAGGCTCCAGAGAACCTAGATTGGCAGAAAGCAGAAGGTACGGAAGTAAAAAAAATGAGTTTGACAAATATTTCCCTTTCGTTGCTATTGCTGATATGGAGCATGCATTCACAAATTTACAATGAATCATACAATGGCATATCGGACTGGAGGAGGGGAAGGGAGGGGACAAATTTCACACTGTTGCATCTCAACAAATAGAGCGCAGTGTCACAGAATTAGATTCGCATCATGCTAATTCATACAATACTTAGATACTTTGTAAAAAAAAAAAAATAAAATAAATAAGTCTTAAATAATTTGAGTGGATTGACTTAAAGCAGAAAAAAGTTAAAAAAGAGAATAAAAAACGGAAGATACAAGAGAATTTTGCAAAGGAGAGAATTTTTAATTTAAAATGGTGTGTGTTACAAATAAAAGGAGATGAGATATTTATACTTGTTCCACTTCTCAATGTGTGAATACAATTGCCTATTTCAGATTTTTATAGAATACTCTAAATTAAGACTATTTTAAACTAGTTTAAATATTTACAAAAAAAAAATTCTAGAGACTTGACATATAAATATGCATCTTGAACGTTCTTGTCAAGTTTTTGGGTAGCAGATGGGTTAAGCTTCCAATGGGCCTAATTTGATAATGCTATCATGACATCTTCTCTCACTTAATCTTATGACGTCCTTATCACGCCTTTGTCCTTGTAATGTTGAATATGGTCAACAAATTGTCAGAGTAGATCTCATTTCCAACTAACCTCGTGGTCTAGTAGAATTTTCCATTTGACTAAGTGCTCGATGTAGTTAGGAATTCCCCTATTTCATATCACCCTATCGACAAGGATGCACTCTATTTCATTGTCGAATTCGGTGATTACAGTAATTAGTGTGCATTTGGATTCCCCACAACTTAGATCTTCTTTATCCTCATGAAAGATCTTTGAACGGCGGACGTTGTGGATTTTGAGTTTTTTGTGAAGTTGGACTTAGTAAGAAGCCTTCCTTGCCCACTTGACTATGAGAAATGACCCTTCATATTTCCTTACCAAGCCTTTATGCACTTTGTGTAGGAACTTGAATTGGTTGGATAGTAACTTTACCATCCTTAAATCTTCTTCCTCATATTCTTTTAAGCATCGCTTGACATTAACCCATCTTTCATCAGTTTGGCAACTTTGTCAAGGCAAGCCTTTGTTATGTCTACCTCCTTATACCATTCATTTGCAAACTTGTAGGTAGTAAGGTTATTTCTCATGTATAAAGAGGCAACAACACTTGGGGTTAAAGGTTGTCATTCCTTAATAATTTCAAAGGGATTTTTGCCTGCTGCTTCATTATTTTGGAGGTTGTATGAAAATTAGGTAAGGTCTAGTAGTTTTGCCTAATCTTATTGGTGGGCACTAACATAGTGCTTTAGATTGCTCTAACAAAGCATTAATATGCTTGGTTTGACCATCACTTTGGGGATGGAAACTAGTTAAGAAATTTAGGTCAGTTCCTAGTAGTTTGAACAACTCACGACAAAACTTGCCTGTGAAGCAGGAATCTCTATCGCTTATTATGCTTTTAGGTACCTTCATAACTTCACCACATTTTTTAAGAATATACGAGCTGCTTCATCGATCTTGCAATCAGCAAAGGCTGGAATAAAGGTGACATACTTATTAAATCGATTGATAATCATTATGATGCTTCTAAATCCATCAAACTTAGGTAAGGTCACAATAAAGTCTATTGAGACATTTTCCCAAAGTCTTTCAGTAATTGGTAATGACTCAAGCAAACCAGATGGGTGTTATTGTTCCACCTTGTCTTATTGGCAAACAAGGTAAGTCCGTACATAAGCTTCGACATCGTCTTGCATTTGCGGCCAATAACAGATTTGTTGAGTAAGGGTAAGAGTTCGTGTTATATCTAAGTGACCAGCTTATAAAGAATCGTGACACTCCTTGAGAATATCTCTTCATAGGTTTCTCCACTTAAGTACAAAGAATCAATTTCCAACTGTTATGAGAACCTAATCATTTAGCCAAAAGCGTTAAGTCTTCCCTTCACTAATCAATCTTAGTAGATTATTGGTCAAGTTGTCTTGCAATGTGTCTTCTTTAATTCGTTTAAGGAAGTCACTATTTGATGCGCTGACAGATAATACAATTAATGTTGTCTTTCAACTTAACCATCAGCAACAATATTAGCCTTACCTAGCTTATATTAAAACTTGTAATCAAATTTAGCCAAAAAGTCTTGCCAACCAGCTTGCTTGGGGCTATACTTCTTTTGTAATTAGAAGTAGCTTGTGGCAACATTATCAATCATGATCACAAACTAACTTCCAAGCAAGTAATGTCTCAATGTGTGTAGGCAATGGATGATGGTGGTCATCTCCTTATCTTGGGCAGTGTACTGCCTCTCCATATCGTTTAGCTTACGGCTTTCATAGGCAATGAAATGTCCATCTTACATTAAGACTCCCTCAATGGCAAAGTTAGATGCATTTGTGTGAACTTCAAAAGTCTTCTAATAATCAGACAACACTATGATAGGTTCTTTAGAAATTGCATGTTTCAATCCCTTAAAAAAAGTTTAGCATTCTTTTGACCAATGTCATGTGATGTTCTTTTTTAGTAAATTCATCAATGGTACTATTATGGTAGAATGCCCTTTGATAAATCATCAATAATAGTTAAATAATCCTAGGAATGATTGCAATTCAGGGACCTTTGTTGAAGGCCCCCACTCTTAAATGGTATGGAACTTTGTTGGATCCATCATAAGTTTGTCATCCTTGCTTTTGTGACCAAGGAAATTCACCTCCTACTTCACAAAAGAGCACTTCTCCTTCTTGACATACAACTCATTTTTGTGGAGAACTTGAAAGACTTGTTTGAAGTGATCTTCATGCTCTTTAAGAGTATTGTTATAGACCACTATGTCATCCAAGTAAACCACTACAAATTTGTTAAGAAAAGGATGCAGTACCTTGTTCATCAACGTGCAAAAGGTAACAGAGAGCGTTTGTGAGACCAAAGGGCATAACTAAGAACTCGAAAGCTTTATAATGCATCATGTAAGTGGTCTTTGGTTTATCACCAGGAGTTATGCAAACTTGATAATATCCCGATCTTAGGTCCAACTTTGTGAAGTAACTCGCTTTCTCTAATTAATCAAAGAGGTCGGCTATCAAAAAAATTAGGTACTTGTTCTTGATGGTTACTTTGTTTAACACTCGATAGTTTATGCACATTCGTAACGATTCATCCTTTTTCTTTTGGAAAAGGATTAGAGCACCATAAGGGTTTTTTGATGATTGAATGTAGCCTAAGTCAAGCAAATCTTGTTGTTTCCTTAGTTCAACAAGTTCAGGAGATGTCATGCGATAAAGGGTCATAGCAGGAGGCTTGGCACCAGGTTCTAACTCAATGTGATGATCCACATCTCATTTAGGAGGAAGTTTTTTAGGTAACTCCGAAAGTATCACATCCTTGAACTCATCAAAGATAGCTTCGATGGGTTGTGGCAGTGAAAGAGTAAGCTTTACTGTGTCTTCTTCATCCCTTAGTTCCCTTATCGTGGCAACATCGCTTTAATCCATCTTTTGAATTACAAAGCAGAAATCATTGATGTTCTAGACTTCTCAATGCTTTTCAAAGGAATCACTCGAATCTTATGATTATAAAGAATAACAAGAGAATTTGATGCAGAAATAAGAAAGGTTAAAGCTTTGTAAAAGAAAGTAATACTTAAAACTATTTTAAAATTGTTCATAGGAACAATGGTAAAGTCATGAATACTCATTTTAAAACTTACCGTGCCAATCGCCAATTTAGACAATTACTCATTCCACTATGCCATGAATTGACTTTACCTCAGAATTAATTACCTTGATAATGTCAACTCCCTTTGCAAGTTTGAGGCCTAAACATTTGGCTTTTTGTATATCCATGAAGTTGTGCGTGACTCCCGTGTTTAGCATAGCACGTATAACTTTGCCTCGATGGTCATATCGGCATATAACAAGTCTTTCTCCTTAGAGATCATTGAAGAGAAAAACTTGGAGAGAGTACCCAAGTGTTAGATAGCTCCCAAATCAGCTTGAGGTTAGGCCTCTCCTTGTTGTGCTCAACCACTATGGCATTCATGGCTTTGCGATTAAGGTAATTCTCAACCCAATGTGATCTGTCATAAATGAAGCAAGGCTTCGAAAGTTTGCTAGCATCATGCTTGCCTAAGGAATTATTGGACTTTGTTACTTAAGGATTTTTTTGTTTTTACCTTCTTGTGGCTTGTATCCCTTTTCTATTCGTTCTTCTCTTCCCCACTTTTACTAGAATTGGGCTTTTTATTCTTAGAATGGGCAGAGTAGTCGATAAGTGTTTCAATGGCAACAATGACATCGTCTAAGGTATGTACATTACGCCTATCTAGTTCTATTTTTGCCTAATTCTTTAAGTCATCTTGGAAGTGGAAGAGAAAGTTCTCATCGAATAGATCAGTAATCTCAAGTATAATAGTAGTGAATTAGTTAATGTAGTTAGAAACACTACCTATTTGCCTAAAGTGACATAACTTCCCTCTAACTTTGCTATCCACATTGTGAGGCATAAAGTGTTTACGCAATTTCGTCTTAAATTACTCCCATGTGTTATTCACATATAAACCCTTCTCCCTCTCGGAATAGGCTTGGGAGCCTTCAAACCATGCACATGCTACTCGTAGTAGCTGTATAAGTCAAAGGTGGACTACTTCGACAAAGCAACCCTATATTTCTACGGAGGTCGTGAATTTTTCCTTTAACAAACTTCCATATGTCAAAAAGCTCCTAGGTAAGAAAGTCTATTTCTCACTTGAAGGTGTGGTTGAACTCACCAATCATAGACTTGACAGCCCTAAGTGATTTTAGAATTCTTATGAATCAAATTATCAATTTAATCACTAAGTTAACATCCAAAATTCTCCTTTCCAATCCAACAACACAAGATCTCATAGGTTCTTTTATTGCAACCTTGGACTTCTTATGCTTAGGAAGAGCACATTGCTCTTTTTGCCCATAAGTTTGTTGCTCAATCTGTTGCTCCTCAATAACAACAACAATTCCTTTCTCACTTGCCATACTCACAACTTAAGAACTAGGTTGTACTTAAAATTCAACCATTACTCTGACATTACTTGTCACGAAGTTAGACTCAGATCGTGCTAACTCGCACAACATTTAAACACTTTGTGAGAAAAGATGAACTAATTAAACTTTAGAGAATTTAAGTGAATTAGCTTAGAGCCAAAAAAAGTTAGAAAATGCTAGTAAACTAAAGGAACAAGAGAACTTTGCAAAAGAGAAAATTTTTAATTCAAAATGATATTTGTTACAAATAAGAGGAGATAAAGTATTTATACTTGTTCCACCTCTCAATGTGTGACTACAATTACTTGTTTTAAATTTCTATGAAACACTCTAAATCAAGACTATTTTAGAATAACTTAGATATTTACAAGAGAAAATTCTAGAAACTTGACACATAAAAGCCAAGTATTTGAGCAATAGATGAGTTAGGCTTTCAATAGGCCTAATTTAGTAATACTTTTAAATAAGTCGTGACAGTAAGCAGCCATACCTTAAAAAGTTCCCCGCACTACATCAATTGAAGTATGACCAAGAGCCACAAGAAAAATATTTCTTTCAAGGGAAAAAAAACTTGTTTTTTAAAGCTAGCATAATTGATATTCCTCTCTCTTGTTGCTTGACTAGAGCCAAGTTTCAAAAGAAATCAAAAGGCCACGTTACAGAAAACTAAAAACAGGCAGCAAGGAACACTGTTCTCCAACATCGCATTTCCTTGCCTTAGCAGCAATACCCTCTTGATGCAGTCGGATAAAGATAATGAAAGATCTGAAAGCCCTGAATGCCCCTCCATACCACATGACAGGTTCCCTGTCCCAAATTTGCAGCAGTTCTGCATACAAGGTCATCAATATCCAACAACCATTTTCGGAAGGTAACTGAATTTCTCTTCGAAAGTGCAGAAAGAAATCCAATGCAAACCAGTCTGAAGAAATAAAGGTTCAAAGATACCACATTGAAGCTGCCCAACATGTCACCACTTAAGAGAAGCTAATTAGAAGCTCAACCATTGAATTGCTTAAAAACAATATTTCTAAATAGGTGAAGATGCTGCACAACAGCTTTTGTGATGCCTTTGAAGCAAAAGGCAGATGGCCAACATCTATAAGACAATAATAACCACTGGCATATGCTCAATTGGTCATACATTAAGAGAAATCCCTGTGGTGATCTGTGGTGACAACTTTGCATGTCACAGATCCTCATGTTGCAGGACAGGGAGAAGAAAAAAGAATGTCGCATCCTCTGCTCGCATGGCTCCCTTTCAAAACTCATTTCTTCTTGGCAGCAAAAGCTAAAGCTGAAAACAAGTCATGAAATTTCAGCTGCATGAACCTACATGCAAAAGAATGATACACAATAGATCCTTAAGAGTTCAATAACAAACTTAGATTTTTATTAATGAAAGCAATAACCAAATAATCCCAATTTGTGAGAGATATAGAGAAAAGCTTTATCCTTTAACATTAATTCCCAAGCAATCCAGATTAATTTAAAAAGAAAATTAGCAGATAAATCACCATGATATTTCAGAGGAAAGGTCAATGATAGAACAGTTATGTGGAAACGGGGAGATGATGTAACGTGTTTTATGCATTGGATTTGTATACCACCATTATCTATTAATATAACAAACATGGTTTCTCTCCACATCAGAGCACATGCACCACACACATAAGAACCAAACTCATAAAAGAAGAAATAGCTTAGTTCCTGGGTGCCAAATGTGATAATCACCTATACCCCCAAGTCTAAAAGTCCACTAAAATGAGGGTCTGAAACTAAACATAAGTGCAAGAGAAATTAACACAAGCCACCCAACAGTACATGCTTCACCAAAACAGGGACTTGACCCCCTAGGACCTTGTAATCATGCTACAAGAACGTGCCAACCCAAAAGTCAGACTTCCTCCATGCACACTCGCCTCTGCCTTTACAGTATTATGCTCGTATGGCTTCCTGCAGCCAGGACAGCGTCCATCTTCCTCAAGAATTCTCTTGTGGCAGAAAAGGCAGAGCCGGAATCCACAAAAACAAGGCAAAAAACTAGTGTCGGTGATATCCAAATCCTCATAACATATAGGGCATGAAGATGGAGCATTGACAGCACTGGCACAAGCCCATGATAAGCCTCCCTGTCGATAAGTCCTACCTGCATCGGGAAAGCTCCGCTGCTTTAACAAATTAGGCAAACTCTGTGGACGAAACTCATCATCTGGCCTCCATGCTCGGCTGTTCCTAGTTGCTAGTCTTGGTGGTGCGGCTCTCTGGCACTCCTTCTTCACATGCTTAAGAGTAGGAGCTACCAAATTGCTCGAACTAGAATCCGCTTGCACAATAGAATCATGCTCTGAAAAGGACTGTGATTCCAAACGAGGGATATTCTTTTGGTTTTCTTGCTTGGTCTCATCATTGGCAGCTAAAGCATCAGCCACAGCCTCCCAATCATCCAAACAATTATCATCGCCTTCTTCTTCCTCCTCTGTGATGCTTCCCGAGCAACAACCCCCACTACTGCTACTGCTGCTGCTGCTGCTGCTGCTGCTGCTGGAACCAGAAAAATTGGTGCCCACATCAGTACCGCCTAGGACGCTGCTGCAGGTTGGACTGTTGGAGGGGGAGTCCGAATCAAATTCATGATGCATCGATCCATTCTCATTCTCCTCCTCACCCGCCCTTCGCCTCATTTCTAAATTCTCTGGCGCATTCTTTCTCTCATTCTTGCAAGGCGATGCACGTGGGCCACTCAGGTCTTCCTTACATACCCTGTTCTTGACTGCACCTGATCAAAAAACAAAAAAACATCCACCATGTATCCGACTAATAAACACACCCCATCCCAACAAAATCGAAACCACAAATGCATATATTCCATTTACGCATACACAGCGAGAAACAAAGATCGTCGAGGCGCACCTTGAGAAAGCCATTGCTCTCGACGAGCATCAAGCTTGCACTGCTTCAATTTGGCAGACCTATTGGTCTAAAATCCCCAAATAAAATTTAAAAAAAAAAAACGAGAACGTTTTTAAAGAAAGGGCCAAAAAATGAAATTGAAGAAAGATATAAGAAGAAAGAAACAGAGGGTTGAGGAAATACCCTCTTCTTCTTGCCCAAATCCTTGGGGACAGAAGGAATAGAGGCGCTGCGGGTAATCGAATCGAAAACCATGGCTGCTTCACAAATTTGGATTAATAACTCCTCGAGAATTCCAATAACCACTCTTAAAAAACCCTAGTTTTCGTTGAATTTATCAGATTTTTTTGTGGGCGAGGCTTCTAGAGAGAGAAATGCGTGGTAATTTGTACTAGAGAGACAAAGAGACTGAACAAGGAAAACTCCTCTGCTTCGCTCGCCCGCCCCCTTTTTTTTTATTATTTATTATTATAGAGCCTTGCGACTCTGATTATTTTTATAGAGGCATATTTCCGAAATTGCCCTTAACTTTTTGGTTAATCTTCGGGAATACCCAACTTAAGGGGGCTGGTTTTGGGCATAGTTTGGGGGCAGAATTACGTTACTGTAGAGATTTTTGTTCCTGTGTTTAGGTCTGCAAAGGGAGAAAAATAGAAACGGTGCGTTTTATTGCTTTTTAACTTTCCTTTTTGTTCGTTGTTCTTGGTTTTTTTTTTAAAATTTTTTTGTTGGGGGGGGGCGCGGCGGGGGTGGGGGGGAATATATACAAAGTTTTAAGTTGACTGCCAAGGCTTAGTCAGAAAACAGAGAGAGGATTTTGGAAAAGAGGAGGAAAAATTTGATTGCCAAGGCAAATGAGATAAGGTCTCGATCTCAATTAATGGCTAATTGCCTAATTATATGTTTGGTTTCGCTTTTATAACAGTTTAGTAAAGATTCTTTTTTTTTTTTAAAAATTTTGTTTTGATGGATAATGCGTCGAATATTCTTAACTCAGCATTCCAATTGCAATTTTTAAATTATTACTACAATTGCTCAAAACCTTAAAAGACAAATTTCTCCTAGTGAATAATGATTGATTGACAAAATTTATAATCTTTTAATTATAAAAATTATGATAAGATATCAAAATATTATTCAACAACTAACAAATTATAATTCAATCAATATTAAAGTTATTTTTAAAATTAATATTTCGACATTCATTAAATGTTTTTTTTTGTTAGGGTATATATATATATATATATATATATATATATATACTTAAAAACTTTATGACAACGTATGGCCGATTATTAGCCATGTTAATATTCACCAAAGTCGCACGGTTTTAGCCCTTTTCCATATTGTGCTCGTGCAAGATGGTTGGCTGGCTGGCAACGGGCATGGGGTCGTTCAATCAAATGGCTGAAAATATCGTGAAGAAATTCCGTGTGGGCATACCAACCACAAAAGCCGTGAGCCACAAAAGAGCCTGAAATATCTCAACCGCTCGCTCTCTCACTCAAATAGAAAAGCTATTAATGTTAAGAAAAAATTAAATACTAATATTTTTAATATATATATATATATATATATATATGTATGTATGTATGTATTATAACAAATTAATTATATTTAATATATTTTTATAAATAAATAATAATATTATTATTATTATTTATTATCATTTTATTAAACCAGTGTTGTTGCATGGTAGTACTGTTAATATTAAAGAAATAATTTAATAACAAAAAGCTTATGACGAATGCAAGGAGAGAGGAAATTCTCGGACCGTTTCGTGATTATGTAAATATATATTGTAACGTATTTAATTAATTATGTGGTAAGTATTATTTTATCTCTTTTTGGTCTTATGTTTGATGTTCAGTTTTATTGTGTGTTTTTTTAAAAATTAATCTCATTAAAATTTATTTATTTATTTATTTTTGTCTTGATGCAGCACACACGTCAGAAGCATCTAAAATAGTCAAAACTTAAAGCCAAGTTAAAGGACAAGAAACTACTTTTAGGAAGACAAAATTACGACGAGATTCTTTTTAGCTTTCCGTTTTCATAAGGAAAGACCAAAAAGTTTGAAAGAAAGAAAAAAAAAAAAAAGAGGTGGAAAAAGACTATAAGCCTACAACTAATCTACGCTAAAAGGCTTGATTGAATCTTATTCAAAACGTTAATAGCTGGCTGGCTGGCTTTAAAGCCCCCATAACTGGAAATTGAAAACCAAGCATTGCCAGCCCAAGCGATAAGCGATGAGATCTCGCTCGTCAGGGTCAAAATACTCAAATATTAGGATCATCCCCAATGTTTTTTTTTTTTTTTTCTCTTATCCTCAATTTAAGCCCTTCAACATCATCATAAATAACAGCCGAACTCATTTCTGGAATATGAAGTTACAGCTTTAAATTGAACCCCGTCAAAAAGAAATAAATAAATAAAAAAAAAGTTAGTCAAGGGTTTAATTAGACAAGAACCGAAATTTTGGGGTTGTATTTGAACATTTGGCCTTATTAATTTTCTAGCCACAGAGGCTTTGAGATCTTCAGCAAACTCTTTTTTTTTTTTTTTTCTTTAAGTTTTTTGGTCGGGGTTTGATGCCTTGTTTCGATAATGGAGGCTGTTTTGCTCTTCATATCCATATATATGTATATATAGGGTGGGCCTGGGTCCAATTGAGTCTAAATTTGGGCCATGGCCCACTTTTGCAATTTGAAGCCTTAAAGCGAAATGAAAGCCCACATGACTAGCCTCGTGATGCTATATATTTAACCCACATGATTAGCCTCGTGATAGTTAGTATACATTATTACTAAATTCTATACAAGTAAGTAGGAGTATTGCACATCTAATTAAAATTTAGTGACAAAATAATTGAAATTTTAGTTTTAAGTCTATGTTTGACATTCTAGTTTATAAAAAAAAAGTAAATTTTTTTTTTTTTAAAAAAGAAGATGCATTTATACTTATCAATAAGTGATAATGATTGAAGTTAAATTAAAAAATTTTTGTTTCATAATTCTCAGTTAATGTATGCATTTTTCTTATTTGAATTCTAATGAGATGGTTCCCCCTCCCCCTCCCCCTTCCCCTCATCTTTTAGCTTGAGATGAAAATTCCACAGGTTGGCCTATTTAAATTTGATAAGCAAATCGTCTACGCAACTGAACAGAAGAGCAAAAGAAGAAGGGATAAAAAGAAAAGAGAAAGGCATTTTGTTCATATTAAGCGAGCTCTATTTTGTCGGTACGAGTTGTTTTAAAGATGAAGGTCTCCAGTTTGAATTCTAATGAAAGTTAATTGAAACAACAACCAAAAAAAAAAAAAGAAAAAAAAGGGAGAGGGACACGTGTTTCTTTTTCCTCGAGAAAGACGTCCACATCTCATTTGGTTTCCCTGTCGGTTTCCTAAACGTCACCGCACCATAACTCGGACCGACATATGAGCTTACATGATATATATACACACCGGACGGCGTTACTCTGTCCACCCTCTTTTTTTTTTTTTTTAATAATAATAATAATAATAATTTTTTTTTTCCTATTTTAGCGGGAGGCAAATTGCAACAACGCAAGTGAAACCTGGGGACGCGGAGCATCTCATCGTAATTAAGGCCCACAAAGATAATTCAAAGGCATCAATTTTCACAATTCACAAAAAAACGTATTTATCAATTTCACGTGTATTTCAAGTGGCACGACATTTGTCCCCCAGACTTTTAATTTGTCAGCGAAAAATAAATAACCCATTTGGATGACGGAGAGCCGTTTGGATGTATTAGATTTCAACTTAGATCTGGTTAGCGCGACAAGCTAACTAACGAAAACATGTTTTTGTAACTCATAATGAAAGAAAACAAAAGATGGAAGAGAGTGAGTGAGAGAGAGACAGAGAGAGATTATTCCACCTACCCAAACGAAGGGGTAACCTACGCCCTTTTTCTTTCCTTTAATTCGAAGTCATCATCCCTCTCATCTTCTTTTTCCATGTACCCAAAATAAATAATTATATAAATAAAGTGGCCCCTCAGCTTAGATCTAGGGAGACGAGGGACACGGGAAGTGCCCTGAGTAACAGGAAAATCAATAGTGCTTTTGGTCAGAAAAGCAGAGTCATTCATGCTAGTGAAGTGAAACACGGCAAGGTCAGAATAATTGGGATTGTGAATGAGCATTCCCTTAATAATAATAATAATAATAAAAAGGAAAATGGAATTGTGAAAGAGCAGATAATAATGTCATTCAAGGCATCGACCATGGGATCAATGTCCCTTATTAAATGTGGGAGCAAGCAAATATTTCTAATGACCCAAAAATTGTTTCCACTCCGCGTATAGTTTCTTCGTACTTGCAACTTGGAAGAAGACCATACCATGTTTAGTGGTTAATTGCATCCTTAAATTATAATTAGAGTGTTGGGAGCCCCCCGAGTCTTCTTTCTTTTCGTGATGAATTAGTTAATTGATGTTTTCAACATAAACTACATAAAGAGGAATAACTAATGTTTCGTCTTCTTCATATTTCCTGTAATATCTTACAAGATTTGAACTTAAAAACTTTAAAATAATTGCCTAACCTCTTAATCATTGAGGTTTAAGCTAACGACCTCAATAATTTCCAAAACGCCCATGAATTGATAACGGGAGAGACTTTCATACATATCGTAAAGTTGCGGGTATATATGGACCTCTAATGACCCATTGATCGTGCCCGTGACTTGCAAAAAGACGGAATAATAATGAAAGCTGTGGTTTCGATTTTACGTTTCCCTCGAGGGTACGAACTTTAAGATCATCGAGCACTGCACTGGCAACAAGCAAGAGAGAAATTAATCCCACTCAAGCCGATTACCTTTACGTTTCCTGAATTTTGATCGGTGCCTCGATTCAGCGGTCGAAATCTTACTAATCATAAATTCATAATCTGGAGCAAATGCAAATGGCTCAAATATGAATATATTTTTCACTGTTCTATGATTCGGATTCTTAACATGTACATTTTACATTCATGGCTTTATAAAGACACAACCATAAATTTTTCTCTATTAAATTTGCTCCGTAATTAACAAGTAAAAACTTTTTGAAAGGTACGCCCTGCTTCATATATATATATATATATATCTATGTGTGTGTATATACAGTGTGTGCTTGCGTGTATCTCCTTCTGGCTTTAACTTTTCGAATCTGGCATGATTGCCGTTGAACGAAATCCTCGCAACTTTTTCACCGAGGACTCGTTTCCTTCCAGACCAAACCCACGACGAACTTTTTCAACTTTGGTGCTTGAAAAGAAAAGTCCGGCGGTTGTGTAGGTTGAGACCCACACACACACACTGATTAGTTGGTTTAACTAATACTACGAACATGCTTCATCTCAACCATTTCACTACCTCAAGACCTCTTTGATTGAATAAAATATTATATGGGATTCTGCGAATATGGTTTTCAAGTTTATTAATAAGCATGCAAGCAAAAAGGCTACTGGGGCTTAGCAATCAAGCTGAACCCCGCCCACAGATGGATTGTTCTTTCGGGCGAAGGATATGATTCGGTCGCCAGACGTCTTTACAGGCAAAAGCTTTATTAAAAATTTTAAGGCGGGATTTACGACCCTGTCGATCTCGTCACCATTACCTTTTGGCATAAATGAATGAAATACGGCAAACTTTTCCTTGGGTTCTTACAACCAGTAAATTTAATTTGTTCTGTACATTATTTTGCGTGCATGTGTGTGTACATATATAATTTGTATACGTGGTAAATATCAATTAAATAAACTTATTTATGGAATGATTTAATTTGGGAGACGAATGAGAAAGATAATTTGATCGAATTAGATTAAAATCAAGAACAAAATATTTTTCCGTTAGACAGTAACAATCCAGTGGACAAGACTAGACCACTAGACCACTAGACCACCACTTAGACTGCTAAACGACCAATCCAACTCGGCTCATCAAAACCCCAGTTTAGAGGTTAAAGAAAAAAAACAAAAAAACAAAAAAATTGTCGGTATTAACTGCCTCGTGCCATGCGATTCCTTGATTTTTGAGCAAAATTTACCGGTATTAACTGCCTCGTTATAAATCCTTCACATGCTTCCCCAATGTCCTCCAGCATCAATTCCTGCGAGCCCGGTCATTAAAGATAGAAAGAAAGAAAAAATTGTCGGTGAGCCGAAGAAAAATGGGGAAAACTTTAGACTATAATTCTACTCTTGAAAAAAGGTTACTTATGCTTCCTGGGAGCTCGTCTTATTTGTTGCCCAAGCAATTGTATTTTAGAGCCAAAAAAAAAAAGTAATTAATAAAATCAATTCATGATTGGGAAGTTCCAGCTGTATTTATTCCTCCAAATAATGCATTTTCCTAATTCCTTGAACCCCATCTCAAGTCACGTTCTTCACCTTTGAGTGAAGTTAAAAAAAAAAAAAAATAATAATAATAACAAACAAAGGGACGCCCCTTGTATTTATTCATCTTAGAAAAAGAAAACCGAAGACACGCCTCTCTCTCTTGGGGTCCACACGGACAATGTCCATTCTTGATCCATTCTAACGCATAAACGGTGGCGTTTGGTTTTCCACGGAAACTGGGAAACGGCATCGTTTTCTCTGTCATTCGCAATGAACTCCTTTGCTTACGTCACTTCCTGTGTCCCCATACTCCCCTGCTCTTTACTTTTAAAAACGCAAACGCTCTCGCACTCCGAACTGAAGACACAACCGCACAACGACCGGCCATGCCGCCGCCGTCGATCCCTCCGTCACCGGCACCGCCACCCAACCGCCCTTAGCTCCCCCCCCCAAACAACGCGAACTAAAAACAAGTTATCAAAAAGAAAGGATAGAAATGGCGCAAAACTTCAAACTGAAGGTACTTGCCTTGATCACCAAGCTCTCGGACCGTGACACCTACGCTGCGGCAGCCGCCCAGCTAGATTCCATTGCCTCCGCATTGGACAACACGACTCTCTCTACCTTTCTCTCATGCATCATCTCTACCGACTCTGCCGACAAGACGCTAGTGCGGAAGCGCTGTCTCCACCTCCTCTCCACTCTTTCTCTCACCTACACAAACGCTCTCTCTCCTTACCTCCCCAAAATCCTCTCCTACCTCTCTCGCCGCCTCCGCGACTCGGACTCATCCATCCGCGCCCAATGCATCACCACGGTCTCCTCTCTCGCGTCCAGCGTTACGAAGACGCCATTCTCCACCGCTTTCTTGAAGCCGTTAAGCGAATCGCTCTTCACGGAGCATGAGCCGAACGCGCAGACAGGATCCGCATTGTGTTTGGCAGCGGCGATTGATGCCACGCCGGATCCGGACCCGGGGAGGCTCGGGAGGGCACTGCTGCCGAGGCTTGAGAGGTTGTTGAAAAGTGAGGCCTACAGGGCGAAAAGTGCGGCTTTGGTGGTTATGGCGAGCGTGATTGGAGTCGGCGGCGTGAGCGGCTATTCAGGGATGGGAGGTATGGTGAATTGCTTGGTCGGTTTCTTAAGCAGTGAAGATTGGGCTGCGAGAAAGGCTGCGGCTGAGGCGCTGGGGAAGCTAGCGGCTGCAGAGAGGGATGCCGTGGCCGAGTTCAAGACTGGGAGCTTGAAGGTTTTCGAGAATCGGAGATTCGATAAGGTTTGAAAATTCGTATTTTCTTGCTTTATTTTCAATTTGTTTTTATTTTTGATTTGCTCGTGTGTTTGCGTGTCTTTAGTGCTTTACTTGGAATTTGGATCGTTGGATATGTGTAGGTGAAGGCAGTAAGGGAAGTGATGAATCAGATGATAGAGGTGTGGAAGCAGGTTCCGGATTTCTCGGATGAGGTATCTCCGCCACCTCGATCCACGGCTTCATCAAAAGGTGATGTAGTTGTCTCACTTTTCTGATTAGGTCCGATCAGCTGCAGATATTGAATTTGTAAATGAGTTTTAGCCCGGCATTTTTGGTGAGGTCTGATTGGCAGTGGATATTGGATGTTGCATTTTGTAACTTGGGTGATGGGTATATTAAGGTTGAATTTGAGAAGTTTCTTTTACTGTTTCTTTTTAAATTTTTTTATAAATACAGTGGTTGGTAAGTCTGTTAGAGGTGGTTAGTGGAGAGGGGACTGTCGGGTCTGAGATGCACAGCACTCTAATATAATTGAGGGAGGAGGAGTCACGACCTCCCACAGCCACAAAGGCCAGATGGCCGCCGAGATGTTTCTCCGTTACTGGGTTCAAAAATAGAATTTTGTTTGACACTGTTTGTCCATGTCATTTTTGTCAATGCTCGTCTATTTTCACTACATGCTGATTCTGTTGTTCTACGGGCACAGAAGATGCTAGTGATGGGCGCTACGCATCTGGATGCAAAAATTCTTGCACAGCTGTTCTTCCGAGTAAAAAAACCATTTTAGCTAACAAGTCAATTCTGCCCAATTGTTCGTCGGCTACTGCTGCAAGGAAGAGAGGTGTTTCGAAGAGCACTGAGAAGAAAGTGAGTCCTGCGATCCTTGGAAAGATAGACAGCAAGAAGACTGTGGATTGGAAGGTCAAAACTTTTTGTAATTCTGTGGCGAGGAGTGATAATAGTGGGCTTAGAGAGAGGAATGAGAATGCTCCAGAACGAAGGTTTATGAAGCCAGAAATAAAAAGATCACTTTTCAGTAATAGTTCTGATGGTAAGAAGCTAAAACTTGGTCAGCCCAAAGCTGGATCTGGTGTAGTTCCCAGTCATGAGGAGAATGTGGAGTTTTCAATCATTCTCAAAGATGGCACTGAGAATCAAGATAGCAACCACAAGGAAAGTGAGGATTTATCTTTGATTCGACGCCAGCTTGTTCAAATCGAAAGGCAGCAATCAAACCTGCTAGACCTCCTGCAGGTTTGTATTATTCCACTGCTTGACAATTACCCTCTCTGTGATGGTCACTATGTCAGTGAACAGTTGATCTCAATCTTTTGTTGTCTGTGACTGAGAAAATCTACTTAGACTTTTACTGTAGTGTGAAATAGCGATGCAATATGAAAGTTAAAGCTTCTGCAAATTGTTGTGAAGAACAGCATTATAATCTTTGAGCGAACCAAAATTTTCAAGTTATATTCTTGTCAATAGCAAAATTTTGCACGGTGCAGGCCCTAAATTGTCTTTTCTTGCCATGAGTTTCTTGATAGGTTGTGTGCAAGTGCTCATTTGCTTCAAATATGGATTGATAGATGAAGAACATTATGAGAAATTATTCATCTATTAATCTGTATATCCAGGTCATCACATGAACCATTAGTGTATTTCATTCAAGGCATTCAATCTGAAAAATTATATCTCATTTAGTGCAGAATATTGTTCGTGCAACACATATCAATAATCCTGGTTGGAATATGTTCATTGTTGCTGTCTGCCAATGCGCTATACATGAGTCTGTTTTGGTAGTTCAGTGTATTGTGAGGAAATTTTCTGCTCATCTGTTTTTCTCATTATTTTCTGACTAGAATTTCATTGGGAGCTCACAAAATGGGATGTGTTCCTTGGAGACACGTGTGCATGGTCTAGAATTGGCTTTGGATGAGATTTCATATGACTTGGCTGTATCTAATGGAAGGATGACTGACACTGGCTCCCATAGACTCTCTTGTTGCCTGCTACCTCGTGCTGATTTTTTTAGCTCCAAGTTCTGGAGGAAAACAGATGGTCATTTTTCAGCCTTAAGATTTTCTTCTTCCAGTGGAACCTCATCATTGGCTGCCCTTCGCCAAAGAGCTGATAAAAATAGTAGTACCAATGCTGAAACATTTAACTTTGAGAACAACAGGTTACGGCTTCGGGGACGTGGTGGATTTGTTGTTAATCCCTTGGCAGAAATTTGTGGAGACTCAAGAGGGATCTTGAAGGTGGCACAGCACTAGCCAGCAATCAACAGGTAAATGGATGTAAATTTCTTTCTTAGCCTGTGTATTTCTTATTCTCTCTTTTTTTTTTTAATTGCCGTCCATCACATCTTGTAATGTGCATCTCTAATTCATTTTTACTTATGAACTCCCTTCAATTCCTGACCTTGCAATGGTGGTTCAGCAAAAATATAATTTCTTATAAGGATGCAAACAGTAAAACTGCCTGTTGACTTGCATTTGTGATTTGCCTTGAAGCTCTAGGCAACCTTGTTGATAGCTACAGGCAAGTCCCACCTCTTCCCCTACCCCAACGTCCAACCAGGCCCACAGTTACAGTGTACAGGTTACACAAATGGCACGTGGATGAGGTTACCCCCCACCCCCCTCTACTTGGTCACAGTTGACTGCAGAAGCTTACCTTCTCATTTAGATCATAAGGGGGGCTATTCATGATATGTGCCTTTAGAAGCTTTCTGCCAAAGAACATCGTTTTGCTTCAGCCTGCTTGTTCAAATGTATTCCCTTTATAAAATTACGTGCTTTCTTTGTCTCAAAGATAAGAATGCAAAATGCACTTTGGTGATTATGCGAAGTTAATTATTCAATAACATGATTTGTGCTTCTGTCTTTGTGGAATTTGCAGCATCGTTGGCATTCTTTAATTTGCTAGGCCTGCAAATACAGCTGTTTGGTGAAAAACAATGATATGAACAAGGGAAGGTATTGGCTTAGTTGGTAGTACCCACCTGTCCGGCTGTAGATCTTCCTTTCGCAAATTGCGTAATGATTGCAGTTCCGAGGAGCTTTGCTTTTTATTCCTGCCTATGGCTCTACTCGTTGTTGCATCAGGGCGATGACCAAGAAGCCAATTGAATCTATAATCGTTCATCTCTCATAGCATTCATTTTCATTTGTTTACAGTGTCAAGAGACAAAACTTCACAACCAAATATCCGCTTATTTGATAGTGTTGAATGTGTATAGAGTGAAAATGAAAAAGGTTTATCGGTTTGTCATTCTTCCTTGAATATTACTCGCGTTGTGATCTCAGCCTACAACAGTCTCTGCGTTATTTTTGGCTTTAATGGCTTTGAGTTAGTATTGAGGTTGTGGCATCATATTTTCTCGTGGTTAATTCTTTTTGAGTTAATCGGCATGCAATCTTTGCCAAAACGACGTATTATATAAGGTTACTGCCCTTCGCCTCTCAGTGTGATGCGAGGTGATTTTTGGATCTTTAAGGGCTGGATAAGAACAAATTTATGCCATATCTCATCAGTTGACTCCCACATGAAAGCAAAACTCAGGCAAGCTGCTAGACCATACATTTCCGTCACTCTAAAATCGGGCTAGTTGCCAGCATACTATATATTTTGGAACATGAACCAACAAGAATAACCTAGGAATTCTCTTTTACTCCCCATATCCGCTGGCATCAGATCACATATTCAAATTTTCTAATAAAGCAAGCCAGAAATGGAACAAAGACACCATGATTAGTTGAAGGATAAAGAAAATAACTAACTAAACTGATCACCAAGATGTCAGAGCTGACTTTCGTGTAATTGGCTAAACCTTGACCAAAAAATACTGAATTAATGAATAATTTGTTAAGCGCAACATTCTCACAAAATGGAACAGTAAGTAACAATGTTTTATATTTCTAGTAAATGTGAATCATATTGCAGAATGGAAAGGCATTCGAAACTGCTACTCCACATTCACATAAAATTTGGAGAATCAATTTCATAGTCTCAGGCTTAGAGTCCTAGAATTTAACTTGCTACTCAACTAGAGAAAATCAAAGCTCTGAAGAAAGTTCACACGGTAGCTTTAATGTCTAAAAAAAAAATCCGATACATAAGATTTGGACAATAGTTGGGAGATACAAGTCATGGGGATTGCTCGTTAGTGCCTTGCTTGTCAATTTTCTGCAGAAAAGAGCAGGATCATATTTAGCTCTCAATCAGCAACAACTATACGAGACCACAATATACATATAAACACGGACAGGGAATTTCAACACATTACATATGCATATAACTCCAAAGAAAAGCAAACTGATAAAGAATGCAGCTTTATTGGACTTATAACACCAAGCACTAGATTGTCAACCCTCAAATCAATAAGTTCTCATATAATAAATTGACAATAACAACACGTATTGAAATGTTCATATCCTCGCTGCCACAAGTTAATGAGCTCCAATCACAACCATGACCACTTCCAGAGTCAAACGTGTGAAGCCATGTGCAATTAAAGAAATGCTCCAAAACAAGTTTTTGAAAACAACTCAGTTCAGGCTAACCATGCCTTGATCCAAAACTAATTGAGATCAGTACCACAGATCCTTTTTCCTCCATTCCGCTCTATGTTGGGTCTAATATCTAGATAGTGTGTTAACAACATTCCTTTGTTAGCACCTTAGCTCACAATATCCCCAGATTAATGACACGTTATTGTCTTCCTGCCATGTTTCAACCTCACACGTCCTTCACAATAGTTTGCAAGCAATGATCTCGTTGAATATCTGAAAAGATTTTCTCCACCAAAAGCAGGATATTAAATAAGACACCGCATTAGACAGACTGTAGATAACGGAGAGAGACATGATGTTCTAGTTTCCAAATGCTATTTTATTCTTGCAAACCCAGAATGCCACATCGGTGTGCTACCTAAAGCACAAAAGTGGACCAAAGAACTTACAAGTCCGCGGGATTTTTAGCATTCCAAAACACGAAATTTGCCACGGAAGAATGCAAAGTCGAATCAAAGGCAATATTATTATGAATATCGCAGATGCAAAGTTCACACCACAGAATTGCGATTACCATAATTGCTGATGCCATAAAACGTGATGACAAAGAAGATAAGTAAACTCAATTTATCCAATTTCAAATAAATTTGAAGGCAAAAGCCCAACGCATAAAAAAAAAAAAAAGATGATGAAGTGGATTGGTTGAATCAAAGAATAAAAGTTGAAGTCAATGATTATTGATATTATTATACACCTCAACCGAAATAATTTGAGGAACAATTAATTGATCGTTGAGGGGGAGAGTGAGAGAGAGAGTACGGACCGATTGAGCGTTGTGCCAGGCGAGGCCGCGGTAGACGTTGACGGAGAAAGTGGCGGTGAGGTAGATAGTGGCTACGCCGAGACCTGCCGTAAACGCCTTGAATGCCCAATCTCCTGCTTTGCTTGCCATTCCCATTCTCGCCCTCTCTCTCTCTCTCTCTCTACTTTCTTTCTTGCCAAACGCTGTTAGGGTATGAGCTATCTTTGGTTCCGGAACGCGGAGGGACTTTCCCAATAGAAAAATAGCACCTCGCTTTTCATTTTCAATTCGGTTTTTGTATTTTCATTTTCTTCTTAATTTTTTTTTAAAATTTTATGTTTTAATTTATTATTTTTATTTTTATTTATTTTTTTTGGGTGATTTGGGACCCAATTTACCGGTCCCACAGATGGGGTCGCTCTGGGTTTACATAAAACAAAAAGGGTTACGCATCGGTCACTGATTGCATACACGACTTCTTCCCTTTTGCAGTTTGCACTTGCAGGGTTGGTGCCCTCCTGGCACCTCTTTTTGATCAAGTGCAAAATCTTTATGCTTTCTTAATGCCTCCAGTGGAGCATAACAGTGCACAGCACAAAATCTGTAGACCAACTTTCTCAAGTGAAGCTGACCCAAATAGTTAAAAAAATTTTGACACGGTATTATTTACTCGAGCAACGATAAAAAAGCTACAGAAATACAACATAGATAAACTAAATGCATTTAACGATGCGACATTATCGACCTAAGGTAGCCAGCCTTGCATCAAAATTCTTTGTTAAACTCCATGATTCGTCGACTTCGACATCCAGATTTCTTTGAGTTCCAAGTATCCAAGCCCCATCTTCTACTGCCACTCATTCTCAGACAAAGATATAAGCTGTGAAGAAGAAATTGCCAAGCAATTAGCAACCTTGCATGAATACGCAAGTTATGAAGCTTTAAAGGCATTGTGTAGGAAGTTCAATAGATTATAACGGAAGTTTCATCACCATGCTTGAAGCACAAAAAAAGGATTAATGCAGGTTTTCTTGTAATTAAATGGTTGCATAATCAAGAATGGATATCAGCATCACATCAGCCTAAGTTAAGTTATTCATACCATTGCTTAATGCTATGCTGCCTCCATTGTATACTTCTGCTAGTTTTCTCTTCAGACATAATAGCTCTTTCTCTATTAGTTTCCCATGAGCCAAGAAAAGAAACAGATGTACCAAGGGCCCAGTGCTATTTTTTATTCATTACAAGTCCCTCGAAGGCTACTCAAGGCTCCATGTACCCAAGGGGAAAGGGACACAACTAAGGAGATTGTAGGGAACAATGATTAGAAAGATGAGATGGGGCAGCAGTTGAGCTCAATAACGGGGAAAATGAAAAAACTAAAAAATGAAAGAGGAAAAGAGCAGGAATATTAAAATATCCGGTACATCACCAAATACAAAACTAGTGACAGAAAAGTGGGTTTACCACAAATGATTAACACCAATATTGGTCATTGTTTGCTCCTCTGCAAATATTTCTATATACAAACTCACAGATGAATACAATGAGTGCATGGTGATGAATTAGCAACAGTAAAATTCTTGCATGCAAGGATGACAGATAAGTTTTAGGCAACAATAGGGCTGGGATCTCTTATTCAGCAGATATTATTGTGTTTATGATCTGCATATCCATTAACTCAAGACTGATGCATTCAACGCCAGAACTATATGTTCCACACTACAAATGTATATCTACCCCAAAAATTAGGCCATTATATTTGTGCATGCACAAAGACAGGCTTGTGCTCTTGTCAATGTAGTGGGCATGTATAGTAAACAGCCATAATAACTTTAACTTTCCTGCATCTGAAAAAACATTAGCTTTCCATTTCTGGAGTCAATCCTAATTACCAAAAATTTCCAATATTTGAATTCTTAGTTTTCTAAAACAAGAGCAACCTAGATGATTTTCTTACAGGCTAGTGGAATTTCCAGGCGTTCTCTAGCTCCAAATCTGCTTGCCTAATAATCAAGATGACTAATAATTTAAATTTAGAACAGAAAGCAGTGATGAAAATGTATTACTTGTAATCCCCCATATTACCTATTACTTTGGGGCTTTGGGCAGGGAATTAATCCTCTTTATGGAATATTAGCTTTGCAACCTCTCAAAAACAAATTTGTATTTAAGAGTATATTTGAAGCACCCTGCCAACCTAAGAACTGCATAGGCATATGCTTGTCTATAACTAAGTCATATTGTCACTCCAAATTTTCAATTGGCTATAACATATAGCATTGAGAGATGAATTCTATCCAGAATTTTATCTGCTCTACATAAAATAAGAGTTGGCTTGCAGTACACAATTAAACGTTCAGCAACAGAGCAAGTAAAAATATTAACCAACCTGGCAAGCAACCTGTGCCACTCTCTGACTGTCCCTATGCGTATCAGTTGACAAGCCAGGCTCTTGTGACTCCATAATACATGTTTGTGTCTCCTCCATTTGTCTCTTCAATGTGCTACTGTCAAGAGATGAATCCCCATCAGGGCTGCTTGGAGTTTCCTTCTTCCGTTTCCTTCTGAATGTATACTTGAGAAACTTATTGTCCATTGGTTGAGGATGAAGTGCTTCAGTTGTATTAGACTCTTTGGGATTTGAGTCTATCAGCAAGATGCTGGCCAACTCAAGATCTGCCTTGCTTTCAGGAAACTCTGAAGTCTCTTTAGATCCAGCTTCCTGTCCAGTCAAGTTCAGTTTATCCGTAAGAAACTCATCCTTGCTTTTAGTGCACATCCTAAGACACTCAGCCTTGCTGCTCATAACTTCTACTGATACAGGATGGACAATCATTTCATTTGTATTTGATGGTGATTTTGGCGGCAAGAGAATTTCCGAATCCTTCTGGGCTATTTGTTTAATTGTCCCAGAATCTTCCTCAAATGAAACATTTTCAGCATCATGAGAAAAATCCTTCAACACTGTTAGCCTGCGATCTTTATATCTTGCAGCTCTTTTCCTGTTTTTGCGGAAAGATCCAGCAGAATGAATGTGGATGTAATTGTCACCTTCTGGCTTTTCCTTTACTTCAACTTTGCTGGTCTCAACACCAAGCACATTATTACCTATGGTTGCAAGTTTCTTGCGTTTGCTCTTATCTTCTTTTTCTTCTACCGTAATTACCAGATTTTTTTCACTGCCATCTTGTCCAGAGAGAGACTGATTCTCATCCAACAGTTTCCTCTCAGAAGCACGGATTCTCTGAGTGCATCCATTCTTGTGGAGCTCCGGCTCTTTGTTTCTCATCATTATGGAAGCAAGATCAGGATTGTAAACAAAGCTATCATCCTTGACAAACCTATTTTCACTACAGCACCCAGTGCCATCGAGTGTTCCATTTGAATTTGAATTCTTTTCATGAGCTGTAATAGGGTCACACTGTGCTGAAGCAGGAGACGATACTACACACCAATAAGTGTTGGGATTGTTCTCCTCCAAAGCTGTTTCCTGAGTTGCCACACCACATTCTAGAGTTTGCTCACCCAAAAGCCGCACCTCATTGTGTGTCAGCATCTCAAATTCATCCTGCAGCTCCCTCAACTCTGCCCTTAGATCTTTTACTATATCCTCAGCCTCACCAAGCTGTGCTTCTAGTTCTTCAATCTTTCTCTGCTGATTTGATGACATCATTTCTGCTTCATTAACCTATAAACATGATGAGGCAATCAACAATAATGTTTTATGAAAGTATGAAATGAGTGGAGAGTAAAAGCAGCAGCTGAATATGGATTAGGCATAAAAGGCTGGAACTCTGAATTATCAAATGAAAGACTTGGTTTCAACAATATTTACATATGTTGTGAAAATATATACAGCCATGCGCAACTGAAATGGTTAGTCCACTAACAAGTACCCAGGTCAAGTGACAATGCAATGCTTGTAGACACAACACAATGGCTGCAAATTGAGCAAATCAATTAAAATACATAAATGCACTGTTTTGTTTGCTGATGCAGAAACTCAATCCTAATATTGTATTAAAACTCAAACATCCCAAGGTTTAAGAAAATAATGTGTCTCTCAATTGCTTAAACATTTGTGAATTGACCAAGTTCTGACAAGTTTGAGTCCACACTTATATTAACCCCATAAATACATTAGAAGTCAACTTTGGTAAGTACTGTCAGAGGCTCAAACTACACCATAATGAGAAAAGTTTGTCATAAACAACAATGAAATACATACAGTTTTGGACCTAAAAGCAATAGCATGGTCCATCTACATTGGAAATGAACTACTGCCTGCATCATCACCACAATGCATAAAACAGGTGTGTTTGATAACCCTAATTTACTTACTGAGAATATATTCCAAGAAAAGCACTAGGCTTATTTTATGGCAAAATATTGATAAACTGACTGGAGAACAGGTTGAGATGAATTTCTTCTTTTTGAAAGGCAGTTGTGCACATAAACCTTGCGTTACAGGTTGACAGATGTAGGCTTAGCAGCCATGTATTCAAGATTTAGCATTTTATGCTTTTAGGACTCCACAATACAACTTGAGTTAACTGTGGAAGTCATCTGCATGTGCAGTCCCTCAGGGCTTGAAAGCGATTATTGTGTTTCACATGGTGACATACATGAAACTAAATTCTTTACAAGCAAAGCTAACTGACATACTATCAAGAAAAAGGTCAACTAACTCCAAGCTTACCAGAATTAGTAATAGTAGTATTAATGAAATTGTTACATGTATAGGTTGGATATAACTTATGAAATCATACACATGCAACTAAATTCCATTAACACTAAGCCATCGACAATCTAAACAAGCCTTTGCCCAGGAAATTGGGCCAATGAGCGTCTTCAGTTATAATAACAAAGTTGCAGACATAGAAATCAAAAGAACTTTGATCCAATGCAACCTGAATCGTTCATCAAATTGGCTCACATTCTTCCCTTAAGAGACAACAGAACCAAATTCCATTATCTCCCATACATGTTACAAGGCAGAAAACAACGCACTTGAATACACACACAACAACCACTACAAAAAGAAGGGTGCCTTTAAAATGATAAATAAGATTCAAGGAAGTTGATAAAGAAAACTTTCTTCTTTAATGCATGACTCACAATAACCAACAAAGACAAACCAAGAGAAATCAAATAAGGACCAAAAAGCCACTCCCAAAAGAGAAACCCAACTTGCAAATCCCCAAAACAATTAACCAACAACACCACATCAAGGTAACCAGAAAGCAAAACCAGAATCAAAATCAAAGCCAATCCCATTACCCAAAGAGAAACACGGAGAGAAAGGACATAGAAAGGCCATCAGGTCAATGAATGAGACCGTCAATACCTTGGAATCCAACATTTGCTTTAGCCTAAGAAGCATACGGAGCGCCTCGTCTTTAGCAGCAAACAGCTCTTGCTGATACCGCTGCGCTTTCCTCTCCGACGCCATTATCCTCGACGCCGCCTCCTTGGCCGTGTTCAGTATAATATCGGCGTACGCCTTCTTCAACGCCGTCAATTTCTGTCGAAACCAAAATCCCAAAAAATCAGACAAAACTAATCGGCGAAAGGAACCAAACAAAACCGATGAAAAAAAAAACAAGAAGAAAAAAAAATGCAGACTTGACACAAAAAAATCGAAATCAACGCTCATTCAACTCCAAGCGACCGCAATTCCACCTCTCCGCCAAGGAATGATGCAGTTGGAGGTGGCGGCGGTGGTGATTACGGCGGCGACGAGAGTGAAAAGAGAAGGGCAATAAAGTAATCTTACCTCGGAATCGGCCATTGGGGAAAAGAATGCAGAGGGAGTGTTAGTTAGTTGCTGTTTAAGACCGAACAATGCTGTTAAGCAGAGACGGAGATGGTTTTTTTAATTTTTTTCTTCAGTTTTTTATTTTTATTTTTTATTTTTTAATTTCTCTTTTTTTTTCCCCATTCGCAAGCTGGCTGTTAGAAAACTGAAACTCCCGTCCCTAACTACAATAATGCCCCCCGTATGTTTCCGTTAATTACAAAAACGGCCACGCCTAATCGACACATGAAGCGCAAATCAGTGGGGCGGTCCTCGTTGGGCTTTCGGTTTTCCCCACGGGAGCGCGCCAAGATTCCGGGCCCACACCTTTGTGACGTGGCTTACATATACTAGCCATCATCGAGTCGGACACGTGGCAACAAATGCAAGTAGTGGTTGCCTTAGGTTTCGTGCTTTCATAAGCGTGATATCAATATCAGACGGTTAACGTCCTCGCGATTGCGGGCCTACGGTGGGGAGGGCGACAGGGGAGTGTGGCCTTCGGTAGTGGAGACGGTTGAGTGAGCTTTTACTAGGAGATTCGTAGAACAGTTGCTTAGGAACTGAGGGCGCCGTCGTCCTCAACACCGTGTTTTTATTTTTATTTTTATTTTTTTAAAATGAAGGAAAGTAACTTGAGGGCCACGACGGAGCGGTCCAATCAAACTTGTCCATGTTATTCCAGGGTCAACGTTCAATTGGCATTGACCTCAGATTCTTGTTGAAAACAATTTAATTCACTTGTCCGTGTTATACCATACGGTCGCACCCGACATTCGCTCGATGTGGGCAAGACACATTGAGTCACAAAAGTTCAGACAATTCATTTTCTCTTTACAAGAGAAAAAAAAAAACAAAAAAAGACCAAAGAGGAAATCAAAAAAATTGAACGTATACGAGAAGAAACATTTTGTTTCATCTTTTTGTGTTGGTAATTTTTTATTCAACAAATGTTATGGGACACAACGCACAGGTTAATTGCTCTGCTCCAAGAACGTGGGTGCTAACTTAAGGGCTAGTTAAAATTAATTACTAGATTGAAGTCTTGGGGGCGGTGGACAAGAAGCATCTTATGGCTAAGTGGACAAACATGTGCAGAAAAGTTGAGGATTAAACAAAATCTCTGTGAAGAAAATTGCAATTTTTTTATTTTTTTATTACTTTTTGAAGGTATGTTTATTTTTCCTGAATTATAACCATTGATAAAAAAAAAAAAAAAGAAGAAAAGAAAGACGACTCTGTGTTTATTTTTCAATCAGGTTGACGACATGTCCACCGTTCAAAACGAAATTTTATTTTCTTTAACCTGCCGCTCCTTCAACTTCGTTTCTTTTTTATTTCTTTCATTATCGTGTAGCTCGGATATCGATGTTGAATAACAAGGCAGGAATCGTTTTACCAATTAATGGAAGTGAAATTATTTTCAAGATTAGAATTTTCATATTCCAGTTTTAGTTGAAATTAATTAAAAAAAAAATCATTTTAACATGTTTTTGAAAGTTCTTAAATGCCAACATACCAGTTTCATTCTATTTTTCATAGATTCTCTCTCTCTCTCTCTAGCTTTTTTTTTTTTCCCCCTAGATATGATTTCTCCTGCAATGGTGTCTTTTTGTCAAGAGAAATAGAGTTGGAAATAATTTTCTCTTGGAAAGAAATTTGCAAATTCGGAATGATCTGTTTACCGCCAATAACTAACCCGTTAACCATTCGGGTCGAAATGAATAACGACCACGATGGGTCCGGCCCAATAATCTAACCCGCGCCAAACGGTCCCGTTCGCGCTCCTCTCTTCCGTTTATCCGCACAAGCTCCACGTGTCTTTCGTCGAGCTAGTTCAAGTTCTCTGTCTCCGCCCCCATTTCGCAGGGCGCTTTTCCCTCTGTGAACTTTCTCGGTGAACAAACAAAATTTTTCCGAGAAAAATTAACACCGATTGCTAATCCTTGGAAGAAAATTAACTCTCTCCACCGTGTGCCTTTTCCAGCTCCCAGGCAAATGTTTAAGTACCTACTGTAGCTCATGCTATCCAAATTTCCAAAATGAGCCTCGCGCCCGCGCTCTGCATCCCCAATCCCTCCCCTATCTCCACAAAGCTTCTCAGGACCAAAGACCACCGGTTCCCGTTCCCCAACTTCCCGTTGCACCGGCGCCTCATCTCCTTATCCGGGAACCGGAGTAACCACTTCGACCCCGGAAAAGTCGGAGCCAAGACCAAGGAAATCGTCCTCGGAAACCCTTCCGTGGTTGTGGAGAAGGGCAAGTATAGCTACGACGTCGAAACCCTAATCAACAAGCTCAGCAGCCTGCCTCCACGGGGCAGCATTGCGCGCTGCCTCGACATCTTCAAGAACAAGCTGTCTTTGAACGACTTCGCTCTGGTCTTCAAGGAGTTCGCACAGCGCGGCGATTGGCAGCGGTCCCTCCGCCTCTTCAAATACATGCAGCGCCAGATCTGGTGCAAGCCAAACGATCATATCTACACAATCATGATCAGCTTGTTAGGCCGCGAAGGCCTCCTTGAGAAATGCGCGGAGATTTTCGATGAAATGCCCATCCACGGCGTGCCGCGTAGCGTCTTCTCCTACACCGTTTTAATCAACTCGTATGGCCGCCATGGCCGCTACCAGGTGTCCCTGGAGCTGCTAGAGAGAATGAAAAAAGAGAAGGTTATGCCGAGTATATTGACTTACAATACCATAATAAATTCGTGTGCCAGGGGTGGGCTAGATTGGGAGGGCTTATTGGGTTTATTTGCAGAAATGAGACATGAGGGAATACAGCCTGATATAGTAACTTATAACACTTTACTTTGTGCTTGTGCTAATAGGGGTTTAGGAGATGAGGCTGTGATGGTTTTTAGAACTATGAATGAAGGAGGGACATTGCCGGATATAACAACTTACAGTTATCTTGTTGAGACATTTGGAAAGTTGAACAAGTTAGAGAAGGTCAGTGAACTACTCAAGGAAATGGAATCTAGTGGTAAATTACCTGATATTTCATCATATAATGTGTTACTGGAGGCATATGCAAGAATAGGGAATATTAAGGATTCTATGGGGGTGTTTAGGCAGATGCAGGTTGCAGGGTGTGTGCCAAATGCATCAACCTATTGTACTTTATTGAACTTGTATGGGAGGAATGGGAGATATGATGATGTTAGGGAAGTTTTTTTGGAGATGAAAGTGAGTAACACAGAGCCAGATGCTGCCACTTACAATATCCTTATAAAGGTATTTGGTGAGGGTGGGTATTTCAAAGAGGTGGTTACATTGTTCCATGATATGGTGGAGGAGAATGTGGAACCAAATATGGGGACCTATGAGGGGCTGATATTTGCTTGTGGGAAGGGAGGGCTCCATGAAGATGCTAAGAAGATTTTACTTCATATGAGTGAGAAGGGTATTGTTCCCAGTTCAAAGGCATATACGGGGGTTATTGAAGCATATGGGCAGGCTGCATTGTATGAGGAGGCACTTGTTGTGTTTAACACAATGAATGAAATGGGAAGCAACCCTACTGTCGAGACTTACAATTCACTGATTTACATGTTTGCAAGGGGTGGTTTGTACAAGGAAGCTGAAGCAATTCTGTTTAAAATGGCAGAATCTGGGGTTGCAAGGGATGTGAATTCCTTCAATGGTGTGATTGAATGTTATAGACAAGGAGGCCAGTTTGAAGAAGCTATCAAGGCTTATGTTGCCATGGATAAGGCAAGATTGGATCCCAATGAATGTACACTTGAGACAGTTCTGAGTGTTTACTGCATTGCAGGTCTTGTTGAGGAGAGTGAAGAGCAATTCCAGGAAATTAAAGCTTCAGGAATTCTGCCCAGTGTTATGTGCTATTGCATGATGCTGGCTGTATACGCAAAAAGTAAAAGGTCAGTGCTTATTTTCATTTGATCATTTTATTTTGGTTGAATACCTGTGAATGAATTGTGAATTTTAAAGATTATGATCAGCATCCAGAGACATAATTTTATGTGATCATTGTCCATCTTTCATAGCCTTTTGGCAGTTTGAACTGAAGGAATTAATTAAGTTTCTAGGAAGAGTGCTCATTGAATTGGGCTTTGTCCTCTTTAAAATTTATACCCATCAAAAGCAAGGTTACTTAATCAATTCGTGATTCATGCATTTACTTTCTGGAGCATCATTCATTTCCTTGCCACCTACTGCCGAATGAAATCAGCCAGATCTTTCCAGCAGTTCCTAAAAATTGAATCAAGAAGATTTCTCTCTATTTGTAATATTTCTGTCACATCTTAACTTGTGGCTTCTTTTATCACATATATGCTCGACAAATTCAATGCCTTAAGCGCATTATGCCTTTCATTGATGATTTTCTGCAAATTCATGTTCATTTGAATAAACTACTATTTGTGAATAAAATTTTTATTGGAATTCATACACTGCAATTTGAGGATTTGTGGTCTCAGCTCCTAGTTACTTGATATTTTCTACCTTTGATTCTTTTACGTCTTTTAGTGCACCTTAGTTTATTCTGCTCTTTGCAGTTTCCTGTGCACTGTTTTGTTATGAGATAGTGATAGAATATCCCATGGTTAGAAAGTGTGGGGAATGCCCCTGAATCAATGTAGTTGTGGAAGTCAAATTTTACACCTGTTTGAAGTCATATATCAAAAATTGAAATTGTTGGTAACATGGTTATTAATGTCTGTAATTTTTCTGATTTGTGAGCTAAAATTAAGATACCAGATTGAAAGTTTTATCCTCATTATGGCAGAACATATAAATTTAGTTTAATAACTGAAGTTAATAGTTCAGCAACACTTTTATTCAGAGGCAAATTTGGCCAAGAACAGGCATTTGCAAAATAAGTGTTCTCTGCAGCACAGCAATTGAGTATACCAAGCAAGGAAACTTGTATTCTAGGATGGGACAATGTTCCAAGTTTGACTAGGAACAATATAAGTTTAGAGCTAAATTAATGGTATCATGGGCCAAATATCTACAAAGATGAAAAGGATGCACAAAACATACGTAATAAGCATGTGCCTTTTGATGTTGGCCCATAGAGATGGAAGTAATTGGCCTAGAATTTAAGATAACCTAGGAAGTTGGTACTTCAAATTTGGTACAAAATGATTTAGTATGACTGATGGAATTTCTGAATCAAGTAACGGCTTGGTAGCTTAGCAGCAAAACATGACCCTTTTGCTGATTGTTGCAAAGGCTTCAATAGAAAGATGTTATAAGGGCTAATTGTGTTGGTATTTCCTTTGGGCTATACTGACAAACAGCCACTCTCCCATAATTGAATAGATTGTGAGCCAATGCAATGTTGTGTCTCTATTCATGTGCAATTCGTGAAGACAGTACAGGACTTCTCATGCTGAATATGAGACTCTGAATATTAAATATGTATACCATCCATGCACAAGCCTTTTCATGTTTGTTTGGAGTATTATGCCAATCCAAGCCAACACGTGCATTTTCCATTGAATACTTCTTTGCTAGAAGACATATCTTTCCTTTGCTTTTCTTCATGTGCCTATTTGAGCTTTGAGTTCCACTTTTAGTCTGTTATGTTGTTACGTGTTTCTGGTTCTTGCCAGGTCTTGTAATTGAAGGGCTGTTAATTCAAATGTTATCTCTATATGATACTGCTGTTTAAAACTATAACATTGTTGTGCATGTGGTAGAATATTGAAGAAATAGTGTTAGTTTGCAGTTATAAGTTGAGTGAATTTCATACCTGCTAAAGTAACTTTTCAACCACTTCTCATTTAGATATTGACCTCTTGTTTCAGGTGGAATGATGCCTATGAGCTACTTGATGAGATGCTAAAAAGTAGGGTCTCAAATGTTCATCAAGTGATTGGCCAGATGATCAAGGGAGATTATGACGATGAATCCAATTGGCAAATGGTGGAGTATGTGTTTGACAAGCTCAATTCGGAAGGATGTGGTTTGGGAGTGCGGTTTTATAACACAATTCTAGAAGCTCTCTGGTGGCTGGGTCAGAAGGAACGGGCCTCAAGAGTGCTCGGTGAAGCATCAAAGAGAGGGCTCTTTCCTGAGCTTTTTCGTGAAAGTAAACTTGTGTGGTCTGTGGACGTGCATAGGTATTGAAAGAAATTTCTTTTCCTTGGATTGCTTGACATGACTTCTGTAACTTCATTTCTAATTAGGGAAATGTTTACAGGATGTGGAAAGGTGGTGCATATACAGCAATCTCTGTTTGGCTCAATAATATGTATGAGAAGTTTATGAATGGGGAGGATCTTCCTCAGCTGGCAACAGTGGTTGTAGCGTAAGTCCTTTTGTCTTTGTTATTTACATTCAAATTTCACAAGGGGGGTTTGGGTATATCAGTTTTCCCTACCACTTAGCTCTATTGAATGTTAATACGCTATTAGAGCTGTCTTATCTTATGTTCCATCTTTCTTCATGTTCAATGCATTATTTCAGCTTGTGTTACTTGTTGTAACATTCCAATTGTGTGCTTCTGTTTTGTTGGGCATGCATGAGATGAAGGTTGCTGAATAGTATGATCATCAACATGGGTATATGTAATGTATCTGTGGAATGGATGGAGGATGTTGAAAGAAAAGGATTATTTGCTGGCTAAAACTGGGGCATTATTACGGTTTTATCTCCTCATCATGTAAACAATTGCAGGCATATCTTTATAAGGAATGTATTCTAATGCCACTTGCATGGAATCTAAATGATTATAATCTTGCATGGAACATAAATGTGCCCAAAAGGACAGATGCATTTCACATTTGTTTTATTTTTGTGACTCTGTTTGCATAAAGTCCACTAAATTGCTTTCATTGCCAATGTTGAGCCACTGAATGGGAGGATGCCTCAGCTATTGCAGTTATCAGTAGTGCCTTGACACAGTTACAGGAGGTTAGTCTGGATTTGCCTCCACAGAGTTGTATAAATCCATGCAACTAAAATGAAGGGTGAAAAGTTACTAGATGCAAACAAATATGGGTTTTCTTTTTTTCTTTTAAGTTTTCTTTATTAGATATTTTACATCCGCATCTGTGAATTGCATGAAAGATGAACATCTGATTGTTGGTGGTGAAATGCCTGCTGCAGCTTTAGAAGTATGGAATGCTAGGATTGGCAGTAGCATGGCTCATGATGGACTGTGATTCCCTGTTTTGCAATATACTGAGTTTAGCTATTCATTAAAAAGGCAATATAAGGTCTTTAGATGCAAGGAGAAAGTTACAACACATATACTCTTTACTTTCTTGAAAAAGTGATTTGCAGTCCTCCCAAGTAGAGCATGCTTTCTTGCACAACGTTGTTACAATATTAAGTTGGATGGTCAAGGAAATCTTTGACCAGAAACTAAAACTCAGATGACAAATCACACAAATAAAAAAATTAAAAAAAAAAAATCAGAAACCAATATGTCAATTTACAGAGAAGAACTTGGGAAAATTGTGAGAACCATGGTGACTTTGGCTTGCCTCAGCCCTGCTTTTATCTTACCATAGAAGGATGTAGAAGTGACCCAGAAGACACTACTTCTCAAATTTAGCATCTTTCATTGGTGAATTACATGAAAGTTGGTCATCTGACTGATATTGGCAATTTATCTTTTTTAAACCAGACGAGGGAAGGTTGAGAAAAGCTCAGGGACACAAGATTTTCCCATTGTCAAGGCTGTCTATTCATTCCTCCAGGATAATGTGTCACCATCATTTTCTTTTCCTCGATGGAACAAAGGTCGAATTACCTGCCAGCGCTCCCTGCTCAAGCGCATTTTGTCAGGCACAGAATCAGTTTCAGATGGGACCAAGAAAGACAAATTTATTGTTTTGAGTAACTCTCCCATTTCCCTCTCTCGACCAAGAACTTCAATTGATGTTAACGATACCCAAAATAGTGATACAAGGTCTGGAACAACTAAAACAAGAGCAGAGCTCATGACAAGCGCAGTTTGAGTTGTCATCATGAAATCACTGCCCTGTTCTTGGAAGACATCTCCTTGTTCTATAGAGTCCGTGCAGATTGATCCACCGGTGCACCTTTTTGATGTTTCATCTCGTTGGGAAGCAAAACCTCGTGGTCTGGGCGAATCTAGGTTCTACTCACCGTAGTGCTGAACAGATGGAACGGTGGCATATGATGCTTGGTAAGATGGCGTATGTTTTTTGCTGGTTTGTGGTTTAGGCTCCTTATTCAATATTGGGGGAATATCCCAGAAGGCAAGATGAAATTTTTTATTTTTTATTTTTTATCCTTAGAATAATTTTTTAATTATTGTTACAAGCAAGTGGATTTTATTTTCACATATCTTCTATTATTACAAGTTAAAACTGCAGGTCTAACTGGAGAATCGATTGAGGTCTATACACTAGGGTTGCAAGACTATAGTGCCATCTTGACTGTTCGGTGGGATTCTTAACCACATGCGCCATTTATTTGAGTTTCGCTGTGGATCGGCATGGAGAGACAGAGGGCTGCGTTTTTGAACCAATGGGGGGAGGACATGCGAGGTCAGCATTGTTCCCTGGTCATTTTTGTATTCTTGTACAATGAATAGGAAAAGTTACCGCTGACAATTATTGGAGACATTCCATAGAAGTTTGTTAAATCGAATCCGTCAGTCAATATGATGCTGTAACTTTCCCAGTAAAATGGCGATTTTGCCACGCACCAAACGATAGGAAAAAAGTTTTTACTTCTGCGGACTAATTAGTCAATTTTTGATTGATCAACACAGATCTGATATTCACCGGTGGTGCCTGTTAAATTCCCGTTCAAGCTCCATATAGAAAGCAATAATTTGTTGTATTGGGCAGCCAAACGTTCAAATATATGTATATGTATATGTATGTATTATTTATTTATATATTGGTGTAAGAAATAAAAAGGTAGGGGTGGTGCGTCGTAGGGGAGTAGGCATTATGTTTAATCAATGAAGTGTTGGCTGTAGACTAATAATGGGCCGCAAGAATTTACTAAAATCGGAACCGATAGCATATTAGAAGATCGGGAAAAAAAATCTTAAGCAGACAAATGGGCGTCGGCTGTTAGGTGCTTGTAGGGTTATGCCGCTTTACAGGTTAGGTTCTTTTTAGTCAGCAAAGCATGATTGAAAAAAAGAAGGAAAAAGAAGAAATGCCTTTTACTGGACGTTCATTATGCGGCCAAGCCTTTTGGTTGAGGAACTGAGGCATAATGCGAAAAGTCTCGCTAAAATAAAACTTTTATGCCCGACCAGTGCTTTTTACTGCGGGGGGCTTTTTGATCAAGAACAGAGATGGTGAGAAATGGTCAAACAAGACTGACTATTTATTCAATTTCTAGAAGCAAGATATACTTCCCTTTTTGACCTTAAGAAAAGAAAGATGTAAGCACTTGGAATCACGTGGTCTGTAAACCCAACCAGGTCAAGGTGCGCACAGCCGGGTTTCAGCTTAATTATGAACGCAATTAAAACGTGAAATTTGAATAAAAAAAAAAAAAAAAAAGGGTACATGACTTGGTAAATTTTTATACTCGTTCTCATTTGATCACATCAATCGTGTTTTTCTTTCTTTCTTTTTCGATTTTAATAGAAGACTGTAAGTAAGTAAGTAAGTAAGTTTCTAAGAAAATGCTGTGATAATTTAAGAGTTTTGCCATTTATTTTAGAAATCTTTTATTCAAAATTTGGGGGAGAGGGTGCCTTTCTTCCGTATTCTTCCTGGTTATTACGAGGGGTAAAAGTCGTTTTCGGGCGCAGGAGGCCAGTGATTGTGGCGTACCATGCCTGGACTTCATTCCCACTTGCACTGCGCAATGGCCCAGCGTGTAAATTGGCACTAAGCACGCAGCTGTCTGTTTTGGCAATTGGGAGCAGATGGCCTCCGAGGGCAGGGCAGAGAAAAATTTGGCCATCTGTAACACCTTGCATCTTTGGACTCAGAGATAACGACAATAGATGGCCAATCTATTTGCAAGTAACTCGCCTTTATAATCTTTATTATTATTATTATGAGATTTATTAAACTGCCGATTTTATAATAGAATAATTTTTTATTTTGATAAAATTTTTATCTCATTTTTAAGTTTAAAATTCAAAATCTCATTGTTTATAAATTTTGGTTAAAATATCATTGTTTTATTGAATTGAACAAGTTTCAAGGTACTTAAAAGGAATATGTTTAGATATCAACACATCCATATACTGTCAACTCAACTAAGTATGCCTTAAACTGTCATTATACATATTTCATTATCTACACCTACATTAGTCAATTTTACTAAGCATTATTTTTCTTCATTTGTTATCTACTTTCTGCCATATGCTATATGTTCCAGGTTATCATTTTTTTTTTTTTTAAAAAAAAAGAAGAAGAAGAAGAAGCAAAGAAAAACACTTCTGTGATGCACGGATTCAACCTGATTCATCCAATATCGAAAAGACAAATTTTAGGGTATCACGAGCACCAAATGCTGCCGTGCCCAAACAACTATGGATCAAAAGTAAAAGCACCAAAAAGGAGGAAAAAGGGCAAAGCCCACAGGAAGGACCATCCACAACAAAGATAATTGGTGGAGATAAGACAGGCTGTCTTTTTAAAGTGAGCTTTTTTCCCCCTGTATGATGTGATTTAGTACTATGTTAGCATAAGTAGAGGTATCAGAAACCACCCATCCATTTCAAATCTTAGCCTGACCCAACTTGTACATGCGCATTCTAAAATTTTGCAATCTGCATTTTAACTTGATTCCCAAGAACAAAGAAGTGCGTGCATCACTGAGCACTTCTCCTTCTTTGTTATTAAACAAAAAGATTTTTTGAATTTTTAAACCTCAATTCACCGGTCAGTAAAATTAATACATACATACATATATATATATATATACATGAAATTTACTTTTTGTTTTTTTGGTGAAGAACAGTTCTCTTTAATTAGACTGTGAAGTAATATTTTTACTTTTTTTTAAAAATTTTACAAAAAAAAAAACCCAAAAAAAGGGGTAAAGGTAATTTGCACTGGGATGTGTCCCCTGTTTGTTGATTATTTTATTTTGCTCAACTTATAAAAGTCAAAATGGGCGGGGAATGGGATAGAAATATGCCAAAGTAAATGGGTGGGAGTGGAACCCCACAAAACCTTATCCTGGCTTTATCCTCCCAAGACACACACACACACCCCACCCCACCATGTAGGGTGATTATGCGAGAGAGAAAGAAAACCCACACCAATGAGTAAACAAAAATATCTTCTTTCTCTCTGTCTCCTTCCCTTTCTTTCAATGGCGGAAATGAGAATATGCTGTTGCCTCTCATGGTCCCCACCCCCCATCTTCTCTCTTTACCATTTACATTATCGTCATTATTTATTATTAGTATTTATTTTTACGTACATACATTATTGCCATTATTATTGTGTATTAAGAAAACGATGCCTCTTTTTACCATGAAGTCCCTTTTTTTTTTTTTTTTTTTTTTAACGACAACACTGATGTGACGTTTTGTCTTTCACTTGTAAAAATCCAAAAGGCCGTCTCAGTTTAGTTCAGAGGATAAGGTATAATTAAATAAGCCTGTGGACACAATTATATTATAATAATCTAGGCTACCTCTTGGGGGGGGGGGGGGGGGGGGGGGAAAAAAATAAAAGGGGGACTCCCCCCCCCCCCAACCCTTTTTACGTTAAAGTAAGTTAACGAATAATTAACTTTTTTTGCACGTCAAGTTGGAAGAAAAAAAGAAAAAGGAAAAAAGAAAAGAATCAAGTTGAGTGGATTTGGCCGACTTAAATCAGGTTTAACTGATTGATGAGGTGACACTCTTTTCTGCGAAGTTCCTCGGGCACTTCTTCCATTTGCATTTGTCTTTAAATTTTATTCTAAAAGGTCAAAAAAAAAAATCCAAAATAGGAGTTGAAGCAAAATTAATGAATGATCCTACCAGTTAAAAAATCTTTAATCAACCACAATATAGCTTTCTTAATAAAAATTAAACATGAAAACCTGCTGCATTCAACAATGCAAAAGCAGAATTCACATCACCATTATAAGGCTTGCTCAGGTGCTTTGACTTTGGAAGTATAGTTCAAAACACACCTCAAATCAACTCGAAAATCAGAGTAATTGGGATTCGAATACAGAAACAAGAGTCATAATTTCCTTAATATTGTTACACAAATGTGTGTGTGCGTGTGTGTGGGGCGGGGGGACCCTTAAAACTGGAAAAAAAAAAAAAAGAGGAAAGAAATAAATGAACGGTTTTGATAAAAGGCAAAAAGTAAGATTTTTTTTTAAAAAAAAAGGGGAAAAAGAAACAAAGGGGATCGCAGACAAAGAAAGAAGAAAAGGGCACGTGGCATTGGAGACAAGGAAGCAACTCGGAGGGCACGCGTTGCCCAGATAAGCTAAGTCAAGTGGGTTGTTTTTTTTTTTTTTTTGTTGTGTGTATAATAGATTTCTCACGGCTTCTCATTTCAAACCCAAACCCATCATCAATTTTCCATTTCTCTGAATTCTAAAAATCAGGATTATACAAATCCGATTTTTACGGCATCGAGATTTTTCCATTCACAGAATCTCAAAGATCCAACTCTGTAAAAGGAAAGTAAAAGCCGATGGCCGGTGAGTGCGGCGGAGCCGGTGGTGGAGGAGGAGCTGGAGAGTTCATGCTGTTCGGAGTGAGGGTGGTGGTTGATCCGATGAGGAAGAGCGTCAGCTTGAACAACTTGTCGCAGTACGAGCAGCCTCAAGAAGCGCTGTTGAATACTGCTAATCACAACTCTACCGACGGCAAGGAGAGCGGCAGAGGAAACAACGGCGACAACCACAAGGAGGATCCCTCCTCCTCCTCCGCCGCTGCCGTCGCTGCCGGATACGCTTCTGCCGACGACGCCGTTCACCACTCCTCTGGTAGCCGCGGCGAGCGCAAGCGAGGTTCGGTTGACTGTCATGATCACCTGTTTATCATCATCCTGATCGTCCAATTTGTCTTCTGTTCAAACTTTGATAATTAATTTCGATCTTAGTTTTAATTTCTTTTTCTTATTTAATTACGAGGAAACAAAATTTAATGTACCATTTTGGTTTGAAAATTATTATTTTTATGTTGGTTTATTTTTTATTTTTGGGTTTTTATAGGAGTGCCGTGGACGGAGAAGGAGCACAAGCTGTTCCTGGTAGGATTGCAGAAAGTAGGAAAGGGAGATTGGAGAGGAATTTCCCGCAATTTCGTCAAAACTCGAACCCCAACTCAGGTCGCCAGCCATGCTCAGAAATACTTCCTCCGCCGGAGCAATCTCAACAGGCGTCGCCGCCGATCTAGCCTCTTCGATATCACCACCGATACGGTAATCCCGCATATCTTCGTCAACTTCTTAAAACTGCAAACCTCTGGAAGGGATTCAAGAATTAAGTCTTAAAAGTATTTATTGCGGACGGTTTGCTTGATTTGATTCATTTGTATCAAATCATCTTTTGATGCTTTTACATTGCGAAAATTAAGTCTTGAGCTTGCTAAATCACTCGCCCCCACCCCCCCAAAAAAAAAAAGGTTTTTTTTGTGTCTTACGGAATCCTTTTCCTTGTTATTGAGGAAAAAAGAAAACAAAGGATGAAAAAATGATGATGATTTTTTTTTTTTTGAGGAAAAAAGAAAACAATGGATGAAAAAATGATGATGATTTTTTTTTTTAAAAAAAAATCATTATGCTAACACCATTAGAATCCTTTAGGATTTAGATTTTGATTTTGATGCAGTGGTTGGGCAAATGAAACTAATTTTATTTGTTATTTCTCATTTTTTATCAGGTCATGGCGGCTCCGATGGGAGAAGAGCATGTTTATCAACAAGAGGATGAAACCAGCAAGGACGCATCGCTTCCATCTCCTTCCTTGCCACCGTTACTGCCTGAAAGTGGCAATATCAACAATTTCCATGTGGTGCCGGCTTTCCCCATTACGACCAATCCTGCCACGTTGCCAGTTCCAATGGAGAGTCCAAGGGAAAGGCTCACGCAGGGACAAGGCAGTCAAGCTGTTAAGCCCGCAGCAAATCTCATCCGTCCAATTCCTCTCCTCCCAGATTCTCATGCTTCGTCAATGTCTGATCTTGACTTGAATTTGACTTCAACGATGCACCCTTCATCACTGTCACTCAGGTTATCTTTAACGTTGGATCAGAGGGAACCATCATCCAGGCATTCGGCTTTGGGGGCAATGCCAAGCTTCAGCAATGGGGAAAGCATCATCAGTGTTGCTTGCGGAAAGGGACAGGAAGTTGGAAAGAACGATTGGTGCATAGTTAGATAAAATGGGTTTAGAGCAGATAAGGTAAATTAGGTCACTGGAGGTTTGATCCTTTGTTTTATGTACAGACGAGGAAAGGAATTGTCATCTCTCTGTGTCTGTTCTTGTTGGCTTATGTCATTATCTTTAGATAATTGTGACTTTTTATTTTGTGGTTTGATAGGACTGGAAATAAGCAAGCACTTTGGTTCTTTAGCCGTATACTGTACTGCTTGATTTGGCATTCCTTATCGTGGTTTGATTGTTCTTGAGTGGGAAAAATATCATGGTCGGCCCGTGCCATCCTTTTCTTCGGTGAACGGAAGGAATCATTTTGGGAGTGTGGATCCATATGGTGCCCTAACGAGTGGACCACGCTGCTTTCTGTAATGCATAACGTCTGTCTAGGGTATGAGCCACACCTCATCGGAGATTGTGTGAACATAGATCTCAAGAAGGGGGACTGTGGGGCTCACGAGCGTTTAATGTTCAGGTTGGTCTGCCTCTTGGCAAATGGGAAGCATGTGCATTGCACGATAGAATCAAGGTGTTTACCAGACTTTCAACTCCCTAGTCCCTTAGCTTTAGTGTGTAACATAACTAAACGACTTAAAAAGAGTTTTATTATGGGTACACATAAAACGAATATAGATTAGATGTCAATTTATTTTAGCCATTAATTAGAGTTAGGCGACATTTTCGTACATAATAATTTGCTATAATGGATTCATATTTATTTATTCATTTTTGTTTTTCAATCTCCTTAATCTTTTCTTTTGAAAGTTGATAAACTAGTGAAGGAGCTTCAATTAGAGAGCCTTTTGTCACGGAGTTAGGCTTTGGACGTGCTTTAGACGTACTAATCCGCGCGGCACTTAGACAATCTTGCGAGAGAAGATGCTAAGTAAGCCTTAAAGAGTTTGAGAGAATCGACTTGGAGTCGAGAGAGGCTACAAAGGGACAAGGAAACCGAAGGCACAAGAGAGAGAGCTTTGCAAAGGAAAGAACTTCAATTCAATGGTGTCTTTACAAATGAGAGGAGTGGGGTATTTATAGTGGTTCCCCCTCCTCAATGTGTGGCTAGGATCCATTTGATCTAATGGTTCCTATTATTCTATGCTTTACAAGGGGATAAGGCACACTTTACAATAAGATAAGGCATGCTTTACAAGAAGAAGATAAGGCACGCTTTACAATAGCTTATCCAAAATACTCTGGCTAAGTCTTTTGGGCTACAATTGGACCAGGCGGGCCTCGTTTGGCAATGCTCTTGGGACGGGCCGTGACATCCTCCCCCACTTGATCTCGTGACGTCCTCCTCACGCCTTCGTCCTTGAAGCGTTGAATGTATTCAGCAAATTACCAAAGCAAATCTTCTCGTTCCCAACTAACCTCGTGATCTGGCAAACCTTTCCATTTCACCAAGTACTCGGTGTAGTTAGGAACTCCCCTTTTTCGTATCACCCTATCAGCAAGGATGCACTCCACTTCCTTATTGAACTCGGTGATGACGGCAGTTGGTGCACGTTTGGATTCCCCACGGCTTGGATCCTCGGTGTCTTCGTGAAAGGTCTTTAGAAGACTTACATGGAAAACGTTGTGGATCTTTAGCTTCGGAGGGAGTTGGACTTGATAGGTGGCCTTTCCCACACGCTTGATGATAGGAAATGGCCCCTCGTGCTTCCGTACCAAGCCCTTGTGTACTTTGTGGAGAGACTTGAATTGGTTAGGTAGCAATTTTACCATCACCAAGTCTCCTTCCGCGTATTCCTGTGGGCGTCGCTTGGCATCGGCCCACTTTTTCGTTTGTTTGGCAGCTTTGTCGAGGCAGGCTCTCGTGATGTCTGCCTCCTCGTGCCATTCCTTTGCAAATTTGTAGGTAATGGGATGCCTATCTTGCATCAAGACTCCCTCAATGGCGGAATCGGATGCATCAGTATGGACTTCGAAGGGCTCTTCGTAGTCCGGTAGTACCACAACAGGTTCTTCGGAAATTGCTTGTTTCAACCCTTCGAAAGAAGCTTGGCATTCCGAATCAATCGAATTATGGAGCTGCTTTCCTAGTTCAGCAAGCTCCGATGGTGCCATACGATAAGGACCCATGGCTAGGAGGTTGGCACCGGGTTCCAGCTCAATGTGGTGATCCACGTCTCGCTTTGGTGGAAGCTTCTTGGGCAACTCGGCGGGCATGACGTCTTTGGTAAGGACAGCCTGAGTGGGTTGCGGCAGTGTGGGAGTTGGTGCTGTTACGTCTTCCCTATCGCTCAACTCCCTTATGGTAGCGACATAGCCAGGACCCGACATGAGATCCCTTTTGAATTGCAAGGCTGAGATCGTCGATGGTTGAGATCTCTCCTTGCGCTTCAAAGGGACTACTCGGATCTTACGATTGTGAACAACCACAAGAGAATTTGAAGCAGGAATGGGAAAAGCCGAAGCTTCACAAAAGAATGTAAGACCTAACACCACCTTGAAATCATCCATGGGAATGATGGTAAAGTCTAACTTACCGGTCCATTCGCCGATCTGGACGGTTGCTCCGCGTACCACGCCTTGGACAGGCCTAGCTTCCGAGTTTACCGCTTTAATGGTGTCATTTCCCGTTGTTAGTTTGAGGCCTAGACGTTTGGCCTCTTGAACGTCAATGAAGTTGTGCGTTGCCCCCGTGTCTAGCATCGCACAAGCTGATTTACCCTCGATGGCAAGATCAGCGTACAACAGTCCCTTCTCCTTAGCGGCTGTTAGGGAGGAACGCTTCGAGAGATTACCCAATTGTTGGATAGATCCCATGTCCGCTTGGGTTTCTTCGTTGGCTTTCTCCGAGTTGAGTGCTGCCACCATAGCATTCATTACTTTTCGGTTGGGGCAGTCCTTTACCCAGTGTGGTCCGTCACAAATAAAACAGGGTCTAGGAGGATTAGTGGAGTTGTGCTTACCCGCAGACTTTTTCTCATGCTTGGGACGGTCACTTGAGGGTCTTTGTTTTCCACCCTTGTTGCGGCCAGAATCCTGCTCCTCTTGCCCCGGTTTCTCTCCCCCACTTTTGCCAGAGTCCGGCTTCTGGCTCTTGGAGTAAGCAGAGTAGTCGATGAAGGTTTCGGCAGCGGCAATGGCAGCGTCCAGGGTCTGCACATTACGCCTTTCCAGTTCGATTCTCGCCCAATCCTTCAAGCCGTCTTTGAAGTGGAAGAGAAGCTCCCTATCGGACATTTCAATTTCAAGCATGAGGGTAGTAAATTCCTTAATGTAGTCAGGAATACTACCTGTCTGACATAAGCGACGCAACTTTCCTCTAACTTCGCTGTATGCATTGTGAGGCACAAAGTACTTACGCACTTCAGCCTTGAATTGTTCCCAAGTGTCGATGATACATAAGCCTTTCTCCCGTTCAGAATGCTTCCGTCTCCACCAGAGTTGGGCAGCATCCCTTAGAAAGATTGGGGCGTTGCCTACCTTGGCGAGGTCATCGACAACCCCCATAGCCTTGAAGTACTGCTCAAGACCAAATAGAAAGTTTTCTACGATAGTGGCACTACGTGTGCCGTTGTACATGGAAGGCTTCGGGACCTTCAAGCCATGTACCGCAGTGGTGCTAGTAGTGGCAGATGTACTAGCAAGTGAGCTGTTTCGACGCAGAGAACCCATCTCCCTACGGAGGTCATGGATCTCTCCTTCAACAAACTCACGAAGGTTAGATAAACCTTGATTCAGGGAACGTACCTCTCCCTTAAACGAGTGGCCAAATTCTTCGATCATGATTTTGGCAGCCCGCGTAATCTCTGCATTCTCATGGATCAAGTTATCGACTTGATCGCTGAGATCTCCCACAAGGGAAGTTATGTCGGTAATGCTTCTTTCCAAGTTACCAACACAAGAGTCCAGGGTTTCCTTTACTGGAGCCTTAGACTTGCCACGTTTGGCTGGAGCACGCTGCTCCTCGCGACCACGAGCTTAAAGCTCCATTTGTTGCTCCTCGACGTTGGCAACAACGTTTCCTTCCGCACCTGCCATACTCACAACTCAAAGAACAATAGATTAAAGACTTAGGATTACCTGCTCTGATACCAACTGTCACGGAGTTAGGCTTTGGACGTGCTTTAGACGTGCTAACCCGCGCGGCACTTAGACAATCTTGCGAGAGAAGATGCTAAGTAAGCCTTAAAGAGTTTGAGAGAATCGACTTGGAGTCGAGAGAGGCTACAAAGGGACAAGGAAACCGAAGGCACAAGAGAGAGAGCTTTGCAAAGGAAAGAACTTCAATTCAATGGTGTCTTTACAAATGAGAGGAATGGGGTATTTATAGTGGTTCCCCCTCCTCAATGTGTGGCTAGGATCCATTTGATCTAATGGTTCCTATTATTCTATACTTTACAAGGGGATAAGGCACACTTTACAATAAGATAAGGCATGCTTTACAAGAAGAAGATAAGGCACGCTTTACAATAGCTTATCCAAAATACTCTGACTAAGTCTTTTGGGCTACAATTGGGCTAGGCGGACCTCGTTTGGCAATGCTCTTGGGACGGGCCGTGACACTTTGCTGCAGCAGCTGCGGCTGCATCTTTTCTTTTTTCTTTTTTTCTTTTTTTTTTTCCGGGATCTTAAGAAGAAGAGTTTTGGACTTTAGCATCTGGCCAGAAGAACATTTAATGCGCTACTAAAGTCATGTCGCCTGTTTCTTATAACGAGGCCGCCAAGGATTGGAAGGTTCATCTTTGGACTTCCTTGGCCAGCTGGGTCAAAATTTAACCCCGGAAAAGAGTGATCGTTGACGAAACTCTCGTACGCAGCATTTTTATCTCTCTCGTGTCGTGAGCTACATTTTTAATGAATTGGCATGAAGCCAGCTAGAGCTTTATAAAACCTTCACAATGAAGGTAGAGCCTTTCACCCCTTCCCACTCTCTCTCTCTCTCTCTCTCTCTCTCTCTCTCTCACTCACATTTTTCCACCCTCTGGAAGACATAACCGAGCAGTAAGATATTATAATGTTCTGGATTAGATGTTCTTCAATTTTTTGCTAAAATTAAGGCACCTCAATTCATTATTATTTCTATCAATAAGCCCTGTTGGCAAACTAATATAAGAATCCGTAAGCATCTAGCATCATTCACAATAACCAACAGCCGTCCCCTTACATCAAATCTTGCCTACCAAAAAAAGAAAAAAAAAAAAAATTTTCAGCTAGATTCCTTGTACGAAAGTGCTGATTCTCAAGAAAACTACCTCCACCGCAGCATTAACACATATGAATTTTCCTTTTCATAGGAATATACATTAGAACATAAATCAAGCAACTAGCAAGCAGTAATACTAACTTATCCAGAAAAATATGGAATGTATGCAAAGAGGTCAGCACATTTTTTCTTCCATTCTGTTCAAAAGGAAAGAAGATACTTACGGAGAGAAGAAATTGCAACTAAGTCCAGTTAGCTTGTTTGACACCACCTTGTAATTTATCCTGATGGCAGCCAAGGGTTGGGTGCAATGTATGTGTACCCCTGGAAATGTTCGCCAGCTGTTGGTGTGGGAGCTGGTGAGTCAACTGGAGCCATTGTTGTCCAACATTTATCAAAATTTGCTGTACAATCTTTTCCGGTTATATCTGGCTTGAACTTTGGCTGCAGTTCCCTTGCCTCCAATTTCTTCCAGTTAATAGAATGAAACCATTTATGTCTTTTGACTTCATCCCCTCCACCAGGACCACTGCCAAGCCTTTTTGATGGTTCCTTCTGTAGCAACTGGTGAAAAAAAAACCCATAATGCAACAGTGGCTGCTAGCTTGAAGATGAGTGACTAAAGGGAAAATTATGGAGAAGGGACAACTAAAATAGAAACAATCACTTACTCCTTTGAGCAAAGAGTGAGCCTGACTGCTGAGGTATGGTGGTAGTTTTACTTTCTCTTTGATAATTCTTTCCTGTAGCTTTTTTCTATTCGAGTGCCTAAATGGTGGCTGAGGGAAGATTTTTTTTTTTTTATTATTTTCAAGATTATATTCACAACCAACAGCCAAAAAGTTAGTGCTAGAGATAACAGTACAATGACTTACCTGTCCAGTTAACATTTCATACAATAGTATTCCAACACTCCACCAATCTGCATCTTTGTTGTACCCTTTAGACAACATTAAAATTTCTGGTGCCATATATTCTGCAGTCCCACACATAGAATTGGATCTACTTGACTCATCGATTTCTTTTGCCAGTCCAAAATCAGTTAGCATAACCTGTTTGGTAGATATCACTTTAAAATTCATCATTTTTCAATATAAACAAACAAACAGTAGTATTATTCAATTTAGCAAGTTTTGCCCCCCATAGCATCAGTGCATGGCATGGCCATTACATGGCCATCAGCATCCATGAGAATATTTTCAGGTTTAAGATCTCGATGTGCAATCCCACTCTTGTGAAGATGTGAAACAGCAGATACCATCTCAGCAGTGTAAATCCTTGCTTGATCCTCACTACTCAAGATGTATCCAAAAGCCAAAAATTAAAACATGAGAATATGAAATATTGATACAAATTCAGTGAATTCGATTCACAAGTTCAAACATTAGATACCTGAAGATTCCCTGTCGATAAAGATGAAAGAAGAGATGACCTCCATTTACAAAATCCAGGATCAGGTAAAGCTTAGACTTGGTCTGAAAGGTCATAAATGAAAGGGGATTAAACACATTCAAGACTCGCTAAATTCACATAATTATCCATATCAAAGGTCATGATTCATGGCTAAATGTACCATTCAATACTCATCCCCTTGTTAAAGTTGGCATATCACAACCAAATGAATAAAGCTGAATCTAGCAATGCCAGAAACAACAGTTCTTAATGCCAATAGCATATAGCAGCCATGAAACTTTGGTCACTGACATGGGGTGGGTGAAAAGAAGAAACTTCTAAATCCATATTAGAATCACCAACATTCGACATTCATACCAGAAACTTTTTAACACAAAACAAAAGTTTCAAGATAAGAAGACTCCTTTATTTATGTTTTTCAAAATTTCCTGCAGACGCAAACATGCAGGCTCAGAAATTTCACCATAATATTTGTTTTTAACATAATTTCTCTTGAACAGAATATACTTGTGTAACAAGAGCTACTGATTATCTCAAATATGAATCCTTTTACGAAGCACCCCAAATAAAATAAAAAAACCATGATTCTATTCTATTGCAATCAAAACCCACGTTAGGAAAAGTATATGATCTGTTGCACAATGTGACTGGAAACGAAAAATAGAGAAAATTTTCAATTAAAGTCCATCACTTTGTCTTCAATTCAATGGGAATCCCACAAAATAAAATCCTGAAAATACAAGTCAGCATAGAACTTTGAACAACGGATTAGAAGAAAGCAGTCCAGAAAGCAGAATTCTAAGCGAAATTAAGAAGGAAAAAAAGAAAAGAAAAGAAAACCTGAAAAGAGTATCGGAGCTGAACAATGAAAGGATGCAGGACTTTAGTAAGGATATCCTGCTCGGTCCTCATGTAATCAACATGGTTATTCTTGATAATGGTATCCTTCCTCATCACTTTCATTGCATAGATTCCATCACCATCACCACCATGACTCCCTTTCTTTCTGACTTGGAAAACCTTGGCAAAGGCCCCCTTCCCTACGACCCTCAGTATCTCAAAATCACCGGGCCCAATCTTAGCAAGATTCCCACCACCGCTAATTTATCATTAATCTGATTTTCATCTTCCTCTCCTTCTGCTTCATTATCTTCTTCTTCGATATGGATGTGGAAAGGAGGGAGGGAGGAGGACAGGGTGTAACGAGGGGAGGGCCCCACAAAAGAGTGCGACCGGTTGTGGATAACTTGGGGGTCCCCGATGAAAGCCACGGGTGCCGTGGATGTCGTTGACGATGACGTGGAGGGTGATCGCGATTGTGATTGATTTGCGCGAGGGGTCGACGGGCCGAACAAATCAGAAAAGTCAAAGTCGGACGAGGTTGAGTTTGCTGTCGGAGGCGTGATTGTAAGCTTTTTGAGGTTGCTGGATAACACAGACTGAAGGCTTTTCTTGTCTGAAGATGATGTCATCGATACCATCTTTTTCTTCCTTCCAAAAACACCCACACGAAGATAGACAGACGAAGAAAGAAACTATTTCAGCAGTGGGAATGCGAGATGCTGGATGAATACAGCATTAATTTAGGAGAAAAAGGAAGACAAGCTGGTGGGGAAGAGCAGCGTTTCAATCGCTAAAGGCAACGCTGCACGCGCCGGAGGTAGAATCCTGAGGAACTCGCCCGCCCAGGACAATTTCGCCAATTCCACATCGCCCTTTTACTCTACCGTTTGTTTGTTACAACATTCTCCCACCTTCCTTAGATATTATTATTAAAGAAAAAATACAAAAAAAAAAAACGGAGAAAGAGAAAGACAAGGCAACTACTCAATATTTAAATTGATTAAACGAATTTTATTAACAATTTCACTACTCTTTATCTAAAAAAACATTTATTTTCAAAATATTTCAAACACTCCAAATTAATATAAAAATTTTCAAATTTAATTATAAAAATCTATATAGGCGTGGTACTAATTCTTTTCATATCCTCACTTTGCTGAGCTACCGTATAGCGTATTAGTAATGAAATTCCTTCTTACCCAAATGTAGTGACATAGACATGGAGAGGAGACAGTAGAATTCCCTGCATAATTCTAATCAGCGATCTAACTCTTTAACCTCAAAGTACAATATCATTCCTAAATAACATAATATAACCGGAGATGACTTGAAGCAAATCCCTCGGGAAGACAAGCTGACGAGATTTCTAGACAGACATGAAAAATTGCCACTATATCAAGAAATGCAAAATATCAAATAATACAGCTAGTCCCCCAAGATTACACACCAAAATTACATCCTTAACACAAAAAATTCTACCCTGAAAATGGAAGCCAGTGCGGTTCAAACCTCTCCATATTGCATCTCCCAATGAAACACAACACTCAGCACCCTCTCTTCCGACCAATATGACGGCGCATCAATTCTCCTGAAAAAATGGAGAATGATAATATATGATGACAAATGAATGTAGCTAAATACACATTCAAGAAAGTCATTGACACTCGTGATTGAAAAATGTGCCGAAGCCCAAGGGAAATGCCTTTTGTACTACTCTCTCCTATGATACAGTGACCAAATTCAACTCAAGTGGCCTCAAAGATTCTTGAACAATCTCCTGAACTGTACGGTTGCGCCGACAAAGATCAGATAGTTCTTCGATTGGAGTTATCAGGGAACTGATGTCAGCTCCAGATGCTGCATCCGACAATGCTTGGAGAAATCTTGTGCGCTCTACTTCTGTGACAGCAGTCAATGGAATGAGTGAAACACTTTCCCTGGCCCATTCCAATGCACTTGCTCCAAATCCCCGAGTTAGAGCTAGTAAGGCATATGCCACCTGGGGAAGAAAAAGGTGTCTTCCTCAAATGTTCAAAGTTTGATGCAATTGTAGTAAATGCAACATAATGTAATCTTAATAACAATAAGCAATACCGTTTCTACTCGAGAACTTGGTAATGCTCCAGTTAACAAGGCAACCAAAACTCTGGCAATGCTGGCACCCCGGGGAATGATAACACTATTCCTGACAGATAAGTACTCCTCCCCCATGCCAGATTTAGCAAGATCAAAGACATCAGTCAAGAAAGACAACATGGAATTGGATGCTTCTCTGCAAGAAGACAAAAAAACCAAGATCACAACGTGCCATTTAGGAAACCTAGCTAATTCAAAACTGCCGGCCATCCCTTCATGCCTCCATCCAGTATTGTTAATTTGCAGATAGGCTGATACTGAAACTTTCTGCATAAAACCCAATATGGGTTTAAATGGTAACATAGATGGCCAAAGTTAAGTGTAAGCAAACTTATGCATCGTAGGTGTAATTTGGGCTGTTCAACATTTCTAATCACATTTGGTACTCTCAACCTCTAACCAGAGGCAATAAGGTCCTGAACCTATGACAAGTAGTGACTACAGTAAGTTCAAAAGGACAGATACTGAAATTCTTACTCTATGAAATAATTAATTTAAAAGTATTTTATGCTTTCACTATTTCCCTCTTCTAACTACTTGCTATAATTTTGATAAGTAAAGTGTTCACTGCAGAGACTTGCCCTTTAATTGGTTTCAGTTTATGATGACATTTGGACCTACACACCTATCATTTACATGCTACAAAAGACAATTGAATTTGTAGACCATTCAAATGACAATCAACACATCAATGTCTGAATATTTCAGATATTGTCCTATCTACACATTTGGATGGCTGAGAAACCATCCTCGACTGAAAAAGAAGAGCCTTGATATGAGACACAGTTACATCAACGCTAGTCTGAGTGTCATAAACTGACGTATTTGGGAAGATATGCTTATTAATAATTAAAGACCCCATTGAAAAACTATATATAAACAAAATATTATTTGACATGTGTATGCAAACTATATAGCCATAAAAATCAGATACCTTCCATTTGATTAGAGAAAAATTCTTAATCAGTGAAAAACAACTTTCCAAATTATAATGCAAAATCAATCAAAATTCATTTATTAAAAAAAAAAAAAAGTACACATGAGCACACGCATAAAGAGCCATACCTGTGCTGTACTGTAACACCAATCATTGAGCAATCAATCAGCGATGGAAATGCAGCAGATGGAATGAACAGTCGAGGACAATAGCGAAGGCACCTTGATGCCAATAAAAAGCAATCATCTGCTATATCTGGTCTTGCAGTGAAGTCCTGCAGAAGAAATGGACAAGTTACAAAGTATTGTGAGGCAGCAAAGAAGAAAAGGTGATACGTTGCCCGTGGAAGTAGAAACCTCAATTTTGGTGAGAAGGCATGTTGTGTGCTTGAAGAGAACTTCAATCAAATTTTTTAGGTAGGAAGCACAAGATGGATCAGAACCAAATATCTGCATCCAAAGATAATGTCAATTTTTAAGCTTGACCCAAAACCAAAAATAAAGGGGAAAAAAGTGCAAGACTGCTGATGGCCAAAGAAGAGAGACATGCCTTTATAACTTCACTTGAAAGATAAAGGAAGCACGGCTGGTGATGCTGTTGATAGAGGCCTTGGATTTCTTCTAGCATCACTCCAATTGTAATACCCATGAACCTTCCGGAAGTTCTCACCTGAATAAATCATCCGTGTTCATATTTGCACATCAAAACACAATTACTGGATAGCAAATGTTTATCCTATTGGACCCTACAAATTGAAAGAGAACTAGATGCCTAACACAAACTTAAGCCCTGCAAGCTCAGCATCTTCTGAAAGAATTCAATGGAAATTAAGTGCAAATATTATCAGAGTTTGCCAGAAAAAACAGTAAACAAGATAAACCAAGTGAGAACATTTTTTGTATGTCTGGGAAAAAATCCATGACAAACATCATTTGATTGCCTAACTTCTTTATTTCCTTTTTCTTCTGTTCATCTACTTCTTTGTGCACAAATTTCCATAACTCACTGCATATTTGCAAGCTCGGCAAAGAGACTCCATTATTTGCATGTCCCAAGCACGGCTACAAAAAGAAAGATGCAGGTTAGAGCAAAAAGAAGACTCAGGACTAAATGCACAGGTAATTTATTTTCTGGGATTATCCTGAGCATGCTTACAGCTCAAAGATTGCTTTAAAAATGGGCCAAAGCCTTTGAATTGCATCCGCCACTGCTTCAGCTTGGCTCACATACCTGAAAATTGTTTCATTACACCTTCAAGCACCCATAGATTTGTTGTTCATAAAGGAAGAATAGAGTGAAAGGATTTTGGCCAGACCTAAAGATGTATGCAAGTCTATCTATGTGAACTGTTAACTCTCGAGCCAGTTTCTTTTCCAATACTTCTGGACCTTGGTTGATAACTTCCTGGTTGTGCATGTTGTAAACAAAATAGCATCAACAAGTAGTCAAAATGACCAAAGAAGCCCCCACCAAGAAACAACCTAACCTGTAGAGGAGTAACAACCGGCAAGCATAATTTCTCCAAAGACAGCTTAGCCAGCTCAGGAGGAAGTTCTGTAATGACCGTGCTGCAATATAAATTTAGATGGCATTCAAGTAAAGTACTCAGTGTAAAGCTAAAATCAACAGTCAGAACCAATCTCCACACTTATCAAGCATCAAGATTACCTCAAGGCTTCTACCAAATGTAAAGAGTCCTCAGCAGAGACTTTAAAACTACCTTCTCCAATTACTGCTCGTTGATATATGGAGAAGAGGTCATCAAAATAACCAGAAAGCTTTCTTCGGCAATCTGCATCCCGTGAAAAAAAAGCATGAAATCATGGTTGAGAAGATTCTAACAAGATAGTTACATATTATAAAGAGCAAACAGAATTAAATAAAAGGGATGGGGTATTAAAGGCTAAAAGATAAAGCAATAAGTAATAAAATTGAATACATGCAATCATACTTGTGGTGAATAAATCATGTTAGGGGTTTTGTAAATTTAAGTTGCCTTCTGATAAGCTGAAAAGATGAAGAGCATGAATGCTTTGCACCCATTATTTCTGCTTCTCTTATTGTTCCTTGATAACGGAATGCATCAGTATCAAAACTAGATAACAATGTTTAACTTGCAGAAAGAATGTCAACAATTTCTTCATGACCACTCTCTGATCCATGATAACAAGGTCCAAATCACATCCCAAGCATATAATTTTCGAACAGAATTGTGACATTTGCATTCTTAGCAAATAAGATTCATCAAGCATGAGGATATGATAGAGCACATGCCAAAAAAATATAGAATCAACAAAGTGTCCAAAATTTTGTAGAATTGTTGCTAAAATGACTTGACAGATTAAAGCCAAGAATTTTTGCTCCTGCAGTCCTAATTACCCTGCTGATAAAATTTGAAGGATTGGATAATTAAGCAACAAAAAGGATTATATACCATCACAAATGTGCCTGAATGCTACAGCTGCAGCAGCTGCAGAATCTTCCGATATACCCATGCCTTGCATCAGAATTTTCATGACCGAGGACAACAAAGGCAGTGCATCTGACGCTGTATTGAGCCATTTTGAATATGCTCCAATAGTTAAGCACACTGAATTTAACATACAGAATTCAGTTACTCACATCCAGAGGCACCTCACTTGGTGAAGTAGAAATGCTGAGGGTTAGGGACCCAGTAAATGTTAACTTGAGCCAATAAGGTTTCCCATCTCTGCTAAATGGTTACAAACAGGCCTTCCGTGGAAGAAAAGATGGTAAGGAGAAAACATTATAAATACTAAAGAGATATTACCTGTCTGAAGTAGTTGAGGCTGATGAGGAAATTCCAAAAACAATGACATGATCTGTTCAAAGTCAATCACCAGATACAACTTTAATCTTCCAAAAGTTCTAAAACAAAGTGATAAACTACAATTGAACACCTTACAGATGACAGAAAACTCTGTTAATAATATGAGATAACAGAAATTGAAACTTGTGCTGTAAGATTAGAGAGTAATCCTTGAGCTGAAGAGCTACATTATGTATACTAGATGTGGCATAATTAATTGCATCGACTAGGTGGTCTCACAAACAATGGATTTCATCATTGTTGCCTTACAGTTTGATCTACATAGGCAATGCACAAGAATACTAATTCCAGAGATCTCATAATCAAATCAATGAGAAAAAGTCAAGTCCAATTCTAAACAAAACATACTTGCCCAATATCATTCCATTATAGGATTAAAAAAAACATTTCATTTCCTTTTCTGTCATTTTCACATAACTGCCTTTTGGCTTAAGTTCCTATCCCTCCCTCATTATCTTTCACTCTTATCAATGTATTGACAGTGATGTTTGAGATGAAATGATAAGCCAAGCACCACAGCTCTACATAATAATAGGGAGCTAGCTGATAAAAGGATGGCACAGAAATGAGAGATTTTATACCTTGGGCATTACTTCAGCTTCACCAACTGAGACATAACTTGCTATAGCCCTGATGCAAAATAAAGCAGCTTCTGCTGGACGCCATTCACTATTCCCATTTCCCCAGCAAGCTCGAGCCTTAGTTAATACGAAACAGTTTGATATTAATAAAGCAGGACGAGCAACAAACAAAAAGATCTGGAAACATTCTTTAACTCAGACATGGAATGGAGGAAAAAATGTGAAGGGAAAAACCTAATTAGTCTCTGGATTATAAAAGAGGCCATCTTTTTGTTCAAGTAAATTACAACAGATCCTTTGAAAAACATTACAAGAAAGAATCCCAAGTAAGGTAAGCCACATGTGGATCAGAAACCATAGAATCCAAGCAAATGTTACCAAGCAATTCAAGCAGAGTTGGTGAAACCATCAGGATCCATTTATAAGTTTGGAGCAGATAAAAATGGACTTATTGAGAATTTACACTCAAATCCTCGGTGTTAGAAAAGCTGAATAAAGGTACAAAATGAATTAGCAGTATTGGACCCCTTGTCAAAATAAACATGTGAATCTGAATAGCTGCAATATAGAATAGAAATATTCCAGCCCTTATCAAAGTGAACATGTAAATCTAAGTACCAAAACAGTAGCATGCTATTGTTAAAATGTTACATGTTTTACAAACTGAGAGAGAACTTCCATAGCTTCCAGATAGCAATACACACCTCAGCAAGCTTGACATAAAGAATTTTCAGAGTTGCATCACCACCAAAAACTGATGCCGCATCAGTTAACACGTCTGCAACAGCTGGTAACATAAGAGATTCTGTTAGCAACAAAGAAAGCTAGATGTCTTATCTCATTAGTCTGAAAATACACCACAAGATCCACAGCTTATGAAGAAGAACAATGAAAGAAGAGTAATGATTAATGACAAGATCCACTTTTACACCTTCTTACTCAAAATAAAAATAGAAAACAAAAAAGAGAGTGGTGATATCAATAACTGAACTAATGCCAATTAGGTCCACCAATAACTGAGTGCAACTATTGCACAACAATCAAAGAATATACAGTGCCAAACAGCTTACAATTACCATATCTAGTCTGTTTAAATTCCTTGAGGTCTTCAATAGAAAGATTTTGATAATCTTGCGGATATTGAACTCGAAAGATAACCTGCAGCAAAATTAAGTCAAAGCGCTTTAAAGATTTTTGAATATACAGTGTATGGCAAAGTTAGTGGATTTGGTCATATTTATCTTTTGCTCAAAAAAACTATCTATTAGTTACTCTTCAGTATCACAAAGATAAATTCTGGGCATGAAATGCTATTTATCATTTCTTCTCAGCTTTTGCAGAGACAGACTTGAGGGAAGCAAGTTATGTGCCTAAATTTTATCTATTCCTTAAAAGGATATATTTATCAGAAAATATTGAGATGGGCCAATGCAAATTAGTGAGTGCAAAATTGAAAGATGAACAACTCATCTGAAACTTAGTGACACCAGTGCACATGGGAACACAGGAACAGGAATACAAAGAGACTACATCATGAAATCCCACGGTTCCCAAAAGAAATTAAGGCGGATAAGCAAAAGACACAAATGTTATAGCACTGCAAAAGTCTTCATTAGTAAGGACATAAATTCATAAGAGTCTAAGGAGAGTAAACAATGAGTTGCTTCATTCTAATGCTCCTGAGACCCTAGAAAGCTCAAACTTAAAAGGAATATATATTGAAAAAAAAAAATCAACTGCTAGATGACAATCAGAGGAAATACTAGAGTGTGAGTACTGATTGTATAGCCACAGAACTATACATAATAAACTTGTACATAAGACTACTTTGAACCCACATCAGGAATGCAAGACTGCAAAGTAAGGCTTTGACATCTGTTGCAGACAATCAACATACTGATCAGACAAAACTATCAAACAAAAACAATAGCAAAAAGGACAACAAATCATTGCAGCATCATCTAATCTCAGTCAGCCACATCAATTTTTTAGCTACCAACTTCAACTTCATAGTGTGCAGACCAGTTCACATTCACAACTGTCCAATTTTTCAAGAATTGAAGTTTCAGATGCTGATTTCCCTGAACTTTTAAACGACAGACTCACCAAGGATACAAGTGACTCGTAAACTGGCCGAAAAACCTGCAGTCTCCTACTTTTCTCCATTTCAATGGACACTTCATTTCCAAATGAAATATATGAATCCCTGGTGGATTAGAATCATCATATTCACAATATCATTGGAAAACAGTATGGTAGACATGCCTGAGCTCAAGATGGCTTTACCGCTTGGTCAAAATATATTGAAGACTGTGCCAAAAATTAAAAGTCATTGAAGCAATGTCATATTCTGGGTGTGAAGCCACTTCTAATAGTGCATTGACTATCATTACCGCTTCGTCAGAACCTGAGAGAATCAGCAAAGAAATACCAACCACAGGAATGAGTAAAAAACTAGCATAACAAGCAGAAGGAATTTCCAAAATTTTGAAGTGCATAAGGAACAACCATTTGCAAAACTTGCACTAAACTTTGGACTTTATTGCCATAGATGGTAAATATGTATACCTGTTGCAATTAGATCAACATATGAATCACCCATGTCAGCAAAGAGACGAGCAATAGCCTTCACATCTTCCTCATCCTACGAGGGGAAAAAGTATATTATTGCATAGTGGAATTTACAGATGAAAGGAACTTGAAGCACATGCAAAAGCATGACAAGAACAAAAGGAGAGAAGTGCATAGCCATGCCGATGAACAACAATTTTATGCATTCATCTACAGCCATGGTTATCATTACAAGTATTATGCGTGTGTATACATTATGTTTCCACCAACATACAGCATTGAAATATAATAGATAGTAAATCAGAGATCTCACCTAGATACTTAAGCTTTGTGGATGATTATTCCAGATAAATCACAAACTTTGTAACTGCGGAGTCAGTTCAAACCACACCATGCCATTCTTCTAACTTAATAATTTCATTTGTCCATGCATTTAGCCCAAAGAACTTGAAAATGGAGAAGGATCATAGAGATTATAAACCAATCCCAGGACCTCAGCCAACAGCTGAAAGTTTAAGTGAAATAATTCTTTGATGTGTACAAAATGCCCATACTTCAGGTTCTACCTGAATGCTATGCACCTTGAATATATAGTCATTGGTCTCAAACAGGCAAAGCTGAAAGTCCCATCCAAAATGCAATATTTTTTTTTCTTTTATTGGTTCCAATTTTAAGCATATACACCTTCGTCATGCCATAGCTGGTAAAGAATCATTCTGCTAAAAAAAAAAACAACACAAAAAATCAAAAGGGGAATTAGAGTAAAGAATGCTCTAATTACAGGCCAAAAATTTATGGACCAAATATTTTGTAGAATGGCCACACCACCCTATTCGCAGTCCAAGAATTTCTGGTTTTCCATTATCATTCATGCAATAATTCATGAGGCCAATTAGAGGCCCAAGAAAGCTAAGCAACCAAAATTGCAGGCCTGCATATACCTTTGAAGAGTCTCTAAGTTGCTCCTTGAGACTCATTACTTGAGGCACAATTGTTTGAATTAAGGGCATTTGCACAAAAATGCCACCTGAGTTTCCTGCCGTGGTATAGTGTATCAATTCTGAAATGACTGCAAAGACAAGGAAGTTTTCTTATAACAGAGCATGTAGAGTGGGGACCAAGGCACCCTCTATTAAAGAAGAATAACATACATGAAAGATACATCATTTGAGGATAATGACAGCATCTTTTTTTCCCAAACCACAAATTTGAAGATATACACAAGCAAATGTCCCCATTTCACTTAAAATGAGAGGGAAGATTGGGTTAGGAAGATACCACATGCAACTTTAACTTGGAGGGAATTCCAGGACACAAATTTAACTATATAAAACCACATTAAGATAGTGCTTCACAATTTTGAATGCACCTATTCTCTTCAGATGAAAAAGCAACAACATATCCTATCCCTTCATATTGTACTCAGCAAAACAGAGTTATCTACCCCAGAGAGTAGGCTAAACACTCAAGGCACCACAAGCAGACAATTTTCCTAGTCCATCATTATATGGAGGCATTCCCAGTAGTTCTAGCACTAGCATCCTAAGGGAAACACTTTCAACACAATGGAATGGGCTTCTGTGCACAACATGTTTATGTTGTAATATATAGCAATTATCAAACCTCTCAGACCTGGCTAGGAGCTTTTCTGCTGATGATACTCACTATCTCTTCAAGATGGCACTAAGTGATCTAAAAATCTTCATTGAGGTCTAAATATTAACATATATGCAGCAAAGTGGAAATTATTTTCTACAGAAACTCTTTAACTTAAACAAATTGTACGCAGGATCTACATGTGAGAAAAGCAAGTGCAGGGCAACATAAAGCTGGTTCTACACTTTTGAAATACAAAAAGAAATGTACAAAGCTACCAAAACATTAAAGAGCTTTCTTTCTTAAGACTGCAGTACCATTTACAGCTGCCTCTGATAATATTTCAGAATTCAAACTTGAGAGAGCTGTGAGAACCAATGGGTGAGAAGCAAGCGCAGACCCAGGGATTCTGCAACCAACATAAGTCAGCATACATACCAGAAAATTCCCAGCATTTACTTCTCATCAAGGAAGCAATCACAGAGGTCAGACAAGACCAAAATAAAAAATGATATCACCACACAAGCAAACTCAGGGAAACAGTATAAATAACCAAAGCTATTGGTATCATGCAATCAGATGACCTCAGATATCCTAAAAATACTCCTCCAAAATAAACCACACAACTTCTATTGTGGTTCTTCTTTTTGCCCTGCTGGGGGTGTGTTTTTCTCTTTCTCTGTTCTTTTTTTGGAGGAGGGTGTTGACCATTGGGTTAACTGAGCTGCATCTTTTCAAAAAAAAAAAAAATAATAATAATAAAAAAGAAATGACAAAACTACTGGCCCAACTTTTCTCTTAAACTCAAGAGCACTTACACTCGATATGAATATTCCTTCCAATCTCAACTAGATGCAATTTAGCTTATTTGAGCACATTTCTAGATCTAACAAAAAAAAATTTGGTTTATCATTTATTATTTGCAACTGGGACAGCATTCCCAAAAAACAATCTGATATTACTGAATTTCTCATGCATTATTGCCTAGACCCTACTCTTTTGGAGAATTTTTCAATACTATTGACTGCAATCAGAAGCCACTTCTGAAAAATCGGGAACAACAAATAAAAGTTCATCATATTACATCTAGATACTTTACTTAAAAGAAAATAACAAAATTACTTAGCCAAAAAGATGTCATTGCCAAGCAGTTCAAGTAGAAGGAATCACGTACCCATGCTGTAATCGAAGCCAAGAAGCAAATGCCTCAAGAACCTAAGAGCATTGAAGTCATCAAACCCCATGTTAGTTCAGTACTTCAAGCAGCCATGTTATGTGTTCCAAGCATTGACTTCCAAACAATAATAAATATAGAACTCCTTAAATTTCAAATAGGAGGAAATATATTAACAAGGATAAGAAGGATAGCATTACACAGCCAACCTTCCCTTACACTTCTGGCTTTTACTGTTGGGACCTTGTAAATACTAGATTGACTAAAACCAAAAGACAATTAAGAACCAAATTCAAAAGGAAATAGTATGGCCAATAAACTTGCCCATGAATTATTCAAGCAATTAAAAAGTGAAAATCAAAATACTAAGCTCAGCCATCAAAGGCTACCATTGGCAACTGTTTTCAAAAGTAATAGTGCATTGAACTAAGAGGTAACAGTGATCAGAAAAGAAATCCAAAATTCCACAGGATACAAGTATCAAGTTTTCTACAAACTTTTTTATGTTAAGTCATGCTGCAACAACAACCAAATGGATCATTCATGGATAACTAGCCAACTGCATGTCTGACTCAATGGAGATACAAGTATAATGGTCTCCAGCACAACAATTTATATGCACCACATTGATTTACAAATGAGACTTCGGACACTCATCCTTTAGCTCTGACTAATGAAGAATCTGACCAGTAGAAAACAAGCAACAAAAACTAATTGATATCCAGTATTAGTATCCTTGATGAAGTTCAGTTGATGTACATGTGCCAGAACCTTTCACCAGTATTAGTGTCACTCATGGCTTATACTTTAACATCATCAATGACAAAAAATGTTGGATGACAAAAGATAAATTGTACAACTGCAACAAAATCCATAAAAAAATATTCATAGCAGCATACCAAAAAGTTAACAGTTCATTTTCATGCCAGTACAAAATACCATCTAAAGATGTTTTGCAAGCATACATATCGAAAAAGCAACTTCAAAAAAACAAAAAGAAAAAAGAGTTGCACAGTTTTTATGATGATTAACAAAAACTATGAAAAAAACAAAGGTTCCCACCTGCTCCTTGAGCTCATTGATTTTCAAGCAAGCTGTCAAAATGTCAAGAGCTACAGTCATCTGAGAAGTCAGCTCATTTTCATATTGGCGGCGTCTTTCTGGACGAGCAGCTATCTTATAGTTGAATACTTCCTGGATTTTGAGAAAAAAACAACCAAGAACAGGACAGATGTGTGTAAAGTTTGAGTAAACATCAAAGAAAGCCAATGATTACTTCAACTTGAAAACAAGTTCATTTTGTGAATCATATATATATTTGCTTTTTGTTCATTCAAAAAAATTAATTTCCTTCCTTTTGCAATCTAAAATTCTAGTTAGTATGTATTGCCTTGCATAAAGTCTGCTTAAGCCTCTGATGTACCAAAAAAAGAACCTACTTAAGCCTAGAAATCAGGGTACTCCAAAAACGTTAATACATTCAACCTTCTGCAACAGGGTAATGCTGCTTTCTCTTATCTATTTGTAAGTGCAGGAAAATAACCAAAGATTTTATCAGAAATGTAAAAGGATATCTTCTCATCTTGACATGACCTGGACCATATAGGATTCCATTCCTCTTCTTTTCCCTTCCCCACTATAGAAGAGTGTGGCTTGTTGCACAAGCAAAACTTATGTACCTCAGGTAAAACCGTAAGCAGCTCCAAGAATCCTGGTATATATTCTGGGTGAGAATTCATCTCATCCTTCAGCCAGTTCACTACACCACCATTCCCCCAATCTGCAGCTGGAACTTGTACAGCCAAGGCAGCCACAGCAATGCTAATCTACAATGAAAAGATTGAATGTTGTATCATCTTCATAACAAAAAGCAGCAGTGGAATGGTATCTTTGCAAAGGAATTTTCGAAATAATACCTGAGTCCTTACTTTTGCGGGGCCTCGGTGAAACTTTTTCAATAAGGTCTGCAATCATATTGCATAGACACCATCAACAGGCAAAACATCAGGAGGCAATCAAACGAGTGTACTAAAATCGGCTTTCATGTACTATATCAGTTAATTGCCCAGTGCAATAAACAGAAATCAAAGCATGTGACCAAAATCACATATTTTACAAAACAAAAAATCCTGTACAAGTCCTCATGCAGTGCCAGAAGGGTCAAAGCCAACTCAAAGTCCATGTCTTGTTCAGTATATAAACCAAACAAACTTTACTGTGCCCGGACCAGATACCTTCTAACTTTAAAATGTCAAGTTTCAAAATTTTGTGACAAATAAAGAGGATCAAAATATAATTAAGCACATTTACTAATTTGGCCCTGGTATTCTTCTGTTTACACAACATTGTAAGTCACCATTGCCATCTCTTCCCCATGCCAGACAAGCTCAGAAAAAAAAAAAAGGAAAAAAAGGATGAAACTATAAAATTATGCATTGAGGACAAGGCAGGCCTGATATTTCTCCCTGAGAAGTGAGAATGCATCAAATTACCACACCATCCTCACAGAACTACAAATACACAACAACAATCAATATCTATACATCATCATTGTTGATATGTGTTCTTCTTTCTAACAATTACATGCAAATTATTTGTTAAAAGTTTTTTTTTTCAAGATCTAGATCTGCCAAAAAAATCATCTCATCATTATGTCAGATCAACATCCTTTATAAAGTATTTAAAGCAGATCAATACAGGGCATCTAAAAGGATGACCGAGACACTTATATTAACCTTCCTGCCAGCAAAGGTGGCATTCAAACTTCAAGCTATCTATCTATCCTATGTGGTTTAAAAGATTATATAGAAATCTGCACATATACAACAACATTATCAACAAAAAAAGACAAGATTAAACCCAAGTTTCCTCAATAGTTAGAAGCAACTAAAACCTCACATTTAAGGAACTCCGTAATGGTCGAAAGGCTTCAGAAGGTAGTTCTTCAAAATCACGCTGTACCTGTGATCAGGTAGAAAAGAAGCCAAGGTTGAATCATTAAAAAAATAATAATAATAATAATAATAAAATTAAAAAGGGAAAGGAAGAAAGAAGAAAATAAAACAAAGGGAATGCTCCTCTTCATTAAACTTGCTATTATTGTATATAAACTTCTCTTAATATCTGGAGTTAAATGCAGAAACTGCAAAATGCACAATTTATATTGTCATAGATTCTATAAATACACAATTCGCATTTGTGAATGAAAGTTTAAATATACCTTGCTTCTGAGGGTTTGGGAACAAAAGATTAGGGTTTCCAGATTGCTAGAGGCATCATGCAGTAAATTGTCAGCGACCTGACATTGCAAGCAACAAAATCACAATAATGAGTTTATAGAGAAATGTATAGACACAAATTAACAGCAAGTGAGGAGATCAAAAGTGCAAAAAGAAAAAGGTTGACAGATAAAAATCTCAAATTAGAGTGGTGCAATGTGCTATGCCTCCACAGATCCATACAATAAATATTTACAGAATAAAAACAGCACTGTCAAACTCTGCCCCAGAAAAAAAATCTGAACAGACAAAAGGATAAATGACTGATTGCCACAAAACAGATTGTTATCAAAATTTCTCCTCTTCTTCTAATAAACCTCAATTGGCCCAAAGTGACAATTTAAGGCACTGAATGTCCAAAAACCTTTGATGTCCAAGCTGACAGGGAATTCATTAAAAAAGCACATGGATAGTCAGCAGAATGAATCCTGTAGGATGAAGCAAAAGGAGCTGATTTTTTAGCACTTCCAAACAATTCTAACATTGAACTAAAAGGAGCTACTGTCATTTCTGCAAGCAGAAAGTGAGAGATGTTGTCCATATTATCATACTTAATGAATAGTGATAAAGAAATAAATTGTTCATAGATGCTATCCTCTTTAATTGCTCCAACATTTTTTTTAATTCCATCAAAAGCAATAATATGCAATCCCACCATTTATTAGCATAAACTCAAGCCACATGGATTCCTATAGACTCTGAAAACTAACTTCTGGTACATGATACAAACCATAATTACATATTTTGAGGTTGTCCAAGCCTCCAAGGTAAATTGAATTTGAAAAAATAACTCAAGATTCAGACCAGACGTTTGTGGTTTTTTTTTTTTTTTTGGGGGGGGGGGTAATAAGTTCATATTATGAGTTTCTTGCAGTTACAAGTGTTAGCAAACATATCTACAATTTTAACATGATGCTTGAGGGAGGAAAACTGAAGACAGCACTGCAGTGTCAAGCAAATATGAATTTCATTCCAGTCTGGAATAAACATAACATGCAAATAAGTTTTCAATGCTAAAACTAAAGGCATGTTCCCATTTAACATTCATCACAAATAAAAAAAAAAATTTCCCCCTCAAATTTTGAGTTATTTAGATGGCTCCAGTTTTAATATTCTTGACCTATCAACTTTCCACTGTTTTGTAGCAACTAACAACTTACTTGAAAACAAAGCACTAGCATCTACATGACAATCAAATATTTAAATGGAGATTTGAATGCTCTACATAACACTCCAATGTCCTCAAAAGAGAGCTTTCCTTTTACATTTTGAAACACAGATAACCAACCAATGAAACTCCAGAACCCTAAATTAGCATTTAAAATCTAAGCGCCTGTAAACTCATAATTCAAAATAATAATAATAATAACAGAACTCACGAATTAAAAATTCCACCGGAACTAAAAAAATTGATCAAACATTATCAAGGAACGGAAGCACGCACTAAACGAAGCCCACAGCTCTCGACGAGAAAATCCAATTTAGTTTCAAATTTATTTTCAACGGTTACGAAAAATACACTGAAATTTGAAATCTCCGAAAAGAAAGAGAGAGTGGATGGGGAACGCAGTACCTGCCAGGCATCGAGGGTACGCTGGAAGCCCTGTAGCCAGCGATCGGCTTCCATCCGAACGGCGTCGTCCGGATGATGGTACAGTGCGTTTAGGGCTTCTTTCACCGAGTTCTGGAGCTCCATGACCTCCGATTCAAGAACCCGAAACGAAACTCCACAATGCAACCAACAAATATCTTTATCTCTATAAATATATAAATATATAAATATATATATATAGAGAGAGAGAGAGAGAGGGCCGTATATGGAGACGATTGGATTGGATTGTTTCTTTCTTTTATGTGAAAAGAAATGGTTTCTTGATTAATAGTGGGGGTTGGGGGGGTTTTGGCGCCCCTCTCTTGCGGTGACGACGGTGGGGTTTTGGGATTTTTGATCGGAGAGATGACGGAATTTGAGCCGTTGGATTATGACCATGTTTTGAAACTTGGTCAATTGGAGGTCAATTTGGGAATAATCGCTGATCGGACACGCGGCACGTGATTAGATGGATTTGGTTGGATTGGGACCCGCGGAACAGGCTGTTAAATGTTGGATTGAAATTCAAACCAGGTGGTACTTTGCACTAGAAACTCTAGAGACTCTAGAGACTCTAGATTCTATAAATTAAAAATTAAAAATTTTTATTTGTAAAATTTTATATTTTAATCTTAAAAATATAGAAAAAAAATTATTATTAATATATAATTGATAATTCATTGAATTTTTTAATAAATTAAAAAAATGTTGAAAAAAAATAATAATATTAGTCATATTGAAAGATTTGAAGGGCTTATAACTGACCTCTAACCCGACGTGAGGGTTTAACAGTAAATTTGTATCTAATTAAGATTGAAACCCTTGCATAAATAATTAAATAATATTTAAAATTTAAATGATTTCTGACATATTTTTATGAGAATGATAGTTAATATTTTAATTAAACAATAATAAAACTTTTGTCAATTTATTTAAAAATATTATATTTATTAAGATAAATAATTTTTATAAAAATGTAACTAATAAGATTATTTATTTTAAAAAATAATATTTTACGATAAATTAATAAAAAAATTTTAATATCATTTTTTTAACGGTTAAAAAAAATCATAACAAATTATTTTCCAGTTTTCAGGCACTGTGCGAGGCCTTTCCAATTTACAAGGACTCGATCGGTGCCGCGTTCACATGTTAAAAATGCAACACGCATGACGACCCGCATATAATAAAACACGATAAGCAGAAAAAGAAAGCGGCCAAGAGGGGGGCTTGGGTTGAGAGAGAGAGAGAGAGAGAGAGAGAGAGCGGGAAGGGGCAGCCAAGCCATGGCGTCGACAGCAGAAGTGGAAGAGAAGCCATCTCCAAGCATCTGCATATCCGAGGAATGGTCAGAGGCTGCAGAAACCATTGCATACGATTCCGTCACTTCGCCCCCTCCTATTGCCTTAATATGCGGCGCCAAGAACTGCGGCAAATCCACCTTCTCTCGCTACCTCATCAATGTTCTTCTCAAGAGGTTTGCTTTTCTATCCTTCTCTCTATCTCTTTCCTTTTTTTTTTTCCTGTTTAGGTTTTTCCGCCATTGCTTTTCGAAGCAAGTTGTTCGGTTTTCTTAAATTAATTCGTTTACCCTAAAAAAAAAAAAAAGGAAAAAAAGCTTCCAGCAAGCTTGTTACGTTTGGTGCTTGAAATTTGATTGAATTTTTGAGTTTTTTTTTTTTTGACTGGGTTCGAAATGGGGTCTGCAGATATAGGAAGGTAGCTTACTTGGATACTGATGTTGGTCAGCCTGAGTTTACGGCTCCTGGTTTCTTGTCCTTCACCGTGATTGACACAATCACACCAGGTGCATGTTTCTGTGTTGTGGGTCGTTAGTTTCTTAGCTTCTAACATTTTAATTAAACTAAACGATTGGACAAGCGCTGACTAGTTGAGGAGTCTTCCTCTGTCGCTTTATTCCCCGTTTGCTTTTAATTTGGTCATTCATTGACAATTGTCAATGTGCCTCTTGCATCTTATCTTCAATGGGTACTACCTTGAATTTGTTATGAATGGACGCATTTATCATCTGGCTTGGTAATTGAGTCTTAAAAATTCACTCTTGTTTCTCCTCTGTAAAGTTTGTACATTTTTCGTTTATCATTTTCATCTGTTACTTAAAATGCGTTTCTTTGTCATTATTGCTAATCAATCATATTCTTTTTCTTCTGTTGTTTTGTCATAACAGATTTGGCAATTCCATGCCTGAAGACACCGGAGAGGTATGGGCTAATTAACTCACCTCACTAGTTGTAATCTTATATGCTATCCTGAGAATTAGAATGTTGATTTTGAGAATCATGATTGTTTTTAGCAATGACGAGCTCTTGTTCCTTTTTTTTTTTTTTATAACCCTAGGTGCTTCTTCTTTGGTGATGTATCATCAAAAAGGGATCCAACAACATACCTGAAATGCATATGCACCCTCTATGATTATTATCAAAAGGAATACTGCTTGTTTGACTCAAGTGTAGGCCTTGTAAAGACTGCATTACCTCTTGTTGTGAACACGCCTGGCTGGGTAAAAGGTGTGGTTGTTTTATTTGACTAATTACCTATTTGTTGCTTCTCGAAATTCTATCTCCTAAATCTGTATAAATTAACTGCATGTATTTTGCTTGCATGCATATTGTTCAATTTCACTGTAGTCACGGTATGATTTTCACATTTGCTTTCTTCCAGGTGTTGGTTATGATACTCTGGTGAATATGTTGAGACATATGGCCCCTACCCATGTAGTCAAGATAAACATATCCTCTGAGAGAAAGAACCTGCCCACTGGGATGTTTTGGTTAGAAGATGCTTCTCATGGGGAGGTTAATCTTCTTGAGATTTCAGCTCATCAAGACTCTTCCAATAGATCGTAAGTTCTCCTAGAAATTATTTCAAACTCAGTTTATTAGTTTATATAGATTTTGTATTCCCTTTCATCCCCTTAAAACTATTTCCTTGCCTGCTTGGCCTTTATTCTTGTCTGCAGTTCTATTTAAATATCCACTTAAGTATTTACAAAATTTTCAATATTTCTGTCATAGAACTGCTCTTATAGTTTGACACTTAATCGTAGTTATGCTTCATTCTCTAAGTTCACTCTCGCTGCCACTAAGTCCTATCCTTTTTTGGATATTGTTTCTTGGATTAGAAACAAATTCTTTTTCTATACTAGGAGTTCACAACGAATTAGTATTGTCCTGTCAGGGTTTTGGTACAAAAGGAAGCACACCTTTTGCGAGATTTACGGATAATGGCTTATTTCAGGCAGTGCTTTCCAGGTAACTCAAATATCACTACTATCAAGGAACTTGCAAAAGCACTTGCCTCGCATCCTCCATATCAAGTTCCAATATCAAGCATCAAGATCAGACATCTCCATTGCCAGGTTTGTGCAAAGCATGTATTTCAACAAATCTCCTGGATTTTTTATGTGGAATCTTGTATTGTTAGAGAATTCCCAGGCAGTAGTGACAGGTTTGCAACACTGCTTTGATTATTTTAGTAAATGTCCAATGATCAAGATTTCTTTTAGACTTCTAATCTTATGTTAGGTCTTGCGTAGTGAAACCTTCTATGGCTTGAATGCTTCCATTGTTGGTTTGGCAATTAGTTCTGAGCAGTCAGAAGATCTACCTCAGTCTGTTGGTCTTGGTAGGTATTTTTGCTCTGGAGGCTTACACATTCAGTAACTTATTAGTCAATTTTTCCTTTATTTTTTCTGTCTATAAATATAATCGTTGCTTTGGGAGTTGCATCGACGTTGTGTGCCTTCTATCCATGTTGTTTGCAAAGGCTGATGGTACATATCACGATGCAGCTTTCAAAAATTTTTATTATGTTTCCATTTTGTTTGATGCATTCATGGACCCAGGAATTGTTCGAGGAATTGACACACTGAAAGATTTGCTCTATGTGATAACACCTCTTCCACTGAGCATTCTGCAAAAGGTTGATCTTCTTCTACAGGGCTTGATCCAAATTCCCACTTGCTTGCTGCAGGTAATCAATCCCTTGAGTCACATTTTGTACTCCTTGAAAGTGTCATAGCATTCCCGGTAATTGCTGTTGGTGCTTGCATCTGTTGGTTTTGTCCACTTTATATGGTGCCCTATGTGAATTATATTGTACTTGAATGCTGAATATAAACATTTTCACTTTTGCTTCCATTACTTAACATTGTACTGGATATGCACTGAATAATTAGCCTTTTGAGCTGGGAGGAGGAGTATTGCTTTTGCAGTTTTGAGTGTACTTCCTAGGTTACTATTCTTGCTGCATAATTGTGTTGACGTATTGTCTTGGTTACACAATATTCTGCACTGGCGGACCATTCCATTGCTATGGCTTTGTAAATGATTTTGTGGCATGCCTAGCCTTGACTGTAGCAAGTCTTGTCCTTGAATGTTTGCTGTTGGCATGACTGCTCTTGTTTTGAGACGAAAGTGAAAAACTTTGAATAGGGTGTGACAGGCAAAGTGAGACTTGATTGTGGTGTGGCCAGCAGAAATTACGCATGCCATGTAGGCTATTTGAGCAGGATTTCACTTGGATATCATTTCTCCATAACTTTCTCTCAATTGAATCTGCTTGAATAGCCTTCTTATTCTCACTAAATTTAGCAGGCTATCAGTTATATGTCCTCGTACAAACATGTTAGTAAACAGCATTAAACAAAACCTGAATAATATTGTGTTGTGGTCAAAGCATTGATGGCTTTTTATCTTGACTGCCGGTTTAATTTAGTTCTTACACAGACATTGGAATTCTTTTCAGGTCCAAGGATGCATGTCTCCATACCTGTCCACAAATGTCTTACCTTCGAGCTAGCTGATAAGAAGTCATTAACACTCGAGAATTGTTCAGACGGACTAGTTTAGAGAGGTTCAAAGTTGCCTCCCTATATTTTTCTGTACTAACTTAAATCATAGGCAAACCCAATTCCTGGAAAACTCTATCCACCAGATTTCTGATTTTGGGAAATGCCTCTCAGACAACGTTAATAGAAGCAGCAGCCTCTAGCAGACAGAAATTTCATAAATATTAAGAACATACGTCAACTCTTCATCATCGAAAAATTAGACCCTTTTAATTGATATATTCGGTTCAAATCACGTAGGTCCAATTGATGACTAGTACATTGATTTATCTGATACAAACTGAAATTTTTGACCTCATGCAGTTCTAAATTTTGAAGGAAGGGTCGCGTGGATGTTGATTTTACTGTTAAAAAAACAACGAGATAGAACAAGACAGTATGGTTTATGCATTAAAAAAAAAAAAAACAATAGCATAGTAGTTGTTCGTTGGGCTAAAGTTAACTCAAATGTAAATTTTAGACTTGATTGTTCACAAAATAAGTTTGAGGTTTAATAGCATATTTAAAGGTTACAATCCTTTCTTCAGCATTTGTGGCTTTTCTTCTAAAATAAAATAAAATAAAATAAAAGTAATGCAACCTTGCTCTTATTTTGAAAAAGAAAACAGGTAAAAAGCCCCACTGATAACACGACTCCGTTTCGCCCTAGATTAGGTCTGTTGAGGAGTGCTCGATAGACCGTTATTTCAGGTATTTCAGGTACATTGTATTCATAAAGATCCTCAGTCCGACAAAATTCTTTACCTAATTATGGTGAAATGAAAACGGGCACCCGAAAGTTGAAATCCGACACTCAAAACGTATTCTTCTCCTGTCAACTTCTGCCCCGGCTTCTTCCCTCGCACAATCCACACACAGAGAGAGAGAGAGAGAGGGAGAGAGAGATCATGATCCGGGTCCCCATCGCTAAGGTCATGATCTTCTATCTCATCACCTTTTGAGCCTTTTGTGTCACTCCCCCCTTTTTATATCTTTTGCTCCCACTTAATTCAGATCAAGAACTCACATATTTGCTTAATTCTTGTGTTTGACTGCAAAAGTTACAATGGCAAAGAGATCATTTAAAGGTTTTGTGGAACAAGAACTGGGAAAGTTCCCTCGTTTCTTGATTTATGCAGTGCTCGAATGGGTGTTGATATTTGTACTATTCGTTGATGGGTTTCTTGCATTCTTTGCCAATGAATTCGCCAAGTTCTTTGAATTGAAGATCCCTTGTCTGCTCTGTACAAGGATTGATCATGTTTTTGTTCACAGAGATGCTGACTTCTATTACAATGACTCTATATGCGAAAGTCACAAGAAGGATGTTTCGGGTCTGGCTTATTGCCATACCCACAAGAAGCTTTCTGATGTAAAGAAGCTGTGTGAGGCATGTCTTCTTTCATTTACAACTGAGAAAGAATCTGATTGTGACACTTACAAGTCCCTTGTTGGGATATTGCATAAGGACATCGAAATGTTTGTTGATGACAATCAAGAGGTTCACTTGGCATTGCCTAATGCAAGGAAAAATGACACGGTGCAGGCTGAGAAAAGCAGCCTTCACCATTGTTCGTGTTGTGGGGCACCATTGAAGGAGAAGACCCGTACGAGGGGAAAGAAAGCAGGATTGCTTTCACAAGCTCCTGCTCCTTCTCCAAGGGCACCATTTGTGACCCTGAGGAATGAGGAGCCTCGCAATGCAGAATTGTCCCACATAGGATACACAGAGCTCAAGTTTTCAGATAATGAATCTGAGCCTCATCGGGATGACGATGGGTGGAACCCAAGCCTTCTTGCTCAACGACGTGAGTTTTGAATATGACTTGTACTTTTCTTTTTCCCCTCAATTATGCATCATTGGTGCTTCTTCAAGCTCCTGCATGTGCCTTGTCGTTATGAAAAAGATATTTCTGGAATAGTTATGAAAAAATATTCATGGAATTTTCATACATTGTGGGTGGTCTGTCAATGATGCACCTTTCAAGTATTTCTTGCTGTTGTTCTGATTGTTAACAATCCCTACGATTGCTCATGATTTTGAAATTTGGATTCATCTGCAAAACAACTTTTTACTTGCCACACATATAGCAGGGAACAATTTTCTTCTCTTTGAATAGTCTCTCTGAAGTGGCTGATGTATTTTGTTTGGATCAAAGATGCTACAGTGCCCCTGTTGAAAGAAACTGTGGATATCAATGAAGAAAAAATGCCCACTTTTATCAGAGGAAACAAGTTTTTTGGAATACCGCTAAGTGATTCTGCCAACGCCAGTCCTAGATGGGCTCCTAGACTAACAAGGAAATCGCCAATTGAAAAGACAGAATTTGTATCTGAGTCAACAGAAGGGAACATGCCAAATGAAACAGATGGTGACTCTATTTTAACCCATTTGAAAAGGCAGGTTCGTCTGGATCGCAAGTCGCTGATGGCATTGTACATGGAACTAAATGAAGAAAGAAGCGCCTCTACTGTTGCAGCTAACGAGGCTATGGCCATGATCACCAGGCTGCAAACAGAGAAGGCAGCAGTACAGATGGAGGCATTGCAGTATCAGAGAATGATGGAAGAAGAGGCAGAATATGACCAGGAAGCTTTCCAAGCAACAAAAGATTTGCTTTCCAAGAGGGAGGAGGAAATCAAGGCTTTAGAGGATGAACTTGAGGCTTATAGGATAAAATATGGTGATTTAAGTGAAGATGAGAATTACCAAGAACTGAAATCACACTCTTACTCATCCTATGCCGAAGGATCTGACTGTGTCAGTCCAACATTTAGTTCTGTGGAAGGGCAAAATAAAGGAGAACATGTTCCAAATGATGATCGGTCTTCAACTTTGCAGGATGGACATGGAGTGGGCACATTCAAATCCCAGAGAAGTTTTCAAAGGGACAGATCCCATAATCTTGTTCGATTGAAAAATCTGGATAAGAAAACTGATATTTTGTTAAAGGAAGGGCCTCCTTCCTCACAGTCTAGCTATAACAATGTCAACAACATGGAAGAAGAGACAGGTAATATGCATAAATCAATCTACAGCATTAATAAGATCAGAATAAGTTCCATAGTGATAACTAATTCAATACACAAATTTTCCTCATTTTCTCTGACTACAGAACAAGAAAGCAAAGTAAATTTAGCCAGCAATTTGTCACATCTTCATGAGCCAGTGAAGGCCCTTGACAATGACAATGGATTCTCTGAGCATGCCATTTGTGCACTCCAGGATGACAACAAAAGGGGAACACTTTTGACAGAGCTATCTGATAATATTCAGAAGCTTGGTCACTTGATCACAGATGCCATTTAATGGCAATCGTGATGCTTCATTCTCATCCTAATCATCTTCTTGGTAATCTTTTCACAACTTGATTGATCATGACAGTGTTGAAGAGGAAAAGAAACAGAGAGAGAGAGAGAGAGAAATTTGCTTCATTGCTCAATGCACGAATTTTGATTAGCAAATGCTCCAGTGTGGTCCATTCTTCTTGTCACTGATCTATATCCTTTTGTCTTTTGCAGTTTTCCCTTTTCTTGTTAGATGTACATACGATTATTGCATGCTGTGAGGTATTGAAGTTCTGGCTCTGAAGCTTCATTATAATGGAGCTCTCCGACATTACCACCTTCTTTTATCATGGTAAGAGCTTAAAGTTCGCTTATTCCCCCACAAACATAATTATGCTGTTACAAATTCAAGGATGCTACATGAATTTGTGGACTGAATACTTACTGAGCTCACTAACCATTCCTTGATGTTCAGTCAAAAGCTTTGCCTCGTTCAACCGGTTTTAACATACCACATTTCTACATTCCCAAGTTGAGCAAAATTTTATATTGAGTTGCAAGAGGACCACTAGATGGATAAGGAAGATGTTAGAGCTGAGGCCTGGAATGAACTTTAAACCCCATTTCTTAGGTCTACTTTGTTATTTCTGCATGATCATCGGTAAGAGAAGATGCTCAGTGGTGCTTTGGGTGCAAGGAGGATCTAGCCATTTGTAGAGGGAGAATATTGGTCTAGAAAAGAATCTACCGTCTCCTCCATGGCGATGAAAGTATTTGCTCTATTCTTAGCTTTATTAGAAGTTGGTCTTAGGCATTGTTTGGCCTGCTTTGCTTTTACAGGTAAAATTGCTGGTCCCCGTAGTTGTGAGGAAGAATTTGAAGCCTGCAGCAGACGCCCGTGAACTTAGCTGTCCCACATGTTCTTAGGTAGCCAATTGCAATTGTTACCTGCTAGACCATTGGCTAACCAAACTCATTAATCAACCAAACGAGGTATTTGCTTTGCCTGTACATTGTTATACTGCACAAAAAGGGAAAAGGCACAATTTGATAGACAAGCACTGCAAAGAATAATCTACAGGATGACATTGTGATACAAACTCACAGTTATAACATACACCAACTCATGCTCTTATTAACTTTTGATTTCATTTCACCACATCCATCTGTTAGCATATAGCGCGGATAACTGTCGCTTGAATACTGAACTTTTTAATGGCTCCGGCAATGGCAGCTAGTGGAGCCTAGTGGACATTAGCTGAGGCAAAGGCTATATTCGCAGAGAAGGAAGGCAGCTGCTTTCAAGGCTACACGCAATGTAATTAGTTTTGCCTGCTAATTCTTTCCCGGCTGATAAGAAAGCAACGAGATGTGCTCATGTCACCAACCAACTGGATTCGCTTATAGCTTATTGTGCGTTTTTTTTTTTTTGGGTCAGAATTGAAGCATGGAATTCTCCTTTTTCAATCCCACTCACGGATGAAATTTTCTATTAGCACCGCGACCTTATGTCTCTTAACCCATTTTCCAAACATGTTAGTAGAATTAATACAGATCAGGCGACTAAGAAATAATTTTTGCTATTGACGTTTACTCTAAATAACTTTCCATTTTTGGGAAACATTTTAAGTGAGGATGCACCTTAGCAATTTGGAATTTTTGCTATAACCGTATGGGGAGGAAATTATCTCAAATCTTCTTCTTTTTTCTTTTTTGAAAATTAAAGAGATTAAAGCATGTCTGCATTGGAACAAATAAGTGAAATAACCAAATATTACGTAGTAGCCTAGACTTTCAACGTGGGTCACCTGAGAGGACTTTCAAAATTGGAAGCACCCACTAGTGCCTGGGACGGTCCTCGGAAAATCTGGGGACGGTATTTCGGACCAGTAACAAATAACGCAAAATGCATAACATGTTAGCTAAGTACGTCAAAACGTAATTAATCCTGACACTCCTGACCGTGTTTCAACATATCCAGGACTTTCTATCTGGCAAATATTGATTCAGCAAAGCCATCCCCAGTTTGTATCTCGTAATGAACACTCAAAAGGGTGATAGGAGTAACTACGCATGAAGCATGAAACATGGCAGCAAATAGGATATTATACCTTCTTACAAACTTGAAATGGCGACCCAAAATACTTAAAGCATGGCAATTTGCCAGCACAAATGCAAAATTTGAATATGCAATTTCAAGAATCAACTTAACCATTGATCTAAACCAAGTGAGGTCAAGAATTTCTTGTTATTGCTGTTTCTTTCGCCTTCTAAGATACAAGAAGAAAGCCACCTACATTGAAAATCTATAAGCTCACATCAATGCAGAAACAAGACAGTTTCAACAACCGAAAAAAATGGGAATAAAACCAACCTCGCCATCCCTTCCTCAGGAGAAAACCAAAAATCCTCTACATGGTAGGATGCATCTACAAAACCATGACTGGGAAAAAGAAGAATTTCCATCTGTGGAGAAGCTTGGAAAGTTACAAAAAATAGTCAGGAGTTCGGCGTGTGGTATCAGGCTCAATCTGGCGAGGCGCTGGGTCAAATTGAATGAAATTCTGCTCCATAGTCTCCCCAATCTCAAGTATTGCTGCCATATTCCCACATCGATAGCAATAATTTGGTGCACTAAATACTGTCACCACGTTCTTGTCCTACAATGCAGTATACTAAATCAGACAAATTTTGGATTTCATATTTGTCTCTAGTTTTAGTTTCCTGTGATTCACAAACCTGAGTCCAATTGTATCCTTCCATTACAAGTTGGTGAGCTCTGGATATGAGTGCAAGTCCATTAGTATGGTTGAACTGTTGAGAGATATCCTGTCCAAAAGTGTATCCAGCTCCACGAGGAGAAATTCCCCAACCACAACGGTCATCAGGATCAGACCATAGTAGATCACACATTGGACCCTCATGAGGAACCTGATCATTCAAGAAAAAGGAATTGTGGCCAAAACAAAAGCATGCCAATATGACAAAGCCAGTGCTTAACTCCACTAGTTTGTTATCTCTATCACACTGAAATAACAGTGCCAAAGCATCTCACACATATTCATAATTCACTCATCTTTACAATGAAGTTGACTTTAAACAGATTCAAAGTCAGTCAAGCTAAAGAACATTCTTACGGAAGAGTTTAAGCTGGCGCAACTAATTTAAAGTCCATTACCAAAATTGTTTACAGATCACTAAATATTTCCATACAAAATGGAGAGCAGAGCAAAATGTACTGAGATCATTTCAGAGCCAAGGCACATATCGATGGTAATTTTGACAAATAAATGGAACCAAGTCATTTTGCCATTCATGTTGTGTATCTAAATAACCTTCTTATGGCCCAGAAAAATGTCAACAGACACAAAAGCACAAAGAAGTAACATTATTGCAGCAGCTTACCTCCTGTGTACGATCCAGGGCTCGGATATTATCTAATGTGTCCAAAGATGGGGACAGCCCACCATGCAAGCAGAAGATCTAAAACAGAATAAAAGATTGTCATCAGAAAAAAACCACAAAGATGACTAAAATGCAGTATCCAATCAAGGTAGTGTTAAGGATCAAAACCTGACTCTCAATCAAGGCTGTCAGGGGTAGATAGTCAAAAAGGTCAGTGAAATTTTTCCAGACATTTGCATTTCCATATTTTCTCAAGCATTCATCATAAAATCCGTACCTGAAAAACCAAAAGATAAACCCTTGACAAGTGTAGTGCCATATGGCTAAATAACTCAATACCGAACCCCATAATGCTTTGAACTCTCTTGCCCCGCCAATAACTCCTCATTGAAACAATCAGGAGTTATGTTATCGTTTGTATACAAGAGGTTGATACAAAAAGAACGCAGTTTGGACATTATCCATCCTCCATTACATTGTATTGGAAGCTGCACATAATTACCGTAAAAGAAAGCTCTTACACTTGAGTTATTTGACGACTCTCATGATTTCCTCTTAGAATGGTAATCCTATCTCTGTATCGAATTTTGAGTGCCACCAAAAGAGTGACAGTTTCCACCGAGTAATATCCTCGATCTGCAAAATACGAAGCAATGGAAGCAAGATGAAAGTAAATTTCCAACTGGTAAAGTATGAGTCAATGACTAAAAACAAGGGCACCAAAACCCAAATGATCAGAAAGAATGCCTGCAGAACCACGTCAATGTATAAAAGCATCCATCTTTATTTACATTGTTAATGTTCACTACATGTATTCCGAGCTTGGGCACCCACTTCAAAAGGCAAAGCTACAATTTCACAACGTACATGAAAATTAAACTACCATGTGCAATGCGGCTACAAACTAAAAGAACGGTGATTCAACGAAGCTTCTATGTACCCAATCCCATAATGCTAACGCAAAGCTGTTCATTTCACATAATAAATACGCCGATCCACCACTTTTAATCACAGAAATGCCACTAAAATCCTCTGATTTCAAGTTCCGAGCTCGGCTGGACAATGTTTCGATCTATTTTCAAATAGCGTGTATATATTACAGAAACTGGAAGTTATCGATACGTATTTGCGGTGGTGGCGGATGTGGTGGTTGAGGTGGCGGTGAGCAACGGACCTACGTAGTCGCCCATGAAGAGGTAGTTGGTGTCAGGAGCGTTGCCGCCGATGCGGAAGAGCTCGACAAGATCGTGGAACTGGCCGTGGATATCGCCGCAGACGGTGACAGGGCACTTGACGGGCTGAACGTTCCATTCCTCGACGAGAACTGCTCTTGCCTGTTCGCAAAGAGCCTTCACTTCCTCCTCCGGCAGCGGCCTGCACTGCATCAGGTGATCGATCTGACGGTCCAGATCGCCCTGAGACGGCATTGTTTCTCTTCTCCTCCTTCCCTCCGCAGATTTTATTTTATTAATTATTTATTTCGACGGATTTTATTTGAATGATTAGTCCTAGCTGTCATTTTCTTTGCAAGTCCCTGGTTTTTCTTGTATTTCTGTTTCTTACCCATATCTTTAATTTTGTTCCTGGATAAGGACCCGCGGGGCCTTGAGCTGATCCAGACTGGCTCTGCACGTGTCCAAGGTCTCGGCCTACGTCAGGCCTAAATTTCTAAGCCTGCAAAAACAAAAGGGTTCCAATTAGAGTTGTTAAAAAGTAGGTCTGAGCGAAAAAATAAAAATATTTATTTATTTATTTTATAAAAATTTTTACGTTGTGTACCCTTTGGTGTAATAATGTTCTTTTAGTGTACCAAAAAGAGTTATTACTATAGTATTTGTAAGTTAGCTTTTTTTTTTTTTTTTTTGAGTTTTAGTATTTGTAAGTTATTTATGCACAAAAGCAGCCCCTCTCTCTTACTGTATTTATATAACCAATTTAATGGGAAAGTGCATCTCAAATATAAAATAAAAATTTGTGTCAAATGCGTGATATTAATTTTAAATTAGTTAAAATAGAACTCACACATTAAGAGTTTTACTCAATCCAACAGTAATAAATTTTCTTATGAGAAATATTAAATGAAAATATTAACAAATAACACCTTAAATTTAATTTATAAGTAGAATAATTAATATATTTTTAAAATAATAATTTGTTAAAAATAATATTTAATTATTATTATTATTATTTCACATTTTCATCAGCATCACATTAGACTCACACAGCACAAAGTTGATTAATGGCAATTCAAGTTCAATCTGCCGCAAAAATTCACTCGCCCAATGAATGGACCAAAGGCAAGAGCTTTGCCTCAGCAGAAGCGGGAAGTGCTTGCTTTAGTTTTAATGCAACGTCACAGCACCTGCAATTTTGGAGTTGTCCTTGCGCCATTCCCATATTCCATACTTCTTTGACTGAATGGTATTGGAGTCGTGAGCATGCTTCTAGCTATTTTAGGTTTGGTTCATTTAATTTTCTGAGATTCTGCAGTCCAACCATCTATCTTTGGATCTTTTGCCCTGATAGTCGTCTTGAACGGCAATAAAAGCGTTTCTTGGCTTGAAACATAGACCTCTATGCACTTACGCAATACCTGAAAATACTGAAAGACCTTCAATGGGTGTGGCCTTATAAGGTCAATATGCAGAACTGCAATTGCTCTATTATTCAGCAAATTTACCTTTGTCAACGATGGCTACATATACTAAGGTTTATTCATTCATAGAGGTCGCTGTAGCAATTTGGGACAGCCAAGAATATATTCATCTGGTTCCTTGCTGGTCATGTACATGCAATTTTGAAACATCTGGCAAAACAGGCCACCGCTTCCAAAAGAACTACCCAACCTTTTCCAACTTTCACATCACTGCAGCTTTAACATTAGTTAGGGGAGGAGTCGCACTTACTCACTATTGACACTTGACCAACATCCCAGAAAGCAAAAATCCCTCAGTGTTGTGTGAAATAAGGATGAGCATAGTGTTCCATGGACCATTCTACTTTAGAAAATAATGAGATCACCCCTTACAACTCCATATTGCCAGAGTCTTATTCATAGACTACCATCTTAATCTCTACTTCTGTGCCCTCTGAGTCATCCCAAATGCTCCTTTACCGCGGTTTTCTCTATTTTAAAGTCAGCAGGCTTACCAACTTTCTTGGACGTTACCTTTCCATGACAGAACTAAGATTGGTCATGGCGCATGCATGAGAATTGAGAACCCTTGATGTTTCTGATCTGGGGTATCTAATACTGTCTTCTCCATCTCCTCTCCCATGGTCATATTGCTTTGGTTGCAAAAGTCAACATCTGCAATGATTTCTTTGCTGCAACCCTTTCGCTTGCTGTGTACCCTTATCACGTTATCACTTCTCCCTTTGCTTGCCCAGCTGCCCTGATCCCTTGCAGGACTTCCGTGTCACGGACCCGTACTCCTCCATATCTGTTCATGGCTTCCCTTGCAAACCCTTGTCAAAAGTGGCTTCAGACGTTTTTGCTTTTTCTTTTTTTTGATGGGTTGAGCAGAAAGAGGAACACAAACAATAGCTTTGGTTGGTCTGTCACTCCAGCTAATGTCCTCACATTCCCTGGCCTCAATACTATTGGGATTTCCATGAAGCGAGTGGACTTTGCTCCTGGTGGATTGTACCCACCACACTCGCATCCTGGGGCAACCGAAACTGGTTTAATCATACAAGGAAAGCTGCTTGTAGGTTTTGGTACTACTGGCAATGTGTTTCACTCCAAGTTCTTGACAGAAAGGGCATATGTTGTTTGTTTCAAGGGGTCTTGTTCAGTCCCAACTGAATGTTGAAGGAAAGACCCTTCTTTTCTGATGCAGAAAAAAAAAAAATAAATAAAAGGACAGGTAGCAGCACAAGAGTCAGAAGACAGAACGCATGCACAGCCACGCGGAGAGCAGGTTGTTACGCGAGAGCAGGGAAGCAAACCTTTCCGTTATTGGAAATTTCTAGAATCAGTTATGTAACCAATTAAATAGGTAGAACTATTCTCTTCTCCTATCTTGCTATTTCCTTTCTGAATTGATCGCGTTCGAGGCTGATTGATTCTCCATAAATTCTCGGCCTCCTACCCAATTCTCTCTCTCGGTTAACAGTAAAAGTTCACAACATTTTCACTACTTTCAAGTCGCTTTACTGGATCTGCGGTGGCTCCGACCACTCTCTTTGCTCCATCACCTCCAACTCCCAGAGAAGTGTTATCGAAGGCCTTCCAGGTGGGGGATGAAGTAATTAATACCATCAAATCCAAATTGGGATCTTTAGCACAAGAAATATCTATTGACTGTTTCTGCGCCTTCAGTCTTTCCTTTCATCTACTTTTCATTAAAGCTACTCTGCCTTGTGTTTTGGTAATAACACAAGGTTTCACATTTGCTGCAACAGGATTTGAAGTCACTCAACCTTACTAATCCCATTGTGTTACTAAAGAAAGATTAAGGAATTGATTTAAGACATTCCTTATAAATTACAAACCTTGCAATACAGTTCTAACTAAAGAATTGACTCTAGGAGATTTCGTTTAGAAACTAATGTAGATCAGAAGCAGTTTCTACAGATGATTTGAGACCACAACATCAATATGATGATCCATTCAGTGTAAGCATTTCTGCACCCGATACAGAGGCCAATGACCAAGTGACAAAACCGAAGAACAATGTTAGCCCCCTCACTACGATGCTTGCTCAAAACTCCCACCAACCTGCATGTGCAGCCATTCGGCTCGTGGTCCTTGAACATATTCTCTTGCTGTTTGTCGGCCAAATATTGTTCCACTGTCATTAGATGGCTGCATGCCAACCAACCAACCAACAACAAAGATCATCTGATTGGGAAGGCCATAAAAACTATGAAATTTTCAGGTAAAAGTTCTACATATTTCAAATTAACAGGTTTCCAATCCACATTCTACTCATACAATACTCTCTTTGGACATGAGTGGCCACTAGTAAACTTGTTTATATACCTACAGAGGAAAGCGGTAACTATGAAAACTGAATCAATATATGCTGAAAATTTACATGCATGGTCAATAAAATATCTCCTGAGGAGGCTAAATTAAGTTGTTAGCTAAATTTGGCAAAAGTTACTTGCAGAAAGTCCCATTGGCAGTGCCATCAACACCCTTGTTTTCATAGCACTTAATATTAAATGGAATCAGATAGTATAATTCACATTTTTGGTTAAGATAGGAAATTGTTCTGCATTTAAAAATGTTCATCTACACAATCAATCTATGCTAACTTACATCTTTTGGATGAAAACCTTCAATCGAGGGGGGGTGCATGTTCGTTTTTGAATTAACTGCTTCTAGCTTCATTGACAGAAACTACACATTAAAAAAAAAAAAAAGCATAGATCTGAGTTTGGGCTCGAGAGAATGACAAAGAAAATGATGTCACAAGTGGAAATAAACACAACAAACCAAAAATTACCTCAACCTGTTGCTGTAGTGACTGGATGTAGTTAATTATCTCATCAAGGACAAGTGCTTTACCAATTACCTGGTCCCAAGAAAGAGACACCAATGCTTTGTGTAAGGAGAATATCTACTTCTAGGGAAAGCAGATAAGTAACAAATGTCAAGTCTGTGCATGATCACTTGCGCCTGTTATTGACCAGTCTAAATCATGACTTGTGACAAGTGAACTATATGACAGAAGAGAAAGATAAATTCATACCATTTTTTCTGCCACTAAACCTTTTAAGAACTTACTTTCGTAGTAACAAAAGAAAAGTGAATCCATGAAGATAGTAATAACTAATAAGTACCTTGTTACACCCAGGAACCAAATCTTGGAGTATCTTCATCCTCTCACTTATCTTTTCTCTTCTAGCCTGTCAAATAAGAAAGCATAGTGAACCAAGGTTTGAATAATGAACTGAAAAGTGCTTTACAGTTTCCCTTCAGATCACTGAACAATTAGGAAACAATAATAATAATGCCTAATAAGTCAATATCAACCTGAACCAAGATTATTTGTAGATTGCTCATGATTTCAGAAATTGAGAAATTATTCAAAAAATAGCAAATTATAAAGGGTGCTAAAGAAAATTACTCTCTCTGCTAGACTGTGGCTGTCTGTCGCTTGACCCCTTCTCGCTCTTACATGGATATAGTCTTGCTTAGGTGGTTCAAATGGTTTATTTGATTGTTCGACTGACATATCATGGGCTGCAGAAGTTGCTTCTATTTCAGCTTTTAAACTACCGTTTTTGTTGCTGGATCCCATTATTTTCATCTTCTTACCATTGGAATCGTTCTGCAGCAAACACAGGATGAAGCAAGTGACATATCGTGATGAATATAAAACATCAATAAAGGTTAAACATAGATGACCGTTTTCAATCTGGAAACTACTCTTTTTTTCCAGCCTCTCGTATCTTAATTTTCTGAGCTGAAAATCTCATGGCCCAAAATCAGAATCACAAACATTTCTAATACACCAAAAAAAAAAAAAAAACAAAGAGTATGATCTAGAAACAGTTTGCAGATCAAAGATCACAAGAGGAAGGAACTTCTCAATCAATAAAAAACAAACCAAATTCCAAGAAAGTAAAGCATTATTTATGATTTCAGTACTTTAAGTTTTTTGCAATTACGAACATAAAGTCCAACTTTACTGGATCCTTCAATTTCTTCACAAGGAAGACGCTTTACTTACAAAAGAAGCTGACAAAATTTGTGGCACCTAACCAATCTTCCAATGTAAAACTCACATAATTTGATTAGTTGTATTATTTATTTGCAAGACTTGTTAGGAAGCATAACATTAACATTTTTCATTTTAAAATCCAAAATGAAGTCTACCAAAAAAAATTTTAAAAAATCAGAAAAATTAAAAATTTCCCTCTATGTTTTTCACTTCCTTCTTTCAAATGGTTGTAAAGAAATTGTGGGAGCGAAGAAAGAAAGAGACCCACCAATTCATTGCCGCCACTGCTAGTAGTAGATACCATCTTAGACGAAACATCCTCGGAGCTGAAATCCCTCCTCTTCCTCCCATTTCCGCCACCACTCGGCTCCACCACGGTGGATTCCAAAGGGGACCCGTCTCTGTCCCCAAACACACTGGCTCCGCCCATTCGGAGCCCCAACCCGCCGTCTCCCTCAATGGGACGCAGCGGCCAAATCCCCGCCAAAGCGTAGGAGGATGGGTTGGCCACCGCAGAGAAGGCGAGGTCCGTTCTCAATGGAGGATCCATAATTCCCCCAAGCTTGGCCACGGATTCAAAACTTTGGGATCCGAATTTCACATGTTTTAGACAAACTGGGGAGGTTGTGGATGGCTCTGCAAGCCAGCGAGTGAGCCGTATGGTTTGGCGAGCTTATTGTTGCGCTTTATTTAAGCACTGATGAGAGTGAGTGTGAGAGAGAGAGAGAGAGAGTGTGTGTGTGCGCGTGTGCGCGCGCGCGCGTGTATGCGTGTGCGTGTGTCCAGGATCCAGACAGAGAGAAGGAAGGCAGGCAGACACTGTAGATGGGTAAAAAATAAACAAACAAATAAATAAATAAATCTGCACAAATCGCACTCCTCCCCCCCCCAAAGCTAATTTTTTTAATTCTTATAATATAGTGTGAGGTTTCCCTTCTTTTTTTGTTTTTTTAGTTGTACCCCATCGGACCCCAGCTCATTCATGGTCGCCTAGTCACATCTTTATTGACCTCTTTTTCATAACGCGATTGACTATTTTAAATGTCCTTTGAAGCAGAGTAATTTTTTTATATATATTTAATGTTAATAATAATAATAATTTTAAAATTTTATAAAAAAATAATACGAATTATTTATTTTAATGTTTTTTTTTTTGCCCTTTCCCTCCCAAGAAGTCCAGAACTTTAAGAAAATAAAAAAAAAATGGAAAGCAACTTCAAGATCACGAAGTGATGGATGGAGACGGGGGACAAAGCCTGTTTTAATTATACTGTTCAAAAAACTTCAAAATTTTATTATACTGCCCAAAGTACTGTAGAGTTACACGCGCCCAACGCTAATTGTTGCCATTTTGGTCGGCGAGGAAACATGATTTCTCACCGTTGACTGCAGCCTTGTCTCCGAAATCATAAAGAAGAAGACGGGCGCGTGGTTCGATTGAACATCGTTATGAAATTTATGTACGATTGTGGTAATAATAATAATCCTGGGATCACGCGCCTTGAGACCATATGCCTTCGTTAGGGCGGCTCTCCATCTACGAAGCGGCGCTTAAAACCACCAACGAGACAGAACTCCCTTCCTTTATGGGCTAATGATTTAAAAAAAAAAAAAAATTTAATTTGATAGAGTTGAATTTATGCATGATCTTTGACCCCATGCACAGTGTGGACCACCCGATGCCACCACACTTCCAAGGAATGAGTAAAATTTACCCCACCCCCCCCCCCGGCACTTTGCTTATAGAAAGAAAAGAAAATCGCTTATGATAAATAAATTGGAAACACGTATATATCATTCAGGGAGTAGTACGATAATTTTTTTTTCCTTTTTTTTTTTGCATTAAAGCTTGAAATTTTAGGTTAAATCATTCCACAAAGAAAATTAAAAAAAAAAAAAAAAGAAATACAAGCTAAGGATGTTATACGCATAGAAGAATATGGTTTAGGATAATCCGTTCATTTTTCTCATGGGAATCATGCAGAATTTTTAATCAAGTGCATTCCGTTAGAATGTATTAAAAATTTTATTACTTATAGTGATTGTATTTACCGGTCGTCTGCATGCAAATTAAATCGGGGAATATTACTGTGTATTCTAAAACAATGTCATAGTAAAAGTCAAAGTTATCGCCATTAAACTTTGATTCCAAAGCATTAGAATTATTATGACTTGAAGGGAGAGAATACAAATCTAGGGTTAAAAAAAACCAAAAAAACAAAAAAAAAAAAGTGGTTGAATTATAGCGTACTTTTTAAATCCCAAATTTGCTTGAGGGCCTGTCTGTCAGGGTGTCAATCGCTACGCAGGTTTAGAGTCCGAGTTGTCATCCATTCCCTGCCGCCATAGTTTCTTAAAGTTCGTGCCTGTTCGGGTCATTAGAGGGATATATTAAAAGGGGCCGCTGGCATTGACTTAGTTCTTCAATTTTGGTCTCATCATGATAATAAACCACAATTGCTCTCAAAAAGCAGATTTTGAGTTCGAATTCCCTTTCGTGAAACTTGAATTTAAACGCATGTTTGTTAGAGACAACGGGAACTGTAGAGTGAATTTGAGGAATGTAAGGCGATTTTAAGGATATTGTCGATTCTCAATTTCATGATAAATAAGAACCTTTAGGATACATTGTTCATTCATTGATGCTTCAAATACACGACTTTAAGTCCATCCCTCCCTCGTTTAATTTAATTATTTTTTTATTTTTTTATTTTATTTTTTGGACACACTCTTTTGATCGATTTACCTCATGACGTGAGAAAGAGTGGCGCATCTCAGCTTTTGTTAAAAGAATTTTATGATGGGTCTCACCGAACAGAGATTATTGACACAAGGGGGTATTATGCTACAGTCATACACACAAAGTTTGGTACGGTACCTCCATAAAGTAATTTTTTTTTTTTTTTGCATGGTTTTACAGCTAAGAGAGAGGCTTTCAAAAATTCCTCACAATGCCTAACCCCACCTCTCTCTCTCTCTCGATCTCTTCTTTGTTAGGATTGAAGATAGATTTAATATGCCGGCCGATGTCACTTGTCACGGCCCACCTTGCCTCGCCCAAAAAATGAATCTCCTCCGGAAAGCCTGCTTTTGACATGCCCAACACGAATGTGGTTCAAGATCTGTGCCAATGCATGTTGGTGAGTGCTGCATTTGCTGATGTAATGTGTGCGTGTGTATATATATATAAATTGTCCCCTAAGTGGCCCCCTAGTTGATAGGACCAGTCATTTGATTTCCTAATTTGGGTTTTATTTATTTATTTCAATTGAAGTCAGTTTAGGATTTTAAATCTTAAATCTCACTTCAAACTTTATAGTTAGTGGTCAGAAGGCCTTCTATAGTTTCTTAATTTGGGTTTGGACATGTAAAAATTTGACTTTTTTTTTTTTATTAATTGCTCTAAGTTGGATTTGAGACCTCCAATCCCCTGGCTTCACATAATATATAGTGGTCTAGATCGTAAGAGATGTTCAACATTACAGAAACACACTTGGAGTTTGATTCTTCGTTGGGATAATAAGCACTCTGGAATGAACATCTAAGAACCCATGTGCAGCTAACATTTTCCGAGTCAAAATTCCTCGTTACACAGAGGGAAAAAAAAAATCACCTTTATTTTTGTTGAATGGGGGTGAAGGTACCACAATCAATGGAGTGGAAATGAAAAAGTACTGAGTTTAAAGTGGCTTTCTGAAGGAGAATACTGAAATTTCTTTTACATAAACTAACCAAACAAAATAATAAAGGATGTGTGAATTGTCAAAGTAAAAAATTATTCAAATTTTATGTATAAATGTGTAAAGGGCATAATAAAAAAATAAGTAAATAATTTATAAGTATAAAAATCTTTACTTAATTTTTTTGATACTTTTAAATTATTGTGTTTTCTCAATAAATGATATCATAATCGATAATTTAATAAAAAAA
>CM038602.1:3001157-3021122 GCA_021533255.1 Ceriops tagal
CCCACCGCACCCCAGATGCGTAAGAAATAATTTAATAATGGGTCCGAGGGGAAGACGAACTGTACCCAAAAAAAAAAAAAAAGGGTATTTGATGATATTCCCCCCCCCCCCTTGATCACCCATCGGAGTTGACTCAAAAGGGTTCTGAATAAATTTTAGAGTCGGCACATCTGCCTCCATTAGATGATGTGTGACTTCTTTGACCAGTCATGGATTCGCACGCCCCCCCAAAAGCAGTGCAGTCTCATGGAACGTCAATTGATAATATTAAGCGAAACGGAGATGGGATAAAGGGGGCGAGACTGCCATTGTGCTCTAACTCCCACTTTGCGGCTGAGACAATCCATAAGGGAAGTCTCACAGGCAAAAGAAATTAAATAACAATCATAGTTCATCTGGTTTACAAGATATTCAATCTTCACGCATCATTAAATGTGAGCCTTCGTGTCTTGGGCTTCAGGAAAAGAAAAGAAGCAAGAGACACAATTTCTCAAAGAATCGGTTGACTTAAAATTTTAAATTTTTTAATACATAAATCACACATTGATTTTAATACGCACATCTTTCGCGTACAAATTTATTAAACTAAAAGTATGAACGAAGTACAGTATTGTGAACTTAATTATAAAAATCTTTTCATATTATGTCAAAAAAATCATTCGATTTAAAAATTTTTAGTGTTAAATGAGACTTAAAAACAAATTTATATTAAATTATAATGTATAAGTGATGACCCCACCCCTTCATCCCCATGGCCCCCAATTCTAGAACCAGCCTTATAAATGTTAATGTGATCTTAACATGTCGACTGCGTCGAAAGACTCCCATTCTGTGTTCCACCTAACCAGCCATCAGCCATCACAAACGAGGATTCCACAACCAAAACCAGCCAATGAAACACGACATCCATGCTTGAAACCGAAACTGATGAGGGAACTACAAGGGGGGAAAAAAATTCAACAAATAATAGAATCACAGCCTTTGTGGTCCTCCTTACTGGTCCCACAACAAAAAAAAGGAGCAGGTAACTTCTTCCTCCGGAACATAGCTTGCAACTTTCATTTGTAAGATATCAATTTTGTTTAAGTTCTATAAAAAAAAAAAAAGAGATTTATTAAAAACATAACCTTCATGATCCACGATACATCATTGACTTCAATTTCCTTTCTAGAAATTTCAATTGGCAAGGCAACTATGATTGATAACTATTGAATTTGATAGAGAGAGAGAGAGAGAGAGAGAATTTGAAGAATCTATGGCAGATCTAGCAATGCGGGCTAATGAAAGGGCTTCTTCATTGCTAAACCCCTGTAGAATGAATGCCTTCAAAACGTAGACCTCTGAAAAAAGAGGTCCTTACAACATCAACAGACAAGGCAGAAGCTTCCATCTGATAATCTTCTTTCCTAAGCACGAGTGCAAAACCAATGTATAATATGCCAAGCAGAGTGTAATGCTCTTAAATTTTGGCTTCCCTGAGACTATCCACAACAGAAATGTTGCCACCCCTCCCCAAGTCATCCAGTACTCCAACCATTCAATCAGCTCTTTGTACCGTTGTCTTAAACAAGAGGATGTACAACTTTTGATCGATTGAGAAATACAAAAAACCTCCAACTGAATGCGTCACAAAAGATCCAAAACTTGTCCCCACAATACAGTGCCAAGCCGGCCCATACACCCTATCAAACTCCTGCAAAAGATAGAGCAAAACAATGAGAAATTTTCAGCCCCATGAGCCAGAATCACATTCAATTATCACGGGCAAACTCACCGACCCATCATCACAAAACCATCAAAAAAGCTCAGCTACCTGAAAAAAATCCCCTTAACACAAACTAGTCTCAGTGTAATTACTAATATTGCTACCTTTTTGAGAGTTAAAGCCAGGGCCTTGGAGGTGAACTTCTCAAGGCTATCACAAGTTTTCCTAGCACAATCAACGGCGTGAATCTGCATAAACGACGGCATATCAACTGAAACAACTTTAGCACCACAGTTTGCAAGAAAATCTGCCAACTCTACTTGTGAACCACAGAAGGATTCCCTTCTCCCGCCACCACCAACACCACCTAATGAAACTGACATCCCCTTAATGTCAAGCCTTTCAAGTAGATCCTTCACTTCCCTATTATTTTTCCCTACAGCACATAGCTCTCTCTTATGTTTGTCATTCACTGTTGCTTGCTGAACTTTCTTCTTCTCCAGCAGCTCTTCTTTGGAAGATAATTTCTTGACCTTCTCTCCTTCCTTGGCAGTTTTCACCCTGCGCCCTTTTCCCACTTCTGGTTCAATTGACTTGCTGTACTGTTGATTCTTTGGTTTGATGAGTGAAGAATATCTGGAGCTATCAAAATCGGCTGAAAGAGTCATGGCTTTGGGTCGCAGGTGGGTGTTAGGCCTAACTGGGGGTTCTTGCTTGGTGGGTTTAAGAGAAGTTTTGGTACTTTTATGATCTGGGTTCGGTCTAGACGAGTAAAAGGAATCAACTTGAGAGGGTAAAGTGGGATCCCGGTTTTGGGGGGTTGGGCAACTAGAACTAGAAGAAGGGATGGGGTGTTTTGTGAGAGTGGGATCCATGGATGATGATGATGATGATGATGATGATGAGATGGATGGATCTGGGGATGCTAAGATGCGCCTATGGGTGTTGGTGGTGTGGTGTGCCATGTTTGGAGAGGCTGTCGGGGTTTGTGTTAACGTGGTTTTTGATTGATTTTCATTTTGGGTTTTGGGGCTGGGGTTTGTAGTCGTGTTATTACTATCAGGGAATGATGGAGGAGAATGAAATTAGCAACAGGGGGCTTCGGCGTCTTCTTGTGTTCATGTGTGGTGTGGTGTTGGGCTTTGTCTTTTAGTTTGTATGGGCTGTGGGGTTCATTGTATGGGGACTTGTATGGTGAGATCTAGTCTTGTACTTCCCTTACGTGCGCTGCGGTGGAGGATGGAGATTTGTTGACCATTGACTTGGTTTGCTTTGGAATGAAGAGGATGGTTATAATTTTATTAAATAGAAAACAGATAACATTTAGTTAAAAAAGAGAGAGAGAGAGAGAGAGAGAGAGAACAAAAGGTATTGGTCGGATACTTTGATTCGGTTCAGATTTCAAAATAACCGAACATGCATGGAAATCGTTTTAGTACCCCCAAGCTATAATGAAAAGGTAAAAGACATGCACTATTTGAACATTAGCAGATTTATGCATTGAGATATAAGGGATATTAAATTTTAGTATCATAGTTTATTGCTTTTATTAGAATTTCTTTTTTGTTTTTTAAGAAATATTGTCTTTGTTAGCAAATTTGCTATATTTCTCATCTTAGTTGATATCTCTCAGTGATTAGAATGCAACTCTAGGCGATCAAAATCTCTTGGTTTTAATAGGGATGATTTATCTTTGATCAGATTTGCTAGATTTATACTGATAACTGATCGTAATTGGGAGTGAAAAGAAGTTACCAAGGAGACTCCCACGAGCGAACATCCTTATTCCCATATTTTTAGAGGATATGGATCTCTTTCGGATAAAATTGAAAATGATATTTCCCAAAACGACTACAGGCAAAAAAATTGGAGAAGTGATCACCCAGTTAGCAAAAGTCTTTAGTATATTTTAAAGACTAACGGAAGACCATATCAATTATTCTATCTTCTAAGATGACGTAGTCCTATACTATCATTAAAGTTGCCGTCCCCTGCATTTTGAGTATGTTTTGATCTCGTCACCAGGTTCACAATTTAATGGGCAAACTGACGCTCATTTATCCATTTTCTTTTTCTCTTCTTGTAACGAATGAAGACATAATAAAATTGTTAGTTTTGGTCTTTTTTTTTTTTATCTGAACAATAATATTTCAAGTAAATCTCTTTTACACTCTATCACTAAAATTTTGTTAATATTTTCACCTATAAACTTTTATTTATTCAAAAATTTACAGTCTCGTAAATTCAAACTTACCAATAAAAAAACAAACATTCTGAATTATCCCCTACTCCCATTTATCACGTCAATGAACCATTCACCAACCAAGCAGGCTTGCAGGGATTAATTGTCGACCTTTGTGGACGACATTGAATCAATTGGCAACTTGTTTTCATCTTTGGCATTTCTACACAGCATACCTCTAGAGGAAGCAAAAAGACGGGATTTGGAGAACCCTCCTGCTCCTTCACAAGATTCACCGCCCGAGGATTATTTTCAATATATCCCCTAATTTACAACATTCCAATGGACAGGATGACATATGAACTAGTCATAAATGGTAAGCTGTCCGCCAATAAGCAAAATACAAGCAAAATACAAATCAACATTTGGAGTTGATACAGTAAAAAAAAACGACAATAATTGAATTTCAAATAACAAAAAGCACGAATCACCTTAAAGAAAAGTTGTGACAATTAAGATAATTAGGGTAAAGTATAATTGAAATGGTATGGAGTATAGAGCAAGTTGAAAAGTTTTCAATTCACGCCAGCGGATTCGGGTCAGCCGGGTAAAGTGGTTTCTCGAGTTGCCAAAGCTGGAAATTTCCATCGCCATGGAACAACCTTACCCATTTCAGCTTTCTCAGGAGAATCCCTTTCTTCTTCAAGATTTGAAAGTGGAGGATGAATTGGAGTCCCATTATGGTTAGAATTAGGGGGTTTGAACTAGTGGTCGTGGCGGTAGAGCGGAGGCGAGAGAGGGCCTAGGAGGAGCGGCGGTTCAGGAGTGATTTGAAGTGTTGGAGAGAGATTTTACGGGATGGCATCAGTCATCCACGCGGCACGTCTGGGGCCCTGCGGAGGTTGTCTCCTCGGTACAGCAAGATCGCCACCATTTTTCCCATGCAAAATTTCTAGGCCTCGGCGGAGGTTCGCGTCAATTCATTTTTCGACGTTGGTCTTTAACGGCTTGCCGGTAAATTTTTTTGAAGTCTTTAAATAATTCAGTAAACAATTATAGCGATGACTCACTCTCTCTCTCTCTCTCTCTCTCTCATTCTCTCACTACAGGGACTGATCTGCACAACATGCAAGCTGAACACGCTCAATGTGATGCCATCAATAATTATAGAAGGGTGATGGGAGGTTAATTTTGCAAATTCAAGTTTTTAATCCTGCAATCAATACATGATTTGGTTAAAAAATTCACATAATAGGTAGGCATCTGGGTTGTAATAATACTTTTTCAACACTGTCATTTATTAAATAGGACAGAGTGGGCTGGAGGGTGGAGACCCCAGTCACATCGTAAAAATCAAAGCAGAAATAAATTCCAAGCCTAAAGGTAGCATAGAGAGAGCCTCCAAAGAGACAAGACAGCTAAGACTTATTACAGTTTTGAGCTTGGAATCAGCTCAGGTGTAGAATGGTTCCTCTAGCAGGCCAGGGAAATCGAAGAACATCTCGTTCTCGCGATCTAAGATGGATTCAACAAATGAATCATAGGGAATATTTGTCGTTGAGGGGACTTGGAAGCCATTGCCAATTGTGACTGTTGGATCCATTCCTTCAACTCCAGCATTATGTTTTGTTATGGTCATCCTAGAGTTAAGCTGGCCTTGTGGTGTCATATTCTGACAACTTTTCGGCATCACATTTTGCCCCTGGCTTGCTGTGTTCTTTGAAGATAACCCCTCTGTGTTCTGCTGTTCATGTTGGTCACTTTGCAGGAATGCATCTTCTAGAAGAAATTCCTGCCAACTGAATCCAAGTGGCATCTTTTCCTGAGCTGCAGTGGAGCAAGTAGAAGAGGAAGATGAAGATGCTGCTGACGACAGTGAGCCTTCATTGAGAAAATGGGGCGAGATGGTGTCATATTTGGTACAACCTGAGGCTTCTGTCACCATTTTTATGGCTTGAAGTTGGTCGAGAAGATCAAAGGAGTGATTCTTATTGATATCATTGTTGTCGAAGAAACAATCCTGTAGTGGTTCCATTTTAGGTGCCATCCAATGGCTGTTGATGTTTGGAATTCCTTCGGGTGGTTGGGATGAAGATGGTTCTGCTTTTGTTCCAAAAGCATTCTTTAGGTCTCTATTGAGTGAGCCGATCCGGGCTCTAGATTTTGGAAAACCACTGATGTTTCCATAGTCGGCTAGAATTTGAGAGAAAGGCTTATGAGTAACCGGATCAATTCCCATTTCAGAGAGCTTCTTTCGTAGCTTGGTGTTCCAATAGTTCTTGACATCATTGTCTGTTCTCCCCGGAAGTTGTTGTGCTATTATAGACCATCTGTAAACACAATTGAAAGAATGTGGATGAAAGAGAAAAAGAGTAATTAATCTTACACCAGTAACAGAAACAGGCTGTGAAACAGTTGGGGTCACTAGCAAGTGTCAGTGGCTGTTAAATTTGTTGTGATCTGTCAAAAGTGTGAGGCTAATAGTTCTAAAGAAGGTGTCTCGTTTTTATATATTGGTTGAATTCGCGTTCAAAAGGTTTGCCGAAGAACAATAGAATCTGGCAAAGGTATCAGAGACATTGAAGCTACAATGCTAGAGGAAGTTAGTTGAGGGGCCTCAACGGCATGGAATTTCACAGAACAAATCACTTTTAAGGCAAAGTAGATAAAAAAATAAGAAACAGAGAGGCCACTTTAGGCAGAACTTACAAGGGAGTCCCAATGCATGAGTCAGGCTCCCTCACTGCGGTGACATCTTACCATTACGCCAAGGCTTGCCTTGTTAGGCAGAACCTATAGATTCTATGAAAATGGAACCCAGTCAAGATTCAGATCAATGGCTAGAACTAGGATTTGGATAATTGGGGGAAGATTAATAACTTGTTTCAGAGTTGACTTGGTCTGTCCTTGTCTACTCTGAAAAGTTCGGGCTTTCGTGAAGGACAGGAAATTTTTATCTATCCAACAAATAAGTTTCCTTCCACAGAACTTCACAGTTTAGTGAAGCAGAAGAGAATGGGTTAAGAAAGGTGCATTTAGCGCTATAAGGTTAGAGAAAGGAACTTAAATGTTACTCAGAATTTAACTCACCTGCTGCCTATTGCAGCATGAAGCTTAATAACCATCTCCTCTTCTTGAGGTGTGAAGCTGTCATGCTTGAGATCGGGTCTTAAGTAATTAGTCCACCTAAGCCTGCAACTCTTGCTGCATCTCCGCAGTCCTGCGAGCATCTCACACGTACAGAGTGTACAAGTTCAAAGGACAAATCCCTAAGTGGTTACTGTCACATAATTACAAAACCGTGAAACCAATGCAACTTAATATCAATAATACATGACCTCCAAATTAACCTGCTTTCTTTGGGACAGCAGTCCAGTTTCCTGTGCCGTGCTTGGAAACATAAGCAAGCATCTTTGCATCTTCGTCCACAGTCCAAGGACCCCTTCTCACATTCAGCTTGTCACAGCAAGAACTCCTTACCATCTTATCTGTTGAAGCGATGAAAAGCTTTAAAATGAATAGATGATTTAATAATACAAAGCAAGAGGACGAAACTATAAAATGGAAGCTGGTGATAAGAGAAATAATGGAGGCGCAGCATCAAACTTTCTTTAGCAAATGCTCTCTGAGAGGCGGAGAGGAGAAAGAATATGGATTTAAGGTATAACAAGTGTGGAGGGTAAGAAAAGCATGAAGCTTGCTCTCCATTACCTAAATTTGCATGATATAAACTAAGCATCTTCTGATAAACAATATTCATGCGTTAACAAGTATATAGGTACATCTCTCTCTCTCTCTCTCTCTCTCTCAATTCACTGCACCTTTGTGCTTGGCTCCAAGGGCATTTGGGTCAGGTTTGAATCAGGTGAATTTTCTGGTTCAGTGTAGTATTAAGTTAAATAACATAGATTGTTTATTACGAAGATTAATTTAGTCGCTCGTGTGAAAAGGAAGTGACTTTTTTTTTATTGTTTCCAATGCTCACAGTAGTGATAAGGGCAACTACTTAAACTAGAAATGCAACTAGTTGCAGAAAAAAATTATAGAGCCACCATTTGAATGTACTTTTGAGTTGGAAACACTAAATGTGCATGATAATTTGGTGGCAGCTGCTCACCATCAAGAATCGCGAGTATGCTAATCATCTATCTTTTTGGTGCTTTTTGTCATGGGGTATTACCTTCTCTTAAGACTTTGATACTACTTTGTTATGGGCATTACTTTCTCTTCAAAAGGCTAACTTGTCGGAGTGTACAGTATCCACGCTTATATAATACAAAATTCTCCATTTTTTCGATAACGTGGAAGTTGGGTAGCGTACACCTGTTACTCTTCCGTTTTACTGGATGAGATTTCAATGAAGTAGATTTACAAGAACCATTAAGTTCTAGCTTTTCAATACAAAGTGAAGGGTTCGGACCTCAGATTTTTTTAGCCCATTCTCGTTCTATTCTATTTTGGGAGTTTGATCGTGGAATTTCTTTCTTTCTGTATTTCTGGAATATGAGTGTGCGACTTGTTATTTTACTGCAAAGTCTCGAAGAATGACACTTGAATTTGGCAACATATTTTTGTTGTTTTTCATCAAGTAGCGGGGGGAATATGTTAAGAAATGTAACCATTCTCATACCTATGCAAGAAGAAGGGGCTCTAATTATTAGGTGGCAGGGACCGGAAAATGCTACGACTGCACAGAAGCTGTATAAATAGTACTTGAGTTTTGGAGACCCCGTAATTTGGTTGAATGGCTGGCTGGCTGGCTAGATTCGCAAACCTTTTTGCGTCAGAACTTGTCTTTGTGCAATCTGGAGTGCTTATGGGGGGGGGGGGCTTCAGATGTTTGTGTACCAACTGAGGACGAAGCGAACTGTTTCTGGGACGAGTGGCAAATTTGTTAGGTAATTATCTTTAAACTCTTAATTTTTTTAGCTGTGTGCTAAGTTATAACTGCACTTATGGAGGTCTAATATAAAAGAAGAATAATTGACAGTTGGTCCCCCATCGCAATGCCAAACCAGTCAGGTCACAGGTAAGTTTTTGTACCCTTCGCCCAAATTTATTTTGATGATTAGATTTTATTACAGAATATATGGTCTGGATGTGAACTTAGAGAACAACAATATCACGTAGACGCCGACAGAACAATAACAACATTTGAGAAGGTTAGATTGTTATTATTCGTATTAATTAATTACATCTTTCATTTGGAAGAAAAAAAAAAAGTGGTACACAGCAAACACAATGTCTATGTCTTCATAATCAATAAAATTGTCATTTCAAAGGAAAACACATCTGTGCAGCTTGACCTATTGATGAGAATTCACAAAATTTAGTAGCAAAATCATATAAATTCTTAATTTTAAATATATAATTTAATTTTTAATTTTTATAAAATCAAAAAGTAAAAATTAATTCCTAGACTTAACTTCTATAATATGAACCTTGTTGTTAAAAAAAAAAAAAACTTAGCAAATAAACAAGAAAGTCAATTACTACCAAGACTTTAACAAATTAAATTAGAAACATCCTTCTTATAGAATAAATTCACCAATTCATCCCGACAAGTCGGCATTTTTGTGTATTCAGCTGCCTTACTTAATAGTGTACAGATATGCCATTTGGCAAGTGTGTTCTATTTCCGTGGCCCAGCCAAGCCTAAGCCAAACCACACGAGGGTGCATCATAATGCGCCGACCCATTAAGAATACCATAAAGCTTGATTTAAGAGTGGACCTGACCTTGATTTGATACCTGACAATGAAAGACAACGGCCAATTTTACTCTTCGCTGCAAAAACAATTATCCAACGGAAACAAGTTAGACGACGCTGTCCACGATTTGACGCCATATGTATTAAAATGGTTTTTTTTTTCCCCCCCTGAAAACTAAGTTATTGCAAAAAAAAAAAATGGGTAGCAACTTGCTGAAAAAGCTAACATTGTATTATTGTACTTTCGAAATAGTTATATTGCACATTTGAATCTGTAATAATGAACTTTTTTTTTTTTTAACATAAATAACTTATCTGTAGGGCGAAATTTTCCAAATCAAGTCAACGTCGCTTTCGTTTCGAGCATAATAATAATCTAAATGGTTTCTTATGATTTTGAAACCGGTCCACTGAAGTTTTTCCACAGTGCAACAAAACCCGGGGTACGAAATTAAATTATCAGAACAAGAATGCTTAATGCCATAATTGGGAGAAGAACGAGTCCACTTTTTTTTTTTTTTGGGTGGGGGGTGGGGTGGGCGTCGGTGCCAAACTGCCCAATATTTGCAAAAACATCTTCTTGAATATTCCCTCTTTTGATTCTTCCATGGACCGAAGGGGTCAAACACGATTACAATCACGCGGTCTTAAACATCTTTGGGACCTCAATGTGGACATTTTCAAGTGACTCTGGAAAGCAACGATACGCCTTTTTTTTTTTTTTTTGAACTTTTTCCCGGTGAACAGTACTCCATTCCGCATGCCTAAGTAGACCAACCCCACATAATATATATATATACACACTCCGTCAAGTTATTTCATACAAAAAAAAATCTTAGTAAATTGTAAGTGTTCTTATCAGGTTTTCAATGATCTATATAATAAATTTGTAAGTTAATAATGAAAGTTTGAATCAATAAATTTTAATGGAGTTTTAAATTTTTAATCTACGTAAGTTGCTTAAAGAAAAAAAATAATAATAAAGAAAATATTCAAGACAAAGTGAATAAACAGACAAACTAGAAGTCAATGGACGGAGGAGAATATCCGCCCAATACGACGCGTCAGGCATCAAATGTATTTTTTTTTAACATTAAATATAAATAAGTATATAGATAGATAAATAAATAAATAAATAAATAAATATATATATATATTTATCTTTGCCAACGTTCTTCGTATTCCACAAGGCAGGTATTCCTTCTATTGTTTTTCAAACAACTGTTTTTTCCTCTTTTCAAAATTAAGGAGATTCTATATTCCGTCGGACAGAAAAATATTGAATCTACAGTTAATAATTGGATTAAAATGTTATCTCAACCATACATAGCAACTAGATTAACTCGTTTCAAATAAAATTGTATAGTTTTAATTTATCGACGTATTATTTATGATAAAAATTATAAAAAGATACGTAAAAATTGTGATAATTTGTTGTAAGTGTATTTAAGATGCGTTAAATTTATCATATTTTTATGTATGCAATGAACCTTAAATTGAATTGTAATGAATTCTTCAGGCGTTTACCTAATGAAAAAACCTAATGAAAAAATAGTGCAGACAAGAGATTGGCTGAAGTTTTATAACGTTAATGCGAGTACCACCGGCGATCAAAGTTTGAAACTGTCGTGTTTTCCGACCAAAACAAAAAAAAATAGAATGAAAGAAAAAAAGGGATCTCTCCTGTTTGGCTTCATCTTATTTTATTAATTTTTAACTCAAAAAAAGGGAAGAGAAAAAAAAAAAAAAGAGTTTATAAGTAAGGGGAAAAAAATTTGTCCGTTGCAACTGAGACCCACCGCCGGCGTTGAGCTGCCAAGTGACCGACAAATGTACCCATCCCACTCAATTTTCCAAAACCAAAAGTCCAAAGTTTCTTTTTCGTAGTTGATTGATTCCGTTAGGCCGCCACGACTTGATTCCCCTATCTGACAAAAAGGAAAATTCCTCCAAACTTTACTGCAAAAGTTTAACACGGCCAAGAAAATATATGCTTCCCCACCACCCCCAGCACAAACATTAGAAAAAAAGGTTGTGAGAATTTGGGTTTGGGTTCCAATTTTTGTAGAGAATTTTCGAGATGAAGAGAGTAAAAGCTGATACCAAATTGGACAGGTTCGACAAGTTCGTGTCTTTAAGCAAGCAAAGATCGATTCTGATATTGATTGGTGCTGGGTTATTGTATATACTTCTTGTTACTCTGGAAATCCCTCTTGTTTTCAGCACTGGTTTCGGTGTCGTCTCTCAGGAACCCATCACTCGCCTTTCTAGACTTGAAAGCGAACACGATTTGCAAGACCGGGACGCTCCATCTCGGCCACTTCTCCGGGTTTCCAAGAAATCGGCCGAGCCACCTCGTTCCCAACCCCATACCTCAAGTGCTGCCGGTAAAATTGTGTCCACTCTATGGTTCGACCCGAAAAATTTTGATCCCAGTGCGAAAGACGGATCCTTTGAGCTCCACAAGACTGCCAAGATCGCTTGGGAAGTCGGGAGCAAGTTGTGGGAAGAGATTGAATCGGGTCGGGTAGCGCCTGTGGACGTTAAAAAGCTTAAAAACAGGTCGGACGAGTGCCCCCAATCGGTTTCGCTATCTGGGTTGGAGTTTTTGAAGCTAGGGAACGTGGTGGAGTTGCCTTGTGGGCTGACGTTGGGCTCGCACATAACGGTGGTAGGTAAGCCGAGAGTGGCTCACGCTGAGAACGAGCAGAAGATATCGTTGGTGAAAGAGGGAGACCCGGCGATGGTGTCCCAATTTATGATGGAGCTGCAGGGCTTGAAGACCGTGGAGGGGGAGGAACCGCCGAGGATTTTGCATTTCAATCCGAGGTTGAAAGGGGATTGGAGCGGGCGGCCGGTAATTGAGCAGAACACTTGTTATAGGATGCAGTGGGGACCTGCTTTGAGGTGTGAAGGCTGGAAGTCTAACGCCAACGAGGAGACTGGTGAGTTTCTTGGCACTTGATGGGCATTAGGTGATTCTATATTTATTGTTGGTTTGTTTGATTCGTGACAATGTTTTCCATGGCTGATTACCGGAGATGTCTTGCCTATACGATAATTCGGCATGAGTCTGACGTACTAACTCTTTTTAGTTGGTGTTGGGAAGCATATGTGAGTAGTAAGTTTCACAAATTGATGTTCATATGAGCTCTGTTATTGTTGTGAAGTCACTTATCCAGGAGCTGTAAAGCAACTCTTTTTTTTTTGGATAATTTTTCTCCCTTTATGTGAATTCCTGCCTCATGGATTTAAGGTGATTTTTTGTACGCTCTATGGAGTAGATTTGTTCTAGGCTTCTAGTGCATCATAGAGGGTAATTGTATCTAATTTCATTGACTTCTGAATTCTCTGGAACTGTGAAAGACATGCATTCCCTTTGAGGGACTGTTTGGTTTGGTTCGGTTTTGAACTGTTATTTATTATCAACTGTCAACTACTACTTTTTTCCAATGACTTTTTTTTTAACAATTAATATAAATAGAAAGAGAACGTAGAGAGACAAAATTTGAGAAGAGAGCAGAGAGTAGAAAAAGTGAGAGATTAGAGAAAGTATAGAGAGAGGAGAGAGAAATTACAAAGTGAGATGTGGGAGAGTGTAGAGAGAGAAGGTGTGGAGATAGAAAAGAGAGTTGAAAGAGAAAGTGTAGAGAGAGGAGATGGAAAGTGGAGAGGGATTGCCACTGAGTGTTTTTTCCCCTTCAAAGTAGGTGATTCTTTTTATTTGCTGCAGTTGATGGCCAGGTGAAATGTGAGAAGTGGATACGTGATGACGATGATCATTCGGAGGGGTCAAAGGCAACTTGGTGGTTGAATGGGCTGATTGGCCGGACAAAGAAGGTGGCATTCGATTGGCCTTTCGCTTTCACAGAGGAAAAGCTGTTTGTTCTAACTCTTAGCGCTGGTTTGGAGGGTTATCATGTTAATGTTGATGGGAGGCATGTCACCTCATTTCCTTATCGTACCGTGAGTAAAGTTCTACAGGATATGGATCTCATGGTGGATGTGTATTTCTTTTATCTGGATTTAATGTCATTGATAGGGATTTGCTATTGTTTAATGAAATCTGTTATCATTCACAGGGATTTACCCTTGAAGATGCCACCGGGCTCACTTTGAATGGGGATATTGATGTTCATTCACTGTTTGCTGCATCATTGCCTACAACCCATCCCAGTTTTGCTCCTCTTAGGCTTCTAGAAATGTCTAACAAATGGAGAGCACCACCCCTTCCTGAGGGATCTGTTGAGCTTTTCATTGGGATTCTTTCTGCGGGTAACCATTTTGCTGAGCGGATGGCTGTGAGGAGGTCTTGGATGCAGCATAGCCTTATTAAATCTTCAAATGTAGTAGCTCGTTTCTTTGTTGCTTTGGTATGTGAATATTTGGCACTAGCACCTTCAATGTTGATTGAATAACAGAAATTATTTTGAGTTGTTAAATCCTTTAAATTAATGTGTGGACAGCATGCACGGAAGGAAGTGAATTTGGAGCTGAAGAAAGAAGCAGAGTTTTTTGGTGATATTGTTATTGTGCCATATATGGATAATTATGACTTAGTGGTTTTAAAAACTGTTGCTATCTGCGAATATGGGGTGAGTGATGGACTATATTATTTAACATTGTTGAAGGAATAATTTCATAATTCTTCTGGTTTTAATCTTGATTCTTGAACATAATGGCTTTGGTTTGCAGGTTCGTACTGTGCAGGCACAGTATATTATGAAGGGTGATGATGACACATTTGTGAGAGTGGATGCAGTTATTAATGAGGCAAAAAAAGTTCCAATTGGTAGAAGCTTTTATATTGGAAACATGAATTACTACCATAAGCCCTTGCGACATGGCAAATGGGCGGTGACTTATGAGGTATGGTTTAACTCTTTTACTTGTTCTTTCGTTAAGTGGATTTTATCTGTAGGTCTCTGTTGAGCTGATAATATAATGTTTTGTAAATCATATGGTTGGTTCATACATTGCCCAGAACGCTATGTCTTTCTGTTGGAGAAATCCCTGTTTCTTGGTATCAAATCCCATGGTATAAATATGTGGGTTTTTTGATGTCTTGCTCAACTAGAAGACCCAACCCCTGGCCAACCTCCCTGGGGTGGTTTTGGCCTTGTCTCACATCGCATGCTGGGAGACAGAACAATGTTAAAACCAATTTGGGTATTTTGTCTTGGGGATATGGTGTCAGCTAAAGGTCAAGAATGTACCCTATCATGATGGTTCCTCAATAAAGCTTGCGGTTGATTATTGACCATGGGATAGATGTGGTATATTGATAGAATCTGTTGACTTTGGTACTGAGTCTTCTGCTTGATTCGATTGTTTCTAATGTCTATTTGGGGTTCATTTGTTGTTTCCATAACTAGCTCATTATGAACCAATTGACTTTATTGCTTGGCTTATTATGCTGAAATTGTCTTGTTGCCTCCATTGGTGATGATTTCAGGAGTGGCCAGAAGAAGATTATCCACCCTATGCAAATGGTCCAGGCTACATTTTGTCATCTGACATTGCGCACTTCATTGTTTCAGAGTTTGAAAGACATAAATTAAGGGTAAGTAATTTGCTACTGTCATAGCTAAATATGTTCTCTTTTGAAAGTTGGATAGATACATCAGAATGCCACTGATAAGGAACTTCAAACATGTGAAGTAACAACCTGTGACACAAACCTCCAAATGCTGAAGGTAGCAGGTTTTACCAACGGTGCCTTGTACCTGTGAGAAATATTACTATGCTTCTCTTGGTATCTCGTTTGAACGAACATTGACAAACACTCATCATTGTCAAGAAGGAATCGTACCTAGCCCTATTAGTTAGTGATTTAGACTTTTAAGTGAATTGGATAGAATTTGGTGTTGCATCTCTCATTTTGCTGCTGTGTAACTAACTTGGATGTTGCCCTTTATGCAGCTGTTCAAGATGGAAGATGTGAGCGTGGGAATGTGGGTGGAGCAATTTAATAGCGCTAGACCTGTGGAATATGAACATAGCTTGAAGTTCTGTCAGTTTGGGTGCATTGAAGGTTATTACACAGCACATTACCAGTCCCCAAGGCAGATGATTTGCCTTTGGGAAAAATCGATGAAGTTGGGAAGGCCTGAATGCTGCAACATGAGATGACAACCACGAAGTTATCACACCTCGATTGCCTCAGTAGTGCTGGAGCATGGAATGACAATATTGAGGTAAGGTAACTCGAGCGCTTGAAGATGGGATGATGGTCACTGGGAATGGTGATCGTCACGAAGACTAGTGATATAACAGGCCGGGGGAGGAAGTTTTGTAGTCATAATAGCATTTGTATATTTTGTTAGCGGTACAGAATGCTCTTTCCAATTCATTCATTCTTTTCCATCTAATTTTGGCTCCTCCATTCTCTCCTTCTCCCTCAAGCCCCCACCACCACCCACAACGCCCTTCACCCCCAGCTTCGAAGATGTTTCAAGAATAGGAGCATTATCATGCGTCTGCGCTCAACCTCAACACTGTAACAGTAGAGGCGCACGCACGGTTAATGGATGCCCCGTTTGCAGTTCACCGCTTTTGACCATTGGGTTACAAATCTTTTATTTATAGCCTCTCTTCGTTTGTTCTCATGAACGCGGTTAATGACTATGTTGGATATATATATATATATATATATGATTTTGTCATGGTTCACTGTGATTAGATTTCTAAACATTAAAAATATGCAATGAGTAATTATGAATTATAATATTACAACACCTGTGGACTTGTATTTACCCATATGTTTAATTCATCCATCCCGTTCTTTTAATGTTTCTGTTTATTGAATTGTTTGAGAGTAATGACTGTGTTAACTAATTTTATGTAACATAAAACATAAGTCTAATAATAACATAGGATTAGAAGTTGAATTTGTCCAATAAGTATTTCCTAACAAGGATTTAAGAATGCATCAATAGCCCATTGACCCAAATAAAAAAGAAAAAGAAAAAGGAGGAAAGGCAATGCAATGGTACGGTAGTCTAGTCTGGCGTTAGAATGATAATGCGGGTGACAGATGTTCCTTCCACCGAATGGAAGTAGGTGACTCTACTAGTTCACCGTCAAACTTCATCGAATCTGTCCCATTTGCCCAGATAAAAAGAGATAGAGAGAAAAAGAAAAGAAAAAAAAAAAACAACGGAAAAGATAATTTTTTTTTATTTAAAAAAAAAAGGCCATGAGGAAAATGGTGAGGGAAAGATGAATAGGAACGTCAGATGTCTTCTATTGATCAACCAACAAAACCACCACAATAAATGTGAATTAATAAGGAACATTAATGAAAATATTCAATAGAATTACAAAAGGAAAGGCATTACTGAAAGCATTCATTCAATGCTACAATTCCTCTGATGCGAGGTGGTATCAGTTCAGTTCGACTCAAATTTAATATTTTCATTAAAAAAATGTGTGATGGATCTATACGTGAGAAGGAAAAGGAAATTTTTAAGTTTTATAAATTTAAGCTCTACACACCAACCAACGGATACGGATTCCTTCTCAAAAAAGTTAATGGGTGAGCTGGCAAAACGCCCCCGCCCCCCACCATGTCAAGCAAGTAAAAATGACCCCTCTCTCAATATATATATATATATATATATTTTTTTTAAAAATTTTAAAGATAAGGTAAATACTAAATAGGATTAATCAATAATAATAATAATAATAATAATAATAATAATAATAATAATAAAGGGGTTGGTTTTTGGGAGGGAAATGGCAGATACATACTGCCGAGACTGCAAGCGACTGACAGAGATAGTGTTCGACCACGCGGCCGGCGACACCATCTGCTCCGAGTGCGGCCTTGTCCTCGAGGGCCACTCCGTCGACGAGACCTCCGAGTGGCGCACCTTCTCCAACGATTCCTCAACCGATCAGGACCCCACCCGGGTCGGCGGTGCCGTCAACCCTCTCCTCGCCGATGCTGGTGTCTCCACCGTCATCTCCAAGTCCAATGGCGGCTCCAAAGAAATCTTCCTCGCTAGCTCCGTCGGAAAATGGCAGAGCCGTGGCGCCAATCCTGACAGGGGTTTGGTTCGGGCGTTCAAGTCCATTGCCGCCATGGCTGACAGGTTTCTAGTCCTTGCCACCGTTCTTTGATTCTACTGGGATGGCATAATTGTATTATGCTTTGTTTTTTTTTTTTAAATTTAAAACTCTGACGAAACAGATCGTTGCGTGTCGCCATGTTTTACTCGAATTTGTAATCCAATTTGTGAAGAGGGGTTGAAAGAAACTGTTGATTTTAGTCTTAATTTGGCCATTTTCAATCCCTGAATTCTTCTCAGGTGACAAAGATGTGTCTTAGCGGAATGCCCGTAGAGTTCAATTTTGCAAAAGCTTTGATTTTTGCCTTCCATTCAGTAATTTTCGAATTATAATTGATGGAAAAGTTGTGTTATTGGTTTAAATTGTCGGATTTTGCATTCAAATTAGGTTACCTACATAGCACACATAATGGCATTTTGTGACTGATGTAATGGATTGATTTTTCAGGTTGGGATTAGTTGCGACCATAAAGGTGTGTTTATCACTTAAATCGTTTCTATAATTGGCTTGGTAACATTTTTTCTGTTTCATCTATGCAGTTTTTGATTGCTCTTACTGCTGACTGGACTATGCCGCCACCACCCCTGCATGTCTCTCTCTCAGACTCGCGCACACACACACACAGAGGGACCATGTTACAACAAACTAAATGTTGCAGTCCTAAATTCATGAGGAACTTGAAAAAATCAGTTAGAGAAGTGTCTCCACCAGTGGTGCCTGAGCTCATGTTTACCTGAGCTCTTTTCTACTTGGAAAATTTGGTTGAATTAAGGAAAAGGCATCATGTGGTACTTAGAAAGTATTGTCCACGATGTTTGCAGTAACAAGACTTAAACCTTAAATATAACATTAGGACAAAAACAAGGAAGTATGATCTTTCAATGTGTTACTTAGGAATCTGACAATTAGTATGGAATTAGAGAGCCTGAAGCAAACTCTGGATTCAATCATTTTATATGTGCCATACAAATTGACTTAAGGTCAATTAGTTTGTTGAAACTCAAGTCCGATTCAAACATATTTTATCTTTCATTGCCATACTGAATCAATCTCCAAGCTTTCACATTGACAGTTATTTTCTTTAACTTGAGTTTTCTTTTTATATATTTTTTTTTTGCTTCTTATTGAGCATGTCTGGCTGGGTTGCCCATATTTCATTTGGGCATCCCAAGTCTTCTTGGGTTGTCATGGAAAATTAAGCAGAATAGTGGCTGGGGCCTAGTTCTGCTGCTTTAGATGCAGTTATCTATCATCAGCTGTTAGGGATGGTGTGGTATTTTACTAAAGTCAACATTGTTTCTGTTTCTTTATGCTGTTCCCTTCAGAATTCTTGCTCTAATGTTATATATGCCATTGTCTCTTTTTATTGAGACTTTTCATCTATTGTTATTTAAACTTTCTGTTATTAGGATCGAGCTAATGAAATATATAAGAAGGTAGAAGATCAAAAACCTCTTAAAGGACGAAATTTAGATGCGATATTAGCTGCTTGTCTGTATATTGCTTGCCGACAGGAGAACAAACCACGGACTGTAAAAGGTATGAAGTATGCATTTTTTTCCTTTTAAAACAAGTACTTGTTTCATCTTGAAAGGTCCTAACTTTTTGAATTTATGCTAGAAATTTGTTCCATTGTCAATGGGGCCACAAAAAAGGAAATTGGTCGAGCAAAAGAGTTCATTGTGAAACATTTGGAGATGGAGATGGGCCATTCCATTGAAATGGGAACCATACACGCTGCAGATTATCTGGTAACTATAGGTGTTGCAGCAGTTCATTCCCCCACCCCACCCTGATTCCTACCTGGCCATTCTGCGGTCTCAGTCTTGTGTTTCTTATTCATCTGTTGAATGTACTAGACACATATTATTAGAGATGTCCTCTTAAGTGAAGCTGTTACATGATTTTGCATCTCCATCTTGTAGAGACGTTTTTGCTCCAACCTTGGAATGACCAATCAAGCATTTAAGGCTGCCCAAGAAGCAGTACAGAAATCTGAAGAGCTTGACATAAGGTTAGTTCTGATATTTTTTTGTTTTGTTTAGCAGAAATTGTTTTGTAATTGCAGCATGGACTAGTTTGCAAATTGTATTGTGGCTACTTTTTTTACCCGTTTGTAAAGAGGGGGAGGAGTACCTGGTATGCAATCATTTTTCAAGTGTATGTTTCAGTCTTTCTAAGTTTTCACGATGATGGACTCTTGGATTGTTGTAACTAATCTGTATTTTTTTTAACTTCTAATTTTCAAAGTGTAGGAAAACATGATTAGTGGCTTATATTGTGCATAGTTAGCAA
>CM038602.1:3021132-3054904 GCA_021533255.1 Ceriops tagal
AGAATATATCTTTAGAAATAAACTAATTTAGGTAGGTTTTTTTAAAGGCGGATTGGATATATTTTTACCTTTTTATTACTTTCCTTTTTTACTAGGTCTAGCATCTATAAAGCTATTGTCTAATGTATTATTAAGAATAATAAGAATTATTACTCTTTCAATTTCTAACACAAAGTACTATTGTTGATTTCAACGATACATTATTTTTGGTATGCTCTCTTTTATTAGCACACAAGTATCACTCTTCCTGGATGAAGTAGAGAGGGCAGAAGCATTGGATAACAAACAAGTTGTAATTATAGGAATATGATGATTTTCCTTTAACTTTAGAAGTGCCAAATTTCACTACTTGTTATCCCTAGATCTCTTTGTTAATTGTAATCAATGAAGCATATTGTGCGAGATGGTTGTCAAGTACTGCATGCAAACAGTAGAAGCAGAATTGATATTTGTTTGTTTGTGACTTTGATTTAGCAATTTCCTTTTGGTTCTGCAGGAGGAGCCCAATATCTGTAGCAGCTGTTGTTATATACATTATAACTCAATTAACGGATGACAAGAAGCTACTAAGAGGTAAGAAAGATCATTATTTTTATAATTATCGTTATGGAAAATACTAATGCCTTGTGGTTGCAGATATATCAATTGTAACTCAGGTGGCTGAAGGTACAATCAAGAACTCATTTAAGGATCTTTATCCGCATTTATCACAAATAATACCAAGTTGGTTTGCCAAGGAAGAAGATATCAAAAGACTGCACTCATAAAGATGCCTAGAAGGAGGGAATGACTTGCTTTGCAGTGTCCATGAAACATGATATGGTGCTTCAGCAAAAGTCTTTAGGAGTCTTTTGTTACCTAGTTCTTGTACATAGGATAGGCTTTTCGTTCATGTTGTCATCTCTAGATGTTGCAGCAAACGCTGGTAGCTTAGTTTATTTATTTGATCAAAATTGTGGTTCCTGCTTTTGGTTTTTAAATTATCACTCTATCTATTGCTTTTTAAAGTGGTAATTCTAGGCCATTATTGTTACTTTTGAGTTACTAAAAGTAGTAGTACCACAACGGTATTCACTGTGTTTTGTGCATGATATTCCCATCGATTCATATTTAAACGGAAAGATGTTCTACTTTTATCTAGTTAAGGTTATTGTCTTTGTTCTTTAAACTGTCCAAGGCATTGTAGGTTTTCTGGGCGTATTTTTTTGCGATTATTTCGTCAACTTTTCGTGGAGTTAGATAGAAATTCCTTGAAGGGCTGTAGCTGGCATGTACTTGCTGGCTGAGTTGATTACCATTGGGCGAGTGACATGAATGGACCCTTGGAAGATAAAACTGGCAATGGCGGACCACCAATTCCACTTGTATTGCCTCCAAGATTCTTTGTGGTCCAACATTTGGCGAGAGGGGCTATCACCGTGGAGAATTTCCTGAAAGATCAGTTTTTAAGTCCATGTGATGCTCCAAACATCGTGGTTGAGCGCACGAAACAATTTGATCAAGTTAACTTGAATGCAACATGAATATACACCAGAAGCAAGCCCCCGAGAGTTGGATTCCAATATGTGGGTAATAAATTAGGATAAATTCCAGTCCAAAAGCAAAACAATTTGAAGGAAGCCGATCCACCAGAGAGAGAATTCAGAGCTCCTCAAATTTTCTGCTGACTCAACCAAGTCAAATTCTAGGGTGGCAGATGATTTGACATAATTTTTCGAAAGACAGCTTTTTCCGTTACATTATCAGTTATGTTATTGTACATTAATTGGATAGGATAAAGAACTCTCAATGAATTCTCATTCGTCCATTTCAGGTTCCTATGAATGTGGACATACTGAAAAATGACTACCTAATCTACACAACTCTCAGCGTCAGGTTGCTCCCTGTTGCAAATCCCCAATGAATTGCATCAAGGTAGTTGCTTAACTTACACTGTGGAGGACCTCGGATCATTACTTCCCCCACCATCTTATCGCAAAATTTTTACTTTTTGCTATCATACATTCAGCTTCCCTGGGTAAAAACTAGAAACCTTGTTTTCCAGCAGACAGAGCAGCTCAAAAATCATTTGTGTCTTCATCTTTTATTGTAGCGTTTGGGCCATCATCAAAGCCAGAGCCTGGGGCAAGTTCATTTAGATCAAGGAATCGTCTTTTTCTTACACCATCGCCTTCTTCTTGGTCAGGGCTACTTGCTTTTTGAGGTGAATGATTTTGCTCCTTTTCTGCTGTATTGGTCAAAACTTCAGCAGGCCGATCAACTTTCATATCTTGTTCATCACCAATGCTGTCAGAATCTTGACTTGAGACCAAGTAATCTCCATTTTCACTTGCAACGGAGTGTTCATCTGACGCATTTGATTTCTCTGGCTTCATTGACTCTGTTTCTGATTCCGACAACTCATACTGTCGGTAATTAATCTGATTACGAGTTGCCCTTTTGCTACGCCTTAAACCTGATTGGAGTTCACCAACGGATCTTAATTTAGTTTCCCTCCTAGTGCGGCTGGGCAATTTCTTAGATTTTTCGGGTTCATTGCTCTCCTCATTGATACTTAAAGAATCCTCTTCTTCTTCTTCTTCTTCCTCTTCCTCATCTTCGCCATTTTCTTCATCCAACTTGTACTCCTCATCCCCTTCTGAGCTGCTAGACAGCTTCCTCCTTTGTTTACGTTGCCTCAGGTATTCCTCATCATACACAGCCTCTCCAACTATATCATCATCCGTGTCAAAGTCTGCTTCATTGTCTGAAACTGCCTCAACATACTCTTTTGCCGAGTACCGTTGTGGCCTCTGTCTTCGCCTGTTACTGCAATTCATTGTGCACTCAATGGTTCAGGTCTATGCTTTTTAAAGCAACACAGGAACTAATAAATGAAAAGAAAAATTCATCTTACCTTCTGTCCAAAGGTTCAGGTCCAAGCTCTTCACCAATATCATCATAATCAGGGGAATTTGGAGGTGTGCTGAACGTACCATGTTGAGAGTCAAGTGAAGGACCACTCCATCTACCATTTGTAGAAGCTTCAGGTCTTGCAACACCTTCTCTTCTGAAGAGAGGCTCTGGTGAAGATGGTTTCCGCCTGAAAACAATGTTAATAATTACAAAAGAAAGATCTTTGAAAGTTGTAAAATGATATAGAAGGGATTGATAAGTTCCACTCAGATTTCAAAAAGAAAAGAGTCAGGATATAAGAAAAAAACGGTACTTGGTTATTTTGATGGCTTCATTGATTGACCGATCATAATCATCTGCAAAATCATTTTGCACAAGGTTTGAATTACATAAATTATTATGAAAAAAAGCTGTACCAAGACACTCATAACCAACACTAAATCACATAAAAGAGCAAAAGAACTGATGATCAAAGATAGATTATATTTAGCTTGCTAACAAATCAACTCCAACGGGTAAACAAATGTTGATAAGTTTAGTTTCACTTGTAAATGTCTCAGGTTTCCACTTTTGATAGATAAAGATTACTCATCAGAAACCACTGTAAAGGGAATTATCCACAAGGAAGCAGCTCACATGTCAAAGGGAAATACATCAGCAGAAACTGCCTAAATCTTGCCTCAATGCATGATTCTTAAGTTCTCTTACCAAAAGTGTAAGTAACAGGCTTTCTGTAACGAAGGGAACGTCCTGCTGCAATTCCATCCACGACCAGTAAGTTATCAAGAAGCAAAGCCTGTCTGTGCTGCTTTTTCATCAACCTCTCTTTCCGCTGGAAAAAACCAGAACAAGCAAACCAGAATGTGGTTTGACTCCATAATAACATGAGAATGAAGCAGATTCTATCAGGAAAGGCAGAGTTTGTTGTTCTATCTCAGTTGCTGACAGTGTCATTAAGCAAAAAAAACTAGACAGAAAGCAAGTTTGTGTACCTTATGAATCTTCTCAATCTCAGGAAGCATGTCATTTTTTAACTTTTTTCCTAATGAAGATTCCGTTCTATTTTTACTTGTAAAAAGCTTCTCCTGTAGTATAAATGGACAAGCTGAAATGAGGAAGAGCACAAAACAAGGAAGAAATGTAAAGTGATAAGTGGCAGCAAAGTCCCAAGTTTCCCTTAAATTGCTACATCCCAATCCACAGTGCACAAATGGCCACTAAAGCTTTCTTTATCATCACCAGAGGGCAGAGAACAAGCTCCTTGAAATGATACCACATTCATTGAAAGGAATACCTAATCATCAGCAATGTGCATAACTACTTGTCCAAACAACCTTATAAGTGAACTATGAAATGGCTGGCACACCATTCAAAGAACAATAGTACAAGGATAACTGAAACAATACCAACTCAATTTTCCTCCTCCCCACTCCATCCCATATCAAAATGCATACCCCTGCCCCACCTCCCCCAGGGACACCCAGCCAAAGAAAGGAAAAGGGACCAAAAAAAGGTGTCTCAATGCATGAGACTCTAACACTGTGGAGTCTGGGAAGGGTTAAATGCATGCAACTTTAACCTTGTTTTCATAAAGAAAGTGTTTTCACGGCTCCAAGACATTAAATGATACCCAAAACAATTCAACAACTCGAATTGTCTAAATCATAGGAGGTCAAAGCTCACAGAGTTTTAGCATGGATGAAGTTATCTCCACTTGGAATCTGTTTTTGATGAAATAATGATTTTCAGACTTTTTATTTCTAGACTTCTTGGAGGAAGCAAGAAACATGAACTCAGCATGATGCTTAAAGTAGCCACAAATTTATTTGCTTCATTTGACATAAATCTCTATCTCTTTCTTTCTCTGTGTCTATACCCCCCTATTTGTATGAATTCTGGCCCACTTATCACACATATGTGTGATCTCATTCAGTGTATTCTAGTATGTCCATATATGTGCACAAGATGTCAATCATAAAAGGCTCTCAATCCTAGAAGGTGAAACAAAAATTCTGGGAACACACCAGGCCATGGTCAATATTCCCAGTGACAACTTCCAATAGACCAGCCCCCAGATCCAAATGCTACAAGAAACCAACTCTTCTAAAAAAGAGAAAAACTAAGCATGCTTTTTTCAAATTCTTAATTACTGTCTGGTTAACATAGAGTTTTTAAAACCATCGTATGTAACAGACTTGGTGTCCAGAATTTCAGTAGAACTTTTAGTCACAGTTTCCAATTTACATTATTAAGACAACATCAATAAAACTATCATCTTACAAGCAAGGCAATGCGTCAAAGACTAATGCTTAAGCTGGATCATGCTCTGTTACCAGCTACATCTAAGTTTAACATGTCTAATAATGAGCCATTTTTTAATGACAAGATGGATATTCACAGAACTGCCTGAAACAAACACTCATGCAAAAGCAGCACAACAATATATCTTTTAATTGCAAAATGGATAAGCACAGAACTACTTCAAACAATAACTCATGTATGTGCACAGATGTGCACATGCACACAAACATACGAGCATTCACATACAACTAATTGCATGAAGAATATACATTATATATGTGAAACTATAGTGTATCCATCAACTGCTGGCTGTGCACATAGTTAAAAATGAATACCTTCACTGGCCTTAATATTTAGGCTAGCATAAAAGCATAAAATACAAAAATAGACCTGCATATGATGCTGTACTGTAAAAGACACACACATATTGACAGGCCATTTAAGCAACATACAGAAACATGTTGAAATTCTTCATAATTTGTTGCCACTGTTTCCCAATGGTATGTTGCACTAGGAAGGATCTGTGAACCCTTTGCTTTTGCTTTCTTAACCTCAACCTTTCTTATCTCCCGATACAGCCGATACCCATTTATTGGATCATCTTCAAACCTGTAACAAAAAAGGCATGAATTTTTTTCCAAGCTACAATACACAATACACAAACTTCACAGAAAATGGAAACAATAATTATTACAACACAATGCATCCACAAATCCTAAATAAACCTTTTAGACCAATGGTTTAAAAGGAATAACAATATATTATTGGATACCATGTAAGAAGGTTGATATTACCAGTAATTAATTCCTTGAGAGTCACCCCCAATTCGTTCTTTACGAAACATTGAAAGTTGAATGCCATGTTTCAGGGAGTTATCAATGTAATTCCGAATATCTTCTTGCTGCAACAAACACATACGAGAATAGTCAGAAATACAATTGAATTCATTTACCTAAATTTGAGGAAAAATATACATCAGAAGTGTAAAGAGACACTTAAGACACGAAGGAAAGCAACAGTACTAAAAGATCTACCTCAACTCGGATGTCGCATAGTGCTTTCAGAATCACCACACGGACCCCAGGATCAAGCATTCTATACAATTCAATCTCCACTCTAATATTAAGGCCAAAATTGAACTTAGAGATGCACAAAGATCCAAATTTGTGAATATCCAAAGGTCCAATGCTACTCACCCATGTGAAGCAACAATAGGGAGTTCCCCATCTGCAACCTGCAATAAAGTACAGAATCATCTTATCATAGCACATACAAACAGGGACTATTAGAATAATAGAGTGAAATACTGTTAAAGTCAGTTAAAATGACCAGATTGAGTAATTACCCAATGCCACCAGTCTCTTAATTTTCTGCACAAAACAGTAATCCAGGTATCCCGTGTAAGGGCCATGCGTGTAATGGGTGGGATCACCTATAGAGAGATGAAAAGCAAAACAATGAATAATGGTAATTGAGATGGCACACAGCATTTCTTTCAAATGGCCATCAGTTACAGTTTTTGTTGTTGTGTAGGGAGTAGAATGTTGTTGATCTATTAAAAAACCAGCCAAAAAACAAAAAACAGTAAATTTGTTCAGCAAACATAATGCATTCCTTCACCTCCTTATCCTCCTACACAAACTTTCATTAACCCATAATGCTTGAACTTGCCACCTATATTCCCCCCAAAAATGTAAAGGGTTGATGTATGTTGAATAAAAACCATATCTTTCAATTGGTTTGAGCAAGTGATTAATCAACAAAGATTTGCAAAAGCATGGGCACACTACAACAGTTGCCAAATTTTAATCAAATAGTATACTTGGTTATCTTCCAAGACTGCTAAATATCCTTTTGAAACTTTGAAACATGAATTCCAAAATAAAATTGCAGAACAGACATGTCATCTACATGCAAATCCAACCTTATGACAAAAACCAATGATGACCATGAAAGAAGGCCAGATCAGTTGCAAGCACAAAACAAAGTTCAGAAATTACAGCTCCATTATATATCTTGTTTTAGCTACTTGACTCCTTTGACAGAACAATCTCTTACTTCAGCTCTCAAAACTGGTACAGATGATTCCAATGCATATTATTCTAAAATGGTGAAAGACTAAACAGAGTTAGAAAGCAAGTTGCAACCAATGTGCCACATCCTACATAAAATTCATGCAAGCTAGCCATGCAGTAACAAGGATCCTGCATATCATGCAAGAAAATTCAATTCCTACATCAAAACTCCCTCAGAACTACAATCAGAATAGGGACTCCACAAGCTCATTCATCAATAATCTCAATTTCTTTTGGGTTAGAAATATATAGAGATATTTCTACAAATGAGGTTAAGATGGCTCCTCAAAGTCTTCATGCTTCAACCAAACTCAAGAAAGCCCCACTCAAGATGTGCAACCTTCAATAACCTTCTCTCCATTATATACAACATTTTCCAACAGATATTTATTTTAATTACTGAAATTACTTAATCTTAGCTGCACAAATCCTTTGCATCATGGTGTAAAAATCTAACCATTTCTCCCAGGATCATCTAAGTACTACCATCCATGTATCATTTTCCAAAACTTTGAACAGTAGCAGAAAGCAAAGACCATCTAAAGTCAAACAGCCCACAAATGTAGCCACTCCACATCTGGTACCAAGTATCCTTGCCTTCAAGAGGTACCATGGATACCTACCCCATTGGCATCTGAGTGGCCCATGGTACTAACTTCCTTTCTTAATCACTTTCAGATTAGTCTATATATAGAATTACACTTCTTTCAAAACCTGCAATATATATGACCAGAAGTAGTCTCCACTCCAATCCTCTTTTCACTACAGAACCAACAGCACATAAACTAGGAATAATCTCACAAGACTAGTCTCATCTGAATACGACCTTTCATGATTGCAAACCAGCAAAGATGCATGATAAACAGCAGAAATTGGCATCTCATTCTTAGTTGGACATGCCAAAGAATTTTAAATGTTTTATGCATGTTGTTTCAGAAGAAATTCATTGTTGCTCAGTTTTTACCAAATTCCTTCATGACTTTCAAAGTTGCTGGTTGAGCAGTGTCATGTTAAACTTTCATACAACATGTTCAAAAAATTGACAATTGACCACCACTTCAGCTGATGCAACAATCAGCGCTAGAAGCAATCAAAGTTGAAAAAGAAAAAGAAGCCAAAAGCAAAAACTTCCCATCAAAACAAACAACAAGAATACATTTTGGTTTTCATTGTGCTACCTTTGAATCGAAAGTTAACTCTTTCATGGCACACATTCAATCAAAACAAACGGAAACAATGCATTTTGAGCTTCCCACAGGAACACATTGCCAAATGAGAACTTATCCGCTCGCGGACCATAAACACACAAAATTTAAACTCAAGCACTGACCTTTAGCAAAGGCATGTGTATATCACCCAAAGTATCGTTAGGTGTAATCAAAGCTGTCTCAAACTCCTCGGCCGAAAACTCTACCACTATATTCAACAATGGTCTAAAAACCTGCAATGTGGCAAGAAAACCAAAAGCAAAAACTCTTAAGCCCTAAAAACCCCAAAAGAAGGGAGAAAAAAAACAGCTAAAGTTCAACAGCTTTTTGAGCAACCCAAAAACCGCTCACATGCAAGAAATTGAGTATTGAAGCTAATTCCCACATGGAGCGGAGGTTCCACCTCGGCAACTGCGTCGGCTCCTGAGGCGGCTCCGCCAGCGGCGTCACGATCTTGCTGTTACCGCCGCTGCATTGCTCTTTCTGCAGCGGCGACTCGTCGCCTAGCTGCTCCCGCTCCCGCTCCCTCTTCGGTCTCTGCTTCCGCTCGATCGCCGCCCGCTGCTGCGCAGCTTGAATCCTCGCCGCAGCGCGGATTGTGCACGCGCGCGAAGGCCGATTGCTCCTGTTCGTTGGTGGAGCAGGCACCGGCGTTGGTGCTTCATCTTTGCCGTTTGGGCTTGTGCCGGTGCCGTTTTCGGTTTTGGGGGTATCATCCAAGGGGATCGGAGGAGAGGAAGGCTCCTCAGAGGGCATGTTTGGGGAGATCGAGAGGGTCTAGGGCAGCTAATGTGGGATTGCACGTAGAGGATCAGGGAAAGGCTTTCATTCAAGAGGCAGGAAAATCAAATTGAATAAAACTTGTTTTTTTCATTTTTCATTTTTCATTTTTTTTTTATTTTTAACTTTTTCAAAGAGAAACACAGAGAGAGAGAGAGAGAGAGGGGGGGGGGGAGATAAGAAAACGCAAAATAGAAAGAGATGGAGGACCAAGGTGTCCAAACCAAAACTACCATTGAATTTTCATATAAATATAGATTTTTCTTTTTTTGTCCACTAAAGCAAGAATAAGAATTAAGAATACTTTTCCATAAAATTAAATTGATTAACAACTTTTTTGGTTTTTTATTTTTTTCTTGTGCATTTGGTATAGTTTTTTTGTTTCCTTTATTTTGGCACACAAATTACTAACCCTAACTTATAATCAAAGGCACTCTAATTATCATTAATTAATCACTAATCAGCAGCATAGTTCCCACAACGAATTAAAAAAATAATAAGGCAATTAGGTACAAATTATTTGTTGACCTTAAAATAAAACAAAAATTAAACCCAAATTTGATCCCCCCCCCCCACAAAAAGAAAAAACCCAAATGGAGTTAAAAGTAATAAATCCAATTCCTTCCCAAATTTCCAAACTATTATTTTCTCTGTTCTTTCTTCTCTCTCTTCCTTTTCCTCTCCACCCCAACTACCCTCCTCTTCTTCTGGTCTCCCATTTTCAACTCACGGCTTCCATTTTTGCACTTTCATTAAAGATTCTCGATCGCTACAGCAAAGCCACCATGGGCCTAGCCAACCCGGGCGATGGTTGCCTGGAAAAAGAATCGGTGGGGTTGGAAATTGTGGGTCCATAAGGCTTAACTAGGCCTTGATTTTTCTGGACCACATAATGTTGGGCCATTTTAGACGATCTTCCTGGCCCAAAAACTAGGCTTTGTGGCAATTTGGTTTGAATTTTTTTCTCCCTAGTGATTATAATACTAATTTTCCTAATTTTCATTTTGCTGGATGAAAGTGCAATTCAAAGGCAAGATTGCAACTCCATATTGTTTGCGTTTTACATCAAAGAGATTCCAAGTTGGGTGTTTGCGTCTAACTTACACTTCCACGTTTAGCTCGTCTTCATCGCCAAGGGCAGCCACCATTGGTGTTTCTAGCTTTATACATACATATATATATTATCTTTGTCAAAAGTATTTGAAGAGATTCTTTTAACAAATCTTAACACAAACTCAACTGGATTTTGAGTGTAAGGGTTCAAGAAAAGAAAGATACTTTCAATTGTTTTAAGTGAAAATCCAATATAACGATAGTTTAAGTTATGATCAATTACACAAATAATTATTTATCATATCATTTTATTATAATTTAAATTTGAAATATGAGCTAATGGATGAATAATGTATTTGCTAGCAGGAATAAAATCTCATAAATAAATAAAAATTAACATAACCATGGAATTGGAGAAGAAAAGTTTTGTGTCAAATAGGCAAAATTAAACTCAACTCTAAGGCAAACAACTAGTAACATCCACTTAGTAGTCGGGAAAAAGACTCCAGACAAACAAAAATGAAGGAAAAACAGAAGAAAGTCTATTACACAGCAAACTGAAGCTGGCGAAAAATAATGCAAAGAAACAACGCAAGGTAGCTATGACGTGGTCTAGATAACACCAACCAAAAACGGCAAGAAGCAAGAGAACAAAACCAAAACCCCAACGTGTTGGGATCTGCATAACTGGCTTGAGTGTGAAGAAGGCGAAGTAGTAGTAGTATTGGGGCTCGCAACAGTCGTGCCATTTTCCTTTGAACAAGTATAATTGCAGCGACTTGGTCGGACAACTCTGTAAACACCATTGCTGGCCAGGACAAAAACATCTTTGTGGTTGTCCTCTCCGAATGAGAAAACATAACCCAGAGATGGACCACCGTTGCTTTGCACAGAGGTGCACTGTATTGGAGAGTCCCTGGCACAAGCGAAGAGAATTTTGCTCCTGGTATAATTGCCACTGTTTTCAGGGGTTTCCATGCCTGCCCACATGTTGTTTCCATACAGGTCTGCGTATAAGTACCTGAAAGATATATACATAATTAGCAAACATACACATTACTCCCTAAAAACATCATTACCTTCTAGGAACCCCATTAATCACTTGTTTATAGGAGTCAGTTACTGTAGTCTTCAGATTTCAACCGTGTTTGCCAGGATGGATGGAAGGGGAGGGAAGAAGGAAATGTGGAAGAGGGAGACAAGCCAATCAGTGCTTCTTTCCCCTCCTTTCAAATCCTGCTCCTCTGCTTTCATATGAAAGCAATCAACCTAAAGACTACAGTAACTGACACTTGGTCCAAACTTTAGATGAACATTGTGGCACTAAAATCCAACATGGTTGCCAAAACATCAGGCCAGAATGCACAGAGATTACAAACCTTCCATACATGCATGGATCAGTCTTGGAGCGATAGACATAACCTCCTGTGATCGATGCTGACCCTTCAACATTATTTACTTCTGAGTGATTGTATCCCAAAACTGGTAAGATTGGCTTTATGGATTTTACAGATGTATTTCCTCCAGGAGATGATTTAGGAGTAAAAAGGTGAGGTCCCTCATAAACACGCCAACCGTAGTTTCCCCCCTTGGTAATGATATCCACCTCCTCGTACAAATCCTGGGAATGATAAGATCTGGCTGTTAGCAATGTCAACTCCTACTACCTCACCCCTTTAATAGTTGAGCAATGGCTCAAGATCCAATAGATATAAGTCAATTGTGTCACATGATTATGAAAATTAAATTACTTTTAACTGCCGCTTATGGGAAGAGAAACATATCACAAACCTCACCAACATCTGCACAAATGAAGTAAGAAGGAATTTCTGAATCAAAACTACAACGCCAAGGATTTCTTAAGCCGAAAGCCCATATCTCGGGGTGTAAATCACTGTCTTCAGTGAACGGATTGTCCTTAGGTATAGAGTAGTTCCCCCACAGACCAAGTCTATTGATTTCTTCAGCACCTGCCAATCCATAACATAAAAGTGAGGTGAATGACAATTTGAGCCATACAAGCGAACTTTCTAATACACTGCTATAATAGAAGGAAAAGAAAACAGGTCCTGAAGTCTGTAAACCCCATGCACTGGTCTCCAAGTTTTCTGAATGCCATTTTTTGACAAACTAGGTGAGAAGAAAAAAAAAAACAGCAAGAGGATAAGAGTGCTCCCAAGAATCTTTCAAGCTCCAGATAGGAAAGACATAAAGCCAAACATGTAACTAGGAATGCAAATATAAGATTTCATAAAGAGATTGGAATATGTGGATTTCATGATGGGAAAGTGTGCAAAACACCAGATTGTTTTGAAAGCAAAACAACAAATATGCAGTCAGACACTTCTGTGTTGTCACCGACTTGGTGGGCTATCAACATCAAGCCGCATTATCTTTCCGAGCAATGATTTCTTGTTCTGGGAGAAATTGTATGGATCAGCATCACCGCCTCCATCTCCCATCATGAAGTATAAATATCCATCACTAGGCCCAAATAGAATCTGTCCTCCATGATGAGATGTAAATGGGAGGCCCATTGTAAATATCCTTCTTACTTCCAAAGCATTAGCAGTTTTTGCCTGTGAAACAATCTAACTTCAGTTGCATGATTAAATGATACTAAGAAATAAAGTTCTGTGCCGATAAAAATATGTACCAAGGAAACTGTGGTTGCTGACCCATTAGCTGTGTACTCTGCAATAACAGTTTGATACTGGCATGGCAGGGCACCATTGTCTGTAGGCAGCTTTGCAGGGTCACAATCGACATCAGAATTACATGAACATCTTCCAGTACATCCAGGCCATTTAACCTTATCACAATTAAATGAAGCAAAGAACCGGCCATTTTGAGCAAAGTTAGGATGAAATGCGATACCCATCATTCCAAACTGAGTGTTGAAATCAACTTCATCTGTTAGATCGATGAACGGATTGGACTCATCAATCTGCAACATTCTTCCAGATCCTTGTTCAGGTATAGATGCCAACCATATCTTACCTGGTTGGTTGGCGAAGAAAGCACGGTTGGATCCATCAGGATGGGCAACCATATTGAGGTAAGATCCATTACCAATTTTCTCCAGACACAATCCATGTGGGGGACTAGGAGCTTCACTGTTGTTGAGTTTTACAGGTTCACCATCAAAACATACTGACGAATCAGTAGATCCTCCCCCAAATGCATTACAGAAGTCCTTTTTTGATTGCCAAAGATCAGTCAATTTCGTGGTATTAGAGCTGACAGGCAGTCTAGCTTGACCTTTTAGTGAAGGGGCAAACGGCGAATTCCCTACAGAAACATTTTCACATGCATCCCACATTTTGGAGCAGAAGTTGTTAGCTGCTAGGCCAGATTGGGGCGAATCTGCCAAAATGGTAGAATTGCAAAGAATGGGAACTGACCGTGGCACAGAATTGATTGTAAACAACTCTGCTGAAAATGGATCACATCTCTGGAAAGCACAAATCAACAAAATCAACATAGAGTGAAAAGTATCATGAAAAAGCTAGATCTAGGGAGATCAATCACTGTGCCTGCATGCTCACTTGCCTTGGCTGCACTTTACTCAAGTTTTTGCAAATTCTTAAACAAGGATGTGAATTTATGGATGTTCCACAAAATCCAGTATATTTGAATATACTTAGCGTGAAATACATGGGAGATTAGAAAACACTTAATCATGGATACAATGTGTCAATGTGCTGCAAATGAGCAAATTGTTCACCTACAACAACAATCTTGAGTATCAGCCAGTAATCCACAAGAGAACTAGCAGCCAATGGTCAGCACAACTACACACATGACCAACTGGCAAGTGCATTAGCATAGCTCCACATCATCAATTTTGGAAAGAAATGCAAACATTGAAATAAAAACAAAAAGACACAAAATCAAGAACACACAACTGTAAACAAATTAGGAACTCTACAGGGCATAAACTTGTGCCACGAAGCATTCCACCTAAGCGAAACCTGTAAGTTCGGTATGAAATCTGTTTGTTTGTGATTTATTGAGACTGCAAAAATCTTACAGCGCACAGGATTGATTTGATAAGATCAGCACATCCAGGACTAGAAATATTCATTGCTTGAAATTGCTCCCGCAATCGCAAATCTTCGGTGGAATTGCAGCAGGTACTCCCATTGTAAGGACAAAAGGTCAATGTGGTGTTCAAGACAACAGGTGCCCCTGCACAGGTAAATGCGGAAACAGAATAAACTCTGTCAACTTCGTAGCACAACACTAGAAAAACAAAATAGTAAACAGAATAGGCCACATGAGAGAAAACCCACTTGAATCAATACACAAGGGAAGGGAAGATGAAAGATGAGGAAGTAACAGCACATTAAAGAACAGGAAGGCAATTCGAGGAGGTGCTTCCATGGCACCAGATCAGCATAGGGATACAAATTTTTCCATGTAAGAGCCTCCTTTTATCTAAACAGGAGCATCTCAACAAAGAAAAACTGCTGGTTTGACCTGAGATGAGAAAGCAATAACCACAAGTTGAATTTTGATGCGGTTTTGGACATTCTGTCCACTATCAGCTGCTTTTCCATATATGAGCTCTCTGTACAGTCAAACTATGGAAAATCAGCTTGTGTCAGAAAAGTCATTTTTTTTTTAAGTTGTCTATTTTCAGCTTCATGGATGTCAAGATCACCATTAGCTTTCAATCAAAGATTAAAGCTTTGGTCGGCAGGCTTACCTGGTTGACCCGATATCATTTCTTAATTCGGATAAAATAAAAAAAAAACAAAAAACGATGGCATCAAAATAGTAACAAACGAACAAAATGAAACGGGATCGTCAAAAGAAGACCATCGCATGCTCACCACCCACGCTGGACAACATTAAATGCTGCCTGCAAAAGTAATAGAATAACAACATGAGTCTGAGGTCTACTCAAATTAGTTTAGCGAAAAGTACGAAGATAGATTGACGCAATCAATTTAGCATGCGAGTTGATATATTATAATCTAATAATTATTAATTATATATTTTTAATATCTTAATATATGATTATAATTAGTAGCAGGTATTATAAATAGTCTTGCAATGACTTTAATAATTAATGTGAATTCGAGTTTAATAAACATAATAATAATAATAATAAAAGCCGAAGAAGACCAGCTACCTGTACTGCTTGACACGTTCTTCGCTCCTGAAGCGTAGTGGAACCAATTCACCTTTTGGAGGCCAGGTCAAAGTGAGATGATCTGCTTCAAAGTTTTCGGTCAGAATGGCGGGCGGGAGACTCTGGTCGTGTTTTTCACTTGCCAGTTGATTAGCGTTAGTGGTCGGTCAAGTTGGATTACGCATGTACACGCGTCGGTGTTAAGTATTTTTTATTGCCATGAAGAAAAGTCGGACTTCTCCTTGTCTAGCTAGCTAGCTAGTGCTTTGGTCCCGTTCCTCAAATTTTCGGGTCCGAATTTTTATTTTTAATTTAAATTTTAAAAATAACGTCATAAATATATAAATTATTATAGAAAAAACTTATTATCTGAAATTGTTAGAACTAAATAAATTATTTTTACACTTCATCTCAATCTTAATAAATTTAAAATTTCACTCCAAAACATTTAAATACCTAAATTTATTATTATTATTATTATTTTACTAGGTGAACATTAACGCAATGACAAGCATCCACGTCGGGGGATTCGTTTTTGACATTTTCAGGCAATGAATTCGGCCTAAGCATCGTAAGTGAAAATTTTGCCTGAACCGCGTAGCGGACACCGCCCCATTCTAGCTCGACGCAATTGTTGAACGGGCCCACTTACATGCCAATCGGCATTCTCTGTGTTCTAATTGCAATTAATTCCTTTTGGATACATAGAGATCATAATTTTTCAAAAAGGCCCCCTTCTCTATTTTTTCTTAATTTATCATTGCGTTGCCTTGAAACGGGGTTGCATCTACAATCCTGCAAGCGCTATCGTACGTTAAAGAGAAAAAATAATAAAAAAAAATGACGCGACACGGTCCACACAAGAATGAGCTAAAATTGGCCTAATCTTCTTAAATTAATGGAAGAATACGCGCAAAGATAGCAGCAAAATCCAAGAGGGGTTTTAATTGAGCAAATATATGAAATAATAAAACAAATATATATAAATATAAATGAAATAAAGCACCTAATATGCACGAACAGGTAAAATCCATGGTGAGCTTGAAGCTTACAATCACAATCACATGCAACAAACGCAATGATACAATATAAAATCAATTAGTTTAGAAGTAATGCCATACAAGTGAAGAAATTACTTATTCTTTTTATGTACTCTTTATTTATAAAATTACACCTGAATATGAGACTTCAAGTCAGCTTATGACCACCATTATGCAAATATTTGTGATCCCCAAAGGACTAGAATTTTGAGATAGCACTTACAGTCGAATGATACCTATTTGTTACACATATGATTCAAGACATAATTAGCACAAGCGTGAACTTTAAAGCCGTGTCAGAGCAAGGGTTACAACCTGTATCTAACGTGCGACATTGAAAGAGAATACATGCATTATCCAAGTTGTAAACCAGGAGAGTACACAACACTAAGCGACGAATAACAAGAAACATAAAAGACAAAAAAAGGAAAAAAAAAAAAAGGCAAAGCATTGAAACTTAAATGAAAAAATGTTTGGCCCGCTCCGGGCAACAAATCTATTGTCCACTTTAGAAAAATAATGTGCCACAAGCTACAGCCATCTCAATTCTAGATGCTTTATCAATTTAAAAGTTGAAAAATTAAGCACCGTGAGAGGATTGTGTGGGGCCAATACACCAGTGATGATGGAACAAAGCTAGTTGTGAGATAAAGTTTTTCCTAATGCATCAACACCACCAGACTGTACGCATTAGTCACATTCAATTATGTTCATAACATGTTTTTCATTACCTCTCTCAACACTGTCATCAACCATCCAGGGCTCCTAGTGCTTTCATGTCCTCCAAGAAGGCCGAATACGAGTCATCAATGCTCTGGGTCTTGGGTGCAGATGATGAGCTGACTGGCTCTAGCCTCACAACAGCAGGAGTTGCAGCCCTTGTGACTACTGTTGTGGTTGATACTGTCGGCTTTGGTTTTGTTTTTGGGACAGCAGTCTCTCTCCTCACTCGAACAGAAGCAGGAACCTGAATACAGTTACAAATAAGGCTTTGATTTAGAAGTACATCAAAGAATTTAGACTTAAGATTAAAGGAGCTTCTACATGCCAAAGAAAATTGCAGGCCTAGACAAATGGGGCGATATTGGCAGGTTTCAAGAGTAATACAATATTACCAACTTGGGTGCTTACTGAAGTGCCACAAATAGTTAGGCTAAACAATAATACAGCCATTACATTTTTCCTTTATCTTGTTTATTAAAACATAAGTAATAATTTTTCAACCAAGGGGAGGAAGCATACAATGGATGCATAATAGGAGAAAAAACCTACCATGGCCGTAAGTTCTGGAGTGTGCTGTGCTAGTGGCCTCTTGACAACAGTAGATGCAGCAGATTTCACATAAGATGGCTTCTGAGGAACAGGAGGCATATTTGCAGCTTCTTCTTGGAAGTGTGGAGGAGGACCTGGTGGAAGTGGTGGTCTCACCATTATAGGCGGCCCATATGGTGGTCTTGGAATTAGTGGGACCATTACTCCAGGAGAAGCCATCTGACCAGGAAGTCCAGGACCAGGTATTGGTGGATGCACATTTGGAGGAGGGAGTGGAGGAAGATGTGATATTCCAGGAGGTAATACATCTGGCTGCAAAGTTTGCATTAAGGTCGGTCCAGTTACTGACGGCAGCTGCCTTGGAGGAGGTGGTGGTGGAACCATTCTAGCATTATCATTGGATGCTGGAATATTAGTATCAGCTCTGGATGAAACACTTTCAGACAGATTACCAGCCAACTTAGGAGGCATTCCTGGTGGAGGGGGTGGCGGAGGAAACACAGCAGGCACCTAATGAAAGTGATACACAATATCATTTGTTCAAATTAACTGAAATTATAAAAAAAAAAAAAAGAGAACAGTATTATTCACTCTGGGGACCATAAGAAGGACAATTGGGCAACCGCAACACTTATTCAGTTGGGAGTTAGTCCAAGAGATCAAAGTAGGTAGCTTCAGTCACAGCCAAAGATATTAAAGTTAATATAAAGAATAAGTCAAAAAAACCTGGATTTGTATTGCCATTGCCTTTCTTTGGCTTTAGCTACTTATTGATTCTAAGAACAAATAGCATCTTTTGTCTTTGAATGAAATCAGAAGTACGAGTTAAGTGCATGTTCTCATCTGATTTCACAGCTAAGCAGAACCAGTGAACTAATTCTTCATATAACTCCAAAATATCCCCGGGTTTTGAGATTTCAAGTTGAACCATGCCTACCATAGGCTTTTCACAAAGAAGAATCGGACAAAAGGCACAAGAATTTCTGTAGCTTTGAAAACTTACAACTTTCACATGTTACAGTTTAGGGAACCATACAAAGCCACTGGATAACTTCTGCTCCCTTTAAGAAACAGATGCTCAGAAGGAGAAAGAAGACAAGCTCACCTGACCAGTCTCTTTAGAAGGTGGTTCGTCTGTTGATGCAGATAAGATTTTCTCCCCTTCACTTTCACTGGTGCCAGGTGGAGGCGGCTGAGCAGAATATGGAAGTGGGGTGTGGCTTGTAATTTGATCCTTTGGTGGGGGCCCAGGGGGAGGAGGAGGCATAGGTGGTGGAGGTAAAGATACGCCCGGGGTAGGTGCAGCAGGCTTTGGTGGCATTGGAGGTGGAGGAGGTAAAGGCAAAGAAATAGGTACAGAGACATCCCCAGGGCCCAGGCTACTGCCCTCTGGCAAAGGAGGAGGTGGTGGAGGTGGTGGTGGAGGTACTTCTAAAGCAGCATCCTCTGCATCAGTATTTGACGATGATGCAGCAGCACTTGAAGAAGCTGTTGATAAGGGAATCCGGGGCCCTGTGGGTAAGTGTCACAGAATGTTAAAGTGAGAGTGAGAGTCCTGACATCAGATTTAAGATATGAAAGCAGGTTGGGGAAGGGGAAGGGGGGAGAGAAGGATAGACCTATGGAAGATTTGTACATTGGTGGCTTTCCAGGTGGTGGGGCCCCTGTGGGATTCAGTGTAGCGTGATAGTAGACAGAGTCCTGCAATAGCAAACTTGGTTAGTGTCCATAAAAAAGAAAGAAAAATAGACAAAACACTGCACCAGCAAATATTTTTAGTGTTTAAAAAAAGGACCTACATTATCTTGGAAATGAAGATGAAAGTAACATCAGAGTCAAATATACCTCAGGCTTTGGGTGTTTGGCTCTCTCTTCTTCTTCTGCAGATGTCCTTCTCCTAGGAGGAGGACCCAAATGACTGCAGCAAAAGACAAACCAGGCATTGTCAATAAAACAAAGAAACATTTAATCTACGTAGTTTTAAAGACAAGAACAAAATTGAATCATTAAGAGAATGACCACCTAACCTGAACATGACTGGGGTCTCACCCTTCTCCTTCATCTTATCTTCATACTCCTGCTCAAATGAGAAGAAACTTGACTGTCATATGTTCATAACCAAAGGCAATAAGTTGCCTAAGAAAGATACAACCACAAAATGCTTAATAGGTGCAAAGAAAACTAATGGGATGTGCATCCTTGGCACTGCTTAAACCTTAGTATGTGGACTACAGGGAGCTTTCATAGATGTGGCCCATGAAAGGAATGATTTTCAGGGTTGCCAAATGAAAATGATCATCTTGATTCTTACATTAAGAATAAAAATCATTGAAATCACTACAACCCACAAAGATGTAACAATAGATAGGGAGTTCCTACTAATGATGAAATGTTCTCACAAGCAATCATCAAGCACTTGTTATCTAACACATTCTTAGACAATTCCAAGTTGACCCTATATTAGACAACTCTTGTGTGAAAAGGCAAAGTAGACATTGGGAGGAGGCACTGAACATGGTGTTGTGGCCATTACCTTTCTCTTCTTTAAAACAAGGTTAAGTGTATCCTCAAGTTGTCTCTTTTTGTGCTTTCTTGCTTTGTCCAAAGCACCATCTGCCTCTGCACAAAGCCACCAAAAAACAACAGAAAATCATAAATTTAAAGGATGAAATAGCTAGTAAATCAAATTTAATTCAGTAAAAGAAAGGGCCCACCATATTGTGTCCTTAAAAATATCATTAACTGATATTTGACCAGCTATAATCACATTCCTAAGATGAGAAATATTAAGTTAATAGCTAAGAATATTTTCATTCTCAAGATGGGGAATATTGAAATAGATCGCCCTTACTCATCATTTCCAGCTTCTCTATTTGCTCCCTGAGCACCTCAGGATCTTTCTTCAATATGCCCACCTCCCTCACTTTTTTCCTTTCTTTCTTGTTCTGTTAAGTGTAAACACAAAAAGGTTAAAAGTCTACAAAAAAACAGTCAGCCCCACATAAAAAAAAATGTACATTATTTCAAACTTTCCAACACTGAAGACGTGGTAGACTAGTGGAAATTCTTAAGATGGAAAAAAAAATGCAAGAACCACAAAATTAAGGACACTGCAATATGTGAGGTATAGCTATCCAATTCTAAATACAACATCATATGCCCCTTCAGTTCGGATATGCAGCACAATTACCAGTTACACATAAAGAGTCCCCCGTTAGCATATTCACTCACCAAGTAAAGAAGAAGTTCAAGTGCTCTTGCTTTATAATCTTTATCCATGTTTTGCTCAATAATTCATACAGCACAATCATGGAACCTCAAAGGCTCATTAGTAACCAATCCACAACTAAACCGACGGCCACAAGAAATTTAAAATAAATTATGAAATCTACAGCGTTCATGGAACCTAAAAGGGATACTATAAGATAAATTGGAGAGAATTTCTTTTTCCTTTTCCTTTTCTTTTTGGTTTTGCGTTCTACTCAACAAAATGCGCAAATCCCCATTTTCTACATTGCCAAACGTTTTGCCCCTAAGCAACCAAAGCCGAAAAGAAGCCAAATTAGCTAAGGCGTTAGCCCAATGAAACGTGAAAATCAAACTCCGATAACAATTAATAAGAAAGACAGGCAACATGCGTAATGATTAAAAAAAAAAAAACAAAGTTTCAAAAAAAGTAAGAATTACCCGTTTTAATTCTTTCTTACGGAGCTCTTTGCGATAAGCGTCCGTAGGGTTCATGACTTTGCCTCCTTTCGTCGTCTTCATCTTCGAAACCTCTCTCTCTCTCTCTCTCTCTCTCTCTCTCTCTCTCTAAATCTCTATCCCTAAAATCGAAGATTTCCAACCATAGACAATACAATTATACAGATAATTGTTTGATTTCCTACTTGTGTTGAATTATGTGAAAGAGGAATTTTGAAATCGAAGCATTATGAAGGTTTTCAAAGACCCTTCTCTCTTCTAACCCTATTTCTTCTCTGCGATTCCGCCCTTGTGTCATACTGTGTTGGTTGACAATTTCAGATAACAAGGATTCAGAATTGGGCCGGCAAGCCCATCTTCGGGCCTTTGGAGCCACAAACTTTGTTTTACCGCTGGGCTGGATCCTCTCCGGCCCATTTGAGAAATTAATGTCATGGGTCCCACATGGTCCTTAGATACAAATTTCCTGGAATCAAAAGAATATTACACAAATCACATTTTATATATATATATATATATATATATATATATATAATATAATAGAAATTCATGTCAAATATGTTTATTTTGTAACGTTTTGCATATAATATAAAGCGTCTTTACGGGCATATAATGTGATAGCTTGAGCTGGTTCTCGGTATGTGCTACAGAATCACTGACAGATACCACCGTGGGCTCCCCTGCCAATGATAATAACAACAATAAAGAATATTTCTTGCATGAGCAATAACCATTTAGATGGAAGAAAAGATAGGCATTCCCACCCCCACCTCCTCCCCCCCCGAGGATTTTTTTCGGTCGAATAGGCGTTTGTAAATGGAGAACTGAGATCAGGGAATGCAAGAATAGTCTCACATATAGATGCTTGTACAATATATTTTGGGAACCAGAATGACGAAGTTTTACAATTTGGCAAGATCAAGGCATGTGCAGGCATATGTATATATGGAAGTAACAAACATCAACTAACAGAGAGGGGCACTAATCTTCGTGAGCTATGTATTAAATGTTCAACTAGTTTGGAACCAAGGCTCGCTTGAGCTGAATATCCTCCTCTTCTTCATAATGCTACTCCAAACATTGGAGTAGCTCGTTCTGTATGTCATCAGGCTTTGGATAAGCCTTGAAAATGTCAGTACAAAGGACATCTTGGCCGTTGACACCATGAACGTGGACAATTCTCATAAAACCATATCATGTGTGAATTCCAGCCTTTCTCAGATAATTAGAATCAGAAGAATGATCTATGAAGCTGAAGTAACAATGCCATGTGCCACAAAATTAAGTTTAGGATGCGAAGTCTAATACTGCAGACACCAATTGGAGGTTGAATGGAGAGGGAACTTACAATTCAATTGATAAACCCAATCCAAAGCAAGTGCAGAAAAATATTTTCTTGGAAAATCAATTTTCCAATTTCCAGTGTTTGAAAGGCTGCTGAAATTAAATTAAAGGAAAACAAAGTTATTTTCCAGCATACAATCAAGCCCTGACCCTAGGAATTCTTTGCTTCCTCGGAGTGTTGCAGTCTTGCTATTTTGTACTCGGAGCGAATGTCATATTCTTCTGAGTATGACATGCTCATACAAGTCTTTTGTGTGGAAGAACAACCCCAAAGCTCCAAGAGAGCCTAAAAAGGTAGCAGATGCCATAATTAAAAAGGACAACACGAAACAATGACTTCCAGTGCATTGGTTCTCTAATGCTTCCTTGTCGTATATATAACCAACCACCCTCACGGAAAATATATAAGATCCAACAGGACTTGCAATTGTAATGGCATTAAATATAGTGCCCAAGTGTTGCACACCAAATATCTCAGAAGCAATTGTGGGCATTAGCGACCACTGAGAACCATAACAAACACCCAACAATACTGACCCACACTCATGCATGCAAGAGTGATAGCCATGAACAATGAACAATGGCCTTGGCCATTCTTTCATTTGTAAGAAATAATCCAACATATACCTCGCTCCAAATCGGCCAAGAAAGTTCCAGATGCTCCATATGGAAAGTAATGTACTAGTCTCAGCCCTTGCATAACCAAGTGACCCTCCTACTTGGCTCAAATTATTCACTGTCGCAAGTCCTGAATCCATACCACAGGCCATGGCCAGAAACAAAATCCAAAAATTCACCTTACTCATAGCTTGCCAAAGACTAAATCTTCAACCACCAGCAAAGAATTCTCTTCATAAGGAACAACATCTTCAGTATCACCGAGCAGCCGTGGATACCCCATAGAATCTTGTCTTGCAACAAGCATCTTTGACTCACCAGGCAATGAGTCCCTCCCAGAACCAACACAAGAATCACATCCCCACTCTTTAATTGCAACAAAAAGAGGCGAAACAAGCAGTCCCATGAGCACAGAAGATATAATAACCAGCACAACACGTTGGAAACTAAACACGTGTTCTAGTATTATGGCAGTCATAAGATACGCAGCCAGAATCAATGCAATCAACGAGAAACAATCAAGATACTTCTTCTCATTTCCTTCATCAACCGTGTAGATTTTCACAAACCACATAAGTAAAAGTGGGGTTATACTGGACAGCAATGCCAACATGAGAAGCTACGAGGTGGGTTTGTTGTGAAACATTGTTTGACATATTTGTATCAAAATTGCTCTACTCAGACCAAGAAATCCCTAAATCAGAAAATACCCCGCGAAGCATTGAATCGCTCCGACCATGTGAACCACCCACGGCCCACGAACGGCCGGGGAACGAACGCGGTCGGAGGTGGCAGAGGTGTAGAGGACGCCGCAGTTGGCGCCGATGTCCTTGAAGACGGAGACAGTGTCGAGCGGGGACTGGTCGTAGCCTTGGTTGGACTTGAGGGTCGGGGAGTAGATAGAGAGAAAGTGTAGAGAGAGCCGCTGGTGCAGTGGATCCATATGCTCGCTACCGTAGAGAAACGCTTCGTGTTTAGCTTCAACCTCATCATGTTCAAATCACCACCATTACTCTTCTTCTTCTACTACTACTTCTTCGAAAAGTAAGATTTTTTTTCGATTTTATCTGATGTTTGTCATTTTTCCCAAACACATGTAGGGTTCGCTGTTGGCGCTCTGTTCACGGGTCACAGTTTCTCTTTCCAAGTGGGGCCCTGAATAGCTAAAGTTCTGGTCGGCGGCTGCTATGGTAAGCCATTTTGTCCGCTGTTATAATTTTGAGGGTTGCCCCCACCGGAGGTGTAACCGAATTCCAAGGGCTTTAAATAAATTTGAGATTTTTTAAATTTTATGGCCTGTAAAGTTGTGTAATAAAACCGCCGGCGCCCTCGGGGATGCAATTCTTTTTTTTTTTTTTTTAAACTCAAATTTGCATCTTTTTATTCACACTCATTGTTGCCAAATCTAAGAATGCTTTATCAAGACACAATATTAATTTATAGAGTTATTATTAATATTAAAATTAAGTAAAAAAATTTTGTTTGAATTTAATAATTTTTAAAAGTGAATTTCTTTCATAAAAAATTAGATAAAAATAATAACAGATGAACATGCCCAGCCTCTTCTATTTATGTACTTTTTTTTTTCTCTTTGAAGAGAGAGAGAGAGAAAAATATATATAAAACAGTGAGTAGGGTTGTGTGATAAAATAATTAAAAAGCCAATAAGTGTGAGTGTAAGGTTTCTATCAAAGATGCGCGAGTCTTCAAGGCTGAGAGTGACGATAAATGTGCAATGCAAAGACGATAATGTGCTTTTGTGAACTTGGAAGTGTAATAATATTTTTTGGTACCTGCGACACTGCCGCGTCAAAACACTGCCTCTACGCCATATTTCCTCTGCTGGAGAGGGTATGCGCAAAATCAACTCCAATCTTACGTATGTGAATTTCCATTAAATTTCAAAGCTTGGAAGATTGATTCGTAGTTATTCTATACGGAGAGGGATAGTGCGGTGTCCTTGCAGCCACCCAGCTATATCACCGTCTTTCATTTTAGCTCTCGAGCTCAAAATTCTTGAGCATTGCTAACACTTTCTTTCTTTCAGTATCCAAATCATTTGCGCTCCAAGTGATGCTCTTTGGCAATCACTCAAGGAGCTGCAAAACCATTGTGCCTGGTTTTCAAAGCAAATGACAAGAATTGTCATTGATTCATTTGTAGCAGCAGATTGACTTGGAAACATTAGAACCAGCCCAACAGATTTCCCAAGTAGGTATAAAAACATTTTTGAGCAGACGTAAAGATTTCCAGCACTTCTTATAATTTTTGGAACTTCTGGAACACTACACAGACAGCTGAGTGGGTGGTCTTCCCAACCTTACACTTAATGGAGTTGCTCTGTTACCAAAAAGTTCATTCTGTATTTGCTATAGATAGATAGCTCAGTAAGACGGAAGCCCCACCATACTTGTGGAAAAGATAATAGCTTAGTAGATTGACCCAACAAATTTTGCTGTGCAACTTGATCCTGGTGTTAGAATGTCTTAGCATCACCTTTCGGTTTAGCAAAATAAATGTATAATGGCACACGGGTGATTATTAGACATCTTAGGCTTTTAGCCGCCTCCCAACATTAATAGAAGAATGGGACTGGAAGAAAGGAACAATCATTCAGAGGGAGAGGATAATGATAAGATCCTGAATATATTTGTAATCATGCACAACATTGATATGATAAGCTAAAGGGAGGGAGAGATTACACAATATACAAGCCACGTATCAATCCCAAGGAAGAGAATTGCCTTGGCTATGACCATCTAGCTCATACAGAACTCTCTCCTCTGCTTCCCCGGGTATCTAAGAAAGCTGCTGCAGCCTTTTTAGCACAACCACTTGATAGAATCTTCGTGTCCGAAAAAACAATGCAAGAGCAACAAGAACACCAAAGAGAGCAACAGCAGCCATGATCATAAAGGACAACATGAAACAATGGGCACCAAAACATGTGTCACCTTCCCCGGTTGCCACCTTGTCATAAATGTACCCAATCACTCTCACAGAGCACACGTATGATCCAAGAGGACTCGCGATGGCAATGGTGTTGAAAATAGTACCCATGTGCCTAACACCAAATATCTCAGAAGTAATGGTGGGCATCAATGACCACTGTGCACCATAAGAAACACCCACCAGGATTGAACCCAAGTACAAATTTTTTGAAAAACCAGAAGCAACAATTATATGGCCAACAGTCATGGCAGCCAGAGTAATTGCCATGAACAAAGGCCTTGCCCAGCCACTTCTGTGCAAGAAAATATCCGACACAAATCCAGCTCCAAAACGACCAAGAAAATTCCATATACTCCACAATGAAACCAGAGAATTTATTTCAATCCTTGTGTAACCTAGTGACTCTCCTATTTGACTGATATTATTTATCGTAGCAAGCCCAGATCCTAATCCACAAAATATAGCCACAAACAGCAACCAGAAGTTTCCACTTCTCAAAGCTTGCAAAAGATTCACATCTTCTACACTAGACACCGTTTCAGCATCAGAATCAGCCCTTGTTTGAGCATCGTCGCCAGGTAGTTCACTATAATCTGTAGGATTCCCTGGTGTTGAAATCTCGGAAGATGTCACAAGTGGGCTCGGTTTATAACCCCTCTCCTCTAACAAGGCCTGTGCAAATCTATCAGACTCCTCCCTCTGGGCTTGAATGGCAATCCCAAGAGGTGAGAAAACCAGAACCAGCAAGACTGAGAAGGTAATAATTCGTGCCCACAATGGCAAAGATAAGATGTTCCCCAAAATTATAATAATAGTGAGATAGGCGGCGATAGTCAGGGCAATTGCAGAGAATGCATTCAGGTGCTTCTTGTCATCCTTTGCGCTGGTGTCGTAGTTCCTTATCAGATTCATTAGCAAAAGAGAGACCGACGTTGGAGTCAAAGCGAGTAGTAGAATGAAAGTGCTTGGATGGCCCGTACATACTGTGTTGTAGAACTGAATTAGTATTGCTCCACTCAAACCAAGAAAGCCCTGGAAACAAAGCCCAAAGAAAAAAATGAAGGGTTCTTTCTTCAGAATTGAAGGATTGAATTTTACTAAACTGCTCGACCAAAGACTCAAAGCAGAAGAGAATTGAGAAATGATCCGCAACTGGGTGTCCAAAAACATGCTTTTCTTGCACATCTACGCTTAGGATTCCGACAATAACATTAATAAAGCGAACTAACAACGGTTTAATTACCTTCATAATGCCAACAATGGTGCCGCCGTAGTAACCGAAGTTGTGTACCCCGCTCACAACATTGGCCGTGTTAAAGAAAGTCTGCGCATGGGCCGCCAGCAACATGAACGTACACATCAACAGAAGCGGTGGCCGGTGAATCAGTCCAACGACGGCAGCCCACATCATGAAGTAACCCACGAAGCACTGGACGGCCCCCGCCATGTGGACCACCCAGGGCCCACCAAATGGACCCAAGCGGTGGCGGTTGCTGTGGAGAGTGACGGCGTAGTAAAGAAGGCCAGAAAGGATGCCGGCGTTGGCGCCAATGTCCTTGAAGACGGAGACGGTGTCGAGGGTGGATTGTTCGTAGCCCTGGCTGGACTTGAGAACGGAGGAGTAGATGCCGAAAGTGTAGGAAGCGCCGCAGCTGCACTGGATCCATATGCTGGCCACCGTGGCTATCCATTTCGTGTGCACAATCTCCATGTTCGCCGCCCCTTCTCTCTCTCTCTCTCTCTCTCTCTAAGAGACCGCCTGGTCCGCGTCTCTGACAGTTAGAAAACGTTCGACAAAATAACAAGTCGAGACGTATATATATATATATATATATTTTTTTTTTTTTATTTATTTACAATTTTAACACTAGTCAAGGTATAAAAGAGAAAGTAAACAAATTGAATTACGAGACACGAAAATTAAATTTGTTATTAGGCAAAAAAGTTACTATTAATTATAGTTAATAAGTAATTTTATATATAATAATAATTATTTATAATTATCATGGTGAATTTCTCTTTGGTCTTGTATTTATTTTTTATATATTTCTCTAGCAATTGTTGAAACAAATATCAGAAAGGCCGGCGGCAATGACAGATGGTAAGGACAACGCATGGAGGGCGGCGCTAACGACAGGCTGTCCTGTTGAAGTTGATAATCGCGGCGTAGGAGAAATCGTCGTCATTTAATTAACCATGTGCATAGGATAAAATTCAGTGTTGCTATCGCTCAAACGTACAAGTTCGGTAATAAATTGCATAATTTTTATTTTATTGGATTAAATTTAAATTTTTAAAATAAGACATTTTAAATAATAAATAAAAATTTACAAATGAGTGTAATTGCGTGTGGTAGAGACTTTTGGAAGTCACTATTGTTCAAATAATAATTTTTTTATGAAAAATGGAATAATTCGCCATTTGAGCCAATAAAAGTTATAATTAATTTCTCTATTGCGTCGCTTTTTCCATTGTTAGGAAAAATAAAATATCTATATATATTAAAAAAAAAAATTTGCATGCTGCTGCTTTGGGGGTACATTTTTGGGGTTGCACATCGACTTGTCGTGTGAGGCTACAACCTCCTCAGGGCAACTGTATTGTGTAGCAATTTATGGAGATATTGACATGTGATAACCAGCTGGCAGCTAATTATTACCAAGCAGACGCTCGTAATTTATAATCTTTTGGCATTATACACAGCAATTGCAGCAATTCATAATTTTGGAGTTTTATCTGACGTTTTTCAAATTAGGATCAGAACAGGCGTTCCCTGACTAGAGCAGTAGAAACGTTCCATAACTGAGCCATCATACTTTCCAGAAACTGTTTGGGGGTCAAGCGGTCTCAGGTTCTACGAGATCAGTGTATTGTTTTCCCCCATCCTGCTTGTGGACGCATAATTTATTGGTAGTACTATGAAGCCCCGTCAGCAGGAACGATCATTGCTTCAAGGGGAATCTACAACACCAAATCAGAGCTAAAACATTCTGCGTTAAGCTAAAAGATTAAAATTTTCCAGTTACCCCGTGCATTTGACGAGCCTACAACCTAAGAGTCTCGTGCATTAGAAAGAGAGACCTTTTCCCTTTTCTTTTTTAGATGTCCGTGCACTTGATCCTCCACCCACAACAGCCACTTTCCCAAATGCTCCACATAACCAGCCACCAGCTTTATGTAGTCCTTGCAAGACTACAAATTTATGGCGTATATGCATGATAGATGGGAGAACAAACCCCTTCCGTATGAAGAAAACACTCAGATCTTCTTGCCCTGATATACTTTACTAATCAGCAAAATTTGATCAGCAGCCAGGCATTCAAAAGGAATTGCACCCATGTACTAATAATAAAGTTAAATTGCGGAAAACATTTGATACTGCAATCAATCGCAGATGTCCAAAATTTTACCAGCAGTAAACAAAGAAAATGGAAATTTGTATCTCAAGATTGAGGAATTTCCATCACTAATATCATTCGAGGGAAAGGCAATATGAGAACTGAAAAAAATAAAAGTGCAGTTCTCCCCTTCTTACCGATGAATTCCACTACCGAATCTGAATCCTGCAATGACTATGTTCAACGTGCTGATGGGTGATCTTGGAATTGAAATTGCTCTAGTTTGATCTAGCTTATTGATCATCAATTGACACTGGTGAGGGTGAAGCACGCAGCGGCACTCTTCAATTCATTCTCAGCAACATGCTCGATGGATTGCGTTGTGTCCTTCAGTGATTCCTCGGAGCTGCAACAAATCAATAATCAGGTCACAGGTCCGGAAATTAATCAATAGCTAAATTTTGCCCCTAATTTCCAATGTTCTTTTTTCTTTTTTCTTTTTTTTTTTTTAAGTAGATGAGACAGATATAAGACGATACAATCAGCAATCTCTTCCCTAATACCTCAAACTAGAGCTTGCATGATCAATGAAAACAGAGTAATGAATGAAAAATCACACCTCGAATCATAGGCCCGTTTAGAATCAATATATGATTGTCTGTCATCAATTGCGTCGAAAAATGGGTGCATCTCATCATAATGTTGAACAGCTTCTTGCGGGATAGCTAATGGTTGTGTGGCAGCAGACTGAGACTGGAGCACCACTGAATTGGGGTTATTATTAATAGCATATGCATGCTGAACCCACAGAGAATTACCAGTATTTTCCTTGGAATCCAAGCAACTAGAGCTGTAACCCACATAGCTGTTATTGGAATAGGATTGCTGTTGTGCAACAGGCAAGGCATTGTAAGTAGTCCGAGGAGTCGCATGACCAAAAAGGGGGAGGACATTGCCAGGAGGCGCCATCCCAAGTTCTAGCTGCGAAGGCACGTCTTCGGAAATCTGATGCTCCTGGTGAATCTGCCTGCACATCTCAAGCTGTGAAAGAACTGCATGAAGCTCTTCTTCGGCCTGCCAAATCTGGTACCTCAGTTGGTGGATGAAGCCCAAGCAACCATGGACAGGGTACCTGGCGCGAATGTTGGCTTGGCAGATGATGGAAGTCATTGCATCTGTCTTCTGAGAAACATCAACAGTCCCGAGTATCTTAGTGATATTGCTTACACCGAATAACTTGTGAGCATTTAGGAACATCTTGGTCTGGTCAGGAGGGAAGTAAGGTGCCAAGAGACACTCATCGGTGCACTTCTTCCTTTGATACTTGCACGCAGCGCAAGCTTGGCTGGTGCCGCCTTTTAGGGTCATGTTTCTAGCATCCGAGTCTTTGAGAACCTTTTAAGAAGCAAATGTATTTCCGGTGTTCTTGTAGTATAAAGCCTAAGGGATAAGGAGAATGAATTGGAGGGGATGGGCAAGTGTGTGAGAGAGAGAGAGAGAGAGAGAGAGAGAGAGAGTCGTTGTTATTGTTGTTAGAAACTAAAATGGGTAAAACATCGTTGTGCTGAACAGGTCTGATATGAGCGGATTTGCTGGATGTGAGGAGACCGAGTAAAACAAAACAAAGGATTGAAGATCCGAAGAGAGAGAGAGAGAGAGAGATTTTGGTGGGGGATGTTGCTTCATTTCAAGTATTGTGTGACCGTTGAGGACAGTTGTTGCGAGTCTGCGGATTCCGATTTTTCTGGGCCATTTCATGGTCAAACCACCCACACCCAGTTTATGCATCACCCACATTTGTCTAACGTGGCTTTTATAGTGTTTTGCACGCAGGCTTTGGAGCAGAGAACCTTTTATCTTTTTCCCCTTTGGATGGATGATGAACTGATTTTTGTCGGTTTTGCTTTCAAATATCCCGAACGTGGCCAAGTGATAAACGAAAGATGAATTTTAGGAGCATTAACTTTCTATCGTATGAATTTCTCCAGCCCGCGTTTGTCATAATCTTCTTGCTTCCGTATGTACCCGAAAAATAAAAAATAATCAATTTGGTGTGGATGTTACAAGCGCATTGGAACAAGTTCGGATAATCTATCGATCCAACGTTGCCAAGTGTCGCATAAGTTAGCACCATATCCCCCTCAAATGCGCCTACGTTTCTGCGGGGCAACACAAAATAGAATCGATTATTGACGTCGTTTGCACTGTAACCCCGCGGGCTAATGGGCCCTCACTACCAAACCCTATTGCCAGACCCCGGCGACAAGTGCAAAACAAAAAAATCATAAGATTTTGGTGGTCATAAATTTAAATTTTTATCATAAAAATCTTAGATTTTAATTTTTAAAAAATATATATCTAAAATTTATAAAAATGAAGGTAACCCTTATTGTCCAATGGCCTCCTAATGGAATTAGAAAAAAAAAACAAAAAACAAAAAAGCTGATGATTTCAAAGGCACTAAACCATGTTTGATGCAATTTCATCGTTTAACATTCTTCCTACATTCACTTTCAAGCATGAGAAAACCCCCAAAGCTGGAAAAACATAACAACTCCCCGTCCAATTTCCATGTAGCATTTTACCGTCTGAAAGTTCAACAATAAATCGTAGAGAAGCACTGACTGCACCATGAAAATAGTCAGAGAGTAAACTAGCAGAAATAACATCCAGCAAAAACATTCATTGTGTTGGGAACTCAAAATGAAGAGTCTAAAGCAAGTGAAGCGAAAGTTCAATAAAAAACGTCCACCTTGGAACCTGGGGCTACCACAGCTGCATCTTAAAATCATTGTTACACAATAGTCCTTTTTGATGGCCAATAAGTAGAACAGCATCTTAAAATGGGGAAAAAGCAAATAAATATTGCCTCTCAATAACCCTTCCAGACTAGGATGACCGCCAACGACATCTATAAAGTCCATACAAAGAGTCCAAGTATTGTACAAGACCTTTTAAAGGGGAAGAACATTTTCCTAAAAAGGATCATCTCATCTCGCAAAAAGGTTTGTGTCTAATCAACTAAATTCCACATCACTTACATCTGCTATTGTATCTATCTCCTCCTAGCAACAACAGGATGCTATTTGCCGCTATGTATAAGCTCCAGCATATAATCCCCCAATGCATTCACCACCACAACTGTTACTGCTCCTTGCTCAAAACAAAACCAACTTAAGATCCACCAGAAGGAATGGAAAAATTCTATGGACAAAATCCCAACCACTCCGGCAAAAGTATTACGTGCAAAGGTGACAAAGACTACCATTTCAGGCTCTTCTAGTAACCAACTTCTTCAAGTTAAAAGAAATTTTCCGTTGAAAAATCGTTCTGCCCCAAAAGACCAAGTTTTACCAGAAGATCTTTCAGATTTATCACAAATGTCTTGATTTCACATCACGTGTTTCTTCATATCAAAATATACTATCCTTCAAAACCATGTTGCAAGTTTTACTGATTGAAATATACCGTGATGAAGCCACAATGCATAACTAATGTCACGCCTTTTGATATCCCTTGGTTTGATGCCAAAAACGCAGAACTCCAGGCTCAGGAGTGGCAAATAATTTGAGCAATTCCACTAAAGCACTAATTTACGGCTTCAAAGAAAAGAACCTGTGGTTGCAGGTGCCCTCTTTCACAGATGGTAAGAACATCAGCCCAGCTACCAATAACCTATATATCAAATGCCAATTGTAACACTAGAAACAAAAGCATAAAATAAAACACATGGTATAGAAAAGAGGGGGATTTACCTTGACAGTTTTGTCATCGTACATAATCCACTGTTTGTGGTCATGACTATAGGCAAAGCAATGGTAATGTTGCCCATAATAGCAAACCTGAAAATATGTTGGAGTAATGTGAGAATTAAGAAATAATGTCAAAGGCAACACGAACAAGAATTGCTAATGTTGCCCACAATGCTAAATTGTCTAAAGATCCCACAGTGGCAGCCTATGTTTGAAAAGGAAAAGAATTGCTTACCCCAACCCCATTGCCCCTCTTGCTCCCTACCCCTTCCCCAACCAAAAAAAAAAAAACAAATTTA
>CM038602.1:3066010-3082286 GCA_021533255.1 Ceriops tagal
AAAAAAAAAGGAATTTAAAATTTCTAAAATGAAAATCTAAGTGATTAACAGTACTTGACATATGTCTGATTTTTTACATAATATTTGGGCAACTCTTATAAGCTTTGGTCTTCAGGGCACAAAAAATTTTAATGTTCACCATGCTTCCGTTGAACCCCCGTGAGGGATCAAGCCCAAATGGCCCTCCTGGCCGAGTTTTGGTTATAAAAACAAGAGCCATATATCATGTCGGGATTTGAAAACGAATTTTCTTTCTTTCTTTTTTTTCAAATTGCCTAAGTGTATACATGTACATATAATGCTTCTAAGACCGTCAATAAAAAGTTTACAGTCGACAAATGCGTAATCACAACTCTTGAATTTATATTACCGTGTCATCTATGTCATTCCCTTGTTAAAAAAACGAAAAAGGAAACGTATCCTCGTAATAATTTCCTGAGAACAAACATCAGCAATGATAGCAAACATGGCTCCCCAGTGTCTGGCTGTTTGCGCTGTAACCAAACAGACAACATGGCATCATGGCACCTTCTAGCCATAGTCTGTTGGCACGAGACACCTCTTCATGCTGCTCCAACAATAAAGAGAGGGCATAAAATACATGGACGATTGGGACATGGGGATGGGGATGGGAATTGATGGTAAATCAAGGTTCCTACAGTTGCATCACAATGCATTGACTAACAAAAGCTGGCAAGAAGTTGCCTTCGAGATTGCATTCGACTTTAAATAAATTATTGTCCATGTAACACCAAAATACCGCTTCCACTTGCTGCAACAAAATTTTTCTCTAGATGCTACAAAGAGAGGACGACACCATAAGTTACTTACAGCAAATGCATGCGCTCCACGTAAGACTGGAGCAGCCACCTACTAAGAGGCTCACCACATCCTATAAAACACCCGGAATTGCCATTCTCGGTGAAAAATGGGAAGCTGAAAATATGCAGCAATTGCTGCACTGCCTGCCTCACCAGGGAAGATCCCGTCACCCGGCTTCGCCGGCCCCATCCAGTCACTATATCGATCCTACTAGGACTGATCCCTGACACTAACATCTGGCGACGAAACCAAGCCAGTGTCCTGCATAGTGCAGTTACAGCAGTACCATCGGACATAACATGCAGGTTAATAAGCCAATAGCATGAGCTCTTCTCTTTGACAGCTTCTGGATACACATTCTTCCCTGCAGCTACTTCCCAAACCAAGCCAGCCTCTTCTTTCGACCCTGACTTGTGAAGAAAATCCACCACTGCATCTACAAGCCCCCTCTTGCTCTCTCTATCTTCACTATGCATCAGATCCAAGAACTTGCTCACATGATTCCGCACATTTTGACCATCAGGTCCAGCTGACGGCATAGACACTAGAAACACATGAGCAGGGTGTCCCGTAACTGCCATGAGTGAACAACAAAAACCCATGTCATGAGATGAATGCGCATCAGTGCAACAACTGAGGAGTAATGTGTAAGTCTGCAGAGAAGGGTTTAGACCCAAGTCCACCATGCTCTGTAGCAAGTTATAAGCATCCACTAGACGGTGAACCCTCAGGAATGCACTTAACAGGGAATTGCATGTGGGCACATTTGGGCGCAAACCAGTAATAAGCATGGCCTGGTACCATTCCCAAGCCTTTTCAACATTCCCAGCCTTCCCCCACAAGTCCACCAGAAGGCCAAAGACAGGCTCATCAGGCACCCAGTTCTTCCATTTCATCTCAGAAAAAACTGCTTCAGCTTCATCAAGATAACCACAGTGGCCGAGAACCTCCATTACTATGCTGTAAGTCACTTTATCAGGTTCAAATCCAGCATTCTGCATGTCCCGGTAGAGCTTTAATGCACTCTGATAATTTCTTGCCTTCGCTTGCAGGGCTATCATAATATTATAAGTTACCAAATTAGGAACACAACCTTGACCAATCATCTCACAGAATAACTTGTGGGCAGCAGCCAAATAGCCAGCTTTGCCTAGGCAATTTATTATAACACTGTAAGTGAATGTGTCAGGAGAAAGGCCAGCTGATTGCATCCTATGATACATCTCCATGGAAAAATCAATAAACCCAGCTTTTGCATGGATGTCTATGAGTGTGCAGTATGTGACACGATCTGGTTCACACCCTGCTATCTGCATTTGGTTGAAAACCTCAACTGCCTTATTCAGGAAGTTTGCCCGACCATAACTGTGAATAAGACGGTTATATGTAACAACATTTGGCTGACACCCATCTCTCAGCATCTGATCAAGCAATTTGTCGATTGCAATAAACTGTTTGGCACGGCCAAGGATTCCAATCATGGTAGTGTAAGTATGATCATCATGCCTGAAACCTGGTTGATGTTTCAACCAATAAAAGAAGCCAAGAGCAACATTATGATCTTGAAGCTGCTTCAGAACTTGGTTTGCCTGATAAGCATCCATTGAGCAATTAAGATTTTTAAGAGCCTCCTCGGCTGCAGAACCCCACCTCAGCTTCCTCAAAATGTTGGAAACATTTTCCACAATGTGTCCAGTGCCTGCAAAGTGTCTAGTAGTTGAAGCCATTCCAGCAGGAATTCTAGTAACTCTTGGGGGTTTTCTGTAACCTTCAGCAAAGTGGCTGCCAGTTTTTGCATCTGAAGTCAGTACGCTACCATTAAAATTTGGCACAAATTGATTTGGTTGAACTTTTGGTTGCTGAGGTCTCACTCTTTTCTTCTCACATGTATCTGAGGTTACTCTTTGATTCTCCAATGCATCATCAGCAGCTGTGCTTGAAACTCCTTTAAAACCTCTAACAAAGTTTGATTTGTTGCCTTTATGATTTGTATTGCAAGAACTAATGGAACTGTTTGTTCCTGCTGAACTATCTGGAGATGATTTCCGATAAACTTTGGTAAAGTTCTCCTTCCTGGTGGCTTTCACATTTGACGCTTTTATATTGGAACATGGCCTAGTTGGGTCCACCATACAGTTTCTATGTGAGTCTACTCCACTTCCATCTGATATAGGAAGCTTGTAGTTTACAAAATCAGATAGAAAGTTAAACGCTGTGATCCCTGCTTTCATAAACTGGTCCGACATATGAGAAGCAAGTGTCACATCCTCTTCGACAGCATCAATGCCACTGGCATAACTAACACAATCTGAGCTAACAAAAGAATTATGGGCAGACACAACTACGGGTTGAGAAGTAATGCGTTGAGCATTCGTATTGTGGGAACCCAATGATTTCACTGCATCCACTGAAGCTGAGCCTTCTACTCTTGTCAAAGGCTTGGAGGCCAAGGAGGATGGCTTTTGTGCAAGTGGAATGCCATTCCTTGTCTGCTGCTTCCTTGAAATGCAGCTTTCATCCTCAGGGCAAGTACATGAACTACCATCTGCTGCACCACACCGCGATCCACTAAGAAAAAATGACCTTGCAGTACTGGAAAGGTTGCTGAGTGGCTTGGCTCGTAACATGATCTGCAGTTACAGTGATACCTGCTCAATAAAGTTTTTGTGCAAAAAGGTTATTTCCACGGGCATTAATATGATAACATTATGAGCATCTCAAGGAAGAAAAATACACCATCTTTTAGTTCATGCACCAATTTCAGAAAAATGCACTGATTTTGACAACCTTGTTAACAAGAAAATGTCTGTATAAGAAAACACTTTGCACCATTGTATCAAAACTGTGACCTTGACAGGGCATTACACCTAAGCAGTAATATGAAGTCAAGAGCTTGATCAATTTAAATGCAACATAACTGTTTCTCGAGCACAAACCTAACAACAATGATAAATACATCCGTGTCAGGATTAAGGCTATCAGTACATCTAACTCACCAGAGAACCCTTGCAACCCACCAGGTATTCAGTGGTAAGACATCTAAAAGCCATTCACATCCATTCCACACAGCATCTGATGCCACTAAACCAGCCTGTCCCAACAATCATGTAATGCACTTTGCATTTAAATCTAACAATGGCATGAAATTTCCTTCTTCTTTCTATCTATAATGCTATCTGGCCCATCAGAAGAAAACCATAACAACTTGCCTAGCCAAGAGGAAACTTACTATACAAAAGGGGAATTAGAAATGGCATTAGTGTTTTGGGGGGGTGGGGGAGGTGAAGTGACATAGACGAAAGTCTGACAGATGGCAGTGATACAAATAAAACTGGCAGCAGCATGACACCCAATACATACAGAGGCCATACAGGTGTGATATCCTGTCAATGAATGGTTGTTGCATTTGCAATCATGTTGCAGGAATATGACACCCTCTGATTAGGAAAAAGGGGGGAAAATGTTTTTGAATGGGGAAAAGAATATAAAAAGTAGTTTCTTTCTCATTTAGTGTTCTTAATAAAAACAAAGGTGCACCATTAACAAAAAATTGGTTGCTTGTCAAAGCAAACTATAACACCTAAAGTGCTACTCTAAACAATCACAATGGTGCCATCATAAAATTCACAGACCTACTTGCTAACCAAGATACTGCTTATATTTTTGGTTCCCTTCCACCTTCATTCTGTAGTTCCAATCTAATCTACTAAATCAACCAAGAAAAAAAAATTACTTTAGTTGTCAAAACCCCAGAAAGGAAAATTGCTCATAATAATGACCCACCTTTAGTTATATACCATTGCACAACCATGAAGACTAGTTACTGAAGCGATCATCCATTCAGGCTCATAAGGTCAAATACTTTTAGAAACCAAAATAACAAATAACAACAGCCCGACAAGTAAATAAACGGATTCAAATGTAGACCACGCGCACCATTCAACCCACAGGGAAACTGCTTTCTTTTGCACAAACTAATGAAAAAGACGACCGAGCAGAAATGTCTACATTTCAAGCGCCTATAATTAACCAACAATCAATCACATAACCATAAAATTGGACTCCTTGTATGGGCCCCGTTGATTCTTGAGATAAAAATGCTTGCTTTAACCCCAGCAAATAAAAAAAAAAAAAAGGATAAAGATACCCCTAAGACATAAGCTTTCGTGTATTACATCAAGAACCTCCAAAAAAACAGCATCAAATCTCCACATCCAAGAAAGAAAACAACAGCATCCAAATAACCCATGTTCTCAATTCCCAATACCCAATACACACCAGAAGACAAATGAAACAGGGGCACAAAAACTAGCCAACAAACAAGTAAAAAGGCGCAGAAAAAACAGCTCAAACCCAGTAAAGAATGAGGATGATATACAAAAAAGTTGAAAACTTTAATAGTAATGGGAGTACCTGAGATTGTGTGGCGGCTTCTGGGCGCTGCCGGAGAGAGAGAGAGAGAGGGGGGGGAAGGGAAGGAGGGAGGGAGAAGAGAGGGGCGGCTCTCTTCTATTTGCCGTCAACACGGAGATTTCCAAGCTAGTTGGGGACTGGAGAGGTAAAACTTTCATATGACTTGGTCTTTACTTTCCCCTCTCTCTCTCTCTCTTTCTCCAGCTTTAAAGTCTAATAATCCTCTCTCTCTCTGTTTTTTTTTAGTACCATTTAGTTGTTATGTTGTAGCAGCGGGCACGTAGCAGCTTTTCAATGGCCAGCGCGCGAGAGTCAAACATCTCTAGAAGGGAATAGATTTTTTTTTTTTTTTTTCATTTTAGAGAAACCTACGGCCAGTATCAACTCAAATAAAAATAATTAATTTTTACATCATACATATAATATTTTATAAAATTAATTAGATTTGTTTGAATTTATTATTTCTAAGCATAAGATCCTTTCATTTTCTACACACAGGAAAAACTTTAAGTTATCGGTGAAATTTGAGAGTTAAAATGAACCTGCGCTGGATCAATGCCCGCGCGCAGCTTGGTGGTAACTGGTAAGCAGCGATGATCAAAAGAACTGGGAAGATTGATAATTTGGTGCGAATTTATCCAAATCCACATTAAGATTGTGTCTATTAGATAGATCAGTGATCTGTTGATTTCACGGTTAACAACACATTCAGTAAAATCTCCCACGGTCGTACCAGATGATTAATTTATTTCCAGTAATTTTAACTCTAGAAATATTGGAGAATTATAATCATTGTTTTATGGCACCGTGTGACGAATGGTCAAAAGAATTTTGCCAGTTTTATGGTATTCGTGAATTTACGGCATATCATCGTTAGTTTTTCCGAGTCTGAGATCAACACTGACGAACGCAATACAAAATTTTCTGAAGCCGTACGAAAAAAGCTCAAAAACTCAATAGGCCAGGGATTAGCCGCCGGCAATTATTTATAATTAGTGCCGGAATCAACATCAGTCACCGTGCCCTAGTGGCAAATTTTGGAAGCAACACATTGGATTTTGAATATTGGACTGCGTAAATGTCCCGTTTATGTCCCACGGTCGACTGATTGGACATTTGGTAGGATTGTTATTTTTTATTTTTTATTTTTATTTTCTTTGTGTACAAAACAACGTGGTAAGGTGGCTGCATCATGCACGTAAAATAAATCCATAATACTCCTCAAACGCGCTACTAAGTACAATTATATTAATCCCTAATCCGTAATCCTTAATGCATATCATGACATATTTTACGCTCTTGAAAAAAGGGAAAATCATGTCAACGACTTGACAACTAATTTTACTTAATTAATCATTTATATGTGATTTTTCATGTGTTGTCAAAATTTCTTGAAGGAATTGTTTTAACTTCTTCGACATGATGTATTTATGGTTTCAATAATTCCTTGGTATTCTTTTTAATTGTATTGTAAATTGACCTCAAGGTTCCTCTAAAGATATTGAAAAAAAGAAAAGAAAAGAAAAGATATAGTCATCACTAAAAAAAAAACAAAGAACAAGTATAATCAAATGCGATTTTTTCGTACCCGATAGGTATCGTCGTTTACATCTGATAGTAGGTTGTCAAATTAGTCATTAGTATTTTTATTATAATATTTAATCAAGTGGGTTGCCTTTTTATTTTAATTAAGTAATTAATTATTCCAGACCAAATTAGGCGCCTAATTTGCCGCTAATTAGCACTTTATCATAATATTTCTTTTTCTAAATAACAAATTTAATTTTGTGAAAATGCGTGGGTATATACACGTGGAGACCATCATCGTCGTCGTCATCATCATCAGACATAATGACGTACAATCCAATATGATAATTAGATGTATATGTTACTGTTAAGTAGAATATTCGTAGGAATCATATTAAAAAGAGGAAAAGAAGAAGAAGAAGAAGAAGAAGAAGAAGAAGAATTCAAGGTTGGACAATTCTTGGATTTCCTTCAAGTGAGGCGTACATAGACAATGCCGCATGATATCATTACCCCTTTAAATGAAGGGGTGGACCCCTTGTCGACGCGATTGTAGGCCAACAAAAAATGTGAAACATTTAGGGGTTCTTGTTGCTCAAGCTTTTGTCTGGAAAGATGCCGTTTTAACTTTCACTTTCCCACCACCCCCCCAAAAAAAGAAAAAAATCAATGTTTTACGCTTCACGAGACCTTGCTTTTTAAAAAAAAAAAATATCTGAAGAAAAGTGTCATATAACCAATCTATATATATATATATATATTTATTTATTAAAAAAAAAAAAAAGAGTCAAAGATTTGAATCCTGTTCTCGGCTTCTCTCCATGCTGTTGGTGAGTGCGCTGCAGGTTATTGGGCTGTTAAAAATGGCCCAATTGTGCAGTCTGGTGTTTTCTGAGTCTTGACACCGGGCCTTAAATCCTAGAAATTCGGATCGTTTCCTCTTAACGTACTAAATAATAATTTTCGTGAAATATCAAAATTAAAATTTACATTTGACTTTGAGGTGTATTAAGTCGATTTATTTGAGTAAGATAATTTAAAATTCTACGTTTTTTTTTATTATGGGACTCATTTTTATAAATTCCATATCTCATATTTCATATATATATATATATATATATATATTTTAGAATTAAAATCTAATGTCTTAAAAATAAATATTTAAATTTTTAATTACCGGTGTATTTATTTTTGAGACATTCTTTATAGTTGAATATCCCAAATAAAACTGTAGAAACGTCAAGGGTAAGGGAGGATAAGAAACATGACTCTATCAATTCTTGTAATTGATTGTTATTTTGGCTTCACTTTAAGAAAATTTTGGGTCTTCCAAAAGGAAAAAAAAAAAAAAAACTAAAGTTCAAAACTACCAGAGCAACAGTGGTGCAAACAACGCAATAGCGTCGATTATAGCATCAAATTGTTGGATTAATGATTTATAGCGCAGTTGAGTATATATTAAGTGCTCTAATTATTCTTAGAGTATGATACATACAAGTCACGTTATAGCATAATTTATTCCTTTGAACGTGAAATAAATGGTTTTCATATAATTGACTAAACTTAGAACTTAATGGTAGGCTAGTTTAGAAATAACTAGTCTCAGTTATTTGTAATTTCTTAATTTCATATTTAAAACTGATAATTAAGATAATTTGACCATTGGCATAATGTAAGATAAAACAACAATTCGTAATTGAAAAAAAAAAAAAATTATGTGCCCTTGTTTAAAAAAAATTTTGGGTCTTCATATTTAAAAAATTTATCGGTCCTTGTTTCTACGACATGTTTAGAGTTGTTGGAGGTGTTTGCCATGCATCCTGGTCCCAAACTTGTGCCCTTCAGCATCACAATTCACAAATTCAAAGTGGAACAACTAAGCAGGATGCAAAAGGAATTTGGTAGCTAGCTAGTCACAACTCACATTTGCAGTGCTTTTTTCTTTTAGTTTTTTGATCATTTGAAGACACTTGAAAAGGGAACATTGAAAGACACTTGAATAGCTATGAGAAAAGTGCACCTCAAGGATAGAGCCTAACCTCATTATTTCTTTGGCCAAAAGGGTCACAAAAAAAAAAAAAAAAGGGTTCTGATGCCATATTTTATTGCATTTGGTGTGGGGGATAGTGAGCTGGGATGTAGCACATGCCTTTTCTTTCTTTCTTTCTGTTTTTTTTTTTTTTTGGGTTATTGGCTTGCAAGCCCACAATCAAACATCATGACGGTGGTCGTGCATGTACAAACTACTACATGGCCTTTCTCTTCTTTTTTAGCTTGAAGTTTGGCCTACATGCCATGCCCGATTGTAAAGTTCCCTATCTTCAAGGAGGCTCTCCAATCTCCATAATTTCTTCCGGGCATGATATGATTGACAATGAACCCCAATTATACACCATCTTTTCTTTTCTGTTTTTTTTTTTCCTAACTTGTTGAACTTGGGCACCCCTGAATTGACAAGAGCAAATGGACTACGGTTTTTTTTTTCTACATATTGTATTAAATTGGCATTGACAATCTAGTCAAAACCAACCCATCCGCATCAAAATAAGTGAAGTCGCAAGAAATTACCTCATTGCAGTTTGATAATAAGACTTATAATTTATAAATTTAACTCGTAAGGAGAAAATTCCACTCACTTCACCGACTGGAACAATTATTGCTCAATCCTCCGTTGTCTCTATCCCTTAGTTCACTGACTATTTTTAGTTTCGACATGCCTTGTGAACTTAAATGTCAAAAAATGGACAAACGCCCGATCTTCCTATCTTGCATCTCAAGGAAATGGCACATCGTTTTTGCACAGCTGGAAAAGCTTTCGATTTAACGAAAGCCGCTGTGCTTGTTATTGACGCATTGGGTCCTGTACCGACTTCGAATTGAACATTAGAGAACAAGGACAAGCAAATTATAAACTGCTAAATGCTCCTTTTCTCCATTTTATTTTCTTTTTATGCATTAGGTCTTGTGTTGACTTAGATATCAGAATCAAACCCAATCAGTTCCCAAAATGCTCTTTTCTTAGTATTTTGCTCAGTAAATCCAAAGACTGCCTCTGAATTGAACGAATATCACAAGGAAATGGAACATCGGATCTCCCCCGCCACCAGATGCTGTCTTAATCACAACTTATCCTCTCGAGTATATGTATTCCAGTTAAAATCACAATCAAAGCCAACGGCTTCTCGTTTGGATGTCATCTTATGATTTATAATTAAGGTTTAAATTAAATTATGTTCCTAACCAAAGCACCAAACCTTGTTATGAAGTAACAACTAATTCTGTCCTGGTCAACATGTCAAAAAAAGACGGAGAAGAGAAGCCAAGGCACTTAAATGTGGAGTTTAGGGTAGCTCGTGTGTACAAAATACAAAGTCTAATTTTAGGCTTGGCGAACTATAATATCTAGGTAACAAATATAATCAATCAGTTAAATTTTCAGATCATTCGCACGAAACAAAGTCTTATTTCATGAGCTCATATCACCAAATACAAAACAAATGGTCACATACATGGTCGTTGAAAGTAAATGATTGTCAAATTTTGTTTTGTCTTTAGGAGATTTAGAACAATTATATACGTCTTTGGCAGCTTGGAACATCCCCGTTGATTAGATGCTTTGGAACTGGCCTGGGAGACTTGGAACTAATTAGATTTAAAAAAATGGAAATACAAAAAAAAAAAAGGGAACTATTCAACATAAAGGAACTTGTTTTTTTTTTTAGCTCATAATAATTTTTTTTTCTTTTTTGAAAATAAACTCGCCAATTGGAACATAAACAAATGAACGGAAGAAGAAGAAACAAAGAAACAGACAAAGAAAGAAGAAAGAAAAAAAAAATGCAATAGTGCCGATTATAGCATCAAATTGTTGGATTAATAATTTACAGCGGAGCTGCGTAGATATCAAGTTCTCAATCAAACTACGATATAAGTCATGTTATAGTATAGTTCATTCATTTGAATTGGAAATATAAATGGTCTCCATGTAATCGACTGAATTAAAAATTTAATGGCAGGTTAATCTTGAAATAACTAGTATAATTTGCATAATATAAGGAAAAAAAATAATTTGTAATAGAAAAATTGAGTTCGTAAGGCCTTTCCAAGCATGGGCAGGGATTTACCTAGGGGCGAGTGCCTCCCACCCACTAAAACATGCATGGTTTTGTTTACTTTTTACGGTAAATTTGCCCCCAAATATTCATTGTTCCTTTCTCTTTTAAGTTGCCCTGCCAGCAACAGCGACAATGAACATAGATAAAATCATAGGACCCGGTTGACATTCGCACCAGCTTATCAACAAATGGCCTGCTCTCATTTCATTCTATTATAAATTTTATCTCATTTGAAATAAATTTTCTGGATCCATCCTTGTGCCTATTACGTGCTTAGAGTTGTTACAGACGTTTGCCATGCACCCTGGTCCAAACTTGTGCCCCTCGGTATCGCAATCAACAAATCCAAATATGTTCTCTCAGGTGGCATTTACAATGAACAGTTGATCGATTTGCATGACCCATTGACAAAGTTGTACGAGTTATTAATTCGAGATCTATGGTTTGAACCTCGTATCCTTGCAAGCCAAAGAAAAAATGTACAGTTCATTAGTCTGCCCTCGGAGGTAAACCTAAAATGGAGGGGAGGGCAGCAAGGTGTTTGAAAAGAACTTGTATCTTGTTGGCGAATTTCTATATTCTAGCCACATAATTGAATCTTACTACATAGGATGGTCTTGCTGGCATCTGTAGGCATGGAGACCAAGGTGCACTCAATAATTCTTTACGAACTTAACTTTCTCGAATCCATTGTCGCAAGTCCATTGCATCGGCTCATGCTCATGATCCGTGTTTTTATATCTCTGCAAACTGTAATAGTATAGTGTCGTTCTTAAATAATAAATAAATATGCTTGAAAAAAAAAGAAGATAATAAGAAAAAAGGATTATTATCTGGGCACATGAGATCATCATTAGAATGGACACATCTTTTGGGTACACCGTTTTGTCATGTCATCTGCACAATTTTCGTTGTTTAATGATTTTGGGCACTATTGCATTTTGGTGCCCTAGTTTGCAATTGATCTTCAATTCAATTTATTATGAGGCCATGTAACATATGCGTTTACTATAAGCAAACCCCATTGTTGGATCATTGCTATAATTAAAATCATTTCCATGGAACAGATTTCAAGTTGAAGTCTCGGTGCTTTGGATGGGTTTTTAAAACTAGGACCTTGTTTCTTGGGGATAAAGGGAAGGTGGGGCACGGGGCAGTAAGACTTTATTTATGACATGGTAGCTTTTTAGCATAGAAGTCTCATAATTCTTGTTGACTTTGATTGTGGAATCATATTATTTTCCAAGTAAAATGCTAGATAACTTCGTCAAGAACTTCGAGTTTCTTCGTCTTGACTTGGTCTCCATCTATTATTTTTCTATCACTTTATTTGGCCTCACCAGCTGCGCTTTCAGATCCATGAAATTAGCAGCGGTTAAAATGGGAAATTAACAATACATCTATCTATCTATATTTTATTATTTTTATTTTTATATAATGGCTTCAATCAATCAAGTTCAGGGAAGGTCCATAAGAGGAGTTGTTAATAATTACCCACTAATCTTGTTGAGAATTATTTTTGCAACTAATCCAATACCTCACTGAATCTAGAACTAGGAGAGTGTGCAAGCTACGGAATCTTCGTTTCTGGTAACTAAAAAATTATAATAATTTTTTATTTTTTTTTTTTGTAGAATGAAAAGTAAAATTGGAAAGTTTGGACCTCAAGAATTGATGAAATAAAAATATTTTTTCTTACGTTAGCGAAAAGAAAAACGCTTAACATTTCATTCTACATATTCTTACTCTTACTGTTGATAGTCTTCACCTTTTTTTTTTTTTTTTTTGGTTTTGGGTCAAATGTTTAAAGTCATTTTTTAAGTGGTTGAGGGAGGGGGGATGAATTTAAATAAAAATATTTACTATAGTGCACGTAAGTTGATTGGTAATATACAATTAAATGGTATTAAAAAAAAAAAACGAAAATAAAAGAACGAGAGCTCAAGTCTTAATTTGTTGCTTACTTTAATACTATGCATATATTGTATTGCTGTTGCGTTTGGCCTTTATAAAATCTTTAAAAATGACAAATAGGAAAAAGAAATGAAAATGATAATAAATAATAGAAAGCTTTTTAATTGGGCCTATTTAAAAAGTAATTTAAGTTAATATCATATATGAAAAAATAAGAAATTTAATTAAGTAAAAATAATAAATTTATTATATGAATAAACATTGTATAATACTAGAAGTTCAAACGTAATTAAAAATTTTAAAAGAAAATTTATTTTGTTGTGCTTTTTAAAATCGTTGGGTCAAATCGCACCTAACGTGTCCCTTTAGACGGTGACCAACTTCAACGACTTTAATGTCCAGAAGATCAAAAACCCTTCACAAGCCCGGACGTATATTTCAAGGACAAAAAGTGGGAAACTCCCTTTCTTTTCTTTTCTTTTTTTTTTTTTTTTTTTTTTTTTTTTTGGTTACGTGCCCACTAAAATCAAAGTGTCTCCCCCCATCACCTCCCCACAAACAAGGTCTGTCTTTCTCCTCGTTCATGCAGCGGGATTCGAATTTAAATATAAGTAATAATCATAATCAGACGGTTGAGGTTCCCCAATTCTCTTGCAAACCCAAGATTTAGTTTTCCACGAGCTATAATGGGTCCGCATCCTTCCATGCAAATCATTCATTGATCTTTTGATCTTTTCCCTTGCAAGCAATTGCAGCCGCCCCCCACCCCCACCCCCCCAAAAAAAAAAAAAAAAACAAAGGATCAATCATGCAACTGGTCTCCGACACGTTCGAAGGAAAAAGGGCTCACAAAATTACCACACAATAAGGAAAAGAGAAATTATTCAATTACTCTTCGTTTGTAGTAAATAAGGAAACGTTATACATAAGCAAGTTTTTTCTTTTTCTTTTTCTTTACTGAAAGAAATGAAAATAATAATAATATATATATATGATTTTGGTGATGCCCCACAATATCACAAAAATAAAATTATATTAGTCACACTATTTAATAAATTAGGCCATCACATTAAATACAAATGTAACTCAAATTCAAAATTTTAAAATAACAATTAAAACTTATTGTTAAAAGATAAATTTTTTAAAACAACGTATATATAAATTATTTTATATGTATATATATGTGTGTGTATGACGTCTCATTATCTTGATTCTTAATTATTATACCTTGATCTCAAGAAACAATGAAATTACAAATATACGGCGATTCTATGTGCAGTCTATCTCTCGTTAACACAACTCGGATCACAAAGCAACGGAATTAACCTGATGATCGTTTTTTTTTTTTTAATTGCGCTCCCATTTATATTTTTTTAAAGTTAACAACGGTGACATTGATCATTTTGTTTCCCACGCGTTGATTTATTCCAAAAACTTCAATAGTTCCGGAACCGTGAAAACACCATGCTAACGAGTCTTGACCTTCAGTCGTAATCGGAACCCATTGACTTAAAAAGAGAAAAAAAAAAAAAGAAATTGGAAAAAACAACGAAACGACAAATGCTGCTTTTATTTATTTATTTATATATGTATATATATATATAAAAGAAAGGGAATAGAAATGAGGTTTAAAAGGAAAATACAAAAAGTCATTTCTGCTTGTTTTTTTTTTTTTTTGGTTTTTTGGTTTTTTTGTTTTTTTCTTCGCTTTGCACAACAACAGATGGCAAAGAGGGAGTTTCGTACAGGCTGCGGGTATGTTCAAGAAAGTCATTTCTGTACAGCGGAATTCTTCAAGCATGTGATTATTAAAGAAGAACCTCTCATTGGCATTTAATTTTGAATTAACTGCCCCCGTAGATAATAATAAAAATAATAAATGTTAAGATAACATTTGGATCAACATAATTTAATAACAGAAGGATTTTTCAAATAGCCTTCTTTTTCTGTACCGAACCCCGCGTTTTCACTCCCTCCTCCATCCCACCCACCCCCCCTCCGGCGCGCCCCCCCCCCCCCCCCCCCCGGCACCCCAAAAATCTCCGACCCAGCTGCTCCGCATCCTCCCCCACCGTCCGGCGAAGCTCTCAGTTTGAACGCCGAAGAGGTCTTTAAGGGAAGATTAGCATGGGAAACTGCAACACTTGTGTGAGGCCGGACTCCACTTCGGACTCCAAAACGCATAGCGACGACCACCACGACGCGCGCAAGAAGAAGAGGTCCAAGGAGGGAAAGAGAAAACCAAATCCATATCCCGACGAATCAAATCGTTCTCCGGCGGCCGGTCCGATCTGGGTTCTGGAAGACTTAATCCCGCTTAGCTACCAGCCTCGAATCGGCGATAAGTACATCCTTGGCCGCGAGCTGGGCCGCGGGGAGTTCGGCATCACGTACCTCTGCACGGACCGCGAAACGAAAGAGGCTTTAGCCTGCAAGTCCATTTCGAAGCGGAAGCTGAGGACGGCGGTGGACATAGAGGACGTGAGAAGGGAGGTGGCGATCATGTCCACGCTGCCGGACCACCCCAACGTGGTGAAGCTGAAGGCAACGTACGAGGACCTGGAGAACGTGCACTTGGTCATGGAGCTGTGCGAGGGTGGTGAGCTGTTCGACAGGATTGTGGCCAGAGGGCATTACAGCGAGAGAGCGGCGGCGGCCGTGGCCAGAACTATAGCGGAGGTTGTTAGGATGTGCCATGATAATGGTGTCATGCACAGAGACTTGAAGCCTGAGAATTTTTTGTTTGCCAATAAGAAGGAGAATTCTGCGCTTAAGGCCATTGATTTTGGCCTCTCGGTCTTCTTTAAGCCAGGTGGTGCGTTCTATGCTGGTTTTGAATTCAAGGTTCAATTTTTGTGTTACGGTTTTGTGGGTTTTGGGTTTGAGTACTTTGTTCTCTGCTGAAGTTTGGGTTTTGCTGTCACAAATGGTTTCTTTTTTGTGGGATTGTGTTCTTTGGATATGTGGTAATTTCTTTTATAATATTTTAGTATGAGGCGGAGCTCATTTTGTTTTGTTGATACGATCAAGGTATTGAGTTCAGAATATTGATTTGTTGATAACTTTTTGTTATTGTAGTGTATCCCTCCGTTTGTTCTCCTTCTCTGTTTTTGTTTTTTTTCTTCCTTTTTCTTTTTCTCTCCAAGATGATTTTCCTTGTGTTTGAGCTAATTTCTAGGCACAAAATTTGTGTGGCGCAGGGGAGACATTTACAGAGATTGTGGGGAGTCCGTATTACATGGCACCAGAAGTGCTGAAGCGGAAATATGGGCCAGAGGTGGATGTGTGGAGTGCTGGAGTGATTGTGTACATTTTATTATGTGGGGTTCCTCCATTTTGGGCAGGTGTTCTTTCTACTCAACAATCTTACTTTGATGCCTTTTGTTATGAGAGGTTGTATTGAGTTTTACTTATGTGTACTTTCTTCAAAACTTCCTTCTTGCCAGAGACTGAGCAGGGTGTTGCTCTTGCAATTTTGCGGGGGG
>CM038602.1:3082386-3176366 GCA_021533255.1 Ceriops tagal
GGGGGGTAATTGACTTCAAGAGGGAGCCATGGCCTCAAATTTCAGAGAGTGCCAAGAGTCTTGTTCGGCGGATGCTAGAACCCGATCCCAAGAAGCGCTTGACTGCTCAGCAGGTGCTTGGTATGTCCCCCAAGATTTTGTGGAACTAAATTTGGACCTGTTTGACATTTTTGGTCCCACTTTTAGCTATGCACGTTTTTGGATGGCAATTTCTTTCTGTCTAAGAAGTTCATTTTACAGACAATTACACCCTGAAAATCGTTAAGAGGACATGACTGTTGCTCTAATGGAGCCAAGAATCTTCCTTTGGTGCCTAGCCGTATGTTTGGCACTTTGTTACCATACCAACAGTTTGGTTTTAGAAGTATGCGTAGCGCATTGGCCTATGTCCTTCTTGTTGATTAGACACCTTCGGCATATTGTAACTGATCATAAATTTCAGTTGGAACTGTATATTCTAAACCTTATTCTCGATCTCTGGACCGAATTCACTGAATTTATGGGTGTTATTCTTTGGAAAAGTCTTGTAGCCTTGTATAAGGTACACTGACAGGTGCTTTTCTTTCCTTTTGTTGATAGAGCATCCCTGGTTGCAATATGCAAAGAAGGCACCAAACGTCCCATTAGGTGACATTGTGAGGACAAGGCTGAAACAGTTTTCTGTGATGAATAGATTCAAGAAGAAAGCCTTGCGGGCAAGCATTTTTTATATTTGTTTATGTTATAGCCACAATCTCTGCATCATGCAATTCTATTTATTTCAGAGAATTAAAGTTTGTTCAATTAAATTCTACAGGTAATTGCTGCGCACTTGACTATCGAAGAGGTAGAGGTAATAAGAGATATGTTTAGTTTGATGGATACTGATGGTGATGGTAAAGTAACATATGAGGAACTGCGGGCTGGTCTTCGGAAAGTTGGTTCCCAGTTGGGTGAACCAGAGATAAGGATGCTCATGGAAGTGGTAAATCCCTGTCCTTGTAATTTTCATTGTTCAGGTCCGTGCATGGTCACCAGTTTGTGCACAACTAGTAACCATTCTCCTAATGTCATTTTGACTAATATCTGAAGCATTCTCAGTTGCTGCATGATTCACTTAAGCATTGAATTGCACATGCAATCTAGATTATCTGATTATTAGGTTATTGTATCTAAGGCAAACTGGTTTTAGGAATTTTCAATCATCAATACTTCTTATTGCTAGTGAAATGGGAAGAGCATTCTCCATGAACACCAGCAGTAAGAATAAAAATTCTTACTACTTCCTTTCAAGCATTGTCTTCAACCACTTAAAATTGGACTAAGATAGGTTTTCCCTCATTGTTAAAAGACATTATGAGTTGACGGCATCAAGTACTTGCAGCAATCTCAGTTGTCCATAGAATTTGGCTGCTTATTGCATAAGATATAAATAAAAAAAAAAATATAGAGGTCTTCTAAAGGATTAGAGTGGATAGAAATTTTGTTATAATTCACAACAAAAAATTACTATCTGTTAATTGTTTGATATTAGTTTGGAAAATGTTTTTATAGAGTATTAACATCAATACTATCTCAACTACTCATCTCTGTATTCATGATCTCAAATAAGTTAAGAACTGCTTCTCTGGCTGAAGCTTAAGTCTTGTCAAATGCTACATTCTGCATTTTGTTTAGGCTGATGTTGATGGGAATGGAGTACTGGACTATGGAGAGTTTGTCGCTGTGACAATTCACTTGCAGAAGATGGAGAACGATGAGCATTTCCGCAGAGCATTTATGTTTTTTGATAAGGATGGAAGTGGGTACATAGAGTTAGATGAGCTGCGAGAGGCCTTAGCAGATGAATCTGGTAAAACTGATGATGATGTTCTGAATGACATCTTGCGTGAAGTTGACACTGACAAGGTATGACTTTTGAGCCTCACCATGTTTTCCATCCTAGAAGCATGACTTTGGTCTATGTCTGTTGTTGTTTTGCATTGTCTCAGTTACCTGAATTGGAAAATGTTGACTACTACAGTATCTGGAGCTTTTGAAATTGCTCTCTTTTTCTCTGTGTGTTACACGTGCTCCCACATTTTCTTTGACTTTTGTGCATATTCTTCCTCCTGACACATTTTTCCTGTGTATTTCAGGATGGACTTATAAGTTACGAGGAGTTTGTTGCCATGATGAAAGCTGGAACTGATTGGAGAAAGGCATCTCGGCAGTATTCAAGGGAGAGATTCAAGAGTTTAAGCCTTAACTTGATGAAAGATGGTTCCTTGCAGCTCCATGATGGGCTAACCGGACAAACAGTAGCTGTCTAAACTAAGGATGGTTCCTTGCAGCTCCATGAGCTTGTGTTTTTTTGTGCTCGCTAAACATCTCTGTCATTATTTGACATACTTTATACATGAAAACCCAGCCTGATGATTTGACAAAATGCAAGCTGTAGGTTCACCTGGACGGACTTCATGGCATGCACCAGAAAGTTACTTATCGGCTCTTGGTCTTTGGCTCCAGCTTGACATGATGCTGGCATACATGGCAGTTTTCAAATTAGATTTAAGATTTTTTGTACATTTGTCTTGCCACTTGTGTTAATTTTTTTTTCTTCACCTTTTTTTTATTTCATTTTTGGTGGTTGGGGGCTACTTTGTGCAGGAACAACCGACTGGAGCTAATTGTTTATGTGAACTTTGAGGCACATGTTTAATTTAAGGCTCTAGTTTTGGATGATCTGAAAGGCAATATACCAAGTTCTCGAATCATTTGCTTTGCCAAGGTCCCTCTCTTCAATTTCATATTTTGCACTTTTGCAGTTTTGCAGTCAAAGTTGCTACAGATCAGTCATTGGTACGGCTTTGAATGGCATCTATTCCAACTTCCAAGTTATGTAACTTTGTGTTTGTTAGACATAGAATCTGACCAAGTCATCGACAAAATTCTATTAAACCAAACGCGCAAAATTTCTCCCTCATTTGTCAAATATGCAGGCAAATGTTTTGACCGTTGATTGTGATCTTCATAGTGTACCGTACACCCGCGTAAAAAATGCATTAAGTTTTTTACCATATATATGCATGAAGCTCATACACAACTTGAATCCCATTTTCCATTTAACACCACAACTGAAGAATTCCAAACTTTTGGGAAGTACAACTTCCTCTCCCCCTTATTGGGCTTAGCCCAAGCTATAGATTTCTTCGAAATTTGGGCTAATTTACAATTAATTTGGGTCCACTAAACATCATCACCCAAGGAATAGGAAGAACAAAGAACAATGCGAAAAGAATATATGAAATCAATCCCCTTAGCCCCGCAGGACCCACACAAGATTTTTCGCCGGCGACAACGCTTTCAGTTTCAGCTCCACGCCTCCCCCGGTGTAAACACAACCGTCAGATCCCCCACCCGGTTTGTTTTCTCCTTTTTCGTCGACCCATCCAACGGTGCCTGTTTCCTCTTCTCCATTGTCCTCCGTCTACCAATCCCATCGCCGGCACGGTGACACACGCGGAGGGGAAGTAATTCCTAGAAATGGGTATGGATTATTACAACATATTGAAGGTGAATCGAAACGCGAGCGAGGATGATCTTAAAAAAGCGTACAAGCGGCTGGCCATGATATGGCACCCCGACAAGAACCCAACGGCGAGGAGAGCGGAGGCCGAGGCCAAGTTCAAGCAAATCTCCGAGGCGTTCGACATCCTCAGCGACCCCCAGAAGCGCCAGATCTACGACCTGTACGGCGAGGAAGCTTTGAAATCTGGGCAGTTCCCGCCGCAGCCTCCGCCGTCGTCGTCGGCGTCGACCTCGAGTTATAATAATAACAGGCACTATTACCATAGGCAGAACCCCAACCCATCTTTCAGGTTCAAACCCAGAGATGCGGAGGATATATACGAGGAGCTGTTTGGATCGGATGGTAGTGCTGGCGGGGGTGTCGGCGACCATGGTCGGGGCTATTTTAGGAATAATAATAGTTATTATGGTAATGGAGGGGAGGTGAGAAAGGCGGCGGCTATTGAGAATGTGTTGCCTTGTAGCTTGGAGGATCTGTATAAGGGTGCTAAGAAGAAGATGAGAATTTCGCGGAACGTCTGTGACGCTTCTGGGTATGTTCCATTTCGGCTTCCTTCGAGAAATGCCCATTAAAAGCCTGTTACTTTCTGTCAATTTTTGCTTTTTACGGAGAATTAGCTTGAATTTGAGTTATTGTTGTTGTCTATGAAGGAACATTGCATTCAAGAGTTAAGATAACTGTGGTATTAATGTGAGAGATCACTGCTTTTTTTTTTTTTTTTGGCAAAAATTCTACGTTTCCTCGGTAGCTGCTTAGTTTCATGCAAAAAGATGCTATAGCTTGGTTGGAAATACATTGCAGCGTGGTGTATTTTAAATGAAGTCAGTCGTCCATCCAATGTGGATAGTAGTGAAGTTACACACATGTTGAAGGTATAAGAATGATTGCCTCTGTAGATTACTGTTTGAAAGGTCATTCCCTTGCTGGTTTGTTGAGGTGAGTGGAGGGCATCTACACGGTGTACAGGTCTGATATAGGAATATCATATTAGTTTTTACTTGAAGGTGTCAATCTGCTTTTGCTGAATCTTGTTTGAATTAGAGATGGCCAGCTGCAGGGCCAGCTGATACCATCTTTCTGAATTAACTGACTGTAAATGAAAGCAAAGAACTGTTATTCTTTGACAACCAATGAAATCAACTATCTGCCACAAGTGCTTATCCAAATTGGCTGCTGCATTATTGCTTGATATGGATTATTTTGGTTTGCAGTAAAATATAATTACATAAATTAACAACAAAATGTATCGAAGCATTTCTCTTCTGGATTAAATAGTCTTATTTTCTTAAGGAACAAATTTAGCATACAAGGACATACTTGCTTTTGCCATATCAATAATGTGCATGCAAGCATTTCCCTTTTTTCTGCTCTATTACCCTTAGAGAAGTAAACATAAAATAGCAAGATGAGTGTGTGGCTTTTGACATTGTGAGTGTATCTAATTTCTTTTTGAAGTTTTATTGGCATTATGAGTAGTCTTTGCCTTTGACACGATATATTAACAATGCCTTGCAGTAAGTTCCGTACTCGTGAAGAGATATTGACCATCGAGATAAAACCTGGTTGGAAGAAGGGCACAAAGATTACATTCCCTGAAATGGGTAACCAGGAACCTGGTGTTATTCCTGCAGATCTTATTTTTGTATTGGACGAAAAACCACATGCTATATACAAGAGGGATGGTAACGATCTGGTGGTTAACCAGGAGATAACACTGCTGGAGGCCCTCACTGGTAGGACCATTGATTTGATTACGCTGGATGGAAGGAATCTTATGATCCCACTTACAGATATTGTGAAGCCTGGTGCTGAGGTAGTTGTGCCAAATGAAGGAATGCCAATTTCAAAAGAACCTGGAAAGAAAGGAAATTTGAGAATCAAGATTGGTGTCATTTATCCATCAAGACTGACTGCAGAGCAGAAATCTGAGCTAAGAAGAGTTCTGGGAGGAGTTTCATGATAGTTTGCTTGTTTGAACCCAGGGGACTTAGATGACTGTTTGGGTGTATATATATACGGTGTATGTGTGCATTCTTTTGTAGGATGTGAATCGAGGGAAGGCTTCCTCAGGTTCAATTGGTGAATTAGGGATGGTGTGTTCCCCGCATTGGTATTAGTCGTCATATCATAAGAAGAATACAGTTAGTAATGAGGTTCGACCCCGCGTAAGCCCAAGCGAAGGCAACGCGTAGGCGAATCCATGGCACCCTTCCACAAACATCGAGCCTTTTCGATTCGATTGGATGCTGTGTACATTGAATTCAAGGCGCTCTCATTCTGTAGTTTAGCAAATTGATCTTGTTCCTCACAGATAGGAGCGCCTTGGATAATGATAATGTTATATAATTCCATTTTGTTATCAAAGATTCAATACAACTGTCTTTTCCCATCCAGACTTGCGTCCACAGAACAGCAGTGTTTGCTCGTATTACACCTGTGATGGATAAGCGTTCTTCTAGTGTTGTTGACCATCTTATTATAGGAACATATTACATGGGTATACCGTGATAGACATAATATTGTTATTTGCGTGGATAGTCATTGGTATTACATAGATAATATTTTAGTACTATATAACGGAATTGTGTAAAAATAAAGTAAATTTTTATGTAATGCTAAATATTATCTATATATTATTAAATATTATTTCGTATGGTATAAATATGTATTAATTTAATTTAATTTAATTTAATAAAAATTAAATTAAATTTAATATATATTAAATGAATTATACGTTGCTTCTGTTGCGTAGTTAAAATTATGCCACCATATATTCACCGGTGCCCATGAAAGAATGTGCCTGCCTATTGAGATCCGTTATCCAAATCCAAATTCCGGTTACGGGTGATGGGCCATTCCGCCGAACCAGACAGGTATGGCCATGAATCATCTGGTCGAGGAAACTGAGGTGATAACCATAACATGACGGTACGGAGTAGGGTCATTTTTGGGCTTACTTGGACCAAAATAAATTGCCCCAGTACCAATTGTACCCTCTGATCTGATGACGGAAGAAACAGCGAAATTCAAATTACTCAAAAAACTTATTCTATTTATTTAAAGACTAAATAATAAATATAATAATTTAAATAATTATACAAAAATATATCGACTTCAAAATAAAGAAAAAAAATACGTCTAAAAATTAATTTTATTATAATTAAATAAATATAATAAAAATATATAATTTTACTTATATTAATCAAATTAAAAAATTTAATTTAAATAAAAAAATAAAATAAATTAACTAATAAAAAAGATATCTTCTGTCAATAATAATTTAACAACTAAACTTTCAAATAACAATTCAATCCGTTCAAAATAACTTTTAAATGTCCCTATTAGCATGTCCCTATCGACTATTTAAATTTTAACTCAATTGAATTACAAATTAATATTTATATACACAATTTATCTATATTATATAATACAAAAAACAAAATATTACGAGAAATAAATGATAATAATTTGAAATAACAAATTTAACCGTTCAAAATCAAGATCTAATCGTTCAAAATCAAGATTTATTCAATCAACTGACTAAATTACAACTCAATTGAAGTATAAATAATCTTTTAATTATAAAATTAATTAAAATTATATAAAAAATAATTTTTTAAAATAATTAAATATAAATTTTCAGGTCTTCACTATTAAAAATAAAGAACAAAAGAATCACTATCTTCCAACAAAATTTTAATTAAATCATCCTCTTTCCTACTTTTTTTTTTACCAACAACCCTCTCTTTTAATATACTAAATTTTTATACTTCGTTAGGTCAATTTTTTTTTTTTTAACGTTCCCCTCCTTCGCGTATAGAAAGGATACCTTAACATCCTCGTCCTCCGATTCCTCCATTTTAACTTCTCTCCTGGTGGCCGAAAAATTTTAAGTTGCAGTATCTCTAGTCAAAATTCTATACGGCAAGAATATCAAATTTTCACGATGTTCCAAAAAAAAAAAAAAAAAGAATCTCAAGTTTTCATGAGATTTAAAGCAAAATTTGGTACGATGGCATTTACTGTGCTAACGTGGATGAATTAGGCTAACTACAGAGTCTCTGCTCCTGGTAATAAACGGAAGTCATCTTTCCTTCTTTCTGTGAGTTTGTGGTCCGCTTTCAATCAACGTCCGTTCCTTTCAGATGTCACCGTACAAATTGGCTTTACACCACAACAGGCTATGACTTGTCACTTAAGCCTTCCAATCCCACCGAAAGTCTAAAATTGGAAGAAATGGGAAGTGGAAGTACGAGAGGTGTGCAATAATGGAGGGTGCATTTGCCGTTTTGATTAAAATATATTTCCTTGTCCTTCTATTTTACCTCCTCCCTGCCGCTACAGAAGAAATATTAAATTCAGCCTATCTTGGAATACGACAGGTGGCAGTGGCAAGCGTCAAAGTAGCTAATCCAACGCATTTGTAGAGTTTATTTTTAATACATTAAATTTTTGCTTGGATGTTGAACGCGGTTTGTTTTTGGTAGCAACCGAAGGCCCTTCGTTAAATGTCATGGGTCCGTAGCCTAATAATTGACATTTTTGTCTTCTAAGGTGCTTCTCCTCCCTCAGTATTCTTCACATGGGCCTCTCGGATATCCGTCGAAAACGACATGGGGGGGGGGGGCAAGCAAATTGTTTTAAGGAGGATTTCTTTATCGTTTCTTGTTCGCTAGATCAAAAAATGAGCTTAAAACGACATGCGGCGAAGGAAATTGTTTTAAGCTAAAGGTCAAAAGTACTTTCGAGAAGTAGAGTTTGGAAAGCAATTGTCCACCTCTTTTTTTTTTTTTTTTTTTTGCCCTTTTTCCTTTCAATCATAGAGCAAATGTGCACTTGCACATGGATGAAGGCATCAATAACATTAACGCACGACCGCCCCCCATCCCCAAAAGACGCACTCTGCTTTTTGGCTTTTTGAGTGGGAGATGTCAGATGGCAAGGCTTTTATTACAGGATCAAAGTATCTGTCATCGTTGAAGTATACTTTCACTTCTTTAAAATTTTGTTTCAAAGTTGCACTTAATATAGAAAGCACTGACATATTTAGCAAGCATCGGAATCAAATCCTGACATTGCTTTGCTTTCTTAAAATTGATTCCCTTTGTGCTGTTATTGGTGAGAAAGTTGGGAATGAGAATCATAAAAAGGATGCTAAGAGTGGTTACCTGGCGCAGTATGCTTTGGTAAAAAGTTGTTCAACGACTTTTTTAGTTTTAGGAACTCCCACGCAAAAAGAAGCCATTTAAAACAGTTAATTCTTACTCCTTATTTTCTGATCTGTGCATATTGATATATCCTGAGCAAAAGTAAAAAAGTGAATAAATAAATAAATAAATAAATAAATAAAAGACATCGCGATCAATCTGTAAAATTAGAGTATGATACAGCTGGCTAGCTATCTGTGGAATGCTCTGAATTGCGGCTGCGTGAGAGGCCAACCGGGGGATGTGCTCCTGTTGTCCAGCATTAACTATCGAGCCATCTGGTCAAAATTCAATACGAGATGGAGCCATCCCCACCCCAATTTTCCCTCTCGCTCTGGTCCGAACGTGCACGGACTCCTACCCCGCAAATTTTCCAGGTCAACATGGTGGGGTGTGGCTTCATTTTTAATCAGAAGTTGCAATAAAAGATACTGAAGTTTGAACCTAAAATTTTTCAACTAACTGAAATGGATTATTATTAGAAAATTGATCAGGCACGTCTCCCCCATATTATGTAAATATATCACTGCACTGAATTACTGGTTTCCAAAGTAATCTGTTCATGTGTAAAATCCATAAAAAATGTATACCCAACGATCACAAGAAATTTACATTGGGCGAGAAAAAGTGATTGACTGTAAAAATTAAAAAGTGGCATCCGAATTGGGCTGGATTTTCGGTGCATTCCCTTCTTATTACGCACAAATGGATTAAAGGGATTTATCTTCCACACACCTTCAGTCTATGCTACTGTGACTTTATTGGCTAACCCAAATGCCAATCGATCCGTCCACAATCACGACGTGGCACAATTGCATCGTCACATCACACTCAGGTTCAAAAGAAATTAAACTACGTTTGAAAAACCATATGGAAAAAAAAGAAATCGAGACAAGAACCATACAAGAAAAAAGAAATCGAGACAAGCAAGTAACACGTCAGGTTCCCGCCCGGCAGCGATCAATGTCAGATTCTTCTCTGTCATTCAACTTTGTTTACCGGAAAATCTACTTTTTAAGATTCATCATGGACAGAAAATATATGTCACTGTCTTATTGTAATTAAGTGAGGACACGAATTGATTTCGGCTGAGCTTTGGACTTCCGGATTACACTACACACATTAAATTTGGATGTGAGAAGAAAAGACGTGTGTTATAAGAGATCATAGAAAGTGACTATTTTGTCTCTCTCGCGACATCTCAGTAATTAAGATTTTGATATTTAAAATCTTGAATTTTAATCTCATTAATGTATCGTACAATATATAAAAATATAAATAAATATATATTTTTTTATTGTATCATGAAACATTTTTAATTGAAAAAAAAAAAAAACAACCTTCTTTTCGGTGGCAGATCGCATAATCCATCGGCGGCTTGGATTGCCTCATGTGGGGTGAGAGGGGGAATCTCGATTAAAGCAGAAGTCCCACCGCCAAATTCTCTCTCAATCTCTCTCTCTCTCTCTCTCTCTGCCTCTGGTTGATGACGCTCTGCTTCAACATTTGACATCATATCACCCAAAATTAAACATCATTTTGCCCCTTTTTTTTTTTCCCAATAAGAATAATATGCAAACTCGATGGGAAGAATATGAAGTGCCACGGCTTGGTACGGATGTGTACTAGTGGTTGTGGGAGCATTTTCAGCAGAACGTGGGGAAGTGATTTACAGCAAGGGAAAAGTCCTATGGCCGTAGGTTTTCGTGAATAATACCCATGTAAATTTTGTTTATATTATATTATATAAAATATTATATGTATATATATATATCTCTCTCTCTCTCTATATATATATATAGTTTTATTTATTTGTTTCCATGATAATCTATTTTGGCATGCTTCTCCCTCTGTCCAGCCAATGGGACACGTGCCACATTGCTGTGGGTCCCTTTTGTGTCACGCTTTAAACGCCTCAATCGCCATCCACATGCACCCGCACTCATCCGGACCCCATTTGCAATACCCAAAAAAAAAAAAAAAAAAAAAAGGTTCCAAATTAGTTACTTCTATAATCTTTCCAGAGAAAGAAAATAGTATAATTAATTAGCTAATATTCTAATTTATTTTGGGAAATATTGAATAATATCATGCACCATTGGCCATGTTAGCCTTAATTATAGGATGAAAATCAGTAAAAGACCGTAATACCCCTGCCCATAACAAAATATACAATACAAAACAAAACCTTTCTAAACTCGCCACGATTCATAAGGTTGCAAGATGTACCACAAAAAATGAAATATGTTAATTGCCATAACAATGGGATTTTTATTAGAGACGAGGGGTCAGAAATTTTGAGAGGGGGGAGGGGAGGGGGGAAAGAGTTTAATTACGGTAGTCTTGTCTCCCCTGAAAAAGAATGGCTGGAGCTGCTCACTTGGGACTTTGCTGAAATGAAAGTAATCACAAAGTGCCTTCTCTGCCATAGGCATTTCACATGCCCTTCATTGCAATTTTTGGGAAAATCTCTTTGCTGGCGAAAATTAGAAGGAAAGTTGCTTTTGGAGAATACAGAGTCCCCCCCCCCCAATGAGAGTGCTGGGATTTCTTATTTCAATGTATATTACATTTCAATAGACTCTCTTTAGCCTTTGTATGGATTTAAAGTAGTCTGTAAAAGAAAATTATAAGAAAAAAAAAGTCACGAGAAAACAGACGAGATAGAAAATTAATATATATTATATATTATATATATGTGTGTGTGTGTGTGTGTGTGTGTGTGTGTGTGTGTGGATGTCATGAAAAGGTAAGGAGATTAAAAAATTATTGTTTATGAAATAAAAATTATAGCCTTGTATAAAAACCAAGTTGCCCTTTGCATGTGGGTGATAGCTACTTGGCGTTGTATGAATGAAGACAAGACTGACGGTTTTTCGGAAATTCAATTTGTTGGCATTATAAATCTTTCCCTTTTTTCCTCACTGTTTTCGTGAATGGTTTTTTTTTTTTTTTTTTGGTGGAACCCACGTTAGATTTTGACTCAATATTTCTAACACTTTTCTTTTCCAATCATAAACCGAACGAAGAATTATTTCATTTAACATTTATTAGATTACTTCCCACTATTTTCTAATCAAACCAAACAAACAGTTAGTGATTGTAAGTTTCATGGATCTGCACAGAAATGATACATGAGAGAATCCGATCGAGGGAAGGGGCCTAACGCAAGGAAAGCAACCTAACTTTGAGTGGATCGAGAAAATGGATTTGTTGATGTGCGTGTAAGTTTGATCAGAATATTATTTAACCACCAAATAAGAACAAAGACATAAGATTAAGGTCAAATTTTCATACATTATAAAATTACTATAATATCGTTATATTACTACTCCTGTGAGATAAGCTAACTTGTTTGATGTAAAATTACTGTTTCTTGTTTTCATAAAGCTAAATAGCATGTGAAGATTTTTATACAAACGACTTAAATAACTTTGCCTTTTCACTTTAGTTTAAAGAAGGTAAAGTTTCCTTTCCTCGTGCATTATTTTAATTTATTATATAACTTTTTGAAAATAATATTTTTTAAAAAATATATGTATAACAAATATATTAATCAAAATTTTATCAGTGTTATATTCAATTTTTTTAATAAAAAAATTTACCATTTGTTAAGTTCAAATGAAAATTTTCACGTTTAATTTTGATATTAATAAATTTAAGTTTAGTGTATCTAAAATATTAAAAAATTAATAATAGTAGTAAAAAGATTCGGACTCAAACGTAAATCAATGTTAAAAAATACACTAAAATAGTAACAAGTTATTACTTCAGGGTGGTTTTCGGGAGGCGACGCTTGGTCCCGGTGTGGTAATCGTACGTGCATGGTAATTCAAAGAAGACTGCCCCAAGATTCTTTCCACTTGACAATGATGGATGCGTCGTGCGTGGGAAGGCATCCCCGCCATTTGCAGCGAAGGATTTCTTTTTTCTTTTTTTTTTTTTTTTTTTGGATAATATGTGCAAGGAATCGTTCATAAAAGGTTAAAATAAATAAATAAAAGTCCAGCGGATATGAACAGGAGAAAATAGAGACAAGTAACTTCAATGGTATATTGGCAAGTAGACTAACTTCTCGTCTCATATAAATAATACAATAATCCTTACTTAATCGAATGCGTGGTTTAATGGTAAAGGATAACCAATGCTACATAAAAAAAAAAACCTTTTTTTTATATAACTATAGTATTAAATAAATAGTTTAATTATTCACGAGCGCCATGTTTGTATGAAGAATTTGCTCGGGCCCTACCGCCTCCCCCCCCCCCCAAACCAAATTTCCTAACAATGGGTAGAAATCATTCAAGCCATGTTGTGTAATTAACTTGTTTTTTATTCAATTCTTCTCGGAACGAATTTGTGGCTAGTCTCAATAGAAAAATGAATAAATTTGCGTGTACAAGCTTCGGATCCGAAATTTTCAATGACTCTTCAGCGATCCTTGGAAGTAATCACCCAATACTCTTTGGTACGGGAAAATGCATGCCAGAATATACAGACAAACGCATCTTTGGACACCCCAGGTGATTGAATTGCATGTATACATGAACGAACACACACACACACACACACATACATGTATATCATACAGTGATGTTAACGTTTTACTAACTCTGGTTCCTATAAACCATAAGGTGGAACATGCGTCTTGGATTCCATCTTATGTGCCATTTATTATATTCGCTGCATATATTATACACAATCAAGATTTTGTTTTGCAAGACAAACAATGCTTTCATTGTCAACGGGCGGTAGATCGGTTGACTGATGAGCAGAAAAAAACGGGAGGCAAGCTCAAGGAGCCATCACTGACTCTTATGACTTCTATTATTTTATTTTACTTGGACTGTCGACTTTGAAGAAAAAAGAAAATTGACATCTTTTAATTCCCTTTTTACTCCTCCTCCCAGAAGTTCAGTGGAAGGAAAGTAAAACTGGGGGAACAGAGATAATTATCCTTTTTTTTTTTTTTTTTCAGTGGTCTGCAAGCTTAATATGTTGTACTTGGGGTTGTGCAATGGCCTTTCAACATTGGCCCAATTGGGATTTTTTGAAGACAAAAAGGAGTTGTTAATAATTGTTGGCTGTTGGCAGTGAATTACGCAATCGCTGGAAAATGGTCGGATATTTCATTAATAGTATTTTGACAACGTATTTTGTTGTCCAATTAAGTAGGTGAAAAGTTGAGTGAAGGATTGGATTGGTGCTAACAAAACCACCAAAGTTAGGAAAGAATATGATGGAGCTTTCTAATCTTCTAAAGACATGGTTCATAAATTACAAAAGTTAAATTGTCACCGCTGAGAAAGATAAATTGAAAAAAAAAAAAAAATCCTTCAAGAACTGCCAACTTGTTATACACATCGCTCACCCTGAGACCTAAATACCCATCTAAATAAGTCTGATAAATTCTGTTATACTTAAATGATAATGAAATAAATTTGTTAAATAAAATTTTACTAATATTAAGTTATTATTATTTTTTAAATAGTAGTTGTTATATTAATCCTTCTAGAAATTGTAGTTGTTATAGGTAGATTTGAAATTTTTTGAACTTAATTAGGAGACATTTATATCAGAATATATTATTGGTCAAAGAAGTTGTACCGGTTTATCCAAAGACCAAGCGTTTTTGGAACAGTAGAAAGTAGTTTGAAAAAAAAAGAAAAACACAAGAATTAATGGGTGCTTGCTTGTGATGTGACTCTTGTGGTAAATCATTCTCTCTCTTTTTTTTCTTTTCTTTTTCTCTAAAATAAAACCCAATCTCGTATTATAAAGGCAAAAAGAAAAATTACTTTTTTAGGAAATAGAGGGTCTGAAATATATTTTTTTCTTTTTTTTAATAGGAGATTAGTTAGATTCTGAATAAAAAAGAAAAAAATCCTAATCACTAAATATTTCTTAAAAAACGGTCAGAAATATTTAAATAACTTCAAAATTACATGATAAGCCACCGCGGTGCATGTGCAGTCATTGATTGAAGAAATCAAGGCTTTGGTTAGGTGTCCCTTTTTCAGTAAAAGAAAAACAAAAACAAAATAACAACGGCAATAACACTTATAATTGGAGGGGGAAATTTTCAACAAAGTCCCTTAAAAATTATGAAATTATAAAATGAGCCACTGGATAACTCTTGTCTTCCTACATTGAAGTAAAAGTGAAAGAAAATGTCCTGTAAAATTTAAGATTTTAAATTTTAATTTTAAAGGGGATGATTAGAATTTATTAAAAATAAAAAATAATCTTAATTATATAATTCAAGATGCTCTAATAGGTTTCCTTTAAAATAAAGAAAGAAAAAAAAAACAGAGTCTTGAAAAGCAAATTTAAAAAAAAAAATTTTAGCAAAATATTTTTGGAATTCTATTTAACGCAGAAGCTGCAGTTGGCAAATGTAGGATGAAAAGAAAAAGATGGTGTGAGGTGTGACTCATGAGGTGGCCATTGCACTGAGCGGTTTTGTTACTCTAATCATCTCTTCTGCAGAGGAGGCGTTGGTGGGTTGCCCCCATTTTTGTCCCAAACTATCATCTCTTGTTCAATATCAAGTCTTTGTAGTTTGGTGTTGGTTGTTTTCACTACATAACAAAGAGTTCTTGTGGCTTGTCTTGGTGCTTGTGAAGTGAAGTCTGATCTTTGATTAGTTCTTTGGTGAGTGAGTTCCTTTGGGTAGAGAAAGAAAACCATGGGGGACAAGAAGGAAGTTCTTGATGCCGTGTTGAAGGAAGTTGTGGATTTGGTAATAGATCTGAATTGATTTTGAAGCCATTGATGTTTTGGTTGCGGGCTCTTTTGACGTTTGTGTGCCTGTTTTGGCTTAAAGATTTGATCTTTTTGCTTTCTTGGCGCAGGAAAACATACCCATTGAAGAAGTGTTTGAGAATCTGAGATGTGGCAGGGGGGGTCTCACAACTGAGGCTGCTGAGGAAAGGCTTACTATTTTTGGTCACAACAAGCTTGAGGAGAAAAAGGTAGTGCCTTTTATATCCCTAAGCCATTCCTCTTCACACTTGGTACTTCAGGTATTTTGGGTCCTTTTTAATTGGAATTCTTCTTCTGGGTGTGTTTCAGGAGAGCAAATTTTTGAAGTTTTTGGGTTTCATGTGGAATCCTCTGTCATGGGTTATGGAGGCTGCTGCTATTATGGCTATTGCTCTTGCAAATGGAGGAGTATGTGCTAATGTTTTAGGCTCTCGACCTTTTTAGGCACTTTTCCTGTGTGGAAGTCATTTGTTGCTATTTCCAAGATTTTGTTGTGATGATTTATTTGGCATATTTGTAGGGAAAGCCCCCAGATTGGCAAGATTTTGTGGGTATTATTACGCTTCTTTTGATTAACTCAACAATCAGTTTTATCGAGGAAAATAATGCTGGTAATGCTGCTGCTGCTCTCATGGCACGCCTTGCTCCAAAAGCTAAGGTATAGATTTCAGGGAGACTTGTTTAGTTGTACGAAACACTGAATTATCCTTTGACACGTACAAGTCTTATTAAATTTCAAAGAAACTGCAGTGGTGATATTTTGAGTTTTTCAATTGATTTCGACTATGGTTATACTTTATGAAGGTTCTTCGCGATGAAAGGTGGAGTGAACAAGAGGCTGCTGTCCTAGTGCCCGGTGACATTATCAGCATCAAACTTGGAGATATAATTCCAGCTGATGCCCGTTTGCTTGAAGGTGATCCGCTTAAGATTGACCAGGTAATTTGGCTATAATATTCCTTTGAATATCTGTTGGCCTAGCTGTTTTACTGAGTAAGTTCTTGATTTGGTTTGGTAGTCTGCACTGACTGGCGAGTCTCTTCCTGTAACAAAAGGCCCTGGAGATGGGGTTTACTCTGGTTCTACCTGCAAACAAGGAGAGATAGAAGCAGTGGTGATTGCCACCGGAGTTCATACCTTCTTTGGAAAGGCTGCTCACCTGGTAGACACTACGAACCAAGTTGGCCACTTTCAAAAGGCAAGGAAATGAAAAATATGGATGAATCCTGCTTGTGGAGTTCTGAAAGTTCTACTTTATTCGTTTGATTATATTTCCTTGTGTTTACATGTTATGTAGGTCTTGACTGCAATAGGAAATTTCTGCATATGTTCAATTGCTGTTGGCATGATTGTGGAGATTATGGTGATGTACCCCATTCAAGATCGGCAGTATCGACCTGGAATTGATAACCTTCTCGTTCTTTTGATTGGAGGAATTCCAATTGCCATGCCTACTGTTCTTTCGGTGACAATGGCTATCGGTTCTCATAGGCTATCTCAGCAGGTTTGGTAGATCCCTTGGATGCTTTGATGAACCATGGAATGACTAGCATATAATGATGAAATAGGATTAATGCTATGCAGGGAGCCATCACTAAGAGAATGACTGCAATAGAAGAGATGGCAGGCATGGATGTGCTTTGCAGTGACAAGACTGGAACTCTAACTTTAAACAAACTTACAGTCGACAAAAATCTTGTTGAGGTTGGTCAGTTGGTTGTTGTTGAAAGTCAGTTGACGACAATTATTTCGAATGTCTGCTAAACTCTTTTGCAGGTTTTTGCTAAAGGAATAGATTCAGATACAGTAGTTCTGATGGCAGCTCGGGCATCCAGGACTGAGAATCAAGATGCAATAGACACTGCTATTGTTGGAATGCTGGCTGATCCAAAAGAGGTAGTTAATTGCTATGACTCTCTTTACAAAGTTTGTTTTGGTTTTTTGTTACTTTTCTATGTCTGATTATCTTTTTCTTTATACATAAAGGCACGTGCTGGAATTCAAGAAGTTCATTTTCTTCCCTTTAATCCTACTGATAAGCGGACAGCATTGACTTATATTGATAATGAAGGTAAAATGCACAGAGTCAGTAAAGGTGCACCAGAGCAGGTAACTTGCCTGCTCCTGTATGGTTGTGGCTTGCACTTGCTTATCTTCTGTTATATTAATTCTATCTGCAATGTGGTCTATTTAGATCCTAAATCTTGCGCACAACAGATCAGATATTGAGCGCAGGGTACACGCTGTGATTGATAAATTTGCAGAGAGGGGCTTACGCTCTCTTGCTGTAGCATACCAGGTAACTGGAGTCTAGTTTCTTTACTTTCTGATCCTCTAGTGAATATTATTTAATTTTTACCACTAAGCTTGTTACTGCTCTTAATTCCATAGCATGACTGCCTCTAATTGGGTGTTAGCTCACATAATGCAGGAAGTTCCAGATGGGAGGAAAGAGAGTCCTGGTGGCCCTTGGCAGTTTGTTGGTCTTATGCCTCTTTTTGATCCACCCAGACATGACAGTGCAGATACCATATTGAGGGCTCTAAACCTTGGAGTGAATGTCAAAATGATTACCGGTTTGTATTGTTTTCTATGCCATGTTCTGTTTTCTGTTTCCAGCATGCATCACCAGGGCTGTGCAGCATCGATAATTCTATCCTAAATAGCCTTTGTATTTAATCTTTGTTGTTTTACCACTATCCATTTCTGAAGCTGGCTAGCTTACACTTAATTTTTGGATGGCATTCAGGACCGTGTACAAATATCTATACTTCTAATATCATTGCTGCAAACATGCAGGACAATTCCCTTTTACCATTGACCTTCCAGTTTGCAATACTGAGGCTTTGTTGCATTAGCACTTCTATCAATCACTTTCCCAAATATCTTCCATATCTAATGTTTGAATCCTAAAAATTTGCTAGCCTAAACTCAGTTGTTGGATTCTGAGTTGCTGAGCATTATGGTTGCTGTCAGGGGATCAATTGGCAATAGGAAAGGAAACTGGGAGACGTTTGGGAATGGGAACGAACATGTACCCTTCATCTGCATTGCTAGGACAGGACAAGGATGAGTCCATTGCAGCTTTACCAGTTGATGAACTGATAGAGAAAGCTGATGGATTTGCTGGTGTTTTCCCAGGTATGCATATATATATATATATATATATAAATTATGCAACAAAGATACGAATGATTAGGTAGTTTTTTCAACACAAAGTTACTTTACCTCTTTTTACTTTTCATGATAGATTGGCTAAACTAAAGAAAAATCAAAAAGAAATGGTATTGAAATGTTTTTTTATTGACCAATCAGAATTGACTCCTAGGATCTATAATTGCCTCAAAAGGTCCAATGTACAAACACTGTTAGACCTGTTGAATAGCATTGTTACTATATTAATTATATTTTATAAGATTTCTATATTAATAATATTTTCATTTTATATATTAAAATGTATAAATTATTAAGATAATTAAAATATATAAATAGTAGTATATTTTAAATCTTTTATACATTGCTCTTAGGGGCATGCATTTTGTCTTCCTTACAAAAATATTCATTTCTTTGATGTTACAATTTTTTCAGAACATAAATATGAGATTGTAAAACGCTTGCAAGCTAGGAAACACATTTGTGGGATGACTGGTGATGGAGTCAATGATGCTCCTGCTCTTAAGAAGGCTGACATTGGGATTGCTGTTGCTGATGCAACTGATGCAGCTCGTAGTGCTTCTGATATTGTCCTTACTGAACCTGGCCTTAGTGTCATCATAAGTGCTGTCTTGACAAGTCGAGCAATTTTCCAGAGGATGAAAAATTACACTGTAAGCATTGTGTTATGATGGAATCATAAGTTCATTATAACTAACTAATAATGTTATCCATGCTGCACCATGTGTTCTGGTGCTGTTGGTCGGTTCGGTGTCCTTGCTTGCATAGCAGCATTCAACCATTTAGGCTGAGCAGTTATTTTCAATGGAATTTTGAAATGCATATTCTCAAACTTTCCTTGCCCTTGTGCAGATCTATGCTGTTTCTATTACAATTCGTATTGTGGTAAGCTACAGTGCTCCTCCCCCCAACACACACACACACACACAACCTTCCCTCTGTTTATGTGCACTTTGTAGTCATGGATCATTTGACTTGCAAACAAACTTTTGATTGGATGTTGTATGAGTGTGATCTCACTAGACTCTTTTTCATAACTTTGTCTTAACCTGTTGGCTTGTTGACAGCTTGGTTTTATGCTTCTGGCCCTCATATGGAAGTTTGACTTTCCACCTTTCATGGTGCTTATCATTGCCATTCTCAATGATGGTCCGTTATTCTTCTCCCACTCTTATCTCTCTCATTCTCTCTCCTCTCTCCTGTGATACTTAGCAATCCACAAAACATGAACATTGTTTGGCTGTGCAAGGCAACAATTATTGAGTAATCTGTGGTTCAAATTACTGAAAACTAAGCAATTACTTAAATGGGGAGTATTTCTCTCTCTTTTTCCAGTTCATGTATTTGTTGGCTTGTTGCTAGCATGCATCATTATTGTCACTGTAAGTTCTTTTTCTGTTGGAGCAGCTGGTTATGGCCTTCAAAATTTTCTTTCTTTCTTGTCAAAGTTGTAGGTGTTTCATCTTCTGCTGGAACTTTGGTAACTTATTATCCCAGTGTGATTTCAGGTACCATCATGACTATATCAAAGGATAGAGTAAAACCATCTCCTATGCCTGACAGCTGGAAGCTAACAGAGATTTTTGCAACTGGCATTATTCTCGGTGGTTACCTTGCAATGATGACTGTCATATTCTTTTGGGCAGCGTATAAGACGGACTTCTTCCCTGTAGGATGACATGACTGACCTTATTATGTTACAAAGCTGCCTTTGACAATGGATGATATCTTATATTTTCCTCTTTTGTTTCCTTTTACTTTGTCTGTGTTTCTGTTTTTCCATATGGGTCACTTTAGTACTAAAGCAACAATGCTTGATGGGGGCATAAAAGTTTTAAGAAACTGTGGGTCCCCTATGATCATAGGCTTTTCCAATTCTTTCCTGGAGTATCTCTGCAGCCTTGTGTGACTAGTGTGTTTTTAACTTCTAATTATAACCGGTGAATTTATGTCAAACTACTCCTTACCCAAGTTTCATGGCTGTTAATTTTTCAGAGGGTGTTTGGAGTATCAACCCTGGAGAAAACAGCTCAGGATGACTTCCATAAGCTTGCGTCAGCAGTTTACTTGCAAGTGAGCATTATTAGTCAAGCCCTTATATTTGTGACTCGATCTCGAAGTTGGTCTTATGTTGAACGTCCTGGTTTGTTACTTGTAGTGGCCTTTGTGGTTGCTCAACTGGTGAGTCTGTTGTCTATTAAACTTGCTTGCAAATTCTCAGCAATTTGAGAGAAACCCTGATCTTGACATTTTAATTTTGTGCAGATTGCCACCCTGATTGCAGTCTACGCAAACTGGAGCTTTGCTGCTATTGAAGGAATTGGTTGGGGTTGGGCTGGTGTTATCTGGCTATATAATATCATCTTCTACATACCACTTGACTTCATCAAGTTCTTTATACGATATGCATTGAGTGGAAGAGCCTGGGATCTTGTTATTGAGCAAAGGGTATGAATGGCGTCTACTATGCTGTGTATACTCTTTGAAGAAGACTTTTTTCCCTATTCTTTTTTTTTTTTTGTCCTTTGCTCCCTTACTCCATTCACTTGTGTGTGTTCAAGTTTGCAAATCTTTATGGTTTGTTTTGATGATGGGTTTTCTCTGTTTTGTAGATCGCATTCACAAGGCAAAAGGATTTTGGAAAGGAACAAAGGGAACTTCAGTGGGCACATGCACAGAGAACACTGCATGGGTTGCAACCACCTGACACAAAGATGTTCACTGAGCGTACTCATTTCACAGAGCTCAATCAGATGGCTGAAGAAGCAAAAAGGAGAGCTGAAATTGCAAGGTATACTGCAACATTTGAAATGAGTCATCATGGATACATTTTATACTTCTGCTAGTTGTTTTAGACTTCTAGTTATGTGTTGAATTATATCTTGCTTGAAGACAGCTGAAAACTATCGCAGATGACAAATTAGCTGAAGTTTTATTGACTTTGTGAAGATAGAATCCAACAAAATATTCAAGAGATGCTACTTCTTGCTGTAGGAATAATGTCAGTAATTACAAAACTAAAAGGTCTCTTGGTGCATGTGACTTCCACAAAGTTAAAAAGAAGAAGAAGATAAAAAAAAGAAAAGTTTGCTGGGAGAGAGAAGCCCTTGAGTTATCTTGATTCATTTGACACATCTGTTGTCCGTCTCCCTCTGATTTATATGCTATTGCAGGTTGAGGGAACTCAGTACCCTGAAGGGCCATGTAGAATCAGTGGTGAGATTGAAAGGCATTGACATAGATACTATACAGCAAGCCTACACTGTCTGAAAGATCAGCTGCAGGGTTGTGAACGTGATAAATTATGCTTTTTAACAGCTTCTGAAAAACGAGTCGTGCGATGCAATGATTTGTGATTTCTATCACCAACACTGCTGGAGTCAATTCTCTTCTCTTTGTTGTCCTGTGTTTTTCACCTTGCAATACTCAAAAGAGGAAAAAGCTCATCTTTTTGGTCGCATGATGTTGACGTGAAGTTTTATGGTCCGTTGGTCCTTTCCTCTGGTGTACAAAACCCAAGCCGGTGGGGTAACTACTGTGGACTTAATGTGTTGGGGGGACGCTATGAACTTTTGAACTTTCTGCTAGTTGTGTAATAGAATCAGCTCCTACAGTTTTCTTCCAGTTGCCTATTGTGAAAACTCTTTGGTTGCGCTTTGCTTGAATGTTGCCGAGCTTGTTGTCTCCAGAGCTTGGGACAGACATGTCTGTTTCAAGTCATGACAGGATCATCAATTACCAGAACCGTTTGTCCTCCCAAGATTCTACTTTGAAAAGGAAGTCGACTCATGCATTCGAGCCTTACTTATCGTAAATGGTAGACTGTTTTTCAACTAATTCTAGTACTAACAGAAAAATGCACACATCTAAGAGAAACTATTTATCGATTTGAAAGCTTGTGTTTACATCAAGAAGCCAAACGATCCAGGCAGCCGATATGCTTTAATGATAAGTCTCGACATACAAGTAGGATATTTTAAGGGGTTGATACGGATGAATTTTGTTCCCATACCCGTGGAAAGAATGCGACTCCGTGTGTCCAATCGAGCGTGTTACATTTCTGATGACCATGCAATGCTGGAGGCTTGCGGAATACAAGAAGCTACTCATGTACAGGTTTTCGGCGACTACTAGTTGATCCTTCGATGTGATGTGTGCATGTTTCTCTTAGTACTACAATTCGTTGAAAAACAGTCCATCATTTACGATTAAATAAGGTTTTATTGTGTTATTTTCTTGTCTAGAAGTGATTTCTCGTCACTTCTTCTCTGTTTCCTTCATTTGTGCATTGGCTTCGATTGCACGCGACTGAAAAGTAAGCCCAAGTTTAGCATACCCCAGTATGCCATCACAATGCTGCTGGGAATACTCGTGACAACCCACTTGCCAATGATTCGGCATCAGTGCTTCCAAGGAACGCTTCAATGATATGGTGCCTGAAATTTTCAATTGAAGTCCCCAGCTTTTAATTTATTTAAATCCGTTTGGCGAAACATGGAAGGAAAGTAATTTTGAGATCCATTAGTCACCGTATGATGTAGCTCACAACATAGTGTACTTCTTGATGAGATTTAACAGGGGGAGAGATCCATGGCGTCATGTCCTTACAACAGATTAGTGATAAAGACGTCGAGACTTCAAATTTTGTAACCCTAAGGGGGATTATACTCTGCGCAAGTGAGTAAATTTAATTTAAATGTTAAATTTAAATAAAAAAATTAAATGAGATTTAGTTAAAATTAAAATAATGATAATAAATTTGTGTGATATAAAAATTATGTGTGTATTATACTGAAAAATATAAATAAAAATAATCGTCATTAATCTTGAATTTGTTGTAAAAACATATCAAAAAAAATTATTTAATTCAAAAAAATATCATTTATATTAGACCCTTCATTAAATGCGAGGAATGAGGATATTGTAAATTAAACTCTAAATGACATTTCATTAAATATAAAGAATGAAAATAGGGTGATTTAAAGTCAAATTTATTTATTTTTATATAAAAAACAAAAGTTCTCATGTTATGGCAATTCAAGAAATCATATGATATTATTTGAGAAATTTGAACTTACAATCTTTCTAACACTAATTATTATGATTAATATTTATTATCACACCAAAAATTTAAGTTAGTTTGTTAAAGCGTAACCCTATTTTTTTCAACTATTTTTAGAATTATGTTTAATATTGAGAAATTATACTGATTATATGCGTCATGAATTGAAATTGTGAATTTGAAGTTAAAAAAGAATACTAACAATATTAGCCGAAGGCTTGTATTTTTCCTAAATGTCCTTCCTTTCGTTGTTTTCCTAATTCCAAACAAAATAAAGGGAATCATTTGGGATAATATATATATATATATATATATATATATAATCTGTAAGTACTGATTTAAGGCATCTCCTTGTCATTTTCTCATTCAGAATCATCCAACAAACGATGCTGCTTCTAATTGCAATTTTTTTTTATTATATTTACTCATGAGTTTTAAATCTTTTTTATTGGATCTTTTTTATTTTATATATATAAGACAAGTGTTGGCTTATAAATTAATAAAAGAAAACTTCTTATTTTTAATGTGAAATACAAAAGTTTTAAAATATTATTGTTTTTTCAATAAAAAAAATAATATGCATGCATACACACAACATAACATAAAAAATAATATTCAGATATCTAAAAATTAGCATATAACCATTTTTCTTAATATTCAAAAGGGATTAGGGTTGTTTCCCTTAAGTTTTCATGTTTCGATTCTTTTGTACGGTTTTTATCATGTCAATACTATTAATTTACCAAACATTTGTATGAATTTCTCATTGAGTGGGTGCAAGAAAAAAGAAGAAGAAGCCAACAAGATATGCTTGTTGCCTATACATACAAGAAGCATGAAAAGGAAAAACTTCCATGGACTAAAGAGATATGCTTAGAAGGAAGCGGGGGAAAAGGGCTTCCACTAATTTGATGCCCTGTCTCGCATGGCGGCATATGACATTTGAGAATATTGGTGGGCTGTTTGTGAGCTTAGAACCAGGGCCTGTTCTAGATAAGCTGGACTATTATCACTGTGCACTTTGAGGTATGTTAATTGCTCATTTTTCTCCCCCCCCCCCCCCCCACAAACAACCCCCAATTATTTTTTTTTTTCAATGCAAAAAAAAAAAAAAAAAAAGCCAAGGATCTAATTTTACTTGGTACTTGCGTTATTTTATGGGCAGTGTTGAAAAAAGATTGTGTTGATATTTAAAGAAGAACTGGAGAAGAGGAAACAGAAGAAAGGAAATGAAATGGAGGCACGCAAGGACTTAAATGGACTGGTTCATGAAAATTGAAGATGAGAATGAGGACCTGTTGACTGAAAAAGAGGTTATTGATAATATATTGCCAGCCTTGTTGTTGGTTAATATGAATCCATTACTGTCTCACTGATGCGCGGGCTATTTATCACCTTGCAAAGTTACCCCGACGTTCCTTTAAGGCTTCAGGTAAGTTTACTAGAACTAAGCCTACTACTCACCCAAGCCCAGGCAAACAATTTTGAAACACTCCATTTAATTACTGGTTATAACATAACATGGTTGATCAATTTCCTTTTCCTTCTTTTTATTTTTCTTTTTTGGTAGGAATTAAAAGTTTTCATTTTGCCGAAATTTGAAGATGCATAATTGAACTTTACTATACATTGTGAGCAAATAAATTAAGTATTGCTCATCACCTCTTTGATCGATGACAAAATGTTAGTCGAGATCACGGAGACCGTTGACTGTGTGTGGCTGATTCATGGGGTAACCCCACAAAATTAGCAATCCATAGCTCCAAGGAGTGATAGAGATGTTGAGTTTCAAGTTTTGGATTGAAAATTTAGCTGGGATGGTTTTCTCATTTTTCCATAGATTTCACACTTCTATTCTCCAGAGATATCTTTTGAGACGGGCCAAAATCTTTCTTAAAATAAAAACACGAAATTCTGCCTTACGTGTGACTGATCAAATGGGAGACTTTGCAGATCAGATTGTACCAAAAGTTTGGAGAGTTATCTGCTGGCTTCGGTATCTTCACACAGGTTCAGAATGCTTTGAGGATCCTGTGTTTTAACCCAGATAGATGGAATGTAGGACGAGACATAAAAGATTCATATTCGTTAAAGGTAGTTTATACCTATTACAAAAAGGTAGTTAACATCCGTAACTGCAAACGAGTCCAACCCAGCCGATTTTTTGTATTAACGTCTCTTCTAGTCATTATCATCACAGTAGTTATTACCATCACTTACATGTTTCATATATCTATATGTAATATAGACTGCCACAAAACTTATCAACAGATAATAGTGTGCCGTCTCTGATACATTCTTGAGCATTAAGATAAATTATTTCAAAATCCTTGAATAATTGACAGAAAATTAAATGTAAATTATAGAAATAAACTAAAAATTCATAAGAAGACAGTTATGTGACAGTCCCTTCTCATAGAATTACTGTGTGTGTATATATATATATATATTTCAAACTCTTATTCTGTATTTTGGAAAATATTTACAATTCAGCATAAGAACCCAACCACTTGCCCTAATGAAAACCTTTGCCTTCCTTGTGCAGGCATCCTGTGTTATTTCTGAACCTTTTGTAACGATTTGAAAAAAAAAAAAAAAGGAGTCCAAAAGAAAAAGCAAAATAATAAATGTTTCAAAGCAAAAAAGGAGTACAATTTTTTTTCCAACAAAGGAATGTGAGTCCATCGATTAGTTTCAAAGAAAAAATAAATGTATTTTATCAAGAAAAAGGCATCATTAAAATTTTCAAGATAAAAGAATTTATATAGGGGGACAACAGTCATTTCTACATTTATTTTATTTCCAAGTTACTCCAATAATTTAGCCGCGGTTTACTTGCACTCTAAGCTTCCATCGAACAAAGCTTGTATCATGTCTGAAAATGGGAAGTAATAATTAGGCCTTTTGTCACCTAGGATGCGCCAAACTTCTTGAAGACAATCCATTAGGATCATCCATACATGCATTGACCGAAATGGCTAGTTTGGTGGAGGTTGGACGTGGTCAACCATCATGGAAACTACGACTGAACATTTTTCATTTTCAGTTTCTTTATTATTATTATTATTATTATTATTATTATTATTATATATAATAAATTTTTGGACTTTCATTGTATTCGAGAAGAGCAAAGCTATATATTTTCCCTCTAGGATCCTCTGATCACAATTCCCCCACGCCGTGTCAGGATGGCTTTATAGGAATTTCAGGGTCAAAGTGTTCTCTTTTAAGCCCCCTATTTACTTCCCGATTCTGATTCCCTGGACTCTGAAATCTCCTCTCAAGTTTTCGCTTGTTGGAGAAGCCGCTCGGCCGGCGATTGCATTTGCACGCGCCCCCTTGCATGTTCACGCAGGGGGAAAACGACCCATTCCTTCGTGTCTTGGAAAGTCTCTCTCCAAGTCCGACATTTTTCAACGCTGCCTCAGCTTTTACAAGTGAAAGAGCAGAAACTCGCTGAGCACGGACATTTTCAAATTTTCTGAGTTTGGTTTGGTAGATGTGTCAGGTATTATAATATTTGTTTAATATATATATATATATATTGAATATTATAAAAATTATTTAATAAAAATATATAAAAAAAAAATCAAAGCTCTTGTTTCAAATTCGGGGGATATTTTTAACATATACATTGAACATTAATATATCTTAGATTAATAAACAATGTGATAGTAAAATAATAGATATTTTTTGTTACATTAATTATTTGGGCTATTTTTAATTATAATTTTTTAAAATATTATGTTATATATTTTCAAAAAATTATTAACCAAATAATAAATATTATAATCATTTTAAAAGTTAATATTATAGAATATATTTAAGTTACATATATGTATAATATTTAATTTATATTTTACGGTTATATTCGCTCCACACTTGTATTCTAATTTTTTAAGCATTTATGTGTTTTCGTAATATACTGTGTCTATATCTCGATATCCGCTCCGCTTTTCATGCATCATAATAATAGAAAACAATGCCTACTTTTTCTTTCTTTTATTTTTCCCCGATATTCTCCACCCCCGACATGTCCCGAAATTGCTTCTTTTTTGTTTTTTTTTTTTTTTTTTTGAAGTTAGTGTCTCAAAACCTGCTCACAGCATATAAAAAGAATGCAGGAAGCCCGTGTGTCATTGCCCTTTGCCCCTTTGCCCTTTGTCAATCAATGAATCACCAAACATACCGCTTCGAATTACGCCGTTTGAATTTTTATTGGACAACGGCTCTCTCTTTTCTGCACGACTTTCTAGACCCACTTTCAAAAAAAGGTCTCTTCTCTCTCTCTCTCTCTCTCTCTCTCTCTCTTCTCCCTGGCTTTCACTTTCGTTCTCGAAATTATTATTTGTTTTCTCACGGTAAGTCATACAATCATCACATCACACGGTTCGCGTAACGACTCGACCCACTGCTATCATAATCGCTTTCTTTTTCGGTTTCTTTTTTCGTTCTCCGGTTTTGCTCCATCTCTTTCTTGTTTCTACTACATTCAGAGTGCACTCAAAAGTGGCTTGCTTCACAAAGAGAACTGTGCTCAGAAAGAAAGCACATTTGCTGGGAAGATAGAGATGGGTGGGCTTGATTTGGTCTTCTCAGTAGTTACCGCAGCAACCCTTTTGAGTTCATGCTCCCTTGCTCTCACTGAAGATGGTAAGCCTCTGTTCCTTTGGACCTCCTTTCTTGCTTTCCCTTTGCCTTTTTTATTTTCCAACTAATGTTCTTCCTGTTTAACTAAACACTTGCTTGGCTGCTGAGAAAATGGGGAGAACTGGAAAGAAAAGAAAAACGCAAAAATTGTAAAATTGCGTCTCTTGAGAAGGGCCTTTTTTTTTTTGTTTTTTTTAAAAAACCATTTCTGCATCACAAAAGCGAGATAAAGGTTGGATCTTTTTGGCTGTGCTTATTTGAAATTGACGTTTTTTTTTTGGCAGGTCTGACATTGCTGGAAATCAAGCGCGGGTTGAATGACAGTAGAAACATGCTTAGCAACTGGCAAGCTTACGATGATTCTCCTTGCAAATGGACTGGCATTTCTTGCCGTCCCCATGACCAAAGAGTCCGCTCCATGTATGCCATCACTCCATTCTTGGAATTTCATTTTCTCTTCTTTAAGGCTCTTTTCTTTCTTTTTTATTGGTTTGTTTTCAATTTTCCATTTTGCCTTTTTCAGAAACCTACCTTACATGCAATTAGGAGGAATTATATCGCCCAGCATTGGTAAACTCAATAGATTACAGCGACTGTGAGTTCAATACCCCTCTTACCTTTTCTCCAGGAAATGGGGCTAAAGCATTATCTGATAAAAATAGCCTTTACTTTCCTTTCTTCTTTCCCTTCCTTTGCTTGTTTCTGAAACAGGGCACTTCATCAAAACAACTTACAAGGAATAATTCCTAATGAGATAACCAATTGTTCCGAGTTAAGAGCCCTGTAAGTCAAAATGAGATTTCCTCTTTTTCTTATTCATTGTTCTTTGGATTTTAGTGCGCCTATGTTCTCATATACAAATGACCATGTTTGTAGGTATTTGAGAGCTAATTATCTTCAAGGAGGCATACCATCAGATATTGGAAACCTTTCTCACCTCACTATTCTGTGAGATTCCAATCTTTCTCCTTTGCTTTGGTCATTAATGCTTTATGTATTTGTTTAAACAACTTCTAGTGCCTATACCATGTATGGTTAAGGTTGCAGCAAATATATCTTACCATATTGCAATTCTTATCCTTTTTATGGAATGCCTTGATAATCAAGTTTAACAATTTAGGGATTTGTCAAGCAATTCGCTAAAGGGTGCTATACCTTCATCCATTGGTGGTTTAATACATTTACACCTCCTGTAAGTTGATTTTTTTTTTTTAGCTATTTGGATCGAACGATGTTCGGACTCTGTTTTAACTCCCTCATCAGATATTAAATTGTATCTCATAATTCTTATTATACTGTCCTTTTCAGGAATTTGTCTTCCAATTTCTTCTCTGGAGAAATTCCTGATTTTGGAGCTTTAAGCACTTTTGGAAACAACTCGTGAGTGCTCTTGTAAAGACTGCCAATTTGAAGTCTATACTTTTCCCCAAGTAGTAGCCTAAATATTGTTGATAATTATAAATGTTAATGAAGTTTGTGGATGGTGTACAATAAATATCCTAGAGGTGCTATTTATGTAAATGCTTTGAAATTATTTCTTCTATTTCCACAGTTGCTATTGAAACAGTTTAAATAAACTGAAAAGTCTTGCTTTGAAGTGAAAATTTAAGAGGAGACAATTCCTGCCGGGTCAATCAGGCACCTATTCTTGATTTCAAAGCATTTGGATGTGTTTATTTATAGTTGGTTAGTTGTCACAAAAATTTTGTGATTGTGTCTACATACATGCAAATCTATTCTTGTGTGCATCTATAAAATCAAGAATACCAAAGATGTAGATAAGAAAAAAATTTTAGTTCTCCCTTGGCTCCCTTTGGTTTCATTTCATTGTTCTGTTTCTTTTAGCATTTTCTGAATACTGATTGATTATTGTTAGGTTTATGGGCAATTTAGATCTTTGTGGTAGACAAGTGGACAAGCCATGTCGAACCTCTCTTGGGTTCCCTGCGGTGCTACCACATGCTACAAGTGATGAGGCAGGAGGCAAGTTTTTGATGTCACATTTCTAAAAACAGTCGACAATGTAGATATACTAAGCCTGATGAATGCATGCAGTTCCTGCTAAACGGTCCTCTCACTATGTCAAAGGTCTTCTCATTGGTGTGATGTCCACAATGGCCATTACAATTGTTGTCCTCCTTGCTTTCCTCTGGATTCGCTTGCTGTCCAAGAAGGAAAGAGCTGCTAAGAAATATACAGAAGTGAAAAAACAAGTTGAACAGGAACCGAGTAAGTTAAAATTCTCTAAGATTTAGTGTATGGCAGGCTGATCTTCCAATTATTACAACCAGACATTTGAATTTTGTGCAGGCACAAAGCTTATTACTTTCCATGGTGACCTGCCATATGCTTCATCTGAAATCATTGAAAAGTTAGAATCTCTTGATGAGGAGGATGCTGTAGGATCAGGAGGCTTTGGCACTGTGTACCGGATGGTCATGAATGATTGTGGAACATTTGCTGTTAAAAGGATTGATCGGAATCGTGAAGGATCTGATCAAGTATTTGAGAGGGAGCTGGAGATTTTGGGAAGCATCAAACACATAAATTTAGTAAACCTGAGAGGCTACTGCAGGCTTCCTATTTCAAAGCTTCTTATTTATGATTATCTGGCCATGGGCAGTTTAGATGATCTTTTACACGGTATGAATCATCATTATTGTTTACTGTGGCTTATAACATTTTGGGATAAAGTACATAAAGTACAATCAAAGGTTCAATCACTTTTGTCTCTGTTGCTTACCAATTTTCTGGGACCTAAAGAACTTAGTTGGCTTGGAAAGCTCAATAAGCTGCAAAATAGTGCATTCAGGGTTTTTTCTTCTCACTTTATTATGGTGAAACAAGTCCATTGTTGTCAGAGACTTATTGGTAGTGACCTGATTCAAAAAGCTAGCTGCCGTTGCCATGTTTTACTCTACAGCCTGACATCTAGATTCTAGAACCAATTCTCTGAGATAAGTAGACAGATTGCACAGCTACTAGCATTGGTAGGTTGTTTCATTTTCATAGTTCTCACAATTACTCTGCTGATTTTTCAAAAGCAAGTCACAAAGGAATGTGCAACTTCACGGACCAACCTAGAGTATTTTGTTTATAAATTTTTTTAGTTTTGTGTTTCATACATTTGCAATGAATTGTGGCCTTTTCCAACCTATGCGGTAGTTTCTTTCATCTAAACATTATTATTCACACACGCATTGTTGTCTATTCATAGATATGCCATAATATGTTGATGGTACATGAATTGTTGATCTTGTAAATGATGTCCTGATTTTTTTGTTTCCCTCTTTCCTCTTTCCTCTTTTTCTTCGTGTCCAGAACATGGCCGAGAACAACCATTGAATTGGAGTGCTCGTTTAAAAATAGCCCTAGGTGCTGCTCGGGGAATTGCATACTTGCACCATGACTGTTGTCCAAAGATAATTCATCGTGACATAAAATCTAGCAATATCCTTCTGGATGAAAATTTTGAGCCCCATGTCTCGGACTTTGGCCTTGCTAAACTATTGGTAGATGAGGATGCCCACGTCACAACGGTAGTTGCTGGTACTTTTGGATATTTGGCGCCAGGTATATCTTAGGCTATGACATATTCTTGCTTCAGTACTTCCAAAGGATTTGATATTTTGAGAAAATAAGAAAAATGCCATTGATGTATTAATCTTTTTTACTCTTCAGTCGACCAGAATTAACTTTCAAACACTTAAGTTGGCAATGGAGACCAAAAAGAAAAGAAAAGAGTAAGAGTGTGTGCATGAAACAAACTATCAAGCACCAAAGTGCAATTTGACATAAGTTTTTTACACTAAATTCATTCTGGATTTTTTCATAACCTACTTAAGAAGAATCCTTTGAATTATGAAAAGATCAACATAACATGAAATATTTGCAGATTAATACATGAGATCATCATCTAGAAAAGGGTAAAAATTCAGTCAAGACAACTAATATTACTAATAAAGGAAGCCAATGTTCATCATGTACCTAGGTCTAAACACAATAGCTGGCCTAGGCAAAGGATTCCATTGGTTAATATGTTGATAAAGAACTGCTATGAGTGGCATTCAAAGTCATTATCTGATGCTCATTTTGATGAGGATTATTGTGCTCAGGCCCCAAATCGGTGGATGACTTGTAAGTAAGGCATAAACTAGATTTCAGAATGTCACTGCTGAAAACTATGATGCTTACAGGAAACAATAAGTCAAGATATCCTTCAAGATTAGTCCAAATTGGGTTCAAAATTTTGTGTAGCATTAGGCCATAGGAGTTTGCCACTTTACCACGGTGTTAATAATCATTCTCTAGAAATTTGGTCTTCTTTCATATTTTGAAATTAGCTGCAGATTGGATACTTGTGAATGCACCAGAGGCACTTAAACATAAGGTTTCCTGAGTCTATTGACTGTTTCCAGTTTCCAAATTTCTGTGTGACATAATTTACAGTTTTAGTAAATAGAAATTTCAACAAAAATACAAGCCATGGCTCGCCAATTCTGATGCTGTCCTGGGTGCCAATTTTATCTAGTTTGCCAGAATCTATGAACTATTACAAAAATCTTAGGAATGCAATTTGTACAACTTATTGATTTTGCAATCGTTTAATACCTTGAGCACAGAGTATCTGCAGAGTGGGAGAGCCACTGACAAGTCGGATGTCTACAGCTTTGGAGTTCTCTTGCTAGAACTTGTAACTGGAAAAAGACCTACCGATCCAACTTTTGTAAAGAGAGGCTTAAATGTTGTTGGTTGGGTAAGCTTTCCAAAATTTTGTCTCTCGTTATGTTTTCGTTTTAGTTGGATACTGCACCAAATTAATGAGACATGTTACAGGACAACACCCCATTCGTTGTCCTTGAAAACGAAAGCTCACAAGAAGTCAACTTTGCAGATGAATACTCTATTGAGAGAGAATCGGTTGGACGATGTAGTGGATAAAAGGTGCAGTGATGCAGACACGGAAACGGTGGAAGCAATCGTCGAAATAGCAGCACGGTGCACAGATGCAAACCCCGATGATCGGCCGACAATGAATCAGGTGTGGCAGTTGCTGGAGCAAGAAGTTACATCTCCTTGCCTGAGCGATTTCTACGAGTCCCATTCAGATTATTGTTGAGTGACAAGGACAAGAAGCAAAGCCGGGGAACTTGCTTTTGACGAATTCAGTTGGAAAGCTGTCAGATATGATGGCAATGTTTTGTTTACTGCCCTCACCTCGGGGCTTGTAAATCATTCGGTGCAAATATTGGTTGCTGCCTTGCAGCTGTAGAACTTGTTGCATGGTCATGTCTTCTGTTTCTCCTCTGCGATGTTAATGGCAATATGTGGATGTAGCATCCAACAAACGAAGCAATCAAGTTTAGACTCTATTATGTAGATTGCAAAGTGGATTATGTTATATTTGTGAAAATTAGCTGCAAACTGAAATGTCAAACTTTGCTACTGTATTTTGTCGTCATTTTGACTAGAAATTCGTATCTATGCAACAGCAGGGCCAGTACCAGCCAGCGGAGGCATTTGCCGCAATTGAAAATGAAATTTTGGTTCATATTTATCTCCACTGCACAATCCTTTACCCCCCGCGTCTCTTTGTCGTCCTCTCAGAAATTCCTGGCTCAACCATTTCTTCTATGCTTCCATGGTCAAAAATAGCCCTTAATCATATGTATATTTTTGTTCTATTTTCTTTAATCATACATGGGACCAATCTAGTTGGTCAAAAATCAAGTCACTTTTACGTAAAATAAATGAACAAGAAAGGCACAAATTCCAATTCAAGCAAAGCAACAGAGTTTAATGTCTGTACTCGCATAACATGCAGCCGCCTGCACTCCTATGGTTCTCTCTAATCGTAAGGGAGGACTTCCATATATTTTCACAAAATTTACATGGATGGACACCAGTTGTCAGAACGACCTGTCAGAGTACATTAAAGATTTTTCATTCCTTAATTAAATTTTGGCCCCACTTTCTTCCATAAACAAGTGGTAATTTTCTGAAGTCACGCGTGAGTGTTTATGGTTAAGGTCAGTAAAGCATGCACCGAATATAGAATTTTGGTGCGAACCTTAATTTTACAAAAGTTAGATTGCAATAGCCACGATGCTACTTTTAACAAGTAATTAATCTGATACTAAATTTTAATGAATTATATTAGAGCAACACTAGATTTTATTAATTTCTAAACACTACACACAATTGACTAATTAATATCACACTAATTGCATTTTTTAACCTACCACGCTGATAGCCCTTCTTACCCATTACTTTCTCAAGTGCGAATTTCGATTTCTTCCTATATGACAGAATCTGCAATGTCAGGTGGCCAGAAGTTGGCACTCGTTAACAATGTCAAGGACTGAAGTGGTGAGAAGTTTGCAACAAATTAACAATGTTAGATGGATTAATCAACTAGTAATGTTTATCTTGCACGGTCTTCTAAAGAGAAATTGTCACTAATTGTTAGTCTGAACTATGGTTTCTCCAATGAAAGGCAGAAAGTACGAAAGCCATCGGGGCTGTGCTGTTCTTCTTCAAATGTTTTGTTCCTGAAAGTCGGGCCATGGGACCAAGACTAGGGACTGCTTTTGTCCACAAATCAGAGTCACTATTCTCTATTTTCGAATGCACCACCAACCCCCCCCCCCCCGGGAAAAAAAAAATCCCTTTGCATAAGCACCTCGAATCGTCTAGCTGAAAGCTACATTGTGCTTCATGCAATACAATACAAAAAAAAAAAAGAAAAAAACAGAGGATTGATGTCCAAACCATGTTGCACAGAAATTTTTGAGCCAGAATCAATTGCATGATGCAAAACTGGAATGCACGAGTAGTTTGGAGGTCCAACCGCGAATGCCTTGCAAGTGGCCGGTTGTTTTATTGTAACTTTTCAGTTTCATATTCAAAGTCTTTTATTAACTTCCTTCTCCACCTTAAACTTTCGGCCTTCCTTGTTATTTTATTTTATTTTAAAAAGCTTCATCGGTTTGGGTTCTGTCAAGTTGGCCTTTTTCGCATTAACAACCAAAGTAGTCGTTTTGAAACCCCCAAAAAAAAAATCGCTGGTTTTCTTGCTATTAATTTAATTACGGTGGGTGGTTGTGTTTTTTTTTTTTTTTTTTTTTAATTGGGTCTTATTCATATAAGAGTCCATGTCATAAAAAATCTGATCAGGCAATGGCCGCTTGAATAGGATGTGCATTGTGGGCCCAGGGAAAATCTGTACATGCGTGAGATCGTCGTGGAGAAAGAAAGCTAAATTGGCAGGTGGGGGGCTGCCGTCACCATCGTGGATTGCTTTCTCTCTTCGTCGGGGCCCCACTTAGACGTGCAAGCCCCCTCTCCATTATCTGTGCCGCCCTAATTGCAAGGCTTGTAATCTAATAAAAATCTAATGTGCCGCGGCAAAGGACAATAAAAGGGTTTTTGCTTTTCAAATTGGAAGAGGAAAAATATTTATTAAATAAAAAAGATTTCATAAAAATATACACAATCATTGTTGTGGGCCCCTTCCCTTTTGTCTTTGTCTTGACCAGGGACATCAGATCAATCGCATTTCTCCGAAAACGTGCCACGTTGCTCCATAACACCCACACGAGCGGGGCCGCCCGGCGTGGTGGGAAGATTCCAAATGGGGTTGCTCAGTGGACGCCGTCTCGGACAGCGACCTGGCCTGATTGAGGAGATCACAGCCATACACTTGGAAGGTATGAGTCGAATCTCCATCCAAGTGGGCTTTAGATGGCCGGCGTCGAAGATCTCGAAAGGGGCTTCGGCGTTGGGGACACTTGGCAGAACAGGAATGGGGGTAGTTGATATGCCGTCCACGGCAGGCTACCAAAGGGGCACATGAATTTTTCAACTTTACCAACCAATTTAGTAAACTGAGATTGTTTAAAAAATAAGTGATAGATTTTTCTTTTTGCTCAACCAAAAAAAAAAGAAAAAGAAAAAGAAAAAGGAGATAGATTTCAATTTCTGTTAATAATATCTCACTCACTCAAGAAAATTTTCATCTCAACATTAAAAAAAAAAGGGTCTTCTTAATTCAGCTATAATTATTGGAATGTATTAAATAAATTTTAAAGACGCCGTCTAAAATACAATTGCAATTAGTATTTGGAAAAAAATAATTTTCTATTTTCTTCCCACGTAAATAAAATGCAACCAAAAATGGGGATTGTCAAAGTGAACCGACCATGACGCGAAGTATTTACAAAAAGAAAAAAAGAAAAAATTGAAATGGACATGCAGATGATGTTGACCTTGCTTCACAATTTAAAGAAATTTCCATCCGAATTGTGCTTTTCTTCAGATTAGGTGTGGTTAGGACAAGCGTCGAATCTTTTGGTCTTGTGAGTTCGGTGCCTGTTAAGAGAGCGTTATATTAAATCACCGAAAATTATTGTTTAAGATCCCTCGTTATTACGTCAAATATCATAAATTTAATTTTTTTTTGTTAAACTATTCATTGGGGTTAAAACATAAATTTATAGAATTTGTTTTTTCAATACACCTAATTTTTCTTAGCAAAATTATCAAGTAGTACTTTTATCTTTCTATTTTTTTTGAAAAAAAATAAAAATAGTCTGTTAATTTTATGATTTACATAGAAACAATTTTTAACAGTATCTTTCATGATGTGTAATAACAATTGAACCATAAATTGACACGATTTTGTCCATAGAATTTAAAAAGATCTACCATAATGCACAAGTCAATTTACTCAAATAACACCAAGTCAAAATTCATTTTTAATTAAAACGATACCTAATTGCAATTGAAACAGTTGATGATTTTGTTATTAAAACTATTGCAATAATAGTTATGGCCACGCATGAATGGCTACGCATGCACACATAGGAAACATAAGTTGACACTCAAAAGTGATCATGATGAGACCATTGTTGCATCATTTCTCTTTTTAACTTGTGTACATATATATTTTTATTTTATTTTATTTCCTTTCCTTTCGCCATGGTTGCGGACCAAGTTTTTCCATGTGAACTGGCTAATAGTGAAGTCTCAAAGGATAAGTTCGAACATTGCCATCAATTGTGAATCATTAGAAGGTGTCGTTACTCGGTCATCGTATTAATTATTGAAAGTGGAGGGCCCCATGTATGTGCATCGCGTTTTGCTAAGCGAATACATTGAAGATCTCATCAATCTCGGAACCATTTCTCCATGGGTCTCCGCTCAATCATTGGCTTTTCCATTGAGAAATGCTGGCATTTCACCCAAGTTTGTTTCTAACAAAAAATATTTTGGCCGGAAGATAGGATGTACGCCCTTCAATCCTATACCCTGACTGCTCTCAGTAAAGCTCATTTGTAAATGTTCCTCAATCCTCGTGGAACAAAGCATACATTTTTTTTTTTCTATCTTCTTTATGATCAGAGCACTGGTTTTTTGAAGTGGAGTCCTCTAAAAAGAAAAACATTGATTCATGTAAGCTGTGACGAATAACCCCATTTTCAGTCCTAAACTTTCAGGAGGTTTTAGAGTTAACAACAAGATTTTTTTTTTCTGATATTAAAAAAGAAAAAAAAATACACAGAGAGCGAGAGAGCTAAATTAAAATTTGTTGATATTTGAGTCACAACGTGCCAAGTTAAACTGTGCAGTATGCTAATATCCCAGAAAGTTTAGACAACCATCACAAAATTGCAACCTTTTCAGGCGTCCATAGACAAGTATAACTTGAGAAACTGGCATTGAATATATATATATAAGCAGTGTGGAGGTTCCAAATATATGAGCAGCATTTTCATAACTGAAAGCAGCTATTTTAGAATAAATTTTTTGTGAGATATCAAAAACATGTTCTGGACTGACTTTTAAGGAACGTACACATTATTTAGCTCAGAATTTCGTTCAGGAGAGTTACATGGACGAGCGGTGGTAAGTAGAATCCCCAACGAGAACAACACTACAAAGGAGACAAAAATCCCATAGTTTCCGACAACAAACTAGACAGTAAACACAACGCCACAATTGGATTGGGGAAACATTCAATTGGATTTACTACTTTTTCACAATAAATCCAGAGGAGAAGCTTTCAACAAGATAGACACAAGAAAGATATGTATGTACCAATGGTGTCACTTAGGACGACCAGCACCAAAAGGCATGATCTTCAAAACTTGCAGGCGGGCCGGAGTAATTGACATCTTCCAGCTTGGGAAAGCAATATGAACGCAACAGGTTCTTGCTCAGATTATCATCTTCATCTTGTGATAGATCTGAGTGATCTGGTTCGAAAACATATGAAGAATCACCGGCCTCTATTATCGAGGAGTGAACCCCATCGACATAATGTGGGCTTTCTGAATCCAATGTATCACTCTTTGCCGAGCTAATATCTTCCTGTTTACAGGCCAAAACTGAAAATTTGGATTCTTCATCCTCAGAAGCTGAATCGCCAATCATTTTTGCAGGGAGTTCCTGAGATGAGGTGTCCTTGTGAGATGATTTTGAGCTTCCATTCTCTTTCTGCTTCAGAAGCAGCTTGTTTGATAAGGAATCGACCTGACAAAGACCAGAACATTAGGCGACTTTCCGGTTGTGAACCCAAAATTAAACAGTAACTAGAACACCAAACAAATACCTCAGCTTTAAGTTTATCCTTCTCCTTGAGGAGGCTGTCATAGTCAGACTTAAGGTTGTCATAGCTAGCTTTCAGTGCATCATAATCCTTCTCCAGTTGTTTTGTCTTCCATCTTGCTCGGCGGTTCTGAAACCATATGGCAATCTGCCGAGGCTCCAGGCCCAGGTCCCTTGCAAGCTGGATTTTCCTTTCGGGTTCCAGCTTGTTTTCAAGCTCAAAACTTTTCTCAAGAAATTGAACTTGATCAACAGTAAGTCTCCTCTTTTTTTCAGGTTGATGAAAATACTCGTCCAAATCATCATCTCCATTTCCCTCCTGATCAAATGAGTGGAAAAAGCACCCAGGCAATCTGTTTGCTAGATGAATACCCTGGAAGCTCACCATGGACCTTGAACCTACAAAAAAATTATCACATCATGATCAGAAGACCCTCTTTTGACCTACCATATGGACTAATAAGCAAATTAGTACCCATTTCCCTTGCATTTTGGACAAGTATTGTATGTTATTATTATAGTGAGCCCCATAAGCAAGTCAACCAGTAAGATCTCAATTATAGTGAGGTCATTGAAGTAGCAAAAGTTTAGCAGATCATCAACTCAATCATTGGATTGCAGAGCAAAGACAGAACTGAAAGTTTGCACAACCCACAAGGAAAATGACACACTCATCTTATTGAAGAATACAAGATATGGGAATAAAATTGCATATAGCATTGATCCATTAAAACTAAGCCAGGCGTAAATATTGAATAAGCTTACTAAATTAGAGTCGCATGCAAATGTTAAATTCCCCCCTTGTTCCTTCTGAGGCACCCATACAGTAAAATGGATGAAAAGCATTAAAACTTTTCAATTAATATGCATCATTCGGATACTTTAGGGCGTAGAAAACACTGATTTAACATAAAATTCTGCAACTTTACCAAAATAATAACACACACTAGAGAGAGAGAGAGAGGTTACCGAGGAAAGAAGAAGTGGAAGATCCAGAAGAAAGGAAGAAAGGTTGAATTGGCTGAGAAGCAGCAGAAGAACGTATTTGATTTTGAAGCAAAACAGACAAATTTGAACCAGAAGAACCACCGCCACCTGCCATGCTTTTCTTGAAAATAAATCCTGCCGACTACAACTCATTCAAGCTGCCAATGGCAGCTCCGGTCAAACTTTCATTCGGCACGGACTCCACGATTACAGACTTTCTTAGTTTTTTTGGGTACTCGGTTTGTTTTCGATTTGTTTAAGACTTGTGGCGGAAGAAACTGGTTGTGATCATCTTGGTGATGAAGTACTTGTGAGGGCACTGGCACGAAATCACTCCCATCATCAAAACCGTAACAAAACAAAAGCCTGTTCGTCCACGCGAGAGAGAGAGAGAGAGAGAGAGAGAGAGAGAGAGATGCGTTTGATTGTTTTCTGAAAAAGAGGCAAGCAGCGACTGCAACGAAGAGAGAGAGAGAGAGAGAGAGAGATCGAGTAAGAGCGAGTGGTGTTCTCGTTTCTCAAGAAGCAGAAGTGGCAGGGTTTTATAACGAGTCCAGCTCCAAGAGATTGCCTTCTTCTTACACATATGCCCCTCCCACGTGCATCCTCCTTGGACAAGTTCGGAAAATTACATTCTTTTTTATCGTTTATTTGACATTTAAAAAATATTTTCTGTGCAATAAATTTTAAGAAAATTTCCTTGATGCAAATTAAGTCTCCTCAAGTGATTTTTTTTCCGTCGATCAAAGAAAACTATTTTTTATCTACTGTGAAGCAAGGAGGTTAAAAATTATCCTTTGACTCTGCACATTTAAAAAAAAAAAACAAAATTTAGTGGTTGTGTACCCTTTAAAATAATTTTTTAAAGAATTTATTCTATTTTGTGTTATGATATGAGATATTATTAGTACGTATCTTTCTTTTAGTTACGTGCATTTGGTTATAGATAGTCAATCGCGTGCTCTCTTTATAGATATCCATACAAAATATAATAAAATATACAAAATAAATTAACATATTTTGAAGTGTTATATTTTTGTAATTTATTTATTTATTTTTATAATATTATAAAAAATATAGATAAAGGTTCATATGCAAATAACTAATAGTTAAAAATTTATTTAGATTCTTTGAGACTTCATAGCAATTACTGATCATGTTAAGTATTTTTTGAGTAAGTCTTCGTACTTTTAATTGTGGCAAAAATAGGAGTAGGATGCTAAGAATTTTTATTAATATTAACTAATAAAAAAAATGTGTTATAGCTGTAACATTCTACATCAAAAGTCTCGCATATGAGTTATGTGGAGCAAGAAATGGCAAAAGAAAATAACCAACAATTAGCCCACATAAACAACCCTACCCTAGTTAGATTAATTAATTAAATGTTAGCAAAACATAGTATGACACGAGTGGCTCACCAAAGAGACCACCTTTCTTTTCAATTTTCGAAATTGAAAGTGACCCAAAACAGGAGGAAAGAAAATGAAGTTGGCCCAAATATTTAATTAAACTGGGGCAATTCGGCAGCATAGACCAACATTGTAAAATAACGAAGTGCAGGGTGCAAGAAATAAAAAGATAACGAGTTTGATTCCATGGAGGGGCAGAAATAAATAGGGAAGGGAAGGGAAGGGAAGGAACTGACAGTGGTAGTAGGGTGGTAGGGGTACCACCCACACACACACACACACACACACACACACACACACACACACACACACACACACACACATATATATTTATATTTATTTATTTTGAGAATTTAATTTTTTTATTAAAATGCAATAAATATGTAATGAGATCAATTAAATGTAAAATAAAACTTATAATTAATAGTCATTTGCATTTTAATAACTTATCAAATATTCTATCAATTTTATTTTTATTTAATTAATTTTATTACAAACTTAATTATTTTTTTGAAACATTTTGATGTACATTTTAATTTTAAAAATTTAGATTTTTTTTGGTCAAAATTCGTTGAATGTATAACGGGATCAATTAAACATGCAATAAAATAAAACGGATGGAATGTAAAATAAGTTATTAATTATACTTTTTAACAGTTTATTATACACATTATCAGTTTTATTATATATTCAATTAATTTTATTGTACGTCCAATTATTTTTTTTTAAAAGTTTAAATTTAAGCTTGAGAAAAATAAATCAAAAATACACCAGATCCATATATTACCAACTCGGACTGCCTCTCTCCATTATCTCTCCGTTCATGTACGTTCTTCAGAAAAAATAATAGATGACAACGAGGCACAGAGGAATGAGAAAAGAAAAAAAACAAAGATTTCTGACCCATCGAGGTCTCTTTCCAATGGCGGTGGAGCCTTGACGTATTTGAGGGACACTCGGCCACCGTCTCCTCCGCCCTTGACCTTGTCACCGACGCCGTCCAGTCCCCCTCACCCATCTCTCTCTCTCTCTCTCTCTCTCTCTCTCTCTCTCATCGGCAGCAATCACGTCGGTCCATCGCACGTTCAACTTGACGTGAATATAGGCCCTATTTGTTTTGTCTCTATGGTCACATGGGAGAGAATCTTCCAAAAGATTGGCCCATTATGCCATGTGCAACGGAAAATTGAAAATTGGGTTTTAATTTCGTGGACTATTTACGTTTATAGTTGTTAATATCTCATTTAACTTGAAATTTTTTAATACTAAAAAATAGTCGACATTATAGAGTAGATTAAATGGTTGTATTAATTCAACAATAATTAATTTGTTATAGAAAAAATATTAAGACTTTATATCACCCGATGTGGTGGCATTGACATTGTTAAACTAACAACGGGCATGGTGTCAGCACTATAGATTGACATGTTGGTTAGCAGCAATTAACGATATATGATTGCCCAGTTTTGTGAGATAGCAGTCTTTCTTTATTATCGAGAAAAAATACGTGTGTTTTATTGCATAAAGTTTCCACATTTGCGGCGAATGAAATGATTGAATGAGTGTGAGTATATGTTGATAAGAAAATATTTCTTGATTTAAGAGGAAACCCTTATGTGCAAACTATGGATCTCACAACATCGGCAGCTCAGCTCTCAACCTTTTCCTTTCTTTACATTTTTACAGATAATCAACAATAGAATAACTTGGTATTCATAATGACAAGGAAATTGAACGTACATGTACCTTGAAAGAATTGAGTAGATTGTCTTTGTTTTGACAAGAGCAATATTTAAGCATGCAGGATGTTCTGTCAAGTGGCAATGCATATCAGTGACCTGTAAGGAAGCCAAAACTCTTTCGGCTCTATCTCTTGACAGGTGGCCCACACCAACTGCTTCAAACTTGCAATTGGCTCGTTTTATTTGTACATTCAATGTGCTGATCGGTCTACTTAATTAAGTGGTATGACTTTTTCATGGACACCCTTGAACTCGTAGTAGTTTTTAGGAACTAAAAGAAGCCCCGGTTGATCAAAGCTCTTGTGGAGTGCGAACCTAACCTGTTGCCTTGATGGAGACGAATGATAAGGGGAGTCAAACTTCTTGGTTAATTGAAAAATAGTTCCAACATGTAACTCTAACAACTTCACAAAGCCAAACCCATATCCAGGGATTGGCATAAAGAGCCTCTCCACTGAGGTTATCATGCTAAAAACTTCCATACTTAATGCCTAAAAAACCTGTTGGTCAATAATAATATCTCAGACCAAAAGCTCTTTTAAAAAAGAGAGAGAGAGAGAGAGAGAGAGAGAGAGAGAGAGAAAGGGAAGAACTGGAACTATGGACCACAGAGCACAAGGCATGTGTTTACTGGTGTCGGTGGTCCCCTGCCTACAGTTTCTTGAACGTCTTGTCAATGCAATGCATTTGTATTACCAATTTTTCCTGCCCCTCCATATGGGATTCTATGCATGGTGTCCATACATGTTCAAGGTGGTCATCTGCTCTTGAGGTCGTGTCAACATAGGAACCTTTATTTATTTTCCATTTAATATTTCATTTGATATGAACTAATGCAATCACTTCATTATTTAATCGAGTATATATGCTCCGAAGTATACCAAATGAATTATTTTTGGAGTCATTATATATTATATCTTATTCTACACAGCAAGAAATCGTTTAACGTAAATGTTTAAATTATTAAACGAAGACTAAAAATGACTATAGAGTTTAAAGTTAATATTTTTCAGTCATAAAAAGTACAGTAACATGTGAAGAAATTATTAAATTTTAAAATTTAAATTGTTAAGACGATGCGCAAAAAGAAATTACTTATTAAACTTTAATATTACCAAGTAACATGGATACTAGTAGTTTTGTTGACTTCAAATCTAAACAAGCCATTTGTTGATATTTAATTATGACTAAATCTGATCCAGATAATTAAAGGAAGCTTGCAATTTTATTATTATTATTATTTTTTGGTTAAATTTTGGTCTATTAGATATTTAGTCGTGAGGAACACAGCACGAATATCTCTCACTTTTCCATAAATCTCACAACTTGCTTTTAAGAATTTGAATGTGAGATTTCTAAAATGGATGACTGAACTCCGAAGTACTGAGATGTTCTTGGGAGAGATCATAGAGCTTCGCAATTTTCAATTACAAAGCGTTTTTAACTTTTACTCAAAACATTCGTACCTGTGGAAGAGCAGGATAAGTCGGTAAAGTGAAATCGTCGTGTAATGCAAGTTCAGCCAAATCAAGTTCTTGTCTAAGAACAGGCAGAGACTGTGACGGTGAGGCCTTTCTTTCCCCAAAACCACAGCTAAAATTTTGGGCCCCACTCTTCATGGGACCTATAACAGTGGCCGGTGATCTAAACAAATGCAAAGTCGTTTTCTCAACGTGGACACATCTCTTACTTAAATGTGGGCACCCCCTCTCAAAATGGTCCAAATGGGGTCTGTTTTTGCTGGGCTCACATTGAGCTACCCACCTAGACTTGGTGCTACCATTGCTTTGACAAGCAACCAAACGGTTCAATTGAAAACGACTCGAGACTTACAAAGTTAATTTTGAGCAAAGATACGAAAAGAAAAAACAGTGACATACATTAAATAATAAGGTCCACTTCCTCTAATCCAATCAAATGTAAATTATGAACTCATAATAGGGACTGGGAGAAACAAAAAAAATTACTTGTAACTCAAAAAGCTCGGTCTACAAGGCAGATAAAATATACTCATTCTATCAAATTGGGTACTTGGTACAAGAAAATTGCTTCTTCTCCTTCTTCTTCTTCTTCCCACCTCCGACGTGAGAAAAGCTGATTGTGATACGAAAAATGGGTACGAATTGAGGGGCAATTGTGGGTATTGTTGTATCAATGCCTCCGATGGCATAATTGCGACGGTTATGGGTATGGTGTTAGATATGCATTTATGTATTGAGTTTATAAAATGAGTAAGTAAGAATGATATTTCACAGAACCGCATATTACATAATATACAATATTTTGATCATTTTGTTGATATTAATAAATAATTTTGATACCACTGTTAACAAATAATTCAAAAATAAAAATTAATTAATTAAAAAAAAAGCCTCGTGTGGAGGACGTTAAAAAAAAAAAAAAAATAGAAATCTATGTAGCAGATAGTAACGATTCTTATTGAAAACTGTCGGATCAAAACGACCCCATTAACACCATGCTACCAAATAGCACCAGAAGGCCCAAAAATATTTCTGCATACTCAGCCCCACGGGTGTAACGATGAAAATTTCTAGTCTGGGCTCATCATGGGCTACAAACGATTTCCCCCTGGTTTCTCACATTTCCCCATCCCACGCTTAAGCTTCGCTGAGCCATGAAAATTGAAAATTGGAATACAGAAACAGCCTGCTCTTTTCCTTCCACAGCATTCTTATTTCATGCGTGGAAAGGCTCTTTCTTAGCTTCCTTTTTTTTTTTTTAACCTTGATTTTGGTATATAGCATATGATAAGATAATATAAGATAATTCTATTATATATAAAATACAATAAATTATTATTTTTTTGTATATTATCTTATTATGTCTTATATACCAAACGCACTTATTCCAACAACAATAATAATCATAAATAAATAACATTAGACAGTGATTTGAGTTGATTGGAGAACGTGACAATTGAAAATCCAGTTGCATTGTGAATGGGGCGAATCTACTTTTGTTCTTTCTTTTCCTCCCATCTCCAGAAGATTCTCAAACTCACCCACTCTCATTCACAAATCAATATCCTAAAATAACCAAACACTGGTTAGTTAAATTGCCCGAAATATGCATATGCACCATGAATGACCCATATCCGTCGATGGTGATTTCCAATTCTAACAGGTCCCGGAATTTTTTTATTTTTTAATCACTTGTATATATATATATATATATATACACTGCATGCTTTTTCTTTTGCCTTTCCCTTCAGAAGAAATTCCCTCTCGCTACTCAACCTAAAATATGACTTTTCGTATCAGTTAAGCATGTGTAAGAGCTGGAAGGACAAAAGGGATCGAAATGAAGGATCCACAAATCGCATGACACTCTTCCCCTCGGAAGGAATCAACTAAAAGTGAGCCAATTAAGGTTATTAGGATAATCTTCCCACATTTTCTAGCTACAGATAAAATGGATAGCGTCAGATTTACTTGATCTATCCAGATAATACAAGTAACAACCGGTGACCTCCAATAATCATTCATCTAGAAGGTAGACAGAAGATTTCTCCTTCATCAGGTTTTGTGGTACATCATATGTTCTTATCGGGGACCCCATCGAAACAAGGAGGAACTATAGCATGACCGCAATTCATGGGAGTTCATGCTAATGCTCAGGGTGGTAGGTCCCTTCATCTGATGGGTTATAGTCACTCAATTTGACGTCTCGCAGCATGCACCAAGGCATTCTGGTGAATTGCAGCCACACTTTTCAGTTGTCAGAAAAACAATGAATAACAGGTGGCCCAGAAAAGAGACCGACATTTCCAGGCATACCTAGAATGGATAGGCTATTATACTCAGATGGCTCTGGTAGCAAGAAGAAGAATCCCTTCCAAGTTGGTGAAAGCACTACAAGAGCAAGAAATAAAGGACCAACACTAGAAACGGGACCAAGATGAAAGATATAGTGGCCCTGATTTTGGTGGAAGAATTGACCAAAGGAATAATCTTGCAGCCAAACCCAACAATGTAAGTGGTCATTGATAACTGCGTTTAAGGAGGATATGCTTTCGTAACAAACGAAAGATGAGGATATTACGATAAAGAAACATTACAAGGGAGTTACCAACTTACCATGTTATACCAGTAATTACTTCAGAACCAATGAACAATGGCATGCGTTTTACCGTTATTGTTAAGCATCCCACTTGTGGTTATTCGATGAATCTAGGAATTTATAGCCTGGAAATTAAGCCAACTCAAATAAGGTTATGGTTAACCTTATTGCTTGTTGCTGCGGAAGAGGATCTTTTGGCTTACTTTTGGATGTGTTTAGCAGAAGGTAATAAAACCTAGTAGAATGTAATCCGTTGCATGTTCTCACAAAACGCATTCTAGTGTTGTTAACCTTTCAGCTACGCTTCCAGGTAATAAAATGAAAATTAACAGGGTAATAGCAGAACTTCTCTCATCCACCACCCCTCCCATCCAAGACCAAAAAATGGAACCCATTTCCCATCGTGTCATATGGGATAAGAAATGATGCCCCGTCGCTTTCATCTAGTCTAAATCGTTCTTCTTGTGTTGGACCACCATGTTCCATGGCCTCTATATAACTTGATATACCTGATCCCCTTTTAACTCAAACCATCCTCTGTTCAAATCCTTTAAATAGAGACCATATAATGCATTGACAGTTTCATAAACATTGAAAAGTAAAGATGGTATGATTCTCTTTTCTTGTATTCCTGTTTTTACGTTTTTCTTTTGGGCTTTGTTTCTCTGCTCATTAGTTTGTTGGTCTGCTCAAGTTGTTCGGGTCATTGTCGTAGGATGAAGCACTTGGGTTAAGCATATGGGAAGGCTACGTAAACTGGAGGAACAGACCTGCTCAGAAAGGCCGTCACGGCGGCATGCTTGCTGCTTCCTTTGTCTTGGGTAAGCATAGATACGAGCACAAGTTACAGACCTCCTCTTTAGCCTGTTGTGAATTAACCTCTGCAGTAACTGCCATGCACACCGACAAAATATCTATATAAATACATACCAAAATATGTAACGCGTACACAAATTTATGTACTAAATTGTGTGCTGCAGTTTAACGTGTATGGAAATGGGTTAAAATGAACTGGTATAGTGACTTTTTTTTCAATTGTTTTGGTTCTCAGTTGTTGAGGTATTGGAGAATCTGGCATACCTGGCCGCTGCAAGTAACCTTGTATTATACCTGTCAAAGTTCATGCATTTTTCTCCATCCAACTCTGCCAACGTTGTCACTAATTTCATGGGAACAGCCTTCCTCCTCGCTCTGCTCGGCGGCTTTCTAGCAGATGCCTTTTTCACTACCTATTCCATCTATTTGATTAGTGCTGCAATAGAACTTTTGGTAAGATTATTGACAAGTACCTTTTTAACCGTTATATCCGCAATCATTTTATACAGCAAGGCAAAATTTTCCATTCTAATGGAAGCTTCATGCATCTAACTAGGCACTTACTGCGCATATTACGCAATGAGTAAATAGCAAATATCGAGTGTCTATTTTCCTCTGTCACATCGCTTAAACACCAAAGATCACCACTGGACTCTCCACCAGAATATCTCCATCTTTCTGGGTCTTCAGGTAGGACAGCCATAAAACCCTGCCCTGCCATGTGCCAATCATATGGCTTCATTCATTGTTGATCAAACTCAATATACGAAAAGGGTAGAGATAAAACCAATCCGTATAGGCCCACCAAATATCCTAACCCACCAATCGAAGAGTATCACAGGCTTAGATAAAACCAATCCGTATAGGCCCACCCAATAAATTATTTGGGAACAAAAACAAACATCATTATATTGTAATACAATTGCCCAATCACAGGGTTAGAAAACTGGCTGGCTCCTCCTGAGTAATATATAGTTTGACAGTTACAAATGAAGTAACTTTCTTTTCGCTGTAATCAACTTCAAGTGACAACACCCTACCGTTATATCACATGATTATTTATTTAATTAATTATTTATTTTTAAAGAAGAGAGGAAAAGTTAAACTCATAATCAATAAATTGAGCACGTTTTCACTTTGAATGAATTCCTGTGCTACCTTAATCTCTAAATAAAACAGTTCCTACTCCAAGTTTATTCAATTTGGCACAGTATCGAAATAATCAGGCTAGTCCATTCTAAAGCAGCCGAGGTCTACAGTATCCAGCTGAACATTTTAAGAATCTTCACAGCCATTGGCATGTCAGATTCTGACCAAAGTCTGATTATTGAAACAGGGTATGCTAGTACTAACGGTCCAAGCCCTCATACCTATGTTGAAACCACCTCCATGCGTTTCAGCGAACAGAAGCATCTCGTGCATCGGAGTTCATGATAGGGAAGCAGTGATGTTGTTCACGGGCCTCTATCTGGTGGCACTGGGTGTTGGAGGGATAAAAGGTTCGCTTCCTCCACATGGTGCTGAGCAGTTTGATGATAGTACCCTACAAGGAAGAAAGCAGAGATCAGCGTTCTTTAATTATTATGTGTTTTCTCTCTCCGGTGGGGCTCTTATTGCGGTGACATTTGTAGTATGGGTGGAAGATAACAAAGGATGGCAATGGGGTTTTGGAATTTCCACTTTAACAATACTTCTTTCAATTCCAATCTTTCTGCTTGGCTCCCCAAGCTACAGAACCAAAGTTCCAGCTGGAAGTCCAATCACAACTGTTTTCAAGGTAAAATTAGATATCATGCTACATAGAACCTTCTGAAATTGCAAAGCAAGGTCCTTATTAAACAATACTTTCCCTTACAGGTTCTTGCTGCTTCAGCTTACAACACTTTCAAGCATTCTAATTCTAGTATCGCTGTCACGGCCATGGAATTAAGCACATCCTCTACCACAGAGGATAGTGAGGGGGAAGATGGTGGAGCCAGGAAAAAGGTAGCAACAAGTCAAACTCCATCAGAAAGCTGCAATTTCCTCAACAGAGCAGTGACAATGAAACCTGTCAATCCAAAGCTACAGTGTACATCAAAGGAGGTAGAAGAGGTTCAGACAGTGCTGAGGATACTCCCAATCTTCATGTCTACCATAATGCTAAACTGCTGCCTCGCTCAGCTCTCTACCTTTTCTGTTCAACAAGCATCAACCATGAACACGAAGCTTGGTTCCTTGAAAGTGCCACCAGCTTCTCTGCCCGTTTTTCCTGTCATCTTCATCATGATCCTGGCACCACTCTATAACCACTCCATCCTTCCATTAGCTAGAAAATTGACAAAATCGGAAATGGGGATCACCCATTTGCAAAGGATCGGGACAGGGCTAGTCCTATCTATAGTGGCAATGGCAGCGGCAGCACTGGTGGAAACCAAGAGAAAGAGGGTGGCGGCTAAATCCGAACTAGTAGATTCTGCCAAGCCCCTACCAATCACGTTCTTTTGGGTTGCCTTGCAATACTTGTTCCTCGGATCAGCAGATCTTTTCACTTTGGCTGGCATGATGGAATTCTTCTTCACAGAGGCCCCTTCAGGCATGAGATCCTTGGCCACCTCTCTATCATGGGCTTCACTATCCATGGGATACTACCTCAGCTCTGTGATCGTATCCCTAGTCAACACTGTCACTGATGCCTACCGACATGTGCCATGGCTTTTTGGCAGCAACTTGAATCACTATCACCTGGAGCGGTTCTACTGGTTGATGTGCACACTAAGTGGATTCAACTTCTTGCTTTACCTCTTCTGGGCAAGCCGCTACAAGTACAGATCAACAAGTTCTAGCAACTAGCAGAAATTGTGGATCAAAACAAGCATGTATATATATATATATTAAGTGCCTACTTGTGCAGGTTTAGTTAAATCCATTTTATAATGTAAATTAGGTGTTCCATTCTTGCAACTACAACCTAGTAGAGATACAGTGTGGCAAAAGAAAAGGAGCTATTGTTGGCTCGTATGAAAAAGGAAAAAAAATTCATAATCAAGCAAAGGGAAAAGTAACGTATGTAAGGAAGCAATCAATTTATTGGACTGCATTTTATTAATTGGAAACGTTGAAATGTTTCTAGTCCATCACTATATCATACCCACACTAGGATTTCAAGAACAAAAATGTTCACCTTCGGATTCCATCAATATATATCTAAATTACAATAGTTTGCCGGATTTTTTTCTTAAAAAAATTGAATATAACATGTTATTAATAAAAGAGAGCCCCCATCACTAAAAGAGAGCTTGAGCTTTTTAGGGACAGCGTCCCAGTTCGTTTCTCCCATAGCGATAACCTGCAAAATCCACTTACACCTCAGTTAACGAGTTTACAGTATCACCCCATTGCACTTAGTTCAGTCTAAGAAGTGTTAACCGTGTAACTTCTTCCCTTTTTCGTAAAAATACTTTTTTTTTAAGCAGTACAAATGTGTTATTTAAACAATAAGTAAACAAAAGGAATGCGAATGATTATGTCTTTAAGTCATTCGATCAAAAAAGAAAAAAACGAGGGAGAAAATGAATTAATTATGTGAGGCGAGGTTGATTAAATTAAAATACGGAAGTATACAAGCAACAATTAGGATTTTGCAATAATAAAAAGCCCTGATGTTCTGCTTCATGTCTCCGGCAACTTCAAAAAAGGTCGATAGCTTGACCATTGGCAAATTTTTGTCCAATAAAACTTCAATAACTTACTCAAAATCGTGGGTTAAAAAATATAATATATAAATAAATATAAATTGTACAGCCTTAGTCACCAACTGTAGCGATTGCTCTCACAGCGCTCTTTTTTCCCGCACGTAGCCATGATTCGAATTCCCGAGAGCGCTCTTCTTCTCGCATGCAGATACCTTTTGACTGCCAAAAAGAACACAGGCTTGCTGCAACTGGTTGAGTTTGGTGACACGAAAGGAGTTCAAAGGCGCAATTTATCGGCCTATTTTCACGCACGTAATCATGATTCGAGTTCTTGCGTCTACATATTTTCTTGGCACAAAATTGGGTAACCCACTTTGACTTTTAAAAAAAAAAAAAAAAGAGTTTTAGTGTGCATAGATTATGGGTCCGTCAATATTGTGGTTGTTCTACTAATACGCGTATATTTAGTTTTAACCAGAAAATATAATAACTAATTTTCTGCACTTTTTTCTACTTTTTTTTTAAAAAAAATAAAAAAAATTCTTTCTTCAAATAACGGGGTCACTGTTTTGGCAATTTTGCTTGAATGCCGGTAGCAAGAAACTTAAATCTGTCTAATTTTTGTTCTTTCAAAGAACAAATCAGTATGACCTACAGCTTTTCAAATAGATTTTCCGGTGAATGGTCAATTGGTCAGTCTACCCTTGTGAACCAGGGATGACCCAGGGGGGGGGGGCAAACCTATGACCTACAGCTTTTACTAATTAAATTAACCAAATACCAAACAATCCTTCGCAACAAACTTTCGAGCCCTAATAGGCAATTTTCATCCCCCTTTTCAAGTCACATTCAAACATATACATGCTCAAAATATTCCCCCAAGTCAAAGTTGTTCCTCCCAGAGAATAATAGTCAAAAAAAAAAAAAAAAACAGAACAAAGACCCGTCAATCAGCTTCTTGTAACCCACCCAGCACAACGGATCCAACGATCAATCCAGCGGCCCCAACCCCAAGGGCCCCAGCCAAGAGGGCCTGCAACGCCACCAGCCCCGCCGAATCATCCGGAATAAGCACAATCGCCGCCACAGCCGCCACCAATACGGGAAGAGCGGCAGAAGCGAGAGTGGAAGGGGATACGCTCGCCGCTTTCTCCAACAAGCTCAAGAGCCCCAACTCCTCTGCTTTCGAAAACACGCCCAACTTCTCTATCAAAGACAGCGTGAATCCCAGCTCCTCCGCTTTGGACAAAAGACCCGCCTTCTCAACATTGCTCAGCACCTTCTTTTTCTCCAGCTTCTTGAACACGTCGAATTCCACTTCCTCGCTTGATTCGTAGAAGATTCCCGCACCGTACCATCTTTTCTCCCAATTACCGTCGTACTTGTTCACCTAATTAAACCCTTTGTTCGTCAATTTGTAATGTAACCTCCCACTCATTTTTAATGGGTTTTTGATCTATAATAAGGAACTGATGAGTATAATAAAATGTCTAGAGGGATTCATGTGTAGTCACAATAAATTCGTGTGTGAACTTTTTGGGTACCTTCTTTGTTGGCGCCATGGAAACGACAGTTAAGGGTTGATTGGCGGCTGGGAAGCGGCGGCTGTGGTGGTCCGACCGAGTCTTGGAGGACAGGAAGCGCGTGTGCTCCACAGTCCGAAGACAGGCTGCGGAAGAAGGTGGTGGAGTGATTGCCATTGGATCGACGCCTCCCAAAGCACAAACGCTTTCTCCACGATTAAACGACTTTTTAAAAAAAAGTTTTTTTTTTTTTTTAGGAATTGCCACGTCTGATATTGTCGCTGGAATTCTTATGGCGGTTAACCAATAGCGTTGATGATAGCTTTATCCGGTGGGGGGTGGGGGCTGAAGACTTGGGTGTGGGGAATTTAATATTACCTGGAAATTAGAGAATGGTTTATTTGCAAATTAGGCCTCACATATATAGATATATTTTTATATAATTACAGAAAAGCCCCTTATTATTTGGTTTTATATGCTATTTAAGTTATCGGGAGTGAAAACAAGAGAAAAATAGAGAGGGGGAAAGAGAGAGAGAGAGAGAGAGCGAGAGAGATATACCCGTAAACAAAGCGGAGAAGAATGCTAGAGATTCCGAAATTCTTCCGATTCAGGCCGACCGATGAGCAGCTGGTGGGCATCTACCTCTACGAGAACATCACCGGCAAATTGCCGCCGCCTTACAGGTTCGTCGTGAAGGACCATGACTTGTACGGCAGGGAAGAACCGTGGGAGATTTGGGGAAGATTCTGGAATGCGGATCATTTCGCTCAGGATGTCTACTTTTTCACAATCTTGAAGAAGAAATCGGCAAATGGCTGCAGGATTGATCGCCGGACAGGCTCCAACGCCGGTTACTGGCACGCGGTGAATTCCGGTTCAAAGATTGAAGTCGACGATTATGTAAAGGAGGAGTACTCGGCGTCCAAGAGAACATTCGTGTACCGAAATCCGACGTCGGACGAGCACAATCTCTGGCTCATGGACGAGTATCGCTTGGAACTGAAGGGGCATAGAAGCGAAAACGGTGATTGTGTGCTCTGTGGTCTGAGAAGGATGGGAGTAGGCGATTCTGTGTACATCGTAAGCGGCGAATCTGTAGGTTGCGACTGCGCGCTCTGTAGGCGATTCTGGTGACGATGAAGACGAGTAGAATATTCACTGATGCAGTTAGTTGCTTCAATTTGTTGAAGATGTTGTGTTTGAGGATGGGTCTGTTTGTCAAAAGATCTTCTTTTCTTCCTTTTGCTATCTTGCAGCCTTTTTAGATATTCTTTTGCCTCAGATTTTACTTTGTGTACACGGAGAGCTGGATTTGAGATCAAAGAATGGTAAGCAGAAGAAGTCACTGCTTTTCTCTTGTTGGATCCACCTATAGCTGTAAGGTGACTGAGAATCACTCAAAATCATGGAAGCCATTCAAACAATATGAGGGGTTTCTTGCCAATTGTCATGGATCTAATTCTTCTTGTCCTTCACTCTGCAAGTGCATTTTTGGATGGCATTTGAGAGACATCGGGGTGGCAAAGCCCCAGCGCCCCCACCCACCCTTCCCCTTCCGACTCAAGAAAATCAACCAGTTCTCTTTTCGCTTGAGCCACGAGAAATGATTGAGCCGTAATACAAATGTTCCCTTAAGAAGCAAAGAAGTAAATGCGATGCGGTTTGACCTTCCAATGGCGGGCGCATGGCTGACAACTAACGAATAACTACTGCTAAGGACGTGGGGGTCGACTTCAAGCGTAAACGTGAAGTTCGGGTCCCGGACCTATAAAAAAAGGTCTGTCTTAAAACATCTGTCTGGCACCCAAATCCAGACCTAACTATCGTACTTGGGTCTCGGAACACGAGCCCAACCCCTCCTTGCGCAAGCAGCTTGAGAGCCCTCTCCATCAATCAAATCTTTTCTGGATTCATAGTATAATGAAAGTCAGAGACTGTCTCCGACTAACTAAGTTCTCCCTCACAGAACTTAAAAGCAGCATTGCATGCATCTTTGCAGAAAGAACTATACTAAATTTTATATAAATTATTCACTTTTATACACAGTGACTTGAACTTAGAAAAGTTAACGCCCAAAAAAAAAAAACGCCCAAGTCCCAAGTTTTTCCTTGTTTTTCAAGTCTGATCCCAAAGCTCACACCGCCATTAGCTGAGCTTCCAATCGAGCGCGCCGTAAATAACCATATGCATGTTACTAGCCAATTGTATTTATTTCCAATCTCGAGAGATCACTTCAATGACTATTTTATCCTACTAGACGCACCGCACGCTAAACATTTTTCTACTGCACTCTTGTTTATTTTTCTCTAAGAAGCTGACTTTAGGGTAATTTCAGTAAAAAAAAAAAAAACTTCTTTGCATAAAAAAAATTACTCTTTTTTTTGGCTAAAATTTAATTGAATTTATCTCTTTTTTTTAATGCATACCGTTAAATAAGATAAAAAGATAAATGATACAAAATTTTCTAAAAAAAAAAATTGTTTGTACTTATCTAAAAATTTTAGCCAAGGGCTTTGTTATTTTAATTTCCATTTTCGTTAATAAAATAAGATTGCTTCTCGTCAGACCATTAAAACATGAAATTTTGCAGTTAAGTTTACCAAATCAGGATCAAGGGATATTGATACCAATACTAATTCTTTAGTTAGAAAAGTATAATGGTCACAAATCAATCAAAATTGACTTAGTTGCTCCCCGTCTCAATATCTTAGCGGTAGAATCATTGTGTTTTTTTTTTTTATTATGTGCACGATAATTATTTGACTCTTCATTAGATGCTAATAAATAATAATAATAATAATAATAAAAGTTATTATCCTCCACTGTTGTCCCTATGATTTGCTAACGTCCCCATCAACATGCCAAGAAGCCACCCACAAAAGCTTCCAACTCTTCTTAGTTGACATTTCTTTTACCAATTATCAAATCAAGAAAACGCATTATTCTTCCTTACTGGCAATCTTCAATGCATCATTTTCTTTCTTTTACCTTTTGTTTTTATTGCTTTGGACTTTATATTATTTTTTGTGTGTGGCGTTGCTTAGTTTAGTGGGTGGCATTGTTATCCGTGGAGAACGGAATAAAAACAAAAGAACCCATTTACTGATTCTTCGGATATCAGAGAATATCTTCAGGATTATATACATATATATATATATATGTTAACATTTTAAATTTTTGTGGTTGTTGATTTATACTTAATATTCTCTTTCACTAGCCGCCACTTGGTTTATTTAGAGTATTTTCTTGTCAGACAGCCAATTGAATTGATTTCTGAATTTCCTAGAAAGCTTTCTGCTTTCAGCTTTTTCCATTTGGAAGTAACCAATTTGCTTCTTCTCCAGATAGGAACTGCCGCTATTTTAGGATAAATCTTAGCCGGCAGACGTCAGATATTTAATGTTTGTTATAAACCCATTACCGAAAATGCAAGCTTTGCCATTTTTCCTGTTTTTGTAATTTGCCAACTGATGTAAATTATTTACTGTAAATCGTAAAGGGTGGTAAAGGTATCCTAAGGGACTTTCTAAATTCTGTTTACGACCCTTTGTTGTGGGCCTTTTTGCTTGCTTATCGCTTTGTAAGTCTCCCTCTTATCTCTCAGAAAGAAAAAAATTTATTGGTTTGAATCAAGATTGATTTAAGGTTTGTAATGCAAAGGTTAGATTTGGGCTGTACATGGTGGTGTATTGATATATTGTTTTTCAGAACTGAAGTTTTATCTCTCGTTTGCAACTTTGGATATTCTTGAATTTGGTCAAGTTTTTCTCAAAAAAAAAAAAAGGTCAATTGTCGTTGTGTTTCTCTTGCTATTCTGGATCATTTTGTTTATCTTTTTATAGTGAACACAATCTTTGCTATTTACCTTTGTAGGATGTTTCTTGGTAGTAAGATTTGTTAATCGAGATCTCTTTTTTCCCCCTCAAAAAATAACAAAACGGTTCGATGATGTCTTGTGTGTGCAGAGAAGATGGGTAATCTCTTATGTTGCTGTGTTCAAGTTGGCCAGTCGACCGTAGTTATCAAAGAGAGATTTGGGAGGTTTGAAGATGTGCTTGAACCTGGATGTCATTGTGTGCCTTGGTTCCTTGGAAGTCAGATTGCAGGCAATCTGTCACTGAGGTTGCAGCAGTTGGATGTCCGTTGTGAAACAAAGACAAAGGTCTGTATCTTCCTTGCATTGAATATAATTCAATTGGTGGGCGCGTAAGTTTTGAATCTCCCAAGTCTTTCTTTGTTGCCTTTAGGTGCTTTCTCACTGTTCATTGACATTTTAATGCTGTGGCAACTTGAACAGATACTGGTGCAGCGTAAACAGCATAAAAAATCTCATATTTTTCCTTTCCTGTCTATATGCAATCTGTGTTCTTTTGTTGTTTCAGTCACGATAAGCCCCTGCCCCTTCTCTCCGTTCTCCCTCGTTTGTTATTTTTCGCTCTCCTGATAGTAGCTGGCGCAGGTAGGAAGGAACTTCTTCAATTGCATTTGCAAGACACATTTTCATGCTTTTTAGTATTTTATCGATGAGAATCTCTGCTGAATGGTTCCTCTTATGGTGGCTTTGTCTTTAAGATGTCCAATAATTGATCAGTATGAGGGAAAAAAGAAGGCTCATATTGAGATGGTGTATTAGTTTTGCAAGTGCATCTTCGGCAATAGCTCAGATTAACTGGTCCTGCTGTTATTTGTTTTTCAGGATAATGTATTTGTCAATGTTGTTGCATCGATCCAATACCAAGCCCTAGCAAATAAGGCAAATGATGCTTTCTACAAACTTAGCAACACAAGGGCCCAGATTCAGGCATATGTGTTTGATGGTACGAGTAAACCTGCTTGCATGCGGGATATTACCCTTATGCATATTTCTTATGGTGGCATTCAAGTCTGGATCATTTTGTATTTGATCTGGTGTTTGCCATTACAATTTTCAGTGATAAGAGCAAGTGTTCCAAAACTCAATCTCGATGATGCTTTTGAGCAGAAGAATGAAATTGCCAAAGCTGTTGAAGAGGAACTGGAGAAGGTATTAAAATGGTTGAAAGTACAAATTTTAGTGAAACACATGGGGTTTTATTATATTTTCATGATCTGGGAACTTTTATTTAGGCTTTTCTTATTGTGATGTGTACCTAATTTCTTGCAGGCTATGTCTGCTTATGGATATGAGATTGTTCAAACACTGATTGTTGATATAGAACCAGATGCACGTGTGAAGCAGGCAATGAATGAAATCAATGCTGGTAAAATATAAAATCCGTACGATTACCAAGATGATTGGTGCTGAACCTTGTAAAATTGTAAAATTCTCATGCAAACATAGACGAGGCAAGGAAGCTGAATTGGTGTATCATTTTAGCCACCTCACTTGCATAACCTTTCTCATAATATGCTTGTATGCTACATTTGGAGAATTCAAAATCTCCTTTGACATTCTTTCTATTAATTTGTTACTTTCTCAGCTGCAAGGCTGAGGGTGGCAGCTAATGAGAAGGCTGAGGCTGAGAAGATTCTGCAAATCAAGCGAGCTGAGGGTGAAGCTGAATCAAAGTATCTGTCTGGGCAGGGTATTGCTCGCCAGCGACAAGCAATTGTGGATGGCCTAAGAGATAGTGTGCTGGGCTTCTCTGAAAATGTTCCAGGGACCACTGCAAAGGATGTTATGGACATGGTCCTCGTCACCCAGTATTTTGACACAATGAAGGAAATTGGTGCTGCTTCTAAATCCTCTGCTGTATTTATTCCCCATGGACCTGGTGCCATTCGCGATGTTGCTAGTCAGATTCGTGATGGGCTTCTTCAGGCTTCTACTTACCAGTAACATTGCTACATCTCCAAGCTTCCTATGGATTGTGTATATCTTAGAGATTTCTTAGTTAAGGTCTCTGAACTTATTGGCTTCTCTTTGTGTTCAATATATGGCTAAATGATATGTTAATTGGTTCTTGAATCTATTATATTATGTATAGGAAGTGCTTTCTTGATTTTAATGCTTCATGGCCCCATGAAAACACATTGCATGGCTTTTAAGCTTCTGCAATTTTCTGAAAGATGATTGCTAGTGGTAATGGTTGCTTTAGATTTATGAATGGTGATGTCCATGTTTGAAATGAAGGTTTTGTTGTTACTTGACAAGAATGTAAAGCATGCAGGGATCTCTGGCCCCAAAATAGGCCGATAAGTTTCCGTACTCGATCGTACTGCTTGTGCTAAATTTTCATCATCTTATTGGTACCAAGTAGATATAGCAAAAGAAGAGGTTTGCTTTTACTTTTCATATCACAATAGGGTTTGTTGAGTTGCTGCACGACAAACGGCTTTGGTGCTTCTATCTTCCAGAGCAACTTAAAAGATGTTCAGTCTTTGACAGATCCCTCTCTCTCTCTCTCTCCGCTTTTGCATGTGTATTTGCTATCTATCTGAAAATGAAGTATAGGGGCTGGGTATGCGATGGTGATTATTGTTTGAAATGTTTGGAATGAAGCTTCACTGCAAATATTGTTTCAATTACTGTTGCATTGGTTCCAGAACAGGCTTCATTCCCCACATAAAAAATAAAAATTGGCGGCCAAAACATATACAATGTCATTAATTTCTTTCTTTTGGTGTGGTGGCTAGCTTTTCCAATGCAATTTGATTCTTAATTTGGAGAAAATTTGAAGTATTTATATATCCCTTCCTTGTATCTGTAAAGGCTACCTGAATCTCAAATGCAGACGATGTGCATTTATCGTCATATTCACTAGAGCTTTTATTTGATGCTGAAGCCATCATGTCTTGTCCACTTCCAGCAGCGGATAAGCAACTAAACGGCTGAAGCATTTGGTCGTGTTGCAGCCTTCTCAACTTCTTGGAGGAGTATGAGAATTTCCTTCCTCTTTTGATTCAATTCCTGCATCCTAGCATCAGTCTTTTCGAGCTTGGCCCTTAGCTTTGCTGGGTCGTCCTTATCTTCTGGGTTCTTTATCTTTTCTCTTTCCCAGCACCATCTTTTTTATCCTCCTTATCTTTACTTTCCTTGTCCTCCTCCGTCTTCTTCTTCTTCTTCTCGTCTATGGCTTTCTCTTTTCCATTCTCTTCCTTTCTGTTGGCCTTGTCCGCCTCCTCCTTTTCCCTATCTTTCTCGTCAACCTCATTTTTCTCTCTGTGTCCTGTCTCTTCCATATTTAATCTCAACTCCCAAGTCAGCACATGTTTTTTGTTTTCCTGAACTTAATTCTGACATTTCTTCTATCCATCAATTGTTGTAACATTTATGCCATACTCTTGACCCAAATTTGTTGTCAATTAGAATCATGCCCCTGCATTGTTTGGTGCGAAACTTATGAAGAACCACCAGATTTTTATGTTTGTCTACAGTCCAGAGCGTCGACCTGGTCCTCTCGTTGCTTGAGGTCTGGAAGTGGCGGCAGCAGTTTTTTGTGCTTAGCCACAATGTGCGCTTGCCCGACATCCCACCCACCCGCCTTCCTTTTAAATTCAGTGGTTAGTAATATGTATACGTGTGGTAGCCGCTGTGGCTATGCCCTTTGAATTTAGAATTTTGACATTTTTAATGTTTTCTTCCTTTGCCATGCCATGCGAATTTATAGTTTTCAAATTCTTATAAATTTTCTTCTTTTGTCTAATAAAAGTTCTCCGTTCCTGTAGTGGAATGGACGCTTCCAGGTTATATAAATAATGGATGAAATTGTAATTGGGGGGGGGGGGGGAGGGGGACGCAGAATGTTGGTCCGAATCGATTTTATGATATGAACCGTTTAATCGTGAGATAAAAGAACAAGTGGGTCAGTTCTATAACCGTTGGTTTTTTTTTGTTTTTCCTTTTTTTTTTTACACCAAAAACAGTATATTGCACGTATGTTAATCGGCACACCCATGGATTAAAATTAGAGGTCATACATATTGATATTTTCCTGTAATCTCTAGAAAGAACCAACTATTCGAATATTTTTTGAATTCAATAATTTTTTTTATTTAATTTTAATATTGACGAATTTGTAACTTAACATTACTTATTAAAAATATATCCTCAGTTATTCAAGAATAGACAATAAAAATAAGACTCCAAATTGAGCTCTCTCTTTTTTTTTTTCAAAAAAAAAACTTACTTGACTCTTTTCATTTTAAATGATAATTGGCACCTTTGTGATTGGCCTCTGCACCAACCTCAGAAGGTGAAAAGGCACGTTTATATTTTTGTATTAAAGAAAAAAAATGTGCTCTTGAAATAGCTAAGAAGAGGTCATTGAGAGAAATAGATTTATATTAAAGATGGCTATACTGTGAAATGAAATTTTAATGACTTCGATCATATCCTTCCTTTTTAAATTACAGAGGGTCTGCACGGAGAGCGTTGACTAAAACACCAAAATAAACTGAAAGCCGAGGCCTTGACTAATTTTTGGGCCAGGCCGAGGAAAGGCAGAGTTATTCGTAGGCAGGAAGCTGTACGAGCCTGACCACGGCTCACGGCGCTGAAGGATGCCCACGATTCGTAGGCTCCTTTGAGGTGCATTGCGAAGTATTTGTGGCCCCGAACAAGTCAAAGCTCCTTTTGAAAGCCAAGCCTAAAAAGAGCTGAAATTGCCAACCTTGCACCCACGACGATTTAACAGCATATCGTGTCGTCAAAGCTCCTTTTTTTTTTTTTTGAGTCCGAGCCCTCAAATTTCTCTTCCCCATCTGTCCCTGCCTCCACAGCCCCACTCCTTTCTCTTGTCCCAAGTTTTCAACTGTATTCCATCATCAATGAAATGAAATTGCACGAATAATAAGAATCACAAAGAAAAAAAAAACAAAGAGACATTTTGATGACCCAAATTTGCTACTTTCCCTTTTGTTCCCACTTCTCACTCCTTGCAATGTCGCTGTCTCCAACACAAAATAGTTCTTTACTTTTCATCTTCTTTCCCGTATACGACTGACAATTCGGTGCCCAAAATTCAATTGTTTAGTCTCTACAATCTGATAACCATATCTACTTCGCCAAATCTACATTAACCGATCTGATAAGCTCGGGAGCCGCCGGAAGAAGTTCAAACTAGCCGGTGGCATGGGGTCCCGGAACATGGGGTGCCGCAAATAATAGAATCCTAGGGCTACAGCAACCATTTTGGGTGGCACCGTGTATAGTATCAATGTTACGGCCACGCACACTCCTATGAACAGCTTTGTGGCCCGTGGGTCCCTCCAACTCAGCAAAGCCTGGACCCGTTCACCTTGGGTAGCAAAATCACCCAGAACAGTTTGGACCCGGGCAGCCAATATCCGTAACCGATCATACCGGGCCCTAATTATGTCGGGTGGCATTGAACTTGGCATTGTGTCGAATTCCTCGTCCAGCTCATCCGGGTCAACCGTCTGTGCTTGAGACAACCTCGTATCCATAACCGCCGGTATCTTGGGCCTAAACCTATAATACCACACACCAATCAAGCACACGTACAAAAACCCGGTTGGGACGATCAAATCCGGGTACCAAACAAGCACCAAATACAAAACATGCACCAATAATGTGGTAATTGGGTTTCTCCATCTTCTCAGATCATCCAACCACTTTGCCAACCCGACTGCCCACGCAAGCACGGCTACGGTCCGATACCAGTTCGCTTTACTCTTTCTCATGCTCCAAGAATGCGAGTCCGCATCCAACATGCAACAGACCACCTCCCGCCCCAGTGGCGGCTCGGAGCGTGCAAGCCACGAAGCAACCATTTTTGTGGCTGCCCCACGCAATGCCTCCTGTTGGGCCACCCCAAGTGGGCGGAGATAGTGCATTCTGGGAAGCAACGGCTGGCCGTAGAAGGCGCAAGTTTCCGGTAAAAGGCTCGGGCAGACGAACCGAACCGCCACTTCAATCTCGCCCATTTTCTTCAACCCGGTTCTTAGTAAAACCAACAGAGGATATGCAGTTGTGTACACCTTGTTGCTCTCCAGCGTGGATACGCGTATGCGTACCTTTCCAATACGGCAATCCTGTAGATCGTCTGCAGCCGCGTCAGCAAACATGCGCCAGTTGTCAAAGACGCCGATGGTCAAGACCGTGCAGGGGTCGTAGACTTGCCACGTGTACTGCTCGTTCCAGCGCGGATCTAGGCTATCTGTGATGGTTCTGGTCCGGACCCACTTCTTGCCGTATTTGGCTACGCAGTAGGCGTCTGTGGACCCCTTGCATGCGCCTTGGGCTTTCATGGGTAACAAGCCGCGAGCGCCCAGAATTCCCAGCTCCAATATACCGATAGCCGGCTTCCACAGCTGCTTAGCCGTGGGTCTAAAGTCGCTGCACACGTGCGCCGCTTCGTCGAGCACGTGATATCCTCCCTCTAAGCAGAGCCGCAGATTGATTCTTCCACAGTAGGGCCCACCGACTCCGGCATCCCGTCCAGCGCCCGTGGCGGCTCCACCTTCCAATGCAAACCATTTTGAAGACACGTGGCGCTCATCGAATCGTTGCTCGATTGAGTTCACGGGGATGACGGTGCGGCCGAGGAGGATTGTACGGTCCTCCACAGAGACGATCAGGGAGTCTTCAAGAGGCTCGCCGGCGACGAAAATGAGGTCGTCGTTCCAGTGGAACGACGTACTACGATGGTTCATGGACCCTCGCCTAGTTCCCTGAGATTGGAATCCCAATCGCCCATTTACCCGAATTTCCGGCGCCGTTAATGGAGGCAGCGTGGCAGGAATGGCAAGATCATGAGCTTCGATCACGGTCACTCTCAGGTACCAAAGCTTTGGTGACTGGTAAACCTTTGAGCGCGTATGAGCGACGTACGGCGCATCAGAGCACCACGCCTCCGGGAACGCGTCGTCGGCTTGAGTGCCGATCCAAACACAGAGCTGGATGTCGCCAGATACCTTGCAGCAGTTCTGGCCTGTGGCGGCGCCGCTGTCAAGGCTGTACCACTGAGGAGCTAAGGGACTGTCCGGCGGGTCCCGCACTGGAACATCTGAGAGATCGAAGCAAACGCCTCCTAAGAATCGCTCTGTTGGCGAGTCCCACAGAGCGATCTCCAGCGTCGAGCTGGGCGAGTAAGGCCTGAGTGCAAACACCTGACGCCACTCATGTGAGTTGGCTGGCCCGCCCGGTTGGTAAACCACATGGTGACTGGATGTCCTGATCTTCACGTACGGCCTATCGTTCGGGCATAAACCGCGCGCCTTCACGATATTGATGAACAGATACTGCATTGTTTCAACGAGATTGTACGGATGCATCGGCTTGGATTCACAAGTAACTTTGCCGCAAATTACTCTTGGGGAATAGTCTCCGTTTGGCTTCCTCATAGTCCTCACTCTTTCACCGCCGCCCGGAACAACTCGCGTAGCCTGCATCTTCCTAACCTCCGTCAGGCACGGCGCCTCCGTCGGATGGTCAGGAGCAGGAGGAGGAGTTGATTCCTCGATAGTGACAACCGGAGGCAAGTGCGATCCATTGCGACGTTTAGACTCGGCAGGAGCAGGGACGTCGAAAACTCTGCCGTCCTCGACCACGACAACGCCAGGGGATTTGCACAACTCCTGCTGCTGCGGCGGAGGCGGGGGCGGGGGCGGGGGCGGAGACTGATCCTTGTCAGACGGAGGCGGAGGCCGTTGCTGCTCCTGATCCTCGAGTAGCTCATCGTAATAGCAAATCCTCAACCCAATCTCCCCTCTAATCCAGCTGAACACACTCTTCTTCTCCAAGGGGAAATAAACGAGGCCCTCCTCTCCTCTCCTGGCAAACTGAGACCCGTACAGCTTTATCCTTCCAAGGAAGTGGTTTTTACGGGCGCTGCCATTGCCGAACCTCTTGTCATTGAGGACCTCGATTTCCAGCTCCTCATACTCCATGTTATCCGGGTCCGAGACGATGAACTCGACCATCTCGTTCCAGACGGGATTGAGGTCCCGAAACCTCGTCGACGTCCGCCTCCGTTGCCCGTCGAAGTCTGCCACAACGTAGGGACTGGAACTTCCTTGGCCATCCTTGGGAAGAAGATTGCGCGCGTCGACCACGTCAACGAGTAGCTTGCGGACTGTCTTTGGTGGCTGAGACGGCGTCGTCATGATATCATTTTTCTGGCGCCGTTTGTTTGAGTGAAAAGAAGAGAAGATGAGAGAGACTGGTTGAGAGCAGAATGCGGAGGGAGAGCTATTAGTAAGTTTTTTTTTTTTCCTCTTAAAAAATAGTTTTCTTTTTTCTGAGGACTGTTCGGGTGCGTGCGTGCCTTTTTTTCGAAATCGTGTGTTTACTTTTTGGTATTTTGATTTTTTTTAAAAAAAAAAAATTGAATTGAATCACCAATACATGTTGACGATGTTGTTGATCACCTCTCACGACTTTGCGAGTTATTTTGATTGAAAAATTATTACCTTCAATTACAATTACGACAAGGCCTAATAGGTTTTTGAACATTTTGAGTATATTTGTAATAGAATTCATTTTGATTTGATACTTTTTTTTTTTTTCCCGGCGTGTATGCCTTTTTGTTTATGGGAGAGGGGAATGGCATGGCCTGACGGTGCAGAAAATGGCATGGCATTCCGTTCTTCTCGCGAAGGCGGAGTCCGTTGCCTCGCCCGCCTCATGGAATCATCCACCTACGCTTTTCGGCTTCCCCTGTTCTCTACTTCTGCTCTTCTCTCTTTAATACATTGATTATAATAAAAATAAAAAAATGAAAAGAAAAGAAAAAAAAAAAGGGACATTTTTCTTTTCATCGAATATTCTTTGTTTATTTGTTCATAATTTTATTTTAATTAAATCCGTACAATCAATTACTGTTCCAAATTTGGAACACTTGCAGCTGGATTACGGGGCTCCGCTTAATTTACCACTACAAAGGCCACATTTTAGAAATTTGATCGGTGGGATATGCCTAATCTCGATTTCTGAAAATCCCAAATAAAGACACGCACACAATCCATAGGCGGGACCCTCGTAAGGCTACACACAAACACACACACATATATATATATTAATTATTATTTTTAAATTTTCCGATGGGGAAATCTGTAAAGCATGCAAGTGTTAATTAAGGTTGTTTTTTTTAAAAAAAAAAAAAAAAAGAAATGGAACCCAAATCCGCGCCCTCCCTCACCCACTCTCTCCCTCCCCCTTTTTGACAAAAAGCACCCACATTTTGAATAAAGCTAGCAACCACAAAGCATCAGCTTTTATTGATCACTGGGGCCTATTATTGTTCTCGGCTTTGTTATCGCTTGTCAACAGTCTCAGTCTACCTTTACTGCAATGCCACCAGATTCTAATCGCAGCGGGGACCAAATTAAGGTTTTGTTATATTAAAGGTTAAGCCCTCCTAGAGCTCCAAACTATTTGTTAGTCCACATTTTGTGCTCCCCGAAAACATATCAGATACCTGAGGTACTGATCTAGGGTTGGATAAGATCAGGCATGTTAGGATCTTAAAAAACCAAAAAAAAAAAAAAACCACTGAAAATTGTTTAAATAAGACTTTCCAATGAGCCATCCCAACTGTACTTGTTAGTGATATAGTTTTGTTTGCTTTTCCTTTCCCCCTTTATGTCTCCACCTTTTGGGCAAAGGCAATTTTGCTGTCTCATTCCACGTAAGAGCCTGACTCGGAAGGTCGATGAAAGAGCTTCAGATGTCAATTAAAATGGGTTCTTTTTCCCTCCTTTCCCTTGTTCTTGACATTTACGTTTTTTAGCTTGTTATCCCAAAACTAGCCCTTAAAGGCATTCCCACTTGTCTCTACTGAGAATTCATGTAAGCCTGTTACCGTTGCCGCTCATGAAAATGTTCTCATCTGGTCCCATACGATAAACCACAACTTTGGGGCACACATGACATACAGTGCCATATGAAGGCGGTCTCATGCCTTATTCTAATTGGTGCGGCGCTCGTGGAATCTGATTCTGTAAGATAAAGTAATTTCTGAACAGATGCTGTCCTTGTCTTGGCATATTTCTTGGGTGGGTTATTAGAGGATGAGATCCAAAAAAAAAAAAAAAAGCTTGTTCTACACCCCGAGAATATTTAGCTAAAAGGGAATAGCCAAGACATTGATTCCATGCCTTGCATTCCTGAAGCGCCATGCCACGATGCACCTACCTGTGATTTTAGGGACTTCAACTTGCACAAGGGTTGACCAATTCCATTCCAAGGTCTCTTTACATGGTTTCTGATTCAAATTGCTGAAGCTTAAGCTAAATTTACTCTTGTCAGCGAAGGAGGGTCTGCAGATCTCAATTCGTTTTGTTTAGTAATCGCACCTGATTTGTGTGTGATATGAAAACTCACCGTGTTAGACTTGGATTGGCAGAAAAAAGTAAATAAACTGGAGATGGAGAACCCATGATCTAGTGGTTCTTTGGGTTCCTTATTTTATGTTTGGGTCCATTAAACTGTCCATTGGACCTGAATTACAAACTGTAGAGCATATCCCTATATCCCAGAGATGGCCCTTCGAGTTATTCTAACAGAGGAAACAACATTTATCGTCTTAATTATGCAGATGTACATTTCCATGCTAAAAGGTCAGTTTGACCTTTGATGAAGCAGCAAGGTCAGTGATTCTCCTGAGTAGGTATGCTCGTCGAAAACATACCTTTGATGAAGAAATATATATAAATCAATAGGAGACCTCCGACAAGATAGCTGCTTCTTTAATCCTGGTTTGACCGAAATTTCCAAGATACCATCAGCCCCAGTGAAAATGCCAGCACTGCTGTGAGCAATATCCCCTTGTTTCTCTTCAGCATCTTCATCAACGTTAAAAACTCCTTGTGGTTATGGAGACTAGTCCTTGTGGTTATCGAGACTATCCTCGGAATAGCCTCTTCTTCTTCTTCTTCTTCTTCCTCTTCTTCCTCTTCTTCCTCTTCTTCTTTTACCAGCTCCTCTTCTTGTCCTTTTGCCACCTCCTCTTCTTCTTCTTTTACCACCTCCTCTTCTTCTTCTTTTGCCTCCTCTTTTTCTTCCTTGTCTTCCATTGCTTGCTTTGGGACGGTCACGTAAAGAATTTCCCCGTCGAATTGGCCAGCGATCTTATTCATGTCTGAATTCTCCGGTGCTCGATATGTTTGCTCGAAATATTCATATTTGTTGTGGTGCACTAGCCTTCCTCCACTGACCGTTATCTGGCTAGAGAGATCACCCTGGAGCTTTATCTCCTCTTTCTTATACCCTTATTAAAAACCAACAAAACAAACTTAAAAAAACAAAGGAGGAACGAGGAAAATTAATTAGGATGACTGATTAGGATATCCTGGGTTTTAGATGAGTTAATTGTTTTTTCCCCAACTCAGGGTATTAGAGTTGTGTGTTTATAGCTGAAAATCTCGATTTTCAGTTTTAATTAAAGTTAATTAACAAAAAAGGTAATTAGAGTAATAATATAAATAAACATAAGCAATTAGACTCTATCACTTAAAAGAATCTTTTTTTTTTAGAATTTGTAGAAAAAAGAGATTAATTCTATAATTCAATTACTACATCAATTGAATTTAATTAAAAAATTAATTCCAAATAAAGTATCGATATTTAATTTAATACCATCAAGATTTTTTTTTTCTTTAAAAAACGGGAAGAAATATAAAAATAAGAAAAAAGAGTATTCTATAAATTAGCGGAGACAAAAAGGAATTCCAAGATGTATGTATGTAGCTGAATAATCAAAAAATTTGATGGAGAAAGCAATACCAGGAAGTTCAACAAGGAGACAGTAGGCATTGGGGTCCTCTGTCCAACCGGAAGAAGGCACGATCTCTTGAACTACATGGTCACCGGACAATTGTATCTTCCCAATCCGTCCACCTGCATTATGTGGCGGTAACATTTGCTAGATTTGGGATTGGCAAGCTCGTCTTGTTCTGTATAGTCGAGAGGGGCTTGTTTCAATGTTCACATAGGTTTTCTTGATGAACCATGCATTGTTATTGTTGATTAAACAGCTTAACGAAGAAGAGAAGGGCGGCGGCGATTCTTTGCTTTCCTTGTGACCAAAGACTGACACAAACATAAATCAACACGTTAATGCACGCTGGAGAACCATTTGTCGGATGTAACTTTGAGCATACACTACAATACACACACTGCAACGAAAATAGAAAGACACAGCTTACGAGCATTATCTGATTTAGTTGGAAAATATTATGCATTCATGACTGTGAAAGTCCGTACCTGTAGCACGAGACTGAATTATGCTAGCGAAGCTATAACCGTTAAACAATAAAGCAGAGGACTCTGCGGCTCATTTTTTTCGGCGCAAAAGAAGATTTGGATAGTACAGATACAAGTCACCGTTGGTATAAATTGCTTATCTATGTGACAGCCTGTCCATCTTCCAATTAAGCTATTTTCATTTATTCCCAAAACCTGAGAAGGCCGTGGCTGCCAGGATGTGGTTTCGAAGTTCTATCCTCCCTTCCAAGAAATGGTGTCAAAAGGGTGGTGACTGTCAATCAATTTAGACTACCATTCATACTTCACAGAATGAGCTCATCATAGGATCTTTGGAACATAAGCTTCGTGAACTAACATTCCTCATGCCAAGTCTTCTGAAGACAACAATAAAGTAGTTGTGCGTTTATGCCATCACCTTTCTATCAACAAAAACCACGGAAAATACTAGAGAACAGAACAACATATTCTTCCATTAATCAGCCCAAACAGATATACTAGCCTTTTCGGTTTCCTCTCCACAAATTCTCTACCTTTTGTCTTGATGGGACTTCAAAATTGAGCAGCTTGGTTAACTGCATAATCAATCAAACACATGAATAGGTTTCCTACCACCTATAGAGTCGATTATTAGAAATATGAAAAAGAGCTCGACTCTTAGCACACACTTTGAGGGTAGCATGGTAGATGTATGTGAAATAGAGTATATGGTTGTGGGAAGAAATACAGACCTGAGACGTCTTCAGTTCCAGTTCATCCCATTCTAAAGATGGATTGCTTCCTTCAACTATCCCGGTTCCAGCATAGACCAATGCTCCAAGGCCCTAAATGATCAGCACCTTAATTTTGTAACGGCATGAGCATGAGTGGTGTGAAAAATTTTCGTGAATAAGATGCTCGTTCATTTTAGGGGAATTTAATAGTCCAGGATTAGCTCCAATTTCAGGGGAAATCAAAACATGGGGAGATGCCTTATCAATCCAATCGCAGGGTCTTGAATTCCAGCAACAAATTTGGGCTAACCTAAATGACTCCCAATTTTAGAACCTGGCTCACCTTATTGAGTAGTGCTGACCTGATGCCAACAGCAAACTCACTCTCCCCTCCTCCAAACCACCCAACAGGACCAGCATACATTCCTCGGTCAAATACTTCTGAAAAAACAAATTTGGAAACAAAAATTTAGTGGGTATTAGCAAAACGAATATTGAGTCAGATTTATAGGCCATCTAAATTACTACACTTCAAGCCTCTCACTTTAAAGACGATAATATCAATATGCTAACCATTTACTCACTAATTTGAGCAACTCGTTCGTTCAATTGGGTGTCATTCAGTCAACAGGGCAAGATGAGGTTAGATTATACAAAACAGTTCAAAAATGCAAACCTTTTCTCCTGTCATAAGAAAGGAAACATACTTTTATTTTTATTTCTTTTCATAAATCATGCATGTTGAAATGGCAGGTCTCATAACAACCATTCCAGGTTGCTTTCAGATTGAAAAAGCAACACCAGGGAAATTGAACGAACAGAAGGACAAGCGTGATTACCAGTTTCTGCAATTAAGAGGCGTGCTTCTTCTGTTGGAAATCCACAAACTGCTGGAGTTGGGTGAATAGAGGACAAGATATCAAACTGGAAAAGAAGTACATCAATGGAGGAAATTTTGTCAATGACAGAAGTTAAAAGGTCGAGGTGGTTTGTCTTTTACAGGAAATATCTGCAGAAATATTAGAATTAATTAAACTGGACATCCATGAGTATATCTACTTCAGAAATTTAATACCAACATGGGCGTCTTGCCTCGTCATCTTCACTTCTTAATTTTCCTGATAACTGGGCATATAGGTGTTGGACTCTTGGAAATTTTTGAATTCCTTTGTTTGTTTCCATTATTATCCCATTGCACACGGCCTGTGAGGTAGCCTTTCATGATAAGCCAAGGAAAATACCAACATTTATTGTAAGGGGAAATTCTTTAACTTCAAGAATAAAAAGCATTAAAAGTAACTTGCCTCTAATTTTCTTCTTATGCTATCTCGTACAATGGTAAACTCAAGATTGTCCTTGGGACTGAAAAATGAATGATCAAACGAGTATTAATCGTCTGTCGGTGTCAATAAGATTTGCAATCGTTTCAATGATAACTAAAGCGCAAATATAGCAAGTTAAAAGTGCCAAAGTAGACCTGGAAAGTAAATGCAGTTCAATTTGAAGATCGAGGGCTTTTGATCCACCTCTGGCACGAGTCCCAGCCAAAGCCTCACTACTGACTTCAAGCCATTTTCTGTGAAATAGTTGCTCTGGCTATTCACAAAGTTTGTACAAGTCAAAAATAGGACCGAGCCATTGGTTTAAGCAAGTCGATCTGAAATAGTTATATTTCTAAAAATAACTAAATATGCCTGATCAGTCATAGAATTGAAGGGCCAAATAACTTGATTTTTTGACTAAACATTTCAAGTGGGCATTTTGTGGTGGTTCTAATGGTTGACGACCGCATGCTGCGTACTTTGACATTGCACATTGGTCACAGAAAGAAACCAAAAATGTAAATGGAACAGCAATGGGATGGAGGCCAAGGATGTTCCAACTGGAATTGGTCAGTTTGACCCGCATGGAGTGCACTAATCCTACGGCATACTTTCTTGACAAACCATGAAAACACAGTTTGCTTTTGAATTTAGACAGAGAGCGGAATGTGGCAATATACGGGAGATAAAGAAACAAAAATTTAATTAAAACAGACTGCAGCAGATGGAAAGCATGATTTATCTGTTCCCAAAAAGATTGATCACACTTGCCGTATTCCCAATAAATGCGGGTGCATGAGGTGGCTGAAGACAAAATTGATAAGCATTTCCCCCTTCAACCTGTAAGTAAAACTTGGGATTTCTAGTTATTACTTGCTAATTTAACTATAAGTGATCATCCAGTGAACATAGTACAGAGCATAGGGATAGAAGTTACCTGTAGACAAGCCAACAACGTTATGGGATCGATATCGTTGGCAGCGTCAATTTTGCTACTACGGGCAAGTACAACCTAAGTTTTCAAGCTGAATTTGGTTACTCAAGGACCACGGTACAAGCTAAACAGCAGACCAAAAAGGGTAAGAAGAAGATGGAGTAAATAATCAATTGACTTCAAACCACAGAGAAAATGAACAGGTGACTTGAAATATGCGGATAGCTAGCGAGGTAAGTACACAATCTATTCCCTGTTAAAATTGGTGACAAGCAAATGAGGATTCTTAAATCGCTGTGGGAAATTCAAATTCCGGATTTGCTATATATATATATTATTTTATTTTATAATATAAATCAAAATACATCATATTAAGATCAAATTTTATTTTAATTATTTTATTTTATTTTTATAATATAGTAATCTAATTATAAGAATATCTTTTGTATATATAATTATTATTAATAAAAAAAATTAAAAAAATCTTTTCAAAATATTTATATTTTCGTGGTATAGCTAACTTGTGTCCAACAAAAAAGAGGAAAGCCTACCAACACCAACCATTGTCAAATCATCCACAATTAGTTGCTCTCTCACAAATATCCAATTAACTCCTATTAGTTATTTCATATGGGATCGCCATTTTACAAATTAATTAACATTAATTGAATAAATTAATTTTCAAGAAACTAATTGAATTTAGTCAATTTTCCTGATAATTAAACTCCCATGCCACAACCAATTACAACAAACTTTTAAATTTGGAATGTCAAAAATTTAATTGTCATGATATGACTTATCAATGCTATGAAGCTTAAAATTAGCAAGACATACCTTTTCTACAGGACTACTAAAGAAAAGGTATGTTTTTCTAGAATGGAATCTTAACGTGAAAAATACTTTTTTTAATGGAGAAGTAAAAATATCTCATTAAATAAATAAAAAAATAAAAAAATGTAAATTAATAAAATCACTTTACACACTCAAACAATCTCTAAGAGTATGACTCAAACAATTTAGTATCACTCTTAATCGACTTAGACATGAAGAGGAAGAATCTGATTGTATGTTCTTTATGAAACATTTAGAGAAGGGGAAGAAAATAATGTTAATTGTATATGTTGTTAATATTATAATCAAAGGCGATGATAATCAAGAAATAAAGAACTTTAAGAAAGAGTTAAAAAAAGAATTTGAAATTAAGGATATTGAAAAAGTAAAATATTATTTAGAATAAAAGTAGCAAAAAGTAAAAAGAATATTTTTTAAAAAAATAAAAATATATTTTGAAATTCTTAAAAAACATTGATAATTTTATATGTAAGTTAGCTAGAACATCTTTGGAAATTATTAGAAAGGAGGAAAGTATGGAAATGATTAAGCTGTTAATAAAGGAGGTATTAGAGGTTAATTGGTAAACTTATCTACTTCTCTTATTTGTCTTAATATTATAACTCAGATAGTAAATATAGTGAATTAATACATACATTCTCTTACTCAAAAACACTTTAAGGCTGCAACTCACATCTTAATATATCTAAGGGAGATACTGGATAGAGGATTCTTGTTAAAAAATATGTTAACAAAAGAGTTATTAGATATGTTGATGCATATTAAGCAAAATTTTATAAAGGTTATAAGTCTACCTTTAGCTACCATACCAAGTTATGGGACAACTTGGTAATTTAAAGAAACAAAAAATAGTCAATAACTACTTGTAGCAGTGCTAAAGCAGAATATATAGTCATTGCTCAAAAAGTTTGTGAAATAATTTGACTAGAGAAGTTCGTGGAAGATTTGCAAATACCCCTATTTGTTCCAACAATATTATACAATAAAAACAAATAAACAATTAGCATCTTCAACGATCCGATTTAACATGATTGAATAAAACATGGGTGAATAGACCAAAGTCTTATCAAATAGGAAATTGAAAACAAAGACATCAACTTGTCCTATATTTCTATCAAATTAGAAGAAGCAAATGTTTTCACTAAAATTATTTCAAAACAAAAATTTGAATTAAATATAAATAAGTTGTTAATGATATATATTTATTCATTAACTTGAGGAGTAGTGCAAAAAATTCAAATTTAAGATTTGTAAAGATTAGATTTTTTTTAAGAATTCAAAATTTTTATATTATAATAGAAATCATAATATATAACATTAAGATAAGAATTAAGAATAAAATATTTTATATTAAAATAAAATTTTATTTTAAAATTTATTTTTATTTTATTTGTACAATATAATAATTTAATTATATATACATCTTTTATTTATATGTGTTATTGTTAAGAAATAAAATATGATAATTCTTACAAGATTGCTCGTATTTTCAGTAGCGTACTCAATACCTTAGTGAGTGGTGAACTTTTGCTATTAATTATCTGTAAAGCTCTCTTGACAGCAATTTCCCAGTCTGTCTTATCGGGAATGTGATTATTGCTCGGAATGAAAGTTCTAGTAATCTCTTTACGCACCCTTACCACAACAGAGGATATCTGCATCGTTTAAGATAAGCACAAACTAAATGTCTGACATAGGAGCTTTCAATATTAAAAATGGCGATTTAAGTCGAGAAGCAATGGAATAGTGAGCTGACCTGATGCAGGGTGGCTTGAAGTGAATCAATGGCCTGACCCCATCTCCACAAGATGGAATTGTCCCATGCGATAGTTGCAGCAAGCATTGAGCTTCCTTCAAGCTCATCAAACTCAACCTGTCATTATAGCATCTAGCAACAAGTCTTATAAATACTAACAAGAAACATGAACAGAAGAAGGTACATAACAGAATTCCTGTACCTGAGGAACAATGAAATAAAATGAACCAAAAGCCTCCCATTCAGGAGATATGTTAGCTCTTGCGTCGAACCTTATAGCCCCGTAAGCACGAATGAAAGGACATTTGTCCGATAAGAACCTAGAATTATAAGAAATAGCTTCATCATTGCCCTTCTCAAAATTTAAAAAGGAAAATCAAACAGTTCTTTTCCCACTGATATTTAATTCTTATTGACCGAAGAAATGGAAGTAAAAGGCTCTCTTTGAGCCGAGCGGGTTCATACTTCACAATTGCTTTCATACAAATTGTACTGTTTGGATGGCGTATGTCAAGAGCGTTCTCAATGCACAAAGCTTCCATTGTCTAAGTCAAAAGCTATTGTATCTTACCTTTAATTTTACAGAGATACTGTTACTGCAATTTCCACCCATGAGTTCAAGTCATAATAAAGATAGTCTAAGACTAAAATTTGGTGCACATCACTCGATAACACAAATAGTGTAGCATTATGCTCATATGTAATTGTCTGTTTTTAATAGCCCTCCTTTCTTAAGTACCTTTTAATGGATCGCCAGTCGCTGTATGAGAATGAGTGACCATCCCGAAAGAGGACTGCAGAGCCCACACCAGCCACACTGACCAAATGACGGCCGAAGGAAATGTAGCTACTGCCATTGCCATTGGTAAAGTCCACAGAAAGATCAGGGTCACGGTTGCTTTGACTTCGACCGGAGAAGAAACAGCGTGGCAGAAGCTGCTGCTGTTGGGCCTGGAGCCAATCGATTGCCTCTATTTGCTGTTGGATAGGCACCTTTCATTCAGCAGTATACAAAACTAGTTTCAGAAATCTTAAAATGTCCTGACAGTTCATGGTTGTACTGACTGAACAAAACATTCTAAAACTAAAACCAAACTGAGTTTTTGGTTAGTTGATGCTCAGTTAACCAAAAATTTTGCTTCCTCCAGCTTTTTAAACAGATTAATTGGATAAAGGATAAATTTATTAAAAATTTTAAGAATTTAAATTTAAATGTAACAAATTATAATTTTGATATATTCTTAAAAAAAAGTTATGATTATCATTATATAAAATATGAATAATTAATTATTAAAAATATAATAATTTTTATTTGATGATAATTATGATTTCTCTAACTCAATTAATCAGATAATTTCTCTCATTCCCAGAAAGACAAATACATCTGGCATGTTAATATTACAGAGTATAGCCCAGTGGTTAATAATTATAAAACTTATGGTCAAATTTAGACTTCCAATCCCAAATCTCTCTTGTAGGTAAATTTTCTCTTCCAATTCAAGTGAAAAAAACAATGCATTCATCTGACGCGATATGCCGATACCTAACAGCGAAAGAAGACAAGGAAGACAGAAGTTGGGCACATGATTCAATACAAACAGCCACGTGGCGCAATCCCATTTCTCTTCTCATATTTCGTCAGTTCACTTCGGATAAGCTAACAAGACTTGCAACACGATACCACAAGAAGTGCCGTTATCTTCATTTACGAATGAAGCTAACAGCTCACCTGGAGACGTATAATCCCGGAAGTATAAAATGGTGGATTGGCTTTCGATTCATGGACAGCCGAGTTGAGAGTGTCCATGGCCAATGCAGGAGATGCCACTGCTGGAAATGTACGGGTTTCAATGATCCCAATAGGGAGTTTTGGGTCTCCTTGGCAACCGTTCATGGATAGCGAACACGAGTGGTGGTATCTCTGTTGAAACATTAGACAGCAAAAGCTAACACAATGAACTATAGAAGCAGAATTTGATTACTAGGAAAATGAGCAGCTTGAGCTTACTGTATGGCGGAGAAGATGAACTGATTGCCTGTATGAAATTTGTTTGCCAGAGATGTTGCATTTAGTTGATTCTAAATCTATTAAACGTGCAAGGAAGTGGCCTGATGCGGCGGCACTCGCCATGAGAGAGGGAGGGAGGGAGAGGAAACGGCATATAGAGAAAACCACTTTCCACGACAGCAGGCAAGGATGTGGTCTCAGGAGGCATCTTATACACAAATGAGTTATAAAAAAATGTGAGGCAAACGTAGATCTGCGTTGTATAATAATAATATTTATAATTTTATTATTAATTATAAGTATATATTAAAATATAAAATATATAACTAATAATTATAATATAATATATATAACTTTCAGCACAACCATTAGTCAGTACTATCAATCTCTACATTGTCTGATTGATAATAGCGATTTTCAATGGACACAAGATAACGTGGACTTACAATGTGACATGTCGATCGTCCCTTCCTGACACCAACCGATCCGAATTGATATTTGGGCAGCATGAGCAAAATTTTTCAATTTTCCATTCGTTACGCATTTAGGTAAGGGTATCGCAGAAAATGAAAATTAAAAATTTTCCATTCGAAGACTCGGTAACAGTAGAGCGTGCACGAGATCATAGACATTAACTCATACTCATCTATCAGAGGCATAGCTTCCCACGGCTTTAAGTGACACTCCAGTGCGTGTATGCTGTGGTGAGATGTATCAGATAGTTGAGCATGCAGACGAATTCGGCCAATGCTCCAACAGCCAGTTGAATGCTTTTCGTGTAGGAATTCCTTATCGCTCCACCTTATGAGGGCAGCAAGTACAAATAAACAACATATTCATAAAATTAAATTATATTATAACTCAAAAAATTAAAGTTATTAAGTTTATGGGTCTTTCTCACTTATATATTACTTATTTATTCATCTCATTTATAGTATAAAATTCTTTGACTATACAATTTATATATTTACATTTAAAATTTTAACATTTTCGTACATAACTTAGCATATTATTGTCAATTGTTTCACTTTAAAAGGAAAAGAAGTAAGAATGTGTAGTTCACAAGGTGTTGTCTGCATTGAAACTCACCTATGGGGTGATACATTCAGCTACGTGTTTTATTTTTCATTGTTTTTTGATCTCAAGCTTTTGAACCATAAGATATATTCTAAGCATCAACCTGTAGTCAAAAAGCATGTCCAATTGTTTGTGGGATAACTGTTTTCTCTTGTCATTGGCAGTTTTATCTTCGAATCCTTATTGAAAGATCGTATCTATTGAGCTCTAAGCCTTGTATAGATTTATAGCATGTGAAAAAGGGTATAAATTATTTTTGGATTCATCCTATAATTCTACTTGGTTCATCCCGTCTTATAAAAAGATAGGTAGATAATCAATTTGCATCTTTGTGTTTGCCAGGAAATCCAAGAAGCTGTATCTAGACGACTGCCGCCAACATTAGAAAGCCGGGTTTTGACCTTTACGAAGGATTGCGATGCAATTGAGAATCAAGAATGAGGGCTGCACTTCCTTCTATACCTTTTGGCCATGCGGTGTTCTGCATCTCTTTAGTTTTAATGGTGGTCCTAGGCAGTGCAAGCTCCAGAAGAATCCAATGGAGTGAACCTAGCATGGTCTGATTATGGTATCATATGGAGGAGACTGTTGGCCATGAAATACACGTCGTTCAGCTAAGTCTGAAAAATCATATTTGTATCCAATAGGCAGGACATAACCTCTATAGTTCTTAGGCCGCTCTTTGTAAGAAGTTATTTCCTCAAGTTCAATCACAAATTGGAAATGCCCCTTTTCTTTTCAAGTATCAATGAGGTGCTAACAGAACAAAACTTTTGTGCGAGCTTGTAGAACGTGGTAGAAACTCAATTAGCTTAGCTGTCAGTGTAAAGGCAGCACAGCTACCCTCCCAATCATGCAGAAACTCAAAAAGATAGCAGGCTCGGCCAATTGCCATGACATCAGTAGCTCCAATGCATGACATGGCAATCGCACCTCAACCACGGTCGCGAGTATGATACAGTTGCAAAAAGCATTTGCCCATTGCTTATATAGCTGCAACGGATTTCCCACAAAGAAACAAATTTGCAAGGTTATGATGCCTGCACATGCATCTTGGGGATCATAAAGGGGGCATTGCAATAAGCATATAACGAGCCAAAAGAAAAGGTGAACGAGTCAAGGACGTGATTGAGTCACTGAATTGTATCAAAATTGGAGAAGATAAATTGCCATTTCTACAATCCATTGTAAATGTACATTTACAACAGCAACAGAGATAAAGATCCAAACCTTGCAAAATTTAACTATACGGAGAAAAATCAATGGTCCTTAGTTCTGTTCACCTTTAGCATCAGTTCTCAAATTCTCCAAAACATTTGCCACAGAACAACAGTGCTTGGCTTCTGAGGCTAAAGAACCAACTATTGCCTCGATAGATTTCAACTCTTCATGGAACTCTGGATGCAAGACCAGCAAAGAAAGGTTCTCATCAAGCACCAATCCAAGACACCTAACGATATCTTGAAGTCTAGGGACCCAATCACAAGCCTTCAAACCCAACATAGATGAAGCCTTGGGACATGGAGCTGCCTGAGGAAACATCTCATATTTCTTTAACCACTTGCCCAAATACCTAATCACACTCATGATTTCTTTACCATTCAGTCTTCCTACAGCAGATGATAGAATCACTTCATCCACATTTGAGGATGCAAGCAAATAATGCAAACAAAGCTCAGATGTTGAGAATCCATCAAGTGCAATCATAAACAAAATAGAAGCCTGCTTAGCTACAAGTACTTTATTGTCTGACAGATTCTTATCCTTGGCCTTCTCTATAGCTAGTAAGGCTTGTCTCTCCCATTCCTTTCTCACAATCATCATGGTACTATAAGCATCTTTTGATGGAGAAAGAAAGTACTTTAAAGTGCAAAGCAAGTCAGACAACCCAAGGTCAGGAGCATGTTTAATGCTCAGACAAAGCAGATCAGACCTCTTTTTTGCACTTAGGCTCATAACCAAATTTGAATAGGACGAATGATCAACAATCCCATTAACGATCAAAGTTTCCAGCAAATCCCACATCTCCAACCTCAGACATGCTTCCAAAACCAAAACTCTCACATCCTGTCCCATCGAAGACCCAACCTTCCCAATCAATACCCGAGTATACCCATCATCAGAGGAACTAACACCAACTGAAATCCCAACCTTTCTCCTTATTTTGTCGAGGAATTGATTCAAAATTCCAATAAACTCGTGCTTGTCGAACTTATTATTGTCCTTGAGCCTTTGCTTTAACTTGGCATAGAATTTTTTGGCTAATTCAATGACCTGGGAGTCAGTTTCGGAGAGTTGCCACCCGGTAAGGGGGCTGGCAATCAATGCGTTATCTGGGTTTTCAAACTTAGGCTTCAAATTGGGGAAAACATCAACTGGGTCGAGAATTATCGGGTATTCAGACTGGATTCCAGTATGTTCACGATTGGCAGAGGCTTTTGTGACCACCTCAAGTAAGGACATGGTAAAAATTCGCAAGGGAAACTTGAACTCTGGAAAAGAAACAAACGAAAAGCATGCGTACATAAGAATTTGCCAAAAACATACTAAACTCAAAACAAACAAATCAAAAGAACGTCGTACAAGGAAAAAATATATTGTTTAATTTCACCAGCACCACATTCTTTTCAATTTATATCCACGTCTATTTCAACCATCTGTAAAACAACGGAGCCAGCGAGAAGATGCATTTATGCATAAAATATGACTATAAATATAAACCGCACCTTCGGGATTAACGGGACGGCGTGGTATTGGCCGGAGGAGAGAAACAACAAAGTTGGCTGAGGAACAGGGGAGAGAGACTCGGAACAGAGATAAATGAGACACAGATTAGGGTTTTTCTTTTTTTTGATCATAAGAATGTTCTCTTTCCCAATGCGGGTTAACAATGGACAAGCCCATATCGGCCCATGGGCCCATTACTCGTATGACACATGGCAATAATACTCGCAGTTTTTGGAGTACAATGATCATAGATTTTATATAGACATTTAATAGCCAAATAAGCAATCGACAGCAGAGATGGTTTGCTTGCTTAGGTCATCCATTTCCTCTCCCAGCTTAACTTGGCCTAATTCAAATTAAATAAATGGATTTCTAAGGTATTATTTAGTTATTGATTTGATATATATATATAATATATTAAAATTTAAATTTATAGATTTTTATTAGTTCTTTAATAAAAATTTATATTAAGAAGGTGATGTTAGATTTTAAACATAAAAAAATGAACCCAAATTTAATAATATTTGTGTGATAAATTTTTCTATTAAAAAAATGAACAAAGATATTAATAAATGATTCATAACTTTGATTCGTAGATATAATAATATATATTATGTGATACACATTTTTTCAATTTAAAATACACAAATTAAATAAAGTATCCAGTAGCAGTTGCTTAGATCATAGTTTTTTATTATTATTATTATTATTATAGCCGTACATCTTATTGAAAATTCACTGGTTGGGAGCCGTACATCATGGTTGGATATGTTTTTGTAAGAAACGTGAACGTGCGTGCGTGTCATCATCGGTTCATCTCATTCAAAGCAGGAGAAATATACAATTCCAAATGACCAGTCTTTTATTTTTTATTTTTTTCCCTGTTAGTGATGCGAGTCTACACCATTGCTTAATACAAAACTCCCAAGTTATTTTTGGTCAATATACACAGGCTCCCTGGGCATGGCCTCTGAATAAGTCGTAGCTTGGGTTGTGATCATCAGAATGCACGCAAATTGATCTCGGTGTGATGATCTATGGCCTAGTTTTGAAGTTAGGATCTCATCGCTTGATTGTCGACTACTCTTTTGCCTGTGGTGGCAGGGAAGGCAGAGCAGTTTTTTCCGTCACTTCCAAAAATAATAATTGATGCGATAATTCTGATAAATTATCCAACTCAATAATAAAGAACGAACGAAGCATTGGCCTAAAGAAAGCGAGGACATGGTCCATCTCTTTTTTACAATTATAAAAAAAAAAAAAAACCTTTGAAAGCCATGGGCATGCAATCGTGTACCACTCATTCGGGGGATGAAGAAGAAGAAGAAGAAGAAAAAAAGAAGAAGAAAACAAAGAAAGCCAAGTCAATTCCGAAAAAATATCATATATCAGTAACTTATTTGAAATATTCCAACTTGTAGATTTGATGTTCCTTATAATTATGTGTTACCTTTTTCGCATATAGCTCTTTGGCTTTAATTTGACGGTAGAAATTCCGCTTTTTTCCAGGCCACGATTCAATATCACATTTGCGACTTCAACTTAGACATAAGTTCCTTCACCCTCCAATTAGACATATATATATATATATATATATATATATATATATATTTTTATGGGGAAAAGAAAGGACATGATTGGGACAATATGAGCATAGTTTCTTTAAACATATTTTAATTTTTACTTAATGAAAGAAGAATTAAACTGTATTGCTAAAATTAGATAAATTTTCTGAGTTTGTTCTTACATACGAAGGTCACATTAAAAAGTGAGATTATGATTATTTCTATATGTGAAATTCAATAAGTTTATTGTTATTTGTATTTTCAATGATGAGCTTTTTTTTTTTTTAAAGAAAATCTCTTAGTGCCACTATTTATTTAGTATAAGAAAATTGTTATTTTTTCGGTCCGAAGTGATTCTACGTTGGTGCCTTGCCAGTCCCTCGACGATTTCCAGAGGATCCAGAACTTTTATGTGGAAATTTGTCGCGTCTACAATTTCTAGTGGATAAGTAGATTCCATTTTTGCGAAAAAATTCACCGTCAACTAAATCCTGTTAACTTAGTCTGCTAATTAACAAAACATCTATTCATGTATTATATATTTTTTGAAAAAAAAAAAAGAAAAAGAAAGAAAGGCAGATGATAAAAATTGCTGGTTCCAATTTGCATCATCTCTCAAGTGTTGGCACTGAAATTGGCATGACAGGACGAAAATAATGTAAACCATAAACAAACACGGCAGGCATCATCTCTCATGCATGTATACCGACGAGATTGTGCACGAGGAGTATCTGTCTTTATTTTTCTATGCTCTTTTTTGTCACTCGTCGGAATTCATGGTTATCAAACAACAATTCCGCAACTCCAAATCTGGATAATAATATCAGGGACTACGTCAATGCTGCTAATATCATGAAATTAATACCATGTTGTTGAAATTGTTGACAACTGGGATCTCCTTGAGTTTGTCAAGTATATTTGAGTTATTTAACGAAATGAAAAATCAGTTCAATTGTTCTGGCCAGCCATGCTGATACATAGCTCTTCTCTGTAATGATGGGCATCTCATATAATCGGCACGAAATGCTTGCGCTGAAATTTAACTGATTAACGTGATTATTGGCCGTTGACAACCAATTTGCAAAACTGCGCAAATACATCCACGCACGCACGCACGCACGCACGCACGCACGCATACATACCTACACATTTTTTATTTCTTGGCCTATCGCTATAGTCTCATGTATTGCTAGCAACTTGAATGTTCTGTTTTCAGCGAGTTTCCGCGAGTCAAAATTTGCTGGCAATAAGGATTACGCCATGTGCATTATAAATGCATTTTCCATTGCAAGTCAAGTCAGAGGAGGTCTGGTAGGAGGAGAAAGAAGATGATGAAGAAGAAGGGTTTATATATATATACACGAATTTTGCACGTGTAAATGTATCATATACATGTTGCCTCTCCTTGGCACGAGATTCATTGAATCATTTTGTTGTATCCAGCTTAATTCCAAGTCATGTTGATTAAACTTGAGAGAGAGTTTCACTCTAAGTAGCATCCGTTTATATATTTAACATAACACGCCAGGAAGTATATATGCTTCCATATCATGCATTCTTCACTTAGAGTAATCGAGACAATTATACACAATTTCAAGTATTAAAGTCTTTCCAACGAGATAAGACAGCGGAGAATTCAATGTTGTAAACCTTTTGGTTTCTGCATGCTGTGTGTGTGTGTGTGTAAAGAATATTCATATTTGACATACTTCAGGTTCAAGACTTTTGTTTAGTTTTTGTGTGATGGGTAGGTAGACTTCCCCGAAACTCTGAATAATTAACCATTTGATGACAGTGATTCCCCACAATACAATTTTTTTTTTTCTATACACCGCAATTTGGATTCTTCACGATTCTGTTAACGTATATTCACACATTTCATACTGCAGGCTCCTTGAATAAAAGCCTGTTATTAGGTCTCAAGGAGCTTGATCTCAATATTGGCGACCTTGTTCGGCTGGGGCCAATTATTTCAACTATCTTGTGGGTGTTTTTGTCTTTGGCATGTGTATAAAACGGGGATGCCAGTGGATAATTTTTGGACATGATAATCGTACGTGTTTTTATTATATATTATTCTAATTTTATCCTTTTCTCTGCATATATAGAAAATTACTATATATATTAATTCCATCTAGGAAACGTATGTAACATGACTTTGCAATATTTCAACCAAAAGATTTGCGTCTTATATTTTGGTGAAAATTTTGAAGAAACAGACAAATTTAAACGGGTCCTTCCGAGATTATCTTTTACTAATTAGCCTTGGATTTATCGAACGAAGAATTTCCACATCTTGAACGAAAATCCGAAAAAAAAAAAAGGGAAAAAAGGGTGAATGGACATGATGATACCCAGTAAGGCACATAAATTGATGAAGGAAAATAAGATTGTTGGTCATATATAGATAACTGATAGCAGTTTCTGCAAATATGAACCATCCATGTGAATGAAGAGTCAAATGAAATCTTGAATATCGTACTTCACCAAGTATTTGATATTGCACGGAAATCTTTATAAAGAAATAGTTTCCTAAGTTTCTTGTCCAAATGACCAAAGCATACTTCCAAACCCAATTAATACTTTTTAATATCGCGTATGCGCGCAAAGCTTTACGTCACGGACATATTAGTTCTGCTTACGACCGTGCGGCACCTAATTTTGTTTACGCATTTCGTATAAACTACGTCAGCCTTTCTCCTTTCTCCTTGGACAATGAAGAGAGAGCAGAACATGACGAAAAATATCAGAAATAATGATTAAAAAAAATATTATATGATATTTAAAAGAGAGTATAAACAAATTGGATGTCTTTTATTCTTAGAGTTAATCCCCTTTATATACAACTCTACTTCATAAATAGATGATTGAAATTTATCTAATTTAACGATCATAATTAAGGTTCTAAAGAATTTTACAAAGATCTCTATAAGTTTACATAATTAAAAGAATTCTATAATAAAGTGTAATGTTCTAGGTTTCAGTAACCTTTTTATCCTTTTAAGATTTTACTAAGATCCTTTAAAACCTTTCAAGGCATTTCACTCTTCCCTACCTAATTCTGCGACTCCTTCATCAAGTCCTCGTATTCTTAAAGTTGTTGTTGAAATTACCACATGTCTTCCTTGCTCTCCCACGTTACTTCACTCTCAGACAATCCTTTCCATTTGATCAAATATTGAGTACTTAAGGGTATACTACATTTTTGAACAATCTGTTCACCAAGTACTTCTCTGACCTCTTTGTCATAGGACTTTACCACAATTGGTGGAACTCTATTGGAAATTCTACGTCTTAGATCTTCTTTGTCTTCCTTAAATGGTTTGAGCATACTCACGTGGAAGACTGGGTGGATTTTCAAGTTTTTTGGCAAATCAAGTTTGTAAAAGACCTTCCCAAGCTTCCCAATGACCGAGTAAGGTCCCTCATATCTCCTTATTAGACCCTTATGGACAAAACAGAAAGTTTTGAATTATTGGCGCAGGATTTTGACCATTACCTTGTCTTCAACAGCGAACTCGACTTGTCGTTTTCTCTTGTCTACCCATTTCTTTATCTTTTTAATTGCCTTATCAAGGTAGGAACGGGCTATGTTGGTTTACTCCTTCCGCAAGGCTCTTGGGCTTCTAGTTGATGAATCCACATCCACGTTATGGGGCATTAAAGGTTACTGCCAAGTCACCAACTTAAAGGGACTCCTTCTGGTCGCCTCGTTTTTTTGTAAGTTGTAAGAAAATTAAGCCACGTCTAGGAGTTTCATCTAATTACGTTGGTTAATACTTACAAAGTGTCTAAGATAACACTCTAAAAGAGCATTCACCCTCTTAATTTGGTCATCGGTTTGAGGATAAAAACTCGTAGAGAAATGCAACTTGGTCCCTAAGAGCCTGAACTATTTGTCCTATAGTCGGCCAGTGAAACAAGGATCACGATCAATTATGATGTGGCGCAACAACCCCCAATACTTTACCACATTTTTAAAGAATAGTCACACTGCCTCTTCGGTTGTACAATTAATTGGGGTAGGGATGAAAGTCACGTACTTTAAAAAGTGATTAACAACCACTATGATCAACCTTGACCCTTCTGACTTAGGTAATGCAGAGATGAAATCCATAGTAACGGTCTCCCAAGGCCTTTGAGGTATTGGTAAAAGCTCTAGTAAACCTCCATGTAATCAGTGATCAACCTTACTTTGTTAGCACACAAGGCAAATTCTAACATACATCTCAACCTTATTCCTTAATTAATGCCAATAGTATGTCATCTCCAATAGTGCTCACGTGCTTTTCATGCCTAGGTGACCCTCTCATTTGATACCATAACACTCTTCAATAAAGGAATGTCTTATATTCCCCCATTTAGCCACATAGAGTCACCTACTTCGAGTATAGATTAGGTCATCTTTAGCCCAAAATCTTTTTGTCCCCATCTTGGTAGCAAGGTTAACAATTTGTCTAACCATAGGATCATACTTGAGTTTTTCTCGAACTAGGTCTTTGATATCTCTTTTTGCTTGAGAGATGACTGTCAGTTTTGCTTTGCGACTTAGAGCATCAGTAACTACATTAGCTTTACCTAGCTTATATTTCAACATATAGTCGAACTCAGTTAAATAGTCCTTCTACCTACCTTGCTTCGAGGTCAACTTCTTTTGGGTTTAGAAGTAGTTAGTGGTCACATTGTCCGTCTTGATCACAAATCAAGAACCTAGCAGATAATGTCACCAAGTACGGAGATAATGCATAGTAACAGTCATTTCCTTCTCTTGCACCTTGTACTTCTGTTCGTTGTCATTTAACTTTTTACTCTTATAAGCCATAAAATGCCCTTCTTGCATTAGAACCCCAACTATAGTAAAGTCAGAAGTATCAGTGTGGACTTCAAACATCTTTGTAAAGTCAAGAAGAACAAGGACGGGCTCTCTACTTACCACGACCTTTAACCCTTTAAAGGTCATTTGTTGTTGAGTTGTCCACTTCTATGACTGGCTCTTTTTTAAAAAGTCGGTCAGGGCAACCGTACGTGTTGAGTATCCCTTAATGAACCGTTTATAATAGTTGGTTAGATCAAGGAATGATCGCAACTGCGACACATTCTTTGACAATTCTTAATTTTGGATGACCCATACCTTCTTTTCATCCGTTCAAATTTGTTCATTCCTATGTCACAAAAGTGCACTTCTCCTTCTTAATGTAAAGCTTGTTCTCCTGCAAGAGTTTGAACATAGTTTGTAAGTGGTTTGCATGGCCTTTAAGTATCTTACTGTAGATAAGAATGTCATTTAAGTAGACCACTACAAATTGGTCCAAAAATGACCAGAAGATTTAATCAATGGGGATGAAAAAAGTGGCAGGGGCATTGGTTAACCCAAAGGGCATCACTGACCACTCAAAGGAACCATAGCGGGTAACACAGGTAATCTTTGACTCATCTCCTCCTGCAATACGAACTTGATAGTATCTAAAATGTAAGTTTACTTTTGTAATCTACTTGGCTCGTCCTAATCTATTAAACAAATTAGGAATAAGAGGAATGTGGTATCGATTCTTTATCATAATCTTGTTGAGTGCCTTGTAGTTGATACACATACGTAATGAACCATCGTGCTTCCTTTGGAACAAGATTGGGGTGCCGTAGGGAGCCTTTGAAGGTCGAATCTGACCCGTATCCAATAAGTTAACCAGCTACCTTTTCAACTCTTCGAACTTGGCGGGTGCTATGCGATAAAAGGTCATAGTGAATGACTTAGACCCTTACTCCAGCTCTATCTTGTGGTTAACTTCTCTCCATGGAGGAAGCTGTTTAGGCAGATTGGGAGGCATGATATTCTTGTTCTTTTCAAGAACGTCTTTAATCTTTTAGGATAGGTCCGCCTTCAAAGGGATGGATGGATCATTTGTCACAATCATTGCCAAGTATGTGATTTCCCCTTACTTGAGGTCCTTCTTTGCTTGCATTGTAGATAGGATTTTCCTATCACTCACCTTCAAGGTGGGAGAAACCATGCATGAGGTCTCCTTCTCAAGCACACACACAAAATTTAGATATGACATAAGAACAACTTGTACCTTACGAAGGAAGTCTATGCTGAGTACAATCTTGAAACTGTCCATAGGTACCATGAAGAAGTTGACTATGCCTTTCTAAGAACCAAGGCTCATTTATACTCCTCGAGTGAGACCATTTAAGGGTTTGACATCTGCATTAACAGTTTTGAGCTAGCCTACACCATTGGTCATAGTTAGACTAAGCTGTTTAGCTTCCTCTTCGGTGATAAAGTTGTGAGTGGTGCCCGTGTCAATCATGACTTGGGTGTGTTGTCCATTTATTTGCACATCCATAAATATTAGCTCCTTACCTCTCATTACTTGGAGCTCTTATTTGACCTGAAGAGTATCGACCAATTGTAGAGAACTAATTTGCTTTGCTGGAACATCGACTGCTTGCGACCCTTATTTCTTGATCATAATTGCCAATAAACCCAATTTTGGACAGTTTTTCATAAGGTGCAGCCCTTTGCATACGAAGCATCTTCTTTTAGGCATGAAGGATTATTTCTTTTCCTCATGGTCCTTTCTAGTAGACAGGTTGTGGCTTCCTTGGCCTCTGTCTCTTTCTCTCCCACCTTTGTTAAAGTTATCCTTAGAACTCTTATTTTTAGAAGACTCACTTTTTTGATACTCAGTGAGGGACTCTGCAATTGCAATGACCTTATCAATGTTTTTCACCCATCGCCGCTACATTTCTTGCTTGGCCCAATGTTAGAGTCCAACCACAAAGTAGAACAGTGTATCTTTTGCCCCTAGGTTAAGTATTTTAGCAATAACGTTGTAAAATCCCTAACATAATCAAGGATAAAGGACTTATGTCTCAACTCCCTCAGTTGCTTGCATGCCTCATATACCATATTCTCAGGGAAGAATTGCTTCTTAAGCTCCCTCTTGAAGTCATCCCATGCCTTTATGGTGTAAAGGCCTTTTTACATATCCACATGCTTCCTACGCTACCGTAAAGTTGCTGTATCCGTAAGGTAAAGGGTCGTTGTGTTCATTTTATCTCGCTTGTCTGCCATCTTGAGAAGACACTCAAAGTATTTCTCCATTTGCCAAAGGAAATTCTCCACCTTCTGGGCATCCCTCTTGCTTGAGAACTCTTCGGGCTTGGGAGCTTCCACCTTAAGAGCTCCCCTTGAGCCACCATTATTAGTCACGACCCTCTTGCACATGGCTATGTCTTAGTACATCTCTTTTAAAATGGTTTCTAAAGAGGTCACTTGAGTTTGCAAGCTTTTAACAGTCTGCATGACTATCGCCTTGAAGGCTTGCTCACTCCTGTAATACCTTTCATTATTGGAAAGACACTCTTGGACATCTCCTTTAACTTTGTCAAGTTCTTCCAATGTATGAGACTCCAAAACCTTGAAATTATGCTCAATATGTTTAATACATACTCCTATCTCAGTTATTACCTGTTCAAGGAAGTTGGACTTCTCTTCCAAAGTGGCGAGAGTTACGGCTGAATGAGTCTTGTTGAGTCCACACTCCTTCTTCTTATTCCCACCTTGAGTGGGAGAGGGATCACGTCCCCTCTCCATCCCTTGTGTGCTCCCTTACCACATTCTCCTTTATCTTGCTCGACATTATACCTCACAACCTGCTTTGATACCATTTGTAACGGATGTACTAGTTTCTACTTATGACTGTGTGACACTTAACTAAGTTAGTCTTCCCCTTTGAATAGTGAAGAGAGAGTAAAGCACAATAGAAAACACAAAAGAGAATGACGAGAGAAAGGAAATACTATATAATGTTTGTGAGAAAGTACAAGCACATTAGATACCTTCGATTCTTGGGACTAATCCTTTTTATATACAAGTCTACCTCCTAAATGGATGACTGAGATTCATCTAATCTAACGAATACAGGTTTTAAAGAATTCTATAAATATTTCTACAAGTCTATAATTAAAAGAATTCTAAAATAAGATGAAATATATTAAGGTCCTAATATTCTGTTCATCCTTCAAGATTTTACTAAGTTCCTTTAAAACCTTCTAGGGCGTTCATTTAGCCGAATTTACACTCCATCAACCGGCTCCCATCAATTAAATATGTACATCATCAATAGGAAAAAAAAACCTATAATTTCGTTCCCCTCCACGATGTTTGAAACCGACACAATTAAATACAAAAGTTGAAGCAACGATTCTGAAATTCTTTAATAGAATGGGTAATTCTTTATTTTAGAAAAAAAAAAGAAAAAGAAAACAGAGATTCAAGCCATGTAATTTGATTAAATCTAGCTCTCATAATCTTAACGTATTTTATGGCACATAAAATTAATAAATTCCCTGCATTTGTAACACTGCTGCCACCAGTCTTTTCAATTAGAATACTTTAAAATTGTAGTAGTAGTGCATACACGTTATAAACTATGTGTGGTCCAACTTGATTCTGCATTCCTCCATTCATTAACAGTTGTAGGGACGCAGAGAAAGCGATACAAGACGGACTCAGATATAGGTGGAATATTTCGTAGCTTATTGTGACCGTTGGATTGGTTACATATTTATAAACGTTAACTACTTAATCACCTGGACACAAATCAGTCACGATTGGGCAATTTCCATCGAAAGAAATGGTCTATGCAATGAAGTCCATTTATTAATTGCAGAACAGTCGAGATGATCGAGATGAAAATTGCCAATAACAAGACAATTGCATGTGCCAACCAATAGCCGGGAGATTCATTCTTTTGCTAATTTTTGACCACCACAACCTTAACTACTTGGACCTTTACTTGCTCTTGGGGGATCAAACTCAAGAAACTCCGGTCACCAAGGGACTCCAGTTGTGGCAAAACTATGACAAGGATCCCTTTGTCACTTTTGTCGTTCAAGAAAACTTCAACGGTAGGTAGGGACCGGGCATCGCGGCTTGAACCTCTCTCTTTTTGTTTTTTAATTTCTCTTCCTTTTCTTTATATATATTATCATGCATGTTGTCAAAATATCTAATGGTCTAAGTTAAATTCTTCTAGTTCTTAGCATGACACTAAAAGTATGCATGCATAAAATATTAGTTTCAAAGATGTCTCTTGCTGCAAATTAGGGCGTTGACACTGTTTTTGTCCTTATGTGCTTTCTATGGCTCCCAATTTCTCTACCAAAAGTGATACAAGGTCAAATACCGCTTGCTGCCTCTATATAGGAAAAGGAACGGGTCTCATTATATTGAGATGGTGGTAGAAGGGAAAAGGCAAAGAAAGCAGAAAAGAAGAGAAATGGAGGGTGTCATCAGAAGATGTGGTCATGAGGGTGTGGTCAAGGAAGAGTGGAATTCCCTTGATTCAGTCCGGAGATCCTTTGATTCTAACGGTGGGGATGATGGTGGCTGCAAAGAAGTGTTTATTGCCAAGGTAGTGATTGACAAGCAGAAAGTTGTGAACAAAGAATGTGTACCGTTCAATCTTTTGTCTTTTGTTTTTTTTTTTTCACCATATCTTGCTGTTGTCTCGGCTGTTTATATTTTGCAAATTTCACTAACAAATTACTTGTTCGATGAATATAAAGGATCGCCCAACCACAAGTTTGTGTTCATGACATCATTAGTTTTTATTTGTAATACTTCAGGTTGGAAGCAGCCGGAAGTCCTCATCACCAGAGCAAGAAGGGTTAAGCTTAACAAACAAGGTAAAAGATAGAAAAATATATAATTTATAGGATCTAAATTATTAGTTAAGCCACCAAGACACCAAGCTTTGGATTTTGTATTACCAGAGAGGAGGGTTCATAGTGAAAAAATTAAATCTCCTGTTCTTTTTTTTTTTTTTTAAATGGTTTACCTGGCTTTCTAACTGGTAGACATACAAACAATAAATTAAGACATTTTCATCAAAATCAACCATCCACTATAGATGAAGAGATAATGCTAGGCGGGGCCCTCCTATCCGATAGTCTTTGAGAGGCGGTTTTTAGGCCAAACGTCGAATTAATTGACTTGGGTATGACCTTTTGATTGGGATGACTTTGACCAGGAGCATGTATGTATGTATATATGTATGTACGTGTGTGTATATGCATATGCATGTGTATGTGTCTGTATGTATATATGTATGCATATGATTTGAAAAATACTACCCGTTAACCTGGCTAACAAACTTATATAGCTTCTTTTTCTTATGGTTTTATTTTTTTTCATTTTAATTAGGAAATAACCACATGTTTGAACAGGTATCTATCAAGGAGGACAGATCCACTGTGGAACCTGGCCCAAAAGCACCTTCTTCAAGGCAAATGGAACAGGTTAGAATTAAGATCTTCTTTTGCATTGCACGAAGCTATAAGCAAGTTTTGTATAATTTCTTTCTTCTTCTTTCTTTTTGCTTTTGTTTTAATAAGAGATATCAGCGAGTTTATTATTTTGTGTTTTCGATGAACAGGATGCTCAGCTTGAATCTGCACGAGCTGAAATGGGCGAGGTAAGAGAAGAAAACCAGAGACTAAAGTTGTCCTTGGATCACATAACGAAGGATTATCAGGCCCTTCAAATGCAAATCTATGAAATTATTCAGAAAGAAGAAACAAAGAAATCTACAGATACTGCCGCCAATACCCATCAAGCCTGTGAAGAGCGCGACCTTGTTTCCCTAAGCCTTGGATTTGCAAGAGATCTCGAAAGGGATACTGCAACTGAAAACATTAAAACCTCTGGCCAAGGCGCAGATGATGAGCCAGTTAAGAAAGGGTTGTCCCTTGGATTAGACTGTAAGTTTGATTTGCCCAAATCCGATATAAGGGAAAAGCAAAGCTCCATGAACAGCCTTGACAAAGCAAAGGAGGAATCCGGCGAGACCATGCAGCCAAGTAAGGCTCTGAAGACAACAAGGAATGGAGATGAAGTTCTGGAACACAACACAGCCAAGAAAGCTAGAGTTTCTGTGAGAGCTAGATGCGATACCCCCACTGTTAGTATTTTATTATGCTATCCAATATTTGACTCGTTGAAATTCCATTCCATATGTGTCCATATATACCGGTCTTTGTTAACTCATAAGCTGACAAGTCTTCCTACTTTATAAAGATGAATGACGGATGCCAATGGAGAAAATATGGACAGAAGATTTCTAAAGGAAATCCATGCCCTCGAGCATACTATCGTTGCACTGTTGGACCATCATGCCCAGTCAGGAAACAGGTGTCACTCCATTCCAATTCCTTCCAATGCTTCACCATGATGTTGGACCTTGAAGTTCACATGCGATGAATCTAGTCCAAAGATCTTCTAGTTTGAGAGAGTGAATCAAATTAGGAGAGTTAATGAAAAGAGTTTTCTAGAATTTCTTGTATGGACATAGAACCTAGGGATCTAAAAGGCGTCTGAACTAGAGATCTATATATTGTAGCTAGCTTATAGAGAGAAGCCAAGGCAAGTAATGAAAGCAATAAAGCAATTAAGTCAACTAATTGAGCAATTGAATAAACTTTTCTCTACCCAAATCTCTCTCACTCTCTCCAAAGTTTTCTAACCGAAACACAAAGCTACCCAAGCTAACATCCAATTTATTCATTTTATGTCTTTTTTTTTTTCTTGAGTTAAATTTTTCATGGTTCATGCTTACCTTTT
>CM038602.1:3185633-3202497 GCA_021533255.1 Ceriops tagal
AGTCCCCTCCTGGGCGTTTTACCCCAGAAAAGATGGGTAAATTTGCGAAATCCTTAGCAACGGAAAAATTAAAAGAGAAATTACTACCTCCTAGAAGCAGAAGAACTAGACAATTCACTCGCCGGCGGCTTCTGTTCTTTCGATTTCGTCGCCGATCTCAGCGGATACCTCAGCTTTGATTTCCCTTTTTTAAATCAAACGACGACTACGTCAGTCCACCAAACAAATCAAAGCCCGAAAAAAAAAAAAGAAAAAAGAAACCCACAAACACACACATACACACGCTCGCGCGAACACAAAGAGAAAAGGGTATCAAACCAGAAACAACAGCAGGTTGTTGCAGTTGTTGTGGCTCTTTGACGGTTTCTTCCATTAGAATGGACCAACCAACCAACCAGACAACGTCAAAAACAACTCTCGTTTTGTGTGTGTTTATTATGTGTTTGGTTCAGAAAAGAAACCAGTCCTATGTGATTGTGATTGTTTGCAACGCAGACAGATAGACGCAGAAATTGGCAGAGGGATCATTATATAAAATCATAATAATTATTATAATTATAATAATTATTATAAAGATAGTTATTTTAATTTTGTTCAAGAACGCCGTTTTTCATTTGTCAATTGTGCCGTTTAGGCGGGAAAGTACGGCTCCCATGGATCTTTGACAACTGACAACCATGTGCACGCGTGGCGATCAGGGGGGGAGGAAGCAGATGTTCAGAGTTGTTTCGTGGGGCCCTGTTGTGTTTGCTTTTTTCGTTTTATGATTTTTTCCATACCAAGCAAGCCAGCAAGTCGGTCGGTTCTTTCAAATTTGAATTTCGAAATAACGTGGCCGTTGCACAGAAACTTAACTGCTCCCCCTTTTTTTTTTTTTGGACGGTAGTGATGTGAAATGGAAAATGGGCCTTTAGCTTGTTGACACAGACCGTGGGCCATTCATTGATATTTAATTGATCGCGTTTGGGCTTGCACCGTCCGATTAATGTTTGCACAAATTGTCATTAGACTGACAACTCAGAGCACAAATTTGGACATTGGGCCAGATGGTCCAATAATAGCAATAACCTAACTACCGTCACTTCTTTTTTTTTTTTTTTTTTGGGAGAGCAACCATCGCTACTTACAACAATGGCTAAAGATCAACGCTGATGGCAACCCCGGATTGGCTAGGGCCCGCCCACCGGGTGGGGGTTTCAAAGAGATTTATTTAAGATGGGTTTCGGAAGATTTAGTCGGAGGGGGATTCGCAGTTGATTTTAGAAAGTACCGGTTCCTACCACTCATTTGCTTGCAAGCAAGCAAATTGTCACAAAATTATTATTTTTTTTAAGTAATTTATTTAAATATGTAGTACTTACATTTTGTTTATATGAATTAACATCTCTTTTTTCTTTTAGTCAAATTATACTTAAGGACCACGCTCGTAATATTCTTTCTTATCTACTTCTTTTATACTTGACAACAAATACCAGAATTAGAGTCAGGTTAATTTTAATATTAATTATTATAATTTTTATTTTTTTTTTAAAATATGTATGGTGTTTATATTTATATGATTTAAAATTTTTTACGTTTATATTATCTAAAAATTTCTTTATTTCTAAAGTCGGGTCGTAGCCAAGGAACATACCCGTCACAGAATGCTGTTCAAATTTGTCCAAGGCCTAACTAAAACAGAATTGGAACATCAGGACATTGCATGTCAGAAGAGAGAGGGAAGACCGTATAGCTGACTGGGATAGCGTCCCATGTCCTCCACACCTTTGCCATGGGGTCTACATTTGTTTCACAAACCTCCTCCTCCTTCGTTGCATCAGTTGCTAACTCAGTGTATGACGGGAGGGTCAAATGGCCCCGCATGGCCGTGCTGTAACTGTTACGCTTTTCTAGGCTTTGAGCCATCCGCACTTGAACAGTAATATTCAGTGGCCTCACCCCAGCAAGGCATACGCTGCCTCCTCCACTCCCAGATATATATATATATATATATATATATAATTGGGTTTTGGAAAAAAGGCCAATCTACCTTTCTTTTCCTTTTTGTTTGTCACGTTCGCCATGAGGCTTCATTAGTTGGAAGTACGATCACTAAACCTTATCACTCAGCATTATGACCTAATTATAAGAAAGATTATTTGTTTCGCGTAAGAATATAAGTTCTTCTTTCTGATGAGTTGAAGTGGATTAACCAATTATGTGTTGTGAAGATAACAATTTTCATTGACGATTATACAAGTATCTTCCTACTTACCCATTTTCTTTTAAAACCCAAAGAAAAAAAAAATTACTAAAATTGTATTTGCGATGTCTCTCCGTTCAAGTGGGGGGGGGGTCCTTTGGTGAGGGAGAATAATACCCACTGCCCTTCTCATTGCAAGAATTGTGCTGCTCATAATAGAGGAAGTGATACCCTCGTCTTATATGTCTTTACAAAAGCTTTTAGATATATAATCAAATTTTAATAGTAACAAAATTTATAATATTTAAAAATTGTTCCCATAATGTTTTGATTTTTGGTAGCAACTACAATACAAAATTTTAACACCAAGTAACAACACAACCAAAAAAAAAAAAACCAACCAACATACAAATGATAAAAAATAATATAAAACAAATGAAATGTAATTTTTTTTATTAATGTTATATTACTCCTTAAATTTTGATTTATAATTTGTTTTAAAAAATTTTTGGTCTATCACATCAAATTAAAAAATTTAAAAATAATCACTACGTTATTAAGCGTTAGACAGTGAGAAAGAAGTATTGAAATTTATATAATCGAGAAAATAAACTTAAATTTGATTTTAAAAATTTTGATTGTATGTAAATAAAACTTTTATTTTATTCTCCAAGGTTCTATAACTATCTTAATTAAAAAAATCATAAATAATATAGAAATTTCATAAAAGAAAAATAAATTCTAGGCTTGACAGAGTGGCGCCCACGGGCCAGCGGCGTCACTCACCACCACGGCCCTCTCCTTCCTTCACCACCCAACGTCTCGTGCTCCTCCACGCTCTACCCATCTCCGGTTTCTTCACTCTGCCGTCACATCAGGACGTCTCTGGTCTTCCACGCTCTCATGTGGCGCGTAAAGAAAATGAAACCCAGAGTAGGAGGGCACAAGCGTAATTTCCACCTTGCTTTGGAATAAATGAGCTGTTCCCGAAGTAACTGCAACCGGGTTTTAATTCTAAGCATATAAAATCCCCTGCACTCGTGTCCACACCAAAATTCTCACTTGATCCACCGCCACTTTACATCACATCCCGATCGGTGCCGGAGAAGATGAGTGGATTTAGAAAACTAAAATGTGCTCGTTTGCAGGGGATAATATTTCTTTGACATCTCTCACACACGCACTCACACAGACAAAAGACGTTTTCTTGCATTCATTTTTGAAAGCTAACACGGTCACTAACTCATGGTAATCTCTTGCACATGTTCTTCCTGGATGGTTTATAAATTGGCTTATGTTCTTTGCTTGTATACTTCAAATATTTGGAGTTGCTTTTTCTTTTTCTTTTTTGTTTTTTTTGGTCTTTAAAATTTTCTTTTGGTGATATGTGATGCAGGAATGGTAGATTTGTGTCTTTTAATCACTGCATTTATCAGGCAAAGTAACAGATCTGATCCAACTCCATTTTCCTTTTTAATCTCCTATTCTATTTGTTGGATTGATCTTTGCTTCTTCTTTTCACTTATTTTCCCTTTTTTTCTGTGGGGGAGGGGGGTTTTGCTTGTTTCTTGATTTATTCTTTTTAGTTCTCTTTTAAGTCTGGTGTGATGGCTGGCTGTGTGAAATTTCTGAGCATTTTGAATGGCTGCCATAGAAAATGTGTTGTTTTGTTGGACTTTGTTTCAGTTAATTTATTAGATTATTGTTTACTAAGGGTTGTGATTGGAATTGGATATTAGGGGTGTGCATGCTTGATGTATGTAACACTTCACTTCTTGGAGTGTTTTTTCTTTTTGTAATTTTTTTTTTCCTTGGGAGGAATTGTATCTGGAAAATGGGTTGTCGGGCTAGCTTCTAAACTAATAAACGAAATTTGGAAAAAAACAGAATAAATATTTTGTTTCCTCGCCTTTGCTTCTGATAATTTTTTGATGAATATTATTTATTTCAAAGAGGGCATTGAATTGTGCACATTGGGTCCATGCACTTGACATTGTTCTGAATCGTGCGGCATTAGTTTAGGAATTCGTAGCCTATGTCTGCTTGAATTGTTGATCAATTGAGCAATGCTGGCTGTGGATTTCAGGATTCTCTGGTGGCTTTCCCCGTTTACCTGGATATGGGAAGATCACCGGGAAGATGGATCAAGAACGTCCTATTTGGGAAGAAGTCGTCCAAATCTAACACTGGAAAAGGAAGGAAGGTAATTCTAAGCTAACTGTTGCAAATTTGATAATGAGTATTTTGAAATCCAGGTCTTAAATGATGACCTATTCAGCCAATATTGGGATCAGTTGAGTAGAAATTCTGGTTCAAAACTCATCTTGTCTTATAGTTGGTTCACAAAAGTAAAGCTGGTTTTCTGCTGGCTTAGAGAATTGAATGTTTTTTAAATGACACGTATTGCCAACTTCTGGGCTTGCTTATGGTTTTAACTTTTCAGATAGTTAATCCTGAAATTACAAATGGGAATTTCGTTATTATTTTTAGGTCATTAATAAACTTATAGATTGTGGTTATCTCTCAAAAACATTCTTGTTAAATTTACACTTAACATGCTTAATGTATTTGTCATTTCCAATATGTTTGGTGTGTTATTTTCTTATTTATTTTGACCTACCATTTCAATGACATGAGCAAACTTCAACATTTGGCATTCTACCATGGACCATGTACTCATTCTAATTTTAACAATTGTCTTGTGTAGAAATTTGTTAATGAGAAGACAGCTGCTGTCAAAGCATCAGAAGTTGATGCTACCTTGTGTCCTTCAGTGGTCTCATATCCCTCCCTTAACACAACTGATAGAGCTGAAAGGAGATCAGAACTGGAGAACAAGGAAAATGAAAACTTACTACATGAGGACCAGCCATTCTTACCAGGAAATCAAGATGAAAATTTACAAGGATCCTTACCCCAAAACAAACCATCTGATCCTGAAAAAATGAGACATGAGAAAGCCGCAACACTGGCACAAGCTGCTTTTAGAGGATTCTGGGTAATCCCTGCTACTTTCAATTCTTTTCTGTCAGATTTGCAAATTCTGTTTTCTGTGTGCATCTTGGCCTTTTCTTATGACTTACTGCCCCCACACTCTGTATTTAGTGGTAATTGTTTTTGGCTGCCTTCCAAAGTTGGGTTCTTTACTGAATGTATCTTTTGGATTATTTCTTTTTAGTTGAGGAGTTAGCCAGTCTAACTGTTAGGATAGCCAATATAATTTTTCCTTATTAATGTTTTGCCATCTGGTCCTTCTATGGAATTATAATGTTGAAGGTAGTTATACTTTCTCTATTATCCATGTTGGGGATAAGAAAAGAAATACAAACACTACATGCATGAGCATTGTATCTCCTAAATGTGTCTGATATATATTTTTTTTCTTTTTCTTGTATTCTTAGCACATAAAACTTATCTTGTGGTGGTTATCTATGCACTGATATATACTTGTCTTGTGAAGGCTCGCCGGGCATTTAAGGCCCTTAAAGGCATAGTAAGGCTACAAGCAGTCATTCGCGGGCACTTGGTTAGGAGACAAGCCATTGCAACCTTGTGCTGTATGCTGGGAATTGTCAAGTTGCAGGCACTTGCTCGAGGGAAAAAGATTAGGAGCTCCGATGTTGGCCAAGAGATATATAAAAAGTGCATTCATGTGGAGACTCTGGTATACTCTCAAGGAGCCACATCAGTCTGTTACTTATCGTGTGCTGTCTTTTGATTTATACACTAAGGGGAAAGAAATTTTTTCTTCTTTGCCCCCTTATTTACTTAGACTGGGATTCTGCGTGTAGCAGATCCAAGTAATATATTTTTTTTGGGTACATACAAATAATATTGTTTTATAATGATTCCTTTTTTTATAAGAAATTTGTATGAGCGTGCGTGCGTGCGTGCGTGCGTGTGTGTGTGTGTGTGTGTGTGTGTGTGTGAGAGAGAGAGAGAGAGAGAGAGAGAGAGAGTCTTGTTGGAGGTTATCAATAGAGTGTGAAGTAACTGATCTCTTACTCTCTGGGTGGAGGTCTTTCTCAACAGAGAGTGCATACTAAGTGTCAAGATGTGTAACTAGGGTGGTCCTAGGCCCTTAAAGATTATAGTCTTGGACCTCATAAATTTTCAAAATAGTGAACTTCAATTTTTATTTTAGTCTTTATCAAAAGATTATAACCTACCCCATACTTTTCTTGTTGGATTCATGTGTTTTGATGACATAGACAAGCTACTAGATGTCTTTCATGTCACAGTTTTTCTATCAATTCATATTTTGTCACTTTTGTCAGGATAGGAAGCTTGTCAATTCTAATGGAGTTAGCTTGTCTATCCAAATCTCAAAGATGTCAGGGAATGCTTTTGTTCGCAAGGTATGATACACGAGGCATCACTCGGACTATTAGAAATTGCTTATATTCCATAGTAACTAATTTATGCACATAATAAGGCTTTTATAAAGGAAAATGCAAAACCTTGTCGCAGCTTATGAGCTCCATCCAGTTATGATTGTGGTACATATTGAGAAGGAAAAGATGTTGCATGAATATTGTGGAACATGTCAGCCTTCCCTGAATGAATTATTAGGACGGAAGACATGGATCAAAAGGATCCCTGACCTGTCAAACTTAAGTGATAATCTTGAAGTTTGTAAGGTCAGAAATTTTCTGGTATTTAAAGAACTAATTTTAGACATATGTATTGGATGTTTTAGTGGCACAATCCTTCCTAAGGTTCAAGAGGAACATCTTAACACAAGGCTGCTTCTGCCATTACTTGGTCCCATGTGAATGGGTAGCCTTACTTCATGTTGAGATTTAATATGGTTGGAGCCCTTGTGAGGATCTTTTGTGGCATCCATAACCCTATTTGAAAACATATTGTGTGTCTTTCATCATACTCTTCTGGGTTTGTTTCTGCAGCTTCTTGTCTCATCACCCACTGTGTTGCCTTTGCGCCTCTATTATGATTCTGTGGAACCAAATTCAGTATCAAGCTGGTTAGAGCGCTGGTCAAGTTCCAACTTTTGGAAACCAGTTCCACAACCTAAGAAACTTCACAATGCACAAATCCAGAGGAGGCATGGTAATGGACAAATGGCGGATGCTGAAACTGGTAGGCCTAAGTGCAGTGCTCGTTGGGTTACTCCTGGAAATGTTGATAACTTGGTGCAAGCATCCACCAAGTTTGAGAAACCCAAGCGTAATTTCAGGAAAGTTCCAAACCAACCAATCAATACAGCACAGGAAAATCCACAAAATGAGTTTGAAAAAGTAAAACGTAACTTGAGAAAGATTCATAACCCAATACTAGAAAACAATGTTCAGTCAGAACTTGAGATTGAGAAGCCAAAGCAAAGCTTGGAAAAGGTATCTTGTGCTGCAGGTGATAATATACTGGGACAGAGCATTCTTAATTCAGGTGAGAAGATGAAGAAAGAAAGCACCTCAGTAGCCGCCAAAAAATCTGATTTGGTGGAAAACATGCCAACCTTGACCACTGTTGATTTGCCAGATGTTCAAATGATCCCGGAGCCAAACAATGAGATGCAAGAACTGCAGTGTGATGAAGCTTTTGTTGAATCAAAGCCTTCGGTGCAGAGTGGTGGGAAGGATGAGAATACTCCTGTGACAAATGGAGATTTAGGTCATAAGAAGGATCCAACCCGAAATGAAAATCAGAAATCTGGCCGAAAAGCTTTGAATGCATCAAAGCAAGAATGTGCAGAGAATGGGTTGCAGAGTAGTCCAACACTGCCAAGCTATATGGCAGCAACTGAATCTGCTAAGGCAAAGCTGAGGGCGCAACGCTCCCCAAGGTTTAGTCAGAATGGATCTGAGAAGAATAACATTACCCGGCGTCATTCTCTGCCAACTTCCACTAACGGCAAAGTTAGCTCAGAGTCACCAAGAACACACAGAGCAGTTAATGCGGGTGCTAAATTGGGGAATAGAAGTGAGAGGTTGCTGTCATCTTCTAGAGAAGTGAATGGTAAAAAAAAGTTAAATTGTGTTAAAGTTACTGATTCTTCCTTTTACATTGATTGCTTTCAAATGAACTAGACTCTATAATAAAGACAACCTTTTTGCTGAACTCTCACTTTGTCACAAGCATCTTGAATTTTTTATTTTAACTCAATGTTGACTATTGTTTGATTTTGCAGTCAAAGGAACCTAGGTAGAGTGCAGGAGGTAATTCGTTGGAGCAGTGGTTTTTCAGGAGTCAGTGTAAGGATTCCCCCGCTTTTAATGGCAGTTGCTTCCTGTGTCTCTGGTACAAGATTATGATATAAAACTGGAAATTTGTTCTATAGCTTGACGTTTGTTGGCTGAGTCCTTTTGCTCCTGCTTGTTCGTGAGTGAATGTACATCATAGGTTTGGAATTTTCGTCATGCTACACGTATACATTAATTTCTGAACTATGCTTGGTTTCTGACTGATATCTAATCGTGTATATTGTAATTGTCATCTTCCTTATCACTCATCCTTCCCTGTTCTGGATGTAATTGTTGCTGTACGTGGCTACTCTCCATCATTTTCTTCCATTCGTGCTGGATATTTAATTTATTCCTTTGAAATCACGATGCCTTTGTGGCCTTGAGTATTATATGCTTGGCACTACATGCGAGCCAGGGGCAATGGACAACCGATGCATGCAAATACGCGTCCGTGATTATGGCTAATTAGATGTTCTTCTGCAGAAGTTGGCGTTAGCGCCCAAGCCTGTCAAAATATGGATACTGAACTCGATCTTTAGCTAACTTGACGACACTGCCAACTAAAGTTAAATTACAATTCTTTTGTGATTTGAGCGGTTGGGAGGAAATGGGTCATTGCATTCTTATTCGTGGTGTTAGATGTAATTTGCAAGTCACCAGCCTTTTATGGAGGTAATTTTAATTAGCAATCACCGAGGCGCCAACAATAGTACGAAAAGAAAGTTACCAGCTGCTCTGGGGACTGCTGCAAAGTTATTGCTAGTTGAACAGCAATTAACAATTCCCCCCTAAAATAGCTGTTCAATTTTAACTTTTTTATTATTTTGGCTCAAATAGTATCTAAATATATGTTAGTTCTGTGCCTACGACGACCAAAAAGGAAAGAAATTTAAACAAAAAAAATCATAGATCAGATTTTAAAACGATCTCACTTATCCAGCTCATTTATCTCTATCTTTACGTTATCACTTATCCGCAGTATAGAGATTCACTCTAATCCAAACAACCTTCCTATATATACGTGTTTGGAATTGTAGCCCGACACACCCTTTTGATAACTTGATTGATGCACAATCGTCAATATGTCTCCTTCATCCTTTGTTTGCTTTGTTTTGCTTCCCCTTTTGTTGTTGGCCAATTATAATGGCTGTGAAGCACATGAGCATATTGGAGTATATGAATTGAAGAAAGGGGGAATTACTGCCAAGTTCACCAACTATGGTGCAATAATGCTTTCTTTTGTTATCCCAGATAAAAACGGTGTTCACTCTCTCTGTCTATCCTCTCTCTCTCTTATTTTTAATTCAACTGCATAACATAGAACTTCTTAAATATGTAGACTATTGCCATTGATATGAAGGCCATTAAGTTTTTAGTGTTGTTACTTTCAATGTTTTCACCATTTTTTTCTTTTAAAAAAAAATTCTTTTTCAGGGAAGTTGAGCGACGTCGTTCTTGGGTATGACTCACCCGACAAATATAAGGTTTTACTCAATTTACCTTCTTTTACGGTTTTCAACTCATGACTCAATTTGCCTGATCTCCATGTAATTCTGATTCAATGGTGATTTAGCACTAACAAGGGAGACTAATATATGAAGATACAATCAATAAATGTTTGGCTTTGCACTTGCAGAAGGATGGAACTTATTTTGGAGCTATTGTTGGACGTGTTGCCAACAGAATTGGTGGGGCTCAATTCAGTTTAAATGGAACCCACTATATGTTGGTACCTAACGAAGGGAAGAACATGTTACATGGTACACGTATAGTATCCAATTTTTTTTTTTTTTATTTTCTTTCAATTCTTTATATATAAATAAAGAAAATGAAGAAATTGACAGTTCATGTCTTGCTATCATCAGGTGGCCCCAAGGGATTTGCTGATGTTATATGGAATGTACATAGCTACAAGAAGGATAGCCACATAACATTCACATATGACAGCTATGATGGCGAGGAGGGTACAGACAATTTTACTTGTTACTTTCAACTTCTAACTTGGTTCTGATTTATTGAGTTATTGATTAATCTGTAGTTTAAGCATTAGTTATGAACTAGGATAAGCATATTACAGCAGGTTATACTCCTCAGCTCTAGTCCAATTTACTGAAAGTGTGCTATCATGAAATGAAGAAGCACATCAATGATTCTTAACAATAGATTTCCCCGCAGGGTTTCCGGGTAATGTTTCTGTCTCAGTGACATATCTGCTGATTGACACTAACAAGCTAGGAGTGAAAATGGTAGCCAAGCCCCTTAACAAGGCTACTCCAGTAAACCTGGCCTTTCATGCTTATTGGAATCTTGGTGGCCACACCAGTGGCAACATCCTATCTCACATTGTCCAGATTTTTGGATCAGCAATCACTCCAGTGGATCATGAACTCATTCCCACTGGAAAAATTGTCCCTGTGAAAGGCACACCTTATGATTTCAGCAAACCCCACAAGATTGACACCATGTTCAATCAGCTACCTAATGGATATGACATCAACTACGTGTTAGATGGCTCTGCTTCCAGGCATCTGAGGAGGGCTGCAGTGGTTCGGGAGCCTGTATCTGGTAGGAAACTGGAGCTGTGGACTAACCAGCCTGGGCTGCAGTTCTACACTGGCAATCAATTGCATCATGTTAAAGGGAAAGGTAGATTCGTTTATCGACAACATGCTGCAATTTGCCTGGAAACTCAAGGGTTTCCCGACTCTGTTAATCACCCCAGCTTTCCTTCCCAGATTGTGAATCCTGGAGAGACTTATGAGCATGTCATGCTCTATAGGTTCACAGCTAACTAGATTTCTTCAGCAAACACCCTACATTTAGGTTACCATCTGTCTTTTTAGTCCGTTCACTGGATGAATAGTAAGCATAGGTTCGGTCATTCTGTCCACAGAGAATTCATGTTTTTAGTACCAATTTGATGGATTTGAATTACTTGGTTCTGGTTTGAATCTTTACTTTTCGTCTGGTTAGCATCCAAGTGTTATATTGGTTTTGCTGGGAAATAATGGATCGTTCCTTGAATACCTGCTACCACAAACATGAATGTAATAATTTAGTTGGTGTGTCCTTTTCTCTTTTCTCTGACAGAAGTTCTATCTAATGTAATTTGATGAACTGATTGTGAACTTATAACAAATTACAACAAACCGGACACAACTTGAGAGCAGTTTTTCTTGAGAACAATGATTAAAAGTGCAAACTGACGAATGCTCTTGCTAGAATTAGGTCATCTTTTCAATGGGGACAAAACCCCGTTTGACTTTCATATCTGCTTGATCTAGGAACTGAAATCCCCCTTAAAGATTAGGCTAAACCCACTTAGACCAGAATTCTAATTGGTTGAACAAGCAAACGAATGAAGAAAGAAAAAAAGGGAAATCAATCAAGAAGATAAGATATTAAGAGTTACCAAAAGAATTCATTCCAATTATACAAATTCACACGAAGACAAAGGCAATGACGGTTAAAGAGTTCGATTAACAATGACAGGCATCTGAAACCGGCACAATGGGCAAAGACTACTGTTCTCCAGCCAATTCTTGATGCAATTTTCATGATAAACATGCGAGCAAGGCAAACGGGAAGCTTTTGTTCCGACCATTATATCTTCCAAGCATATCACGCATGGTTTCGAATGACCTTCGTTGTTTTCTTTCTCCAGTGCCTCAATGGAAGACTTGCTAGCTCCGACAAATCTCGGACCCTGCAAGTCAAAGGACTCAGCAAGAGCCTCGGGGACAGTCATAGAGGACCGTAGAGCGGTAAGGCAGACAACCATTGGAATGATCTTATGGTTTAAACTGCAAACTTGGCGTGCACATTCCGTGATTTTCTGGATCATGGCAGGATGAGCAGATGGGGGCATGTTCATCTGAGTAAATATGTTTACTAAGGTAGACCAAGACAAGCGGTCGTGCATCAGATGGTTCTTGGCAATTGGAAATTGCTTGAACATTGCTTGCTCATCCGTTACATATATTTCAATTATGAACATGGCTTCTGGCAGAGAGGAATTGGCAAGTTGTTCATCTGCTTCAACCAGCCATGCCTCGGTGATATATTGCGTCTCTGTGGACATTGTTGAACAAGACCAGGAGATAGCAACAGAAATGCCAAAACTTCACGCTTGAATTAACCTCGGAGTAATGTCTAACAGCCAAAGATTGGATTTTTATTGTTCTACGATGAACCCCAGGAGACTACGAACCGATTATTATCAAAAAGAGAAAAAAAGAAAAGAAAAAACAGTTGGAGAGACAGAACTGGTGTCTTTCTTTCTTTCTTTGATGATTGCGAGAACAAGATATTTGCGCAGTGGGTTTGTGGTGTATTTGTCAATATATACAGGGCAATAAGTTACATACTTAATGGCATTCCCGTTGGATTTGGATTCCAAACAGTCGGTGTATTACTATTCATTGGCAGAGGACTGACTTTGAAGTCCGAAAAGTATTGATGTACCAATTACAAAGTTCAAGACAATTGATCCATGAAAAAGATTTAAAAAATAAATAAATAAATAAAACACTGATTTCTTGTAAAGGTTTGTGAACTAAAATTGTTATTTTTGGTTTCTTCCCAACAATAAAATTTTTGAAATCTCAATCTTGCTTGATATAAAGCGGATCTTTTTGGCAGGTTTTCCCCTTTGGTTTAGGATTCATCTCTGTAAAAGTAGTTTTTCTTTTATTATTATTTTTAAAGATAACGTGCATGATCTTTTCTTTGTTTCCGTATCCCAGTAGGAGATTGCAAGCCTAATAGCTTATTTAACCCTCTCAAGCTCCTCCATTCACCCAATCCCCAGCGCCCTTTTGTTTGTTTTTCTTTTCTTTTAACGAAACTTCTATCCTTTGGTTAAAAGTTTCTGGTTTCCAATCTTTCTCTTATCGTCCCCATCAAAAGATGTCTGCAGAAGACTTCGAAATTTGTTGTGATCTAACCCCACTTTGCAAGGTTGAACCAGGAGATGATTCTTTCCCTTGTGATATGTTTTGCATTGAAGTTGTGGCCATGTACATGCGCTATAGATCACCTCTGGAATTGCAGGAAGAAGAAGATGATGACGTTGATGAGTTTCAGCTTTATGACTCAGACTGTGACACTGTTGAGTTCGATTTCCTGCTTAAACGTGAAAGTTTGGTTCTTGATGAAGAAAGTTTTAGGTCAGCCATACGAAGCAATCTTCTTGGAGAAGGAATCCCTGTTCGGCCATTCATGATTGATAGGATAATTGATGGTTCTCGCCGGATGGCACAGGATAAATGTTACTTGGGTCGCAGGGTTCTTCATTTGAGGGTGACCATTGAACTTCCCCCAATGAATTTTGATGGTGATAGCAGTGACGATGATGGTGATGAAGTGTTGAATCAAGTGCCTGCAAGCGAATCATCCATTGAGGCATTGGAAAGAGTGAAACTTGAAGGGTATGCAAGCCAGTGCACAATTTGCTTCGAGGAGATCTCGATTGGGTTCGAAGTGACTCGGATGCCTTGTTTGCATCTGTTTCATAGTCGTTGCATCTGTGATTGGCTTAAGAAAAGTAGAGTCTGCCCCTTGTGTAGGTTTGAAATTGAATAATTCTATAGAAGTTATAAATTTGCCGAATGTAAAAGTTCTAGTTCATATCAGATGTTTTTGTGTAATGACTTTGTATGTTTGCTACGGACTGCTATTCGCCGGAATCCTATCTCTAAAGGAATTGGCTGGCTCATTCACAGTTACCTTATAATGCCATTTCTTTGCTACACTCATATAAGTTTGCTGTTTCTAACTATTGTATTATAATGGCCACCTACATACTGAAGGCGCTGGTAAACTGCTCATCGTTCAGGGGAATTTTCTGTAAATTTGGAGTTCCCATATGATGGCAAGGGGCGTCCTTTGGGTGTCACGTTGGTAGATGAATGCCCATTGTGTCTCAGTGGATAACTGGATTCATGACTAACTACATTTTGTTCTGTATGAGAAGCAGATTTTGGTTTGCCAGCTGCAATGTCTTCAAGAACGGCCAGTACCTCAGCCATTCGTGGTCGGAGTTTGGCTTCATTGATGCAATTTAATGCAAGCAGTGCAATCATGAAAGCCCCTTTCTGGGAATACTGGCCCTGCAATCTGGTGTCCATAACTCGGAACAACTTGCGCCTATCACCCAAATAAGGTTTTGCCCATTCTACTAGATTCTGCTCCGATCCAGATTTAGTTTTGTCAACAGCTTGGCGTCCTGTCAGCAATTCTAGCAACACAACCCCAAAGCTGTAGACATCACATCTTGTAGATAGATGACCTGTTCATTGCAGAAGTGTTTAAACAACACAGTAGCCAAAAAAAAAAAGGAAAAACTTTTATTATGTGCTTATTACCAAAATAAACCAATCAAGGCGTTGCTTCATATGGTAGACAATGCTTTTGGTTAGAAGCTCGAAACCATAGGCATGACTGGAAATTTAAGATAACCAGACACCTGAAGGAAATATATCAAACAAAGAATACCCAAAATCCAGCATGTTTGAACTCAGTTTGATAGTTTGCTATTCAATATAGTTGTCTAGAAAATACTGCTTGTGTGTGTTGCCTAAGAATACATGAAGCGATTGGGAAACAAACAAAAATTGTAGATATCTATGGCTCATCAGAGGAGATCTGCCTTGGGCGCTATTGCCTGAATGGTGGTCCTTTTTTTTTTTGGCAGAAATCATGATATAAAACTGTGGAAGATTGGTTCTTTGAAAAATTTTAAGGAAAAACACAGTTTATCCTTATGAACGCAGTCTGAGAAACAGAAGTCTCACATATATGGACCTGATGTTGTAGTTTCACTTCAAAAGCATCACCACCACATATTCAATAATTGGTACTAAAAACTCAAGAACGCCCAGATAGACAAAAGTTTTATGATAAAGGAATCCAACCAACCTGTAGCAATGTATTCGGGGGCAGCATAACCTTGTGTGCCAATGACTCGTGTGGTAACGTGAGTACGATCGCCAGTGGGACCAGCTTTTGCCAAGCCAAAGTCTGAAAGTTTTGCATTATATTCCTGCATAGATAACAAAGCATGAAATTTGCATACTACACCAAAAAAGTGATGACTAGAGCGATGGACCAGAAATTATAACCTTGAGACTTTGAGTTCTCTTTTTAAAATTGTCCTTTCTTCCCCATCCACAATTATATTAATTTTAAGCAGTTCACATGTAGATGTCCCCAGACTCTTGAGTTCTGTGCCCAGAATGGATGGTAAACACAAGCAGTGATGTTAATTTATCATTTCTAGCCCACATACCTTATCCAATAGGATGTTGGATGTCTTGAAATCCCGATATATAACTTGTGATTCAGAGTCATGCAGGAAGGAGAGACCTCGAGCGGCACCTATGGCAACTTTGATCCTCATTGCCCAAGAAAGTGGTGGGGTTCCCCCTGAAAATATGGTAGCTTCATATTTAACAAAGATGACTCATTTCTTTAGATTCAGAATCAACAATCTGATGATGTCCTACTAATTCAGTGAAAATTTTCCTTTTAGATTTGGCAAAGCATGAAATCACAGTAGAATTTAGAAAATCAGTAGGGCATATATGGAATTGAATTGTGTTTCTAAGCTATTACTTCCAAATAGATGATCCTCAAGGCTGCCTCTAGGCATAAACTCGTAGACCAAAAGCTGGTTTTCTTGATCTAGGCAGTATCCAATAAGTTTGACCAGATTTGGATGATGTAATTGACTGAGATAGTTGACCTCAGACTGCAACCAAGAGGTGAAACATTAATGGACGTTGTGAAATGTTAATGGAAGAAGTGCTCAAAAGTAGAACAGATTAAGAAAAGGAGGGACTACCAGCCACTCCCTATGACCCTGAGAACCTTCTGGCTTAAGCCTCTTGACAGCAACAACCAATCCATTCCCAGGTGTTGCAGCACTTAAAGTTTGTTCATCGATCCACCCTATGTAAATATAACCAAAGCCTCCTTCTCCAATGATCCTATCTGGACAGAAGTTCATAGTGGCATTCTTAAGCTCGCTAAGGGTGAAGGGTCTAATATTTGGTGAGGAAAGTATGTCTCCTTCAGTTCTTGGGGTGGGGAGACCACCAGGCACACTTTTTTCAGCATTTGCTGAAATTTTTGGATTCAAAGGAGTTGAAGAATGGAAATTGCCAGAAGCCTCTGTAAACCCTGAAAGAAGAAAGTTCTCAGTAAACTAAGAAAGGTAGTTAACTGGAGATGAACATTGTGAGTAACATGGGCAAGAGAAATACTAGCATGAACAAATTAAGAATGGGTCTAAGTCGTGCCCTTCCTGAAATTCATCTACGAAGTCTACCATTATTGTCACTACCCTATTCTTCAACTGATGTCGTCGTAGTCCACTGCTAGACTTTACTGGGAAACATGGCTCCCTAAGGCATATTTGATTATCTAACATCGGTTTTTTTTTTTTTTTTTGATAAAATTGCGAAGATGCCACATATGA
>CM038602.1:3218978-3259727 GCA_021533255.1 Ceriops tagal
AGATCGTAGCACGTTTTCTTTAGGGATAATTAAAAATTTACCAGATTCCTATGTACTCTGCAAAAATTTTCAAAGACCATTCACAGACCCAAAAAAGGAACTTTTCAGAAACCAGTCCGTGGATATGGGCTAGTCTAGCGCTTAATAATTACACACAATGAGACCAGGATTCTTATAGTATGGTATATGACTATATGTCAACAAGAATTTCTATTGTTATATGCTGATTTCGATCGGTAGCAACTCTCATAAGTTGCGGTTAAAGATCTATGCTCATAGTTTTTCCACAAAAAGATGCAATAACTCCATTATTGTCTGAAATTTATAACAATGAACTTAAAGTTTTGGCAACAACAGACCTAATGTCTAGTTTCTTGTAGTAGCTCGAAGCTTTTTGGCTCTAAAGCTGTTACTTTTAGTCTATTAAAATCGTATATTATCTTATCAGTATTATGCTTGGAATGGCATTATAGAATGCAACAGAATGTAAGTGGGTTTTCATACAATATACTTCATTACATCGTAATAGGCATTGGTATTGAGTATAATTTTCTTGCATGAGCAGAGTTCTGACTTTCCTTGCAGTAATTCAGTGCCATCTACGAAACATGTATGCATTAAATATGGCTCTCAAACTGTACCCCCAACATCTCTTCAGGATTTAGAGGAAAACGCTCGCGCGCTTGCATGTGTGAACACTTTTTTCTGTCATCAAGCTCCCAGAAATAGATTCGCCAATCAAGCGCTTAATTTGGAAGCCATGTGTGCATTTGGTGCATAGAAGAAGTGCATGCATCGCATAGATGTCAAGCCCTCAGGGAGCCTGAAGCCCTGTCGGTTCTCGTAGGAGTGGATTTTTGAGTAAGCGTGTTATGCCCTATTGCTGGAAATCTCAAGAGAGGGGCAATTTAGTAATATTTTCCATGGGTGTTTAAGGCTGAGTGCTGTCAAGCCTAGAGAACATGAAAGAAGCCATTTGGTGCTTAAAGAAATGGAATAGCGTGTAAGCGTATGTTTGTGAGGGAGAGAGAAAGAAAAGGTGAAGCGCTTTTATGCTCAATGATGATGTATTTTGTTTTTCTCAATACACGAATAGTTCTTAGCTAGATAGACTAGTAGTCTACTAAATTTCCCATAGTTTTGGAATACGTAGTCACATGATAAACTGTGTTCATCAAAGAATCTTTTGTCCTTCCCTTGACAAAGTAATGTCACTCTCATGACAAGAAATCGAATTAAACAACAGTGAGGCTGCAAAACTTCAAAACTAGCCAGTGGATCAACTCCTTGGTTAGTCTACTTCCACGTCTCAGGATTAATTCTTTAGCTAGTTTAATTCGTAAAGATGACTATGACCCATCGAGCACTGGCTACATCTCATAAAAATCATCTTTATCAAGCTCTATATTAAACTACCTAAATCCTAGACTCCTAGCACATTATGCCATTGTAACGGAGATCACATGTTCCTTCTCTCTTTTCTTTTTCCCTTTTTTTTTTCTTCTTCTTTTCGCTGTGAAAGTTGAACGCTTTTTAAAATTATTTTAGTATAATAAATGCAATATGAACATAGCTTTCATTATAAATGAACAAGGTACGTTTCTTATAACCCAAAAGCGAAATAGTATGGCTGCTACAAGAAGAGCAAAAGGAAGAGTAATTGAAGATTTCGGTTTCAAATTGAGCAATAAATAGGAGAATTCCACAGGGAAGGTGGTAAACTGAATACAGCCTTCAAAAGGAGGGAGTGAGGCTTTAGAGAAGCCCAGTAGAAAGGAGAAGAGAGGAAGCCAAATTCGAAATGAACATGTTCGAACAAACTGACGAAAAATTAAATGAAAAAAATTCAAATTAATTACCTCATAATTGCGGGAGCTTGTATTTCAATTGAAGAAAAGGCCAAAGGTGGACGGTTTCATTGGACTTTATAAAACGACAAACAAACAGCGTGGTCAAAAGGGAAACGGTAAGGTTATTACGTAAATGCCCAATAACAGAAAAGAAAACTCATGTTTTCAATTTGACCTTTTCCCCTTCCTTATTACATATTTATTCATGATCAGCTTGCTATTGAGATACTAAAAAACGTTTGTACTTTTGTGTTTTTATTTCCTTCAAAATTTTGCTATTTGCAGTTTGTTTAACGTTCTGTGTTCCCTCGATCTTTAAACTTTACATTACATGCCTTCAAATTCTTAAATAAACACCGTTGATTAAAAATATATATGCCTTACCTCCTCATAAGCAATATATGTTGCAATTAATGCAATGGACAATCCCTTTTTAGTTAAATGTTAATGAAATGAAAGCCCAATTATGTTTTAGATGCAGGAAAACACATGGCTCCATTTGCTATGTTTTCTTTTCTTTTCTTTTCTTTTCTTTTTTTTTTTAAGCAAAGACGTTAACACCAATAGATCCGTCTTACATGCTATTGTTGTTCAAAGCAATACTTTTCTGTGGATCGACCCTGCACAATAAAAAGATTTATACGAAAAGAGAGTCTTAATTAAAATACCAACGCTAAAAAAAAAAAGACAAATTACATAAAAAGAATGATAATTTAAATATGAAAGTCACTTAAAAAAAAAAAAGGGCCTTCTGGAAACCATTTTGAATCATTAAGGTACCTAATTTGAGAGTCTATTAGGAAAAGAAGAAAAAAAAAAAAAAAAGAGGAATTAGATGCGATTGCCAAAACGCGAAAGCAAATTCTTTAATAATGTTTTCAATTGTATCCTATAATTTCATCTATTGATTTTGTCTACAAAGTTAACTTGAATATTTTCTATATTATTTGTTGAATTTTAAATATAAGTTATGTGTGATTAAGAAATTTTACATTAAAAATAAAAAAATAAATAATTTATAAATGAAAATGACTTATAAATTTCAAAGTTTTAAATTTTTAATTAAAATATAATTTCAAATATAAGAATTTAAGACTTAGTAAGGGTGAGTCGAGAAAGAAAGGAAAGAAAAAAAAAAAAAAAAGAGTTTTTCCTAACATTATGTAAAATACAGCAGAAGTCGCTTCGAGTCAAACAATAATTATTGCTTCATTCAGTCGGATGTAACAGATTGATTAAGCATACTTTTTACGCTTACCCACTTTTCCTTTCAGAAGATTTTCGACTGTGCAAAAGCTTTTTATGGGGAATGGTTCTCAAGGCCATACGACCTGATTGTAAACCCTAATTTGTGTCTGAGTTTCGATAAAACGGGTCAGGTTACCAGTTGCGGAGCTCAAAGAAATGAAATAATCTTTGTTTCCCTTTCCGCTTTTACATTTATAGGACGAAAATGGCTGCTGCAGTTTGTCTTATATGTATATAACCGACAAATATATTTTTTTTTGTTAATCACGACTTTAATATTACACGTCTTTTTTACCAACGGTCTATACTATATCTTTGATAATTAAACAAAATACATTGTCATAAATAAAATAAATAAAAAAAAAAACCAATCAACTAAAGTCGTGAAAATTGACGTTAAATTTTCCTACGACCAAAACATGGGACTTTGCAAGATTACAAGTCGTAGAAGTATTGGCCAATTTGCTTCCAGATATCATCACTTAATATAAAAGTAAGAGTGGAGTCTCAAAATTTTACAATATTAAATATATCTTTAGTCTCACTAAATAATCTGTCGAAAATTCAAACCTATAATTTTATAATTCAAACAAAATTTTCTAGCAAATAAATTACTACTAGCAATAATAATAAACAAATTTCCTAATTTTATCTGATGGTTAACATTTTTTTAATGGTCTCACATTGAGATCAAGAATGAATTCGAAAGAAAAAGTATAATTATATTGTAGTATGGATAATTAAAAGAAGTCAACATAATTTCATTTAATATAAATATTGAGTATGATAACCTTACGCTCTAGTTTTTTTTTTTAAATTTTATTTTCAAAGAAGTATAAAAATAATTTGCAACAAAAAATTTTGGGAATTGAACATGACAATTTCTTCCCAGCCAAAACGTCTGAAGGAGAGTAGAAATTAAACCCAAGGAAGAGAAGCAAGAAGGGAGAAGGGAAGGGTTAAAAAAAAAGAGAGAGAGAGAGAGAGAGAGAGCGAAGAGGAGCAACGAAAAGCCATCTCTCTCACACCCAATTTTAAAAAAAAAAAGGGAAAAGAAAAGAAAAGAAAAGAAACGCAAAAGCCCACGGCGTGGGTAGGGGCAACACGTGCAAGAAACGGCCGTTGCCTCGCGGTTTCAGTTTCTTCCCTCGAGCGGCGGCGAGCCAAGTCAAGCAAACCTTTTTTCCCTCTAAGCATTCTCTCTCCTACTCTTGTGGGTCCCACTGCTTCCTCTCCGCTTTTCCTCTGTTACAAAAGAAATATATATATATATATATATATATAAAGAAATACAATTAATTTAAATCTATAAAAGCCCCCAATGCAAACCCAACATTTGTTGTTAATGGGCACGACAAATACTATATTACCATATTACTCTCTCGAAGAATATAACCAGAAAAACCACGGAGAGAGAGAGAGAGCGAGAGGGAGAGAGGGAATCTGGAGAGAGAAAGAGCAACTGGGTTTTGATTCTCAGATAGAATCGAAGAGGAAGAACTGGAAAAGCTCGAGTCTTTGTTGCCCAATTTGTTAGTTCTCTCTCTCTCTCTCTCTCTTGCTTGTTTTCCTTTTTCTTTTTTTTTTTCTGGTTGCTGTTTTTTATGATTTTTTTTTTATTCTGTCGTTTCTAGTCCTTCATTATGCTTTCCTTACATGGGTTGTGGTTATTTTAGGTTAGTTTTTACTTTGGTTCTTAACAGCAGATCTTTGTTTGTTTATTTTATATATATAGATATATATATATATACTTTTTAAAATCTGTTGGTTTTAGAGAGGGAAATTGCCCGGAAATTTTATTATAGTTTAAGTGTTTCAATTTTGATTCTAATGCTAGTACACTTGTTCGAAATGGTGTTCTCACTTAACTATTGTGTTGATGTGAATTCGGAGATCTGATTTGGTTGTATGCAATTTTCTCATTTATTGTCTTTCTCGCTGTTTCGTTCATTTGTAAAGCTTGTTCCTTCTTCCAGTATGTCGATTTCAGTTTTGTTTGCTTGATTTTATCTTTCATGCATGAATTAAACTCTAATAAATGAGATTTCTTGATCTGCCATGGCATAAAGTTTAGCATTGCGTGCTTCTTTGTGCTTGTCTGTATTTTTGGAAATTTTGGCTTGATGTTGTTGCTGTGAGGACCTTAATTGTTCTTTTTTTTTTTTTTTTTCATTTTAGTGTTATTTAGGCACTTCTGGATTGCATACAACACAACACAATAACCAAAAAAAAGAAGCCTCGGTCCCTGTTGGGGGAGTCAGCCACATGAGTCATTTCTCCTCATTCCGTTCTGTTATGAGCTGAGTTTGGTGTGAGATGTAATTATTCTAAATCCTATCTAATCAAAGATTCTTAAGTCAACTTAAGTCGTCCTCTCTCCTCTTGTCTTCCACCTGGACTGCATGCATTGTTAGAAAATGGATTCTTATGTTAGTGACTCCTTATAAGATTACTGCCTTTTTGATGGGGTTTGGGCATGTGAAATAATCAAATCATATTGTTTTTCTGTTTATTGATTTTTTTTTTATATGAATTTTGTTATTGTCAGAAAGAAAGCCAAGTTTAAGTATTACAATGACACGTTCATGCAACATGTTGGAGGGATCTTATCTTGTTGCAAAGGAATTGCCAGCTGCTCACAATCAAGAGAGCAGCTGGATTTTTCATTCTTTCAATGACATTGAGCTCTCAAATAAGCGCAAGTCAGATGGTGGAGAAGATGCCGCACCAAGAAAGGCAAAGGCAACCAGGCTAGAAGCCCATGAGAAAAATGGAATAATCGAGGGTCTGCATGTTTTTCCTATCATGCAGCACGATCAATCAGATAATCAGCATCAAACAGAGAGAGATCATACTCTCTCTGTTTCCCAAGATGGTCAATCAAATGATGAGAACCAGGCAGCACATCAATCGGACTCAGAGCTGATCAATTCTCTTGGGCGAGATTTGTCTATTAGCTGTCTCCTACGGTGCTCAAGGTCTGATTATGGCACCATTTCCCTGTTAAATAAAAGCTTCCAATCTCTAGTTCAGAGTGGTCAGCTCTATAAACTGAGGCGGGAAATGGGCATCATTGAACACTGGGTGTACTTCTCGTGCAACCTTCTTGAGTGGAAGGCCTTTGATCCTGATCGCTGCAGATGGAAGCATTTGCCAAGAATGAGTTCAAATGAATGTTTTATGTGTTCGGACAAGGAGTCATTAGCTGTTGGTACTGACCTGCTCGTTTTTGGGAAGGAAATAACCTCTCATGCCATATATAGATATAGCATATTAACAAATGAATGGACATCTGGCATAGAGATGAACCAACCCAGGTGCTTGTTTGCATCTGCCAGTCTGGGAGAAATTGCAATTCTAGCTGGCGGTTGTGACAAAAGTGGCTGTGCTTTGAGCTCAGCAGAGCTTTATAATTCGGAAACTGGCACCTGGACCCCCATTCCTTGTATGAATAAAGCCAGGAAAATGTCTTCTGGAGTATTTATGGACAGCAAGTTCTATGTTATTGGTGGAATTGGGAGAGACAATGTTGTGCTTACATGTGGGGAGGTGTATGATTTGAAAACAAAAACATGGTCCGTGATTCCTGGCATGTTTCAGGCACGAAATGGAGTGGCAGGAGAGAATACTACACCTGCTGCAGCTGAGGCACCTCCATTAGTTGCAGTTGTAAACAACAATCTGTATGCAGCTGATTATGCACGAAGAGAAGTCAGGAAATATGACAAAGAAAAGAATGAATGGATCACGCTGGGGGGCCTGCCTGAACAGGCAGCTTCGATGAATGGTTGGGGATTGGCATTTAGGGCATGTGGAAATCGGCTAATTGTTATTGGTGGACCAAGGGCTCTGGGTGCAGGGATGATTGAGGTTAACTCTTGGGTTCCTAGTGAAGCCCCCCCAAAGTGGGATCTGCTTGCAAGGAAGCCCTCTTCAGGCAGCTTTGTGTATAATTGTGCTGTAATGGGATGTTGAGGAATGCAGAATTAGTAACACCATGTGTAGTGTATTGGGTCCTCTCCCTTGCACTCTGGCTTTTCAGTGAGATGGGTACTGGACAGTTGGAATGTCTGCCTCCTTTTTGGGGTAATTTCAGGTTTTAGTTTAGACCAAGTTTCTTCTGTATGTTTCATTGTCTGGAGGCTCTTCAAAGGTTGCACAGTGTACAACTTGCACAGACGAATAAAAGTACTTTTACAGTTTTTCAGATATTTTCAGTGTACTTTTTTCTTTTTGATAGTTTGTTCACCTCATCACCCAAGGTACAGGCTAACTATGACCATGCCTGGGCTGGCTACTCTTCTGTATGCCTTAGACCTTCCTTTTAGGTGTTCAGAGCTTCTTTCTTCAAGTCAAGCCTCGATTTTAGTGGGCTTAAACCTTAGCTTCCGTGGATTTGTAGATCAGGAAATTAAAATAAATAATAATAATAAAGAATGCACCGTGTGTGATCAGTTACTGCGTCCTTTGCGCAGACACTGCAATTTGATATTTTTATAAAGATCGAGTTGCACCCTGCTGCAGCTAGAGCTACATCATCCTGCCGATAAGCAGAGTTCTCTCTCTGTCCTGCTTAATGTTATTAGATGCCTTTTTTAACTAAGACCCTGAGCTTCCAACGAATTTTACATTACCTATCCCGCTAGGAAGGTATCTTTTACATGGATGAGATGTAGTTTCCTTTCAAAATTTCCTCCTCTTCTTCGTCTATGTTCTGTTGTCGTTGTTCCTTCAGGCACCGAATCAATGATCGGTTTTGTGGTTGCGAAGTGCCGCAAAAAGAGACCCTTGAAAGGCTAATCTGGCTTGCAATGATATCTAAACTGGCCTTCTGTAATGCAAAATTGGGATAACCTCTCCATTTCATTGCATTGAAGAGCTGCCGAGTTAAAGAACCAAATTCTGCTTCTCCAGGTTTTAGCAGCAAGGTGCCTGGTAACCTTTCTCAACGTTATAAATTGAATATGTTTTTCTTCTCAACATCAATTCATTTATTCCTTTGAACCCATCAGATAGATAATGTCATCACATCAGGTTTCATGGACTCAGGGAATGAAATGGGATTGAGCCGCCTTCATCAAATCCCTGCTGTGAATTTCATATCAATGAGATAAATTAGATAGAACAAGATTGACAAGAACGTTTCAATTAGTGAATTTTGTTGTTGCTGGCTTTAGTGTGTGTCAACAGTAACGGAACAGTTATTTTTCTTTGCTTGCCGTTATTAACCTTTATGGTTATGTGCATGGCCAGAATGGATTTTACTGTTAGTCAGAGTAACGAGAATCCAAAAGGAAATCACCAGGGAACTCGTGTTTCAATGCTGGTTGATGTCTGTAGCTTGTGACCTTGCTACAACGAGCTTGCTATCTTGCCATTATTGCTCCTTGCATGATTGGAAATTCCTCTTGCTGTGAGTTTTAGTACATTTTTCTTTTTCCTGTTGGGTCAATGCTATTAGCTTACCTAGCTTGTCTTCCTGAATAGGCTTAGGTCCTCTCTATCCTATAGGCGTGGACTGTAAAGGTAAATCCAACAAGACTCCTGTCATTTCCATTTTATAACAAAGTACAAAACTGTATTTCTAGAGACGATAAAAGGATAATCTACAGCAACCCATAAATTATGGGGAGGATAAGAGTTACGACACTTGCTTTGAGATAGCCTTTCCTTTTTAGCTTTGTCTTATACTTTATAAGGATGTGGGTGAGAAACAGTTATAATTAGTAATCAGCAAATAATCTTTTTGCTTTCTCTCTCTCTCTCTCTCTCCCTTCCCGCCCCCCCCAAAAGATGGGTTCTTTATATTATTAATTCGGACTATTCTTAAACAGTAGCCATGGATGTCACGCCCTGACCAATGCTCGATTACGCTCATAATTAGGAATCTTCAAAAATTAATTTTTTTAGAGGAAAATCATGCGTGTAATATATGTCCCCAGCAGGCAGAAAATTAAAAGAAAAATGAAACATAGAAAAAAAAAATCACAACGTTGAAACAGGCCAATATGATCAGATGATTACATTCTCTTACACTGTAACATCTAATGATCTTTCAATGTCACCATGCATGCAGCCCCCTTTCTGGTAAATGTACTTGCCGGCTGTTTCTCTCTGCTCTACGGTTGGTCATGTTACAACAAATCTTTTAGTGGACCCCTCAAGCCCGGTTGTACTCCGATTGTAGAAGGAGAAAAAAAATTTTAAAATGAAAAAAATAAAAAGTAAAAATGGAGTTGGACTGGAGACTTGGAGGAGCTGCAGAGAGTGGCGGATGACAGCTAATACACTTTACATACAGACAGCTCTCACGTGGGTAGTCCACATTGCATTAATTTAACGCGTACGCATCTCTGTTTCAGTTGGTTGCTGTTTCCCTGGCTCTAAAAAACTTGCTGTCAAGCTTTTGAATCTGTTTCCCTGGCTCTAAAAAACTTGCTGTGAAGCTTTGGAATTGTACTTTATTGGAAACTCTACAGTTCAGTTCACCCTTCTGTGACTCAAAGCTGACAACTTTACGTACTGCTCCTATTATTTTTTTGGCCTATTGTAAAGGGAGGGACCACCACATACATCTCTTGTGATTTATTTCCTGTTTTTACTGTAAACAGTATAAATATAATATTTAAAATTTCTGCTCATTTTTGTTTTCCCTCTTGCCATTAGCGGGTGAATCTGAAGTAATTACTTATAGTTCACCCTCTTGAAAGTTACATCCATCCAGACGACCTTCAGCCATTGGAAACTTCTCTCCGTATAAAAACTTGCCACTTTTGGCTAAGACTGAACTAACCAGCATCCATGCTATAATAGGCTGGTTAATATTGTCAAGAAAGGGAGAAAAAAAAAATTTTGAAGCAAAAAATTTTCAATGTCATTTAATTTCCTTTCATAATGCGTCATAAGCCTTTTCTGTTACTGTTTTAATTGCCTTGTTGATTCGTGGCAATATTGACAATTACTGACAGATCAGGGATTGGAGAACTGGGAGAGCAAGTAATCTCATGTAAATTTTGATCTACCTTGCTTAGCTAATCTGTAATATGAATGTTAGGGATACTGGAAATTTTACGTAATGCAGGAAAATAAAAAATAAAAAAAACAAAGAAGAGCAAAAAGATGAAAGCATTAATTAGGATGGAGCTGTTGGAGATTAAACAAAATTAATAAGTTAAGACGGAAAAATGTCATACTTGTCAAGTCCAAAGATAAAACCCAGGTTTACCAGTCATTCTTACACAAAACTATTTACAGTTTGAAATTAAATCCGCATCTATGACTGGGTACTCCCAATCATTTAGCCAATGATTGTGCCAAGTACATCCAGCTGGAGCCATTGGCTTTCTTTTTTCTCCGTCTATAAAAAAAAAAAACAAAAACAAAATAAAAAGCACAGAGAAAAAATGGAAATCATCCTGAAGAAGCAGATTATTTGTTGGAAGAATCATGTCGTTTTCGCCAAATATATACAAATAGATTGGGTGAAAATTTTCACTATGATATATTTATAACCAACGAACAAAGTCAGCCCTTTTCTTGGGTTTTTTTTTTTTTTTAATTATTTTTTCCAGTGGAACATCGGGAAAGATGTAAAGACATTCTTGTACGGTTTGTCACGACCAATGGGCACGCTGGCCTAGCAACTCTAATACTCCTTTCACCTCAAAAAATCAGAAATAGAGGTCTCGTCGTTTAGATATAACGAAAACCCACTAGATTAATAATTTAACATTGTTTGTATCGAACCACCACGGTGCTTTAAACTCCACAAAATTTAAGACCATGGTGTCACGTCCCTAACCTTTCTAACTCAGAGTGACTGTGCAGTCTTAGTATATAATATGCGGTTAAGTAAGCCTAAATTCAAGAAACAAGATAAGAGATTAAGTAAGATTTAAAAAAATGCAAGAAAAATCATCATCATCATCATCATCATCATTATTTTACAGCGTTCCTCAAGGGCAATTAATTGCTAATGTCCATCCAATCCGGTGAAGTTTAGCTTGTTCTTGATGATTTGGGCTTAGAGTTCAGCATGAGCCCCAAGCTCAATAATTCAACTCTGTCTCGGATTGATTGGCCCAACGAAGCAACGGGACCGCAAATAAGCCGAAACGGAGACATTTTATATGGTTTCTCTAATGCGCTAGACGGAAATTGCCGAGTCTCCAAACTGCCCTCAGCCTCTACAACAAATTTACCTCTCTGACCCCTCAATGTCTTTGGCTTAGCCATGGACTCAATCCAGACCCTCCCTCCGCTCTCGGCCCTCTCCTCCTCCGCCGTAGCATTTCTCGACGATAAGCTCCGCTCTCAAGAAGATGTTGCTACCGCGCCAAGACTCGTCTCGGACCTAAGGTCCCAGTGCTGCGAGTTGGACCGAGCCCTTGTCGATCTCAACGTCAGGCTCAGTTCTAGCCTTCTCGCTTACGCTTCCTTCTCCGATCGCGTTCACAGCCTATTTAGTGAATCCACTTCCGATTTGACCAAGCTTCGCTCGTTGACCGGCGCTTCTGCTACTTCTCTCTGTGGTATAGTTCAGTGGTTTTGTGTTTTTTTTTTTTTTCCGTCTTTTCTTTGGTAAATTTATTTGTTATGTGTTGTGGAATTTGCCTGTAGATGAGGGAGGGGACAAAGAAGGGCGGAAAGAGCAGATTTTGGGGGAGGAGCTTCCGGAACTGGCCAAGGAGGTGGCGAGAGTGGAAACAGTTCGAGCGTATGCTGGTAAGGACCTTTTTTTTTCCTCCATTTTACTTTGATTTTGAGTTTTTCTTTCAGATATGCAAAAGTGATAGAGATACAAAGAAAATGTGATTTTAACGTAGTTAGAAGTGCTCTAATTTTTAATTACTGATGATTATTTGGTGAGAGTAAAGTGTCAAGATATGAAATTACTTGTAGATTTGTGTGAATTTGCATAGTCAGTTGTAATTGAAGTAATCATATAGGTGGTAGATGACCAATAGTTTGTAATTTACTGTAGCATTTCCAGAATTTTTCATGAAATAGAGTCTGCGAACTGTTTCATGGAAGATAGTCCAGATAGTCCACAGTCCTTTGTGTCATAGTCTTATATTTTTTATGGTGCAGGTAGGCATCTTGCATGTTTTTGCCTATGCATATCTCTTTGTTGTTGATGCAGGGTGGATCACTCGTTCGTAAACATTGCATCTTTTTAAAGGAAGAAACATTTCTTTAGTGTTTCATGCCTTGTTATTGCCAAGGCATTTCCTCTGAATTGTTTGTGGTGCACAAAATTGAAGTAGCAGCTTTGTATGGTTATGATCTTTATGCATTTGAAGATACATTGCACTAGAAAATTTTTCAGTGATGTTTACTGATGAAATATACAGAAGGCATGTACATCTTAGAGGTTGCTTGACACCATTCCTGTGCTTGCTTGCATCTTTGTGGAATAATTGATCGTTATAAGCTTGTTTTATTGGAAGCTAAAGTTGTTGGGTTCAAAGTAGTCAAATAATGAATATTACGAAAATGGAGAGAAAAAAATAACTTAACCATAAGGAGATGGCTTAATGAGAGAACTCTTTCCTTCTCCAAAGAAATTCCAGTGCTTCATCTTATTTTATCATCATTTACTTATTGTTCTTTTTCCCTGCATTGTTCCTTTCTTTCTCTCTCCCTCTGTCTCCCTTCCTCTCTCTTTTTTTTCATACACACCCTGCTTGGTATGGATGCGTATTTATGATGGGGGTTGTAGCCTATAAAGAGGTGAAGCATTTGGAGATGTGTATTTCATTGATTAATTTACTTTTTCTTGTTTCACTTCACTATCATTCTGAGGAGATTTCTTTATAGTTTATGCCTTTTTTCAGTTTTTCAATTTTGTGTCACTAGACAGTTTGACTTTTCTTGACTAATGTTTTTCTTCCATCTTCCAGAGACAGCGCTGAAGCTTGATACTTTGGTTGGTGATATAGAAGATGCTGTATCATCTGCCATGCGTAAAAATCTGGGCAAGAATTCATCAGGCCACAGTTCAGAAGTGAGTGGATACAGAGATTAATGATGCTTTAACTTTCTTGTTGTTTTTGAAAAAGCAAAGCTTAATTGGTTCATTTGTATTTTCAGGGAATCCGCCTGCATGCTATTGAAACACTTGGACAGACAGAAGATGTCTTAACTTCAGTTGCGAAGACACGCCCTCAGTGGATGCATCTTGTGTCAGCAGTTGATCATAGGGTAGATCGGTCTCTTGCGATACTAAGACCACAGGCTATTGCAGATCATCGAACCCTTCTTACATCCCTTGGATGGCCACCACCACTTTCCGCCTTGACCTCTTCAAATATTGATGCTGCAAAATCTACTGAAATATCTAATCTCCTGTTCACAATGCAAGGGAACCTCAAAGACCAATATTGTGAAAACTTTCTTGCCTTATGCCGTTTGCAGGAATTGCAGAGACGAAGAAAATCTCGGCAGCTTGTTGGCCACAACAGGGAAGTTGCTCTTCTCCAGCCACTTTGGGCAATTGAAGAACTTGTAAATCCAATATCGGTTGCATGCCAATGCCATTTTTCGAAATGGGTTGACAAGCCAGAATTCATTTTTATTCTCATGTATAAGGTTATTAGGGATTATGTGGACACTATGGATGACTTATTGCAACCACTTGTTGATGAAGCAAGGCTATCAGGATACAGTTGCAGAGAAGAGTGGGTTTCAGCAATGGTGACCTCTTTATTGACACACCTGGCAAAAGAGATATTTCCAATTTATATAAGTCAGCTGGATGAAGAGGATGGTGCAGGTGTTCCATCTCAGGCTAAAACATCTTGGCTCCATCTTGTTGACTTGATGATTGCTTTTGATAAACGAGTTCAATCTTTGGTAACACATTCTGGAATCTTGCATTCCCTTCCAGATGGAAGACTGCAAAAAATTTCTTCTCTGTCTGTGTTCTGTGATAGACCTGACTGGCTTGATATATGGGCAGAAACAGAGCTCAATGACATGCTGGAGAAGCTAAATCCTGACTTAGATAAGCAAAATTGGACAATGAAAAATCAGCAGGCGGTTCTCTTAACTGGTCCTGCAAATTACAAATCCCCAGCAATTTCCAGTGCATTTCTTCAGTGTCTATCACTAGTGGTTGATCGATGTCGATCACTACCTACGAACTCATTGAGGTCCAGGTTTCTCGTATTGGTTGCGTTACCTATTATACGAAGATTTTTGGATTGTGTGCTTCATAGGTGCCAAGAGGCTGAAGGATTGACTGCTTTAATTGATGATGATGGTTTAATCAAAGTTGCTACCTCAATTAATGCCATTCACTACTTTGAGTCTGTTGTGAAGGAATGGTGTGATGACGTATTTTTTCTTGAAATTGGATTTGATAACAGTAATCAACTGGGAATGTCAGATGACGATGCCAGAGAGAGGCCGATTGATGGGTCTGTTGGCATCTTTGATGAGGAGATAAGCAAGATGGAGGATTTTAGAAAAGAGTGGATTGATAAGATATCAATTGTTATCTTGAGGGGATTTGATGCTAAGTGCCGGGATTATGTAAAAGCCAGGAAGCAGTGGCAAGAAAAGAGTGAAGAAGGTTGGATGGTGTCCAGAAACTTAGTTGAGGCTCTAGACTATCTACAGGGAAAGATGACACTTATAGAAGAAAACTTGAATAGGATAGATTTTGTTTGCTTGTGGAGAAGTTTGGCAGCTGGATTGGACCACCTGCTCTTTACTAGTATTCTGATGAGCAATGTTAAGTTTCATGATTGTGGTGTTGAAAGGTTTGGCAGTGACTTACAGGTTCTGTTTGGAATATTTGGTGCTTGGTGCTTGAGGCCTGAAGGTTTCTTTCCCAAAGCTAGTGAGGGGTTGAAATTATTGAAGATGAGGGAGAAGCAGCTTAAAGATGGCTTGTCAGGAGGAAGGAAATGGATGAAAGAGAATGGAATTAGGCATTTGAGTGTAGCGGAGGCAGAAAGGATAGTAAGCAGCAGGGTATTCATGAATTGAAGGTTCCTTTTCTTTGGATTCATCTGCGTGCTTGATTGCAACTGGAAGAGAAACAGGTAGACTAGTTCTGGAATATCTTGCAATAAGAGGTGTATCTTTTGATGCACGACTCTCTACCTCTGACCATTTGTCTCTAAGACACAGACGAGCGTATTTTCTTGAAAAAGATTTCCTTCTGAGCAATGCAAAAATTGTTTGATAAAGATGGCCCAATTCCCCACAAAATTTAGCCACGTTCATTGTTAGAATATTGCTAGCATGGCCTCGAAGAAAAGATTATGTTTTACTGTTGCTCAATTCCTTAGGCAGCCCAGATAAAAACATGCTGCATTGCTATCTCTTGCCCTAGCTTTTGCATTTTGACTTGTAATGCTTCCCAATTTTGTCACAATCTATGGCTATTTCGCAATGGAGACTCAATGTGAATGATTTCAGCCCATCAAATCTTGAGGAATGATTGAAGTAGTTTGACAGGTTTGTCTACCGCTGGCATTGTGCAAAGGTGATGGCTCTGAAATTCGCGTCTAGAAAATTTTACAGAACGGTTCTCAGGAGTCAAAAAATTATTGCTAAGAGGTTCTCGAGGTTTGGAACCTGGACAGGAGGAGGCAAAGCCACATCGATCATGAAGATGCGGAGGCATGAAGGATACCCATCGCTAGAACAGATTCATGTATACTATTTTTTGTGTAACAGTGATGAAGGGTTAATAATAAATGGCTCTTATGTCATCTGTCGTTCCCTTTTAGGTGGTGTTCTTAAATCTCTGCAACTGCCTCTTTGCTTCCTGAACAGCCTGTAATGCAGAGTCACACACAAGTTGGAACTTGCAGCCATGCTTGGGCGTCACCGGTGTTGTTAGACTTTGTAATCTTCTAGCCCTGCGGAAGCAAGAAGGGCCAATGGACCTAAACTCTTTTCTAACAAGTCAAAATGCAGTGCAGCCTGGTTTCTATTGCTCTCATTTGGCGCCGTGTTTTGATGAAGGTATTCAATCTCGATGGGTCCAGTTGAGTGATGCAGCAACAGGACAAGGCTATTCCTGCCTAGAACGTGCGTGAGACATGGGACAAGGCAGTCCAACTTGAGAGTAAGGTTAAATGCCTGGAATTCAAACTTTAAAAAACGACGGACGCGTCCCATGTGGCCTAGGTTAAAGATGCTGTGAGCAGTGCCAACATGTCGTGGAAACGAGGCTGACATTGCAATACTGGGCCTAAGGAGAACCCAGGGCGATAGTATTTCACTTTTTGCTTAGTTAGTATATTAACATGAACTGAGCCAATGGGGCTCAATCCCCAGTCGACCATTCAGAAGTACGCAATAATCGAGAGGGTAAAAGTCTACATTAGGAATCTGAAGTTCAAATAATAAGAATATATTTAAAAGGTAACAGAGATTTACTTATAGCTCAGAATTTAATGAGCCTTTTAGTAAATGGACAAAAACAAAAAAAAAAAAAAAAAAAAGAAGAAGGTATATGCCAACTCAAAATGGGCTTTCGAACGGTCAATTCATCCTAGGTTAGGGGGGGCGTTTCGTATGCTTCCCAGCACGTTCATCACGAATGTGGTGGGACACGTCATTAATTTCTTGCTTTTCCAGTTTAGGCGGCATTAAAATTCTTGCCTCGTTATTTTGTTACGGCAAAACAGGTCCTCGCCATATTGATCAATTTACGAGGCAAAACCCCCCGGGGGGTCCTCGGACAGGGACAATCCACCTAGCATCCGTCCGTGTTCACTGTGGTTAAGCATGGCCATATATCATTTAAAGTGAAGAACATGTTCCGCTACCGAAAATGTAGGGGCCAAATTGAAGGGGTCGACAGATGAGGCCAAATGCGCCACTATTTGGACTTTTTTGGCGTTTGAATATGCTATCATTTCTCACAGCCTCAAAAAATTAAAAAAAAAAAAAAAAAATGGAGCTTTCATGGGCATGCATGTGTAGTTTTAATCACACTTTAATTTTCGTGCATGCATCGTCACATCAGAGATCGTAGCTTCTATTTCTTACTTACCATCACGCTGAAATATATGCTCGATTGCAGCTGACAAATGACCCATTTGTGACTTCTGGGGAAAACCTATTTCACGCATCACAACATTTCACTGTGGCATTGCGGTTGAAGTATTTGCAGCTATGTTGGGTCTCTAAAGGTTACCCTGCGGTGAGTGGGGGAGGTGAGAGATTGGCAAATCTGTTGCTAACCAACAGAGTAGCTGCCAAGTACACAAAGGGGCGTCCCAGCCCACACAACCTGCAGAAAGGTCATCATACACGCAGCCTAATTGTCTCCAGCAAAGTAGCTGCTTAAGAAAAAAAGTTCAAATGCTACGGTGTTGTCTACTGGAGTTTTACAGAACTACAGCACACATACTATTAACATTAAGTTGCTTAACTAGTTATAATTTGTAGAGCATTTCACATTGGCAATTCTAGCCCCTGCACACATTAAGAAGAAACTCGTGACGCACAACTTTGTTTGGAATCACATACCACCCGCCCCATATAATTAGCTAAGATTGACTGACCTACTAAAAAGTATGTGCTAGAAAGTGAAGGATTCGAGGAGTCTGGGTAACGTAAAATCAGCCCCGTGCGAAGGTCGTATCAAATTGGGAAAATGAAGTGTGCTCCTAAACTAAAGAAAACTCAAAAGAAAAAAATAGCATTGAAATGTATTTTTATTGACCAAGATCTATAATTGCCCCCAAAAGGTCCACCGTACATACACTGTCAGACCTCGCACGAGGCTGATTTTACGCTGCCGGTATGTTCAAACTCATGCCCCTGTCAAAAAGTAAAATTTTATAGCGAGTTGGCCTTTTGATAAAGTAAAATGAGCCACAAAATTTGCAGTAAAATTAATTGGTTAAAAAAAAAAGTATAAAGAATCATCATTGAATCTACTTCATGTTGCCGAAATTAGTACTTAACGATCTTTCGAAATAAAAAAGAACTGAATGACCACACCTGCCGTGAAGAGTCTCCTCCAGGGATTACTTCACAGAGTAATGTTGCATTCTGTTGGGTCAACCAGAAGTGGCGTGGCACCTTTAAGACAAAGTCAAATATGAACGCACTCGCCAATAATATTTCTTTCGGGAGACAGAGCAAGGCAAAAAAGACAAAAACGAGAGAGGGGGGGAGGGAATGAACACGAAACAGGATCTCCGGAGAAGCAAGAAGCAAGCCAACAGACAACTTGAGAGTGTGTGTGGCCGCAAAAGCATCATTTTGGTAGCGCGTAAACATCTACAATCAGAATTCCAAAGATGAAACCAGAATCTGACACGTGATTTATTAAGGGTAGATTTCCGATCAATTTTGCAACTAGACCGGCACACCGTGTAAGCAAGTTGTCACTTTCATGGACTTCAAATTTTTCCAAGGCCTAGTTGAGTAATGGTCCCATGTTGTACAGAAACGTGGGACAAATGGGGCCTAATTATTTTCATTTTAATCACAAATGCCCTTAAATTGATGGCATTATCCATCTAATTAGTTTCCAAACCTCCTCTTCCTGGCTCTTTTTAAGCTACCCCTTGCCTTGCATTCCGACTTCCCCCACCGCCCAGCTGTGGATGGTAGTCCACTAGCCCTAAGAGACTGAAAAGAGTGCAGACGATAGAGCAGCATCCATTATGTCTAGCGGAAGACATAGAGCTTCTCATGTTACTGAACATGAGATTAATGAACTCATCTTCAAACTGCAACCATTGCTTCCACAACTTTATCAAAGGCAGTCCTCGAGGGTATTAGGCTATAGATTCTTCTTTCATCATTATTTTCTTGTCTCTCTCTCTCCTCTTTTTCTCCACGTCTTTTTTTTTTTTTTTTGTGATATCTTTGGGTGCTTGTAAGCCAGACTAGCAAACTGTCATGGTGATCCTGCACCGTTAATGTGTTCAACTTTAGAACAGGACATTAATGGGGAAGATCACTTGTTTTGTCAAAGATAAAGCAATGACACCACTAAATTGAAATATGAAGTTCTGAAATCAATTGTTTTGTATAATATGTTATGTTATATTTGGATGAAAGCCATTGGAGTGCAAAAGTAACTATTATGCAAGAATTTGGTATCCTGCACCTAGTATTTCTATTATAATATGCACCGTAGCCCATTTCCGATCATCTATTGAATATAATAATGATGGGACAACTCATGTTTTTATCATATGTGTGTGTGTGTGTGTGTGTGTGTGGGCATGAAACGACACCTGGCTGTTATTTTGATACTGAACAATTTTGAGTTGTTCTTTAATTGTGTTGCAGCTATCAGCATCACAAGTTTTGCAGGAAACATGCAACTACATCAGGAAGTTACTGAGAGAGGTGGATGACTTGAGCGGCAAACTAGCTCAGATGGTGGAGTCTATGGATGCAAATGGTGTTGATACAGAGCATCTTAGAATTCTTTTACAACTGCACTCTTGATGCTAGCTTTTATTTCACTCTTTAATTAATTGCCTAGGCATGTTCTCGGTTTCCCCATGTGTATTTGTGCTTCTGTCTCATTCTTCCTGCTTCCTCCTCAATATCTTAATAACATGACGGCATTCTTCAACTAACTTTTGGTCATAGCAGGTTCTAGGCTTTTTCCTTTTCTTTTTTTCTAGGTTAATGTTAAGAGTTTGATCCCTAGCTAGTGGGAATAAGAACTTTGCGACTCTACTACTTGACTACGCAAATATGCATAAAGGGTATGGAATTAAGTATGGATTTGGTGCACTCAAACATATAAGCAGAAGCATATCAGCTTACAAAAATACTAGGAAAACACAGAAAATAAACAAGAATATAGAATATTATTTACAAAAGTATAATTATAATTAGTAACTAGCTATTTTAATTATGTATTTCTAAATTCGTATTCAATAATGTTTTCATTTTTCGTATCTCCGTTATACCTGTAGTGGAATTATTTGACTTGTTGCCCTAAATTGTGTAGTAAGGACTCTAAGAATGGTAACAGTTTAATTGTTGCAGCCGGGGTATTTTGGAGCTGGTGGGTCTAACTCGCAGGCTCCATGTTGAGTGATAGGCTTCTCAGGAGTAGCCATTACTATTATGCAGCGTTGACTTCAGTCACCTGTATATTCCTAAGCACCAAGTGAAATATTTTTCATGAAATTGCAGTCGCACGTGTGTGTGTGTGTGTGTGTTAAGGTTTCTATCATTTTGCCAAGTTTCGACATTCATATAAAGTAATGCACACTCGGTGGAATTGAGCTTTGGCCATCCATCGTTTTCCTATAAAATTAAGAAAAGACAATTCTTGTCTAAGAATCTAATCAGGTTCCAAAAACTTTTACAAAACAATGGGCGGCTTAATTGAATCATAATCATAATTAGCCATGATATTCAATTAAACATTTGTACAATTATCAGTCAGTATCCAGCACAAATTCAAAATCAAGCCTTTACATCTTTCGTCTCATGCTTTAGCTAGACGAACAGATGTGCAATCAACTTGATGGCAAACTTTGTTTTGAACATTCCATTAGTGATCTTTAATGATCAAGCCATCATCTGAACCAGCAACCAGTAATCCCTGCTTGCATTAGTTATTGAAGATCCGCGAGTAAAAATGTAAGAAAGAAACAAAAACCAAAGATGGGATCAATGGGCTAGGCTCAATTCGGCTGAACTGGACCTTAGGATCTGTCCAGTCCAGGCCTGACCTTAACCCTTTTTTCTGGACGTCAAGGGGCAGGCCATGCTTGGGAAGCTTACAAAAATAGTTTTCACATCATTTAAGTTTTACAAAAATTGTTTTATTCTCAAGTGATTACGCAAACGCCTGCATACCCCTACGTTTCCCAGTACAAAAGTTAAACCTCTTGCCCACGGTTGAAATTAGAGATCATAAATCACCCGCCTACTAGTTTATTTTCTGTTTTGGTTTGGGAAAAAAATTTGACGAAACCTAGGCATTAGATACAATCATGAATATATGATATGAATAAATAGATATTAAATTCAAATTAAATGGATAATTTATGCCTTAAAAATTTTAATTTTGTTTTTTGTTTTTTTTACGAGTCTATTGATTGCATTCATCTATTCTCCAATTAATTCTTAATACTTGTTAACTCTCGTGTTAATCTTAGGATTCCCTTGAAGAATACCCGTAGGCATGCATATTGTGCCTAGACTTGGAAAAGGAACTCTGCTGACCAATTGACAACTTTTGAACCAATGATTATCTGAAGATCTCGACTCAAGAACTTCAGATTTGTTGGTCATATGTAATAATGTCATTAAATATACAAATCATATTCTAATTCGTGCAAATTTTAGTTCAATCTGAAACTACAGCCCCTCCCCCCTCCCCCCCCCCCCTTTTTTTAACCTAAACTTTGTTAATTAAAATATGCAGGTGAACTCATAGTGCAGGTTTTAATGAAACCTAATTGCCTCGACTAAGTTCATGCCCAACCAAATTCAGAAATAGCGGTAACCGACTTCTAGTCAACATTGGGAAAATGGTAATAAATTGATTCTGAACCTAATTTCTTTATCTTGTTCTTTTTTGTATTATTATTCTTTTGAGAGAATTCCTTCCCCGATTCTTAATGAATAGTACAAATAAAGATTGATGTAGTTAGTAAAACCTTTGGATTGCAAACAAGAAATCTCTATAGTTTTGCCAATTAAAAGAAAAACTATCTCCAACCATGTTAGTTTGATTGCCTACAAGAACAAAACTTGTAATAGACGCTAAGGTTCGAACATTTTCTCCCTCTATTTTTTGTAAAATGCAAGTTTAATTCCACTACAAAAAAAGAGGAAAAGCAAAAGAAAGCTAATCAAGTGGCGATAATTAAAGGTATGAGGTACTCAGATTGCACACCATTTTAATATAAATTTCATAAAGCTATTAACGCATACATTTTTTATTAATTAAATACAGAGAAAACCAAACGATATTACATCAACCGAAACCCGGACAATGCAGAAATCAATGCTAGATCAATCAGGCATGCTAGACATCATTTTTGACAGAAGGGCTGTAACCACTTTGACCATCGTAGTATCTGGACCATAGCATGACGCCTCCATACTTTGAAGATTTCTTAATTTCAGGAAGCACCCTGGAAGTTAGATCAGCAACAGGAATAAACCCACTTCCTGCAGCCTCAGGAGATGCTGGTAAACCCAAGAAAATCTTGGTGGCTGGAATATCCGAAGTCCATTGCCTCCATGCATCTTCCAGATTGCCAACATCCCCTGGAGTGTATTGACAAGGAGGGTTGTTGTAGAATTGGACCCAGACATAGTCAAAAAGCCCTGTCTTCAGGGCATTGCCTACCCAAGCATCAGGAAATGGACACTGGGGTGCAGCAGTCAAGTACACTTTCTTGCCTTTTTTGCTATAACCTGAAAGGTACCTTGCAAGATCGTCCCAATATAAGTTTGTTCCTCCTTCAATATCAAAATCAATTCCATCTAGTACAGCAGGGCCAAGTGGGCGAGATGAAGATTTTCCTCCCAGAAAGTTGTTCCAGAGATAAGTGGCAACTTGCCTAGCATCCTCAGCAGAGGCCAAGGAATAGCTACCAGCACCTCCTCCAATGGAAAGCATCACCTTGATGCCTTTGGCTTGACAAGATTTTATGTCAGAGCTTAAGCCGGTGCAACCGTTGCTGTATGGATCGCAGTGACCAGCAAGATTAATCATTGGAGTTCGGCCACTGCCAAAAGTTGGTAGAAAAGCTAGGTTCACAGAGTTATAGTTTCCTGTGGCGCAAGTCTCTGCTAAGGTTCCCTCATTTCCATTCTGACCCCAGTAGATTGCTATTCCACCAGCATCAGAACCTATCGCCAGCATGCAGAACACTAAGGTAGCAATTGACACTACAATTGCGGACTGGTACTCCATTTCAAGGTAGATTTTGCAACTTTTCTAGCCACTCAACAAAATGCTAATGTTGAAGAAGGCACATTTGCACTGAATTTGATTGGAGGCGCAACATTTTTATAATGGAACTTGCTGAATGCCAACGATGCCTTCCACTTGACAATGTCTTTGCCGCCTTCGGTTGACAATCACTTTGCCGTGCTCGCAATGCGTCAGAATTTTATTAACACACAGTAAAGTTTTTAACGTAGCCGGAATGTTAGGATATCAGTTTTGAGGGCTGGCATGTCTTATACCTTGTCCTCTTCCTTTGATGTCACTACAATGTTAACATCTCCACTCTTGGAAGAACGTTGTCATGTCTGATGTGGCTTGCCATCCCACGGCAGTAAAGCAGGTCAACTTCACAGAACCGATCAGGTTACATTATTTTTCGTTCATGATTTTCATCATTTCACCAATGTAACTAGTTTCCTCAAAAGTTAATCCAGTTTGTCCAACTTGGTTAGTTCAGTGCACCAACAGAATCACCACTGTATTTGCCTGCCGTCAAATGATATGATCAATGCCAAATAGAGTTAGGACTAGCGATCAACAAGCAATTTCTGACTCTTCTGCCCAGAACTCATTGGAAAAGTGCTTTTTAAGCGAGCAAGTACGGACACTTTAGAAAGGCTCATTTCTAGCATTTAGTTCCATTACAATGGTTAAGATAAATTTTCATCAGGTCAGAGCATAAAACCTTTAACATCTGAACCTGGTAAGGTTGCTGGAGCATCTGTTCTATACCAACCTTTTGTCACTGTTTCAATGATGAGGATAAGCAGAACTAGGGTGGGGGCCTGTAGGGGACTTTACGTCAAAGTAAACCTCAATAGGAATCTTGATTCATCCAAAATGACTAAATATTAATATCAGAGCACGTTTGTAGCCCCGGTCAACTATCCATATAAACAACTGCTCATTTCCGAAGAACACCTATCCTGCCTTGCAGAGGAGTAAATTTATCTTGTAACTTGGACAAATGTATTTGTAGTTATTTTCAGCAACTTTCCAAGGACAAACAATCACACTACTTTCAAATATAGAAATGTATTTGGGTTTCACTCTCCTTGCCATATCTGAGGAAGCTAACAGATTAGTTTCCAGTGAAAGGCTATCAGCACAGCCTCACCATTTTCCCATTTTCAGTTATCACATTCATCTTCATTCTGCTGTTGTATTAAGTCTGAAACAAGTCCATACTAAACTCAATAGACTCTCGAGTCATAAGAATGAAACCCAAAGGTGAAACTACAAGGCACATAGATAACCCAAAAGATAGTTGTATGCTGTTTTTTCTGAAAGTGGTGATAAGATAAGAAGGCAAATATACGAGATGTGAACAGAAAAAGTGCAAGCAACATTGTATCTCCTCAAACAAATGGCAAATAAAGGGAACATATCTGTCTTGAGCTGAATTCAAGAACCAAAAACAGGTGGCATCTTCTATGGAGGAGCAATGCAAGTGCTTTCAACATTATTTAGAGAAGTACAAGAAGTTAGAACAATTCCCCATTTACACCCGCCTAATTAACATTATCCAGATAACACAAGCTTCAGTTCATAGTCCTATTATGAGGTTTGCAAGCTGATAACCTGTCTGACAACTACTAGTGCTACTGCTAGTGATCTGACTATAGCAGAACATTAATGAAATGTCACACTGATATTTTCTCGGAAAAATGTCTTGTATACTCCTGAATTTAGCAAAGTACAAATAAAGGCAATCCTCTCACCCAAGAGTTGTCAATGGATGTAAGAAACCTTGATGGCAAAAAGCCCTCTTCAATCGCTGAAAGACATCGAAACACTTATAAAGGCAAATTTAGATTTGCCTTAATGGAACTCTGGATTTGGATATATATATATATATATAAGCCCACACGAGCTAGAGCAAAACATGCGCTAGATATAGCACATAACCAGGACTAGGACATTGGAGCATTCAAACGTTTGCAAAAAAGAGGTTTCGGATTTAGTTGATGGAAGATTAGAGTGTTGAGGATAATTTGAGAATGCAAAGTTTAGCTTTCCTAAAAGAGACCTAATTGAGTAAAACATGAATCTGAATTAACTTTTAACTACAGGAAAACAAGAGACCAGGCAACAAGAAAAAGCTTACAGCTTTAAAGTGAACAGCGAGCTAGAATGAAATTGGTTTTGCAATAGGCAAGCTACAATGAATGAAGCAAAAGTTCTTAAATGTTGATGTAACAGGTGGAGCTTGCTCATTATTATCCATTCCAAGATCCAACAGCAAAACAAAGTATATTACGAACTTGTCAATAATTTACATATGAATTAGCTGACAAAGGCATATAAGTAAACCATAAATCAAAGACTAAAACACAAGTTACAGAACACCCACCAACAAGGCGAAGCACAAATGGCCATAAAGTTCAATACATCTTGCGATCAAACTTTTCAAGAAGAGGCTGCATATGGGCAATGATAGCCAAGCTATTGCTCAAGAACTCCTTAGACCTCTCCACCTTGGCGTTGACTTCGTCTAGAACCGTCGATCCCATCTCCGACAACCCATCTAGGCACGTCTCCTGATCGGTCATGGCAGCACTGATCCAAGTCTGGATGTCTTTGGCCTTGTCCACGGTCAAAGCCTTCTCCCCAGGGCGGTCAACCTTCATTGCCATCAGCGAGTCATTGAGCCTACTCAACGCGTCGTCGAACTGAGTCAAGCAGTCATTTATGGCAGCCTGAGAGTTGACGTCGTTGAGAGAGCTGAGAAAGGGAGAAAGGTTCTTGAGCTCTTTCATGGAGACTTGGAGAGAGAGGCCGAAGATGAATTCTGGGTCGCCTTCGGCCTTCTCCGGGACGTTAAGGGAGGCCATGCTGGAGAAGCAGGACGCCTGATGCTGAGTCACCTGGCAGACCTTTCGGACTGACTCGACTGACTCGTTTGGCTCGGTGACGGACTCGTAGATTGCTTTTCCAACTATTATAGAGATGGTGAGGGTCAAGAGAAGGATGGCTGAAATGGCGATCAAACGTTTTCTTGGAGTAGTGCTTCGCTGCTGCTGGAAGGTTTGGATTTGGTCTTCAATTTTGGGGTTTACCTTGGCGTAGCCTTTCATCATAGTCATGGATTCCATTGCCAGGGAGACGTGTAGTTGTAGGGTAGATCTTTCTGTTTTCAGGGCCTTCGTCAGAGTTTATTTATTTATTTTTGGGTTGATTTCATAACTGAACCGAGAAAGTGCTTTCTTTTTTTCTTGTTAATAGTTGGTGGAAGAGGGTGCTTTCTACAGGGCCTGATATTGCCTCCAGCAGATACCTACGCGCCCAAGGTATTAGACCTGAACAAATCTTGGTTTTACTTTTATTGTGTTTCAATTATGTCAACAGACGATTAACTGATGATCGGCCAGGACTTCCTGTAACGAATTCTTTGTTCGGCAATTGGGAATTATTGGTCAGCCGAGAAAAACATATGATAAAGGCAAGCGCAACACGATTTGGTCTGTGACGCAATTTCAACTACGATATCTTACCGGTTATTTTATAGAAAATTGAAAGTGGAACTCACCATTATCCAAAGCCCACTGTTGAAAACATTATTCCAGTCGGGCACGGGCAAGCATTTAGCATTAAAAGCTTATTTTGCCATGCTGCAAACGAATTCTGGCAGTGATTCGGTGAATATGATTGCGGCATCGGTGATTGACCCAAAGAAATGTTGAGTTTATTGGTCCTTGCTACGTGGATATATAATCCAAATGTTAGGAACCTATTAAAAAAAATTATTAAAGTGAATATAAATAATTCTTTGGTCGAAAAGTAAAAAAAGGACATAGAAATATAAAAAAAGTGGTGAGACCTGTAGGACGGGTGAAAGAAAAATAAAGCTACCAAAAAGAAAGAGAAAAAGAAAAAGGTTGCATAAACAAAAAAAAAGGAAGATAGTGTTATTTGATTTTATGTTTTTGTAAAATATATTGGTATCTGATTAACTTAAAATTTAAATAATTAATAGAGGGTGTTTGATTCTTATTTTTGAATAGTAAAAATTGAGTTTCGAGTATTATAAGTTTTACTTTTCTTCAATTTTTGTAAGTCTATTTTCTAGGTAATTTTTTGTATAAAATTGGTTAATTGTGTAATTGGAAGATTGTTTGTATTTCGATCGAACTAATTTTTGATCAATAGTTGAAGGACACATAGATCTTCTTTGTAGATAATTGGATTGAGTTTTTATAAATTGCAAAGACAATTTTTCAGTCTCTCAATTTTAGTAACTCTCTGCTCTCTCATATGTGATAGAATTAGTAAACCATATGAATGATTATTAAACTATTTAAAATTTAGACAACTAATAGTTATAATTAACAGTCTATTTTACTTAACTTGCTTAACTTATAAATCTCTCGATCAATTCGAATTAAATTTTATTCAATTTATTTAATATAATTAAAATTATACATATCTATTATATTCACTTAATTATAATAATATTCACTTAATTATAATAATGTTAATCTCTGGTTCAAAATGTCCGTACATAAAATTAATATGTTCTCTTATATAATTTATTTACATTGTATTTTTGTTATTTAATCATATGAGAGAAATTCCTAGGCTACTTATATTCTTCCGTTACGCCCCTTCTCCCATTAAGAAATCATGAATTAAAGCATGCAATCAAGCAACTTTATCATCATTTGCACCAAAATCTAACACAAAGCAAAAGGTTAAAAATTACACAAAAATAAGGCTTGAGTTCGGAATCGAGAAAACACTGCAGTCATAGTTATGATAAACTAAGTTCCATAACAAGATAGGCATAAAGCCAAGAAGCAGGAAAAAGTCCTATTGCAAAGTGATGTAATCCAATCACTCATTCCTCGTCCTCTTCATCTCCATCCCCACCAGCAGCTTTCTTAGCAGCTGCCTTTTGGTTCTTTCTCTTCACTCTTCCAGGACGCCCACCACCAAATGGACTTGTCAATGAGAAATCAATGTGCTTCTGCGAATCAACCCTCACCATGAAAGATGGTATGTTCACCACCTGCCGCCCAACCCTGCCAACAAAAACCAATCCCAATGAAAAATAAAAAATTTGTTCCATCATACTTAAAGAATAAGGACAGCCAAAACAATTTAAACGTAGAGCAACAGTTGTGTTAACAGCTACAAGATGTATACTCACTTCTGTAGTCTAAGCATTACATCTTTGCCAAAACAATTGCCCAAACAGAATCAATACCATTAGAGCACACACAGATATGAGATAGCTTTGTTTATATCAAAGACACAAAACCGTGTACTTGAAACAAGAACCTACCTACAAGTAAGAAAAAAAGTTCTAAAAGCGATAGGCTGATTATCATGTTATGTAACTATATCAATAAATACCTACTTGAACTGTTAAAACAGAAAAAAAAATTAATAAATTTTATTTTCCTCAAAAAAGAGCTAACAGAAAATGGCCAAGCTTAAAGGCAACTTCAGCCAAGAAAACATGAGATCCAACCAACAACCTTCTATGAATGGCCTGCTTCTGTCCTTTAAACCCAACACACACAACTTGAATTCAACAAGAAAAATAAAAGCAACAAAATAGAAAATGTGAATCTATATAATGAAAACAATATTTTCTCTCCATCTACCTTGCAGTATTTGACAACTTTATAGCATAGGAGGAAAACTTGACTCACAATGGCGGTTAAACCCCCTTAAATGGCCAAGCCACCGCATTCAACAGAACGTAAGCAAATCTTGCAGTAGATTTTCAAAGTAAAGAAGCCAAAATTTCCATCATAGGCAGTAAAGTAAGCTAATTCACCTGATATGCTTCTGCCTGATAAGCACTCGGGCATGGTGGATGGATTTTGCCATACCCGACTTGAATACAAGCGTCTGCAGTCGTCGTTCAAGGAAATTCTCCACAGTCAAGGCCAACACATAATCAAGCTTGTTCTGAGTCTCATCCAAAAGCCCATATCGATTCATCCGGCGGAGAAGAGCCTCACCCTCAAAGATCCGACGTGGGTCCTTCTCATCTAGAGTAAGAAGCGTTCTAGCAGCATTTCGGATGCGGCTCAGAGCGTACTGAACCCTCCAGAGCTCTCTCTTGCATCGCAAACCATACTCTCCCACTAGCCTCAACTCAGAATCCAAACGCTCCTTCTCATAAGGACGCCTAGGCTTCTTAAACGTCTTGCCATCTAAATTAATTCAAAATTCAGCAATTAAAAATAGAATAACAAAACAATAGTGAAATCAATTTCATTAGGATTCAATGTTTGCTGCTAAACAAAATCTATATAAGTTTTTTCTGGCCCTCATGGGGACATTCACACCCTAAAGTCCATTAAAAATCTAAAAATTTGTAGAAAATGGACTCACGACTGACTTGTCAAGCTTTTCAAGGTGTCGCCTTCTGGTCATCATTGTATTACCATGCAAACTCCAATAACCAAGAGATGCCTATCTTCAACACCACTTTAGCTTTAATATCAAACAAACAGATCAAGGATACTTAAAAACAATTTGCCAAAATTATCCAGTGCCCAGAAACCACAAACCCCTCCTACCAAATTCACCCTGGTTCTGAATCAAAATGAATGACCTATGCAAATAGGCCCAAACCTAAAGCGTGAAACTTTAGGCAAAATATATTTTATTCAATTTTCTCGGCTACCAAACAAGGAATCAAGCTTCCAGATCACACCCAATAACTTATTTAAATCAAATATTCAACACCCAGTTTGAGATCAGAAGAGATCAACACGATCACACAATTCGTATGCATTATAAGTAAACACAAAAAATCACAATAGCAACAGCAACAACAAATGTTGAGGGCGAGAGAGAGAAGACGAAAAAGGAAGTAAACAGAAAGAGAGAGAGAGAGAGAGAGAGAGAGAGAGAGAGAGAGAGAGAGAGAGCATTACAGTTGCGGTAGAAGGAAACGTGCACCATGGCTCTTCTGCTTCCGACGAGACCGTTTCAACTCTCCCTCTCTCTCTCTCTCTCTCTCCCTCCCTCTCACGGTCGGGGCCTCTTTAGAAAATGAGAGTTTATAAAGGATGGAAACCCTAAAACCCTAATCGTCGTTCCGTAGTTAGTGGTGCCAAAACGAACATTTGAGCCCTTTCTTCTGTTCCTTGTAAATGGCCCACGACCCTTCTGATGGGCTGGTTTGAAGCCCATCCTAGGCCCATTAAAATTCCAGTAATGCCTAACAAATCATTATCCTTAGCTCAACAATAATAATAAGTTTCAGCAGTAATGAAAGAACCTGTTAATAATTTTGCAGTTCAATCTCCAGTTTAATAATTGTTTTCAGATAGACTTTTTTTTTTTTGAAAAAAAAAATGAAAACATTAAAAACATAACTGGGTGATGTATTTTTATGTTAAAAAAAAAAAGTTAAATATATTTTTGCTTTCGTGATTGACAATGCAAATCAGCTGGTTCCATCCTATTCGAACTCATTAACTTTACGGCTACCTGCCAACGAGATGATAATATCAGCTGTGTTTGCTTATCTTTATCTCCCGTACACACGACAGAGGGAAGAGAGAAGAGGACATGCATGGGGCTATCGTGCAATTTTCAAGGGCATGCTTTAGCTGTCCCCAGCAAGACATCCCAACCCCCCATGTACATTAGAGAGGCCCCCCTGTCTTATTAGATAACGTGTGACATTTAACAATATGAAACCCTCTGTTGATTTGCAATTTGATGGACCCAATTACCAGAAGTTGTCGCAAAATTCACAAATTCATTCTATGCTGATCTTTACCTCACTTGGGGAACAAGTTTCTGGAATTGTGTTAGCCATTATATTATTTTTTGTAAGAGTATGTGTCTATACTCGATATATACAAAAATAATCTTACCTCATTTTTAGTACAATAATGTGCATTCAAGTCGAATTGTCTTAATGAATGTGGGCCCAAAGTTCTGCTTAATAATTCCTATGATCTTTTTTTTTTTTTTTTTCTTCATGTTCATTGGCCCGAGTCCTTGGAAAAAGAATCAAAATCTAGTTTTGGGGTTTGCATAAATATAAAAGGAATGTGTCAAATTTAAAATGTGTGTTGTCTACTGCAACTACAGATTCAAATTTTTGTATGCGCTTACAAATCCTGAAGAATTATAATACGAGACAGGAGCTACACCGCAATGGCTTAAAATTTTCTTTATATCGTTTAAAAATTAATGTCTTGGCACTAATATTTAGCCTGATGCACAAGTTATCTTTGAATAACATCTAAGCTTGTCGATATTTACTGTACTAATTCTCTAAATTTTTTTTTGGACCTTTTTTTTTTTCAATTTTCAGTCTTTTTTAATATTTTCATCTATCTATAATCCTATTTTTCATCTTAAAAAAAGGGAAAAAAAGAGAGAGAGAGAGAGAGAGAGAGGGACTGGCCTTGCCGGCACGGTATTGGCAAATGTTAAAGCGCTCAAAAAACACAACACAAGCAATTACATGGTTTGAGAATTGGTACGTGAAAAAAAAGAAAAAAAGAAAAAAAGCATTTGAAAGGAAACGAAGATCCGAACGCTAAAAGGGCCGGTGGCTGGCTGCGTGCCAATGCCATTGCCAGTTGACATCTGCTAAAGGCCATTAGGCCATTTTAACCCATTATCTAACCATCTTTTCTCTTTTAACCATATCTGCAAGATTGTTCCTTTCTTTCGGTTTCTCTCGCTCTCTCTCTCTCTCTCTCTGTCTCTCACCATTCATTTCTTTTATTAGCTTCAGTTTTCTATCAGACGCCCCCCCCAACCTTCTTCTGCTTTCTGTATAAATTATACCCATTTCCATTTCTTGGTTGTTTCGTGGTACTTTTTTTGGGTTCTCTCTCTCTTTTTTTTTCTTTTCTTTTTTCATGTCTTTTGTTTTGAAGAAAGAAAGGAAGAGAGATGGCATCAAATATTGGGATGATGGACGGTGCGTACTTTGTTGGAAGGAATGAGATATTAACTTGGATCAACAATATGCTTCAGCTTAATCTCTCTCGTATTGAAGAGGTCATCGTCATCTTCATTGTTTGTTTCTTTGTATACCCATGATTCTTTTTTTCCTTCCAATAAAGGGTTTCATGTATGCAATGGCATCGTCGATTGTTTTAAAGTTTGATTCTTTTTTTAATCCAATTTCATGGACTTTTATCTATTTTTCTGTGACCGTTACTCTGCTTCATGGAAATTGAACTTGGTCTAATTGGGTATACGTTTGTAGGCATGTCTCGGGGATTATTTGGTATTACCATATTTGGTACGAACCAAATGGAGTGTTATTTGATTGTACTCTGTTCTAACTTAATTTTACATTTTGCTAGTCACCTTGGGTTTGGTTTTTTCAAGAGCATTCATGTATTTTTCTTTATCTCTTTTGTTTTTGCATGCTTAATTAGATGTGAAGATTAGAGAGAGAGAGAGAGAGAGAGAGAGAGAGAGAGAGAGGAGTACCAATGCACTAAGCTCCCACACATAGATTAAAGGGGTTTAAAGTTTGCTGCTTGTGAAAATGGAATCGCTGTTGAACATGGGAAATTAATCTACATGAATCGTTGTTGATGTTTCTTCTATCAATCTTCATGGTAGGCTGCATCGGGCGCTGTGCAGTGTCAAATGATGGACATGACGTATCCTGGAATTGTCCCAATGCATAAGGTGACAAAATTTTCCCTCAATTTTGTAATCCTATTCACCTTGTATTTTCATTAAGCAAAAATGATTTTAGACTGGCTTCCTCTTTATTTGACTTTGATCTATTGTAGGTAAATTTTGATGCAAAGACAGAGTATGATATGATCCAGAATTACAAGGTCCTGCAGGAAGTGTTCACCAAATTGAAAATTGATAAGGTAACATTTTTATCTCAGGTTTTGCTTGCCGTGAGCTGTTCCATTTATAAACTTTTCAATCTTCCCTTTTTCTGTTAGCATGATATGTGGATATGGGCCTTGAATTCGTAGGTAGATTCACAACAAGAAGTTTAAAATTGATCAGTGATGTAAATGTAATTTCCCACCTTTTGGCGCAGTTTGAATATTGAAAGCAATCCATGAAGCTTGTAGTTCTGCATTTTACATCTTGCCTTTTCCCTTTTTTTTTTTTTCCTTGTGTCTGCTATTTCTTCTCTGCCTTTGCAACATGAGATTCAGAAGGCAGACTTGAATTAGAGACTATTAGCTGACCTTAATTAAATATGAGATTATGGTTTTGTTATTTGCTGTTGTTATGTCTGGATCCAGAAATTGAAACCCGACCTAGCTATTCAGGTCTATACCAGCAAGGGTTTTTTTTTTTTTTGGGTGGTAAATCAAATGCTGATGCTATGGTTTATATGGATGTTTTTTGTAGCTATGGTGAAACAATTAATGAGTAAAACTTCTTTTTATGCCAACTAACCAATCAGTGGTTTGTAGTCTTAGTGTTTCTGTATAAAGGAACCATGGTTAGTGAGGTATGTTTTTATTATGTTAATTTTACTGACAGTGCAGTTTTTCTGACTGACATTACTGTTCTTGTCTATGTGGCAGCATATTGAGGTCAATAGGCTTGTTAAGGGCCGAACTTTGGACAACTTGGAGTTCCTGCAATGGCTGAAACGATACTGTGATTCTGTGAATGGTGGCATCATGAACGAGTATTGTACTTTCTCTTTTATAGTCCTTCTGCTGTATTATACTCTTTAATAACTTTCACAGATGGATTACTGCACATTTTGTGTCCTAGGAATTATAATCCTGTGGAACGGAGATCTAAGGGTGGAAAGGACCGACATTTTAGAGGTTCTCAAAAGACCCCAAAATCACTGCAAGCAAATAATCTGCAAAACTCTGCCAGTGTCAATCCTGTTGGCCTGAATAGAATGTCGGGTCAGTATGCAGCAAATAAAAACTTGTATTGTTGTTGCCCCATATTTTCATTTCATATGTCTCATCTTAATTCTGCTCGCTTTGTTTGATCAACCTTACCATAGGGGCAAAACAAGGAAAAGGATATCCTATAGCATGCGGGGCTGATTCACCAATGGAGATACAGACGTTGTCCAAGGAGGTATTTTGGCATCAATTAGGTTCCCTTTCCTTGCAAGAACATTCCAAGCTGAGCAAGCTTAAAATCTCTTGCTTCATTCATTTCTGATGTCTGTCTATGCAAACTATTATCCTTTCCCCATGATTTTAGGTTGTGGATGGTAAAAGTTTGTTGTCTGAAAACAGATCACAGATCTCAAGCTCTCTGTGGACCTCTTGGAAAATGAAAGAGATTTTTACTTCACAAAGTTACGGGATATAGAAATGCTTTGTCAGACTCCTGAGTTGGAGGATCTCCCGGTAAGAATTTACGAAGGCATAAATAGTGCGGTATAGGTGTGTAACTGATGTTTGTTAATGAAACAAAATTTTGTGTTGGAGACTTTAAGCTTTTATGTTATTCTGTTGTCCAAATGTGGGCAGATGGCAGTTGCAATCAAGAAGATACTGTATTCTGCTGACACCGAGGATTCAGCCCTGGAAGAAGCTCAGGATTATCTGTTACAAACGATGAGTGCTGATGAAACTGAAGCTGACAAGGAAGCAGTAGTTTTGACTAGTAATGTATAATCTTTCCTGAAGATGGTAAGACACATTCAGGTCTGCGTTGGACAATGTTATCCCCATATCAGTGAGATACTGGTAATCCTCCTCCATTTTCTACGCTGTCAATAACATCTCATCCAAGTAAGTAATAATGGTCAGTTTCTCATATTTGCTGGGCAGATGGTTGTGAATTAAGCTGGTGATTAGTCAATAAATAATAAGAACAGGAGATGCGGCTTCTTTACTGTTTGTTTACTTTCTTTTTCTTATGCTGCCCAGCCTCGAATGACGCTTTTTTTTGGAGCTTTTAAATTGTGATGGACATTAGCGTAAAAAGACTCCCTTTTTGAGGCAATAAGTGGTAGTGCGTTACATTTACATTTATGCAAATAATTTAAGGGAGCTGTTAGGAGAACCAAGACCTCCTGGCCATAGGGGCAGAGGCGTCCTTTTGCTCCCTTTCTTGTCCTTTTTGTTTTTTTTTTTTTAATTTTTTTTTTTTAGCTTTTTAGAGATTTATGGCCTCTTTATGAAGAAAGGTCTCGATATCCCAACTTCTTTTTTTTGTTTTTTTTTTTTTCATAATTTAACATGACTAAGGTCTTTTAAATTTCTAAGATTGCAAAATGAAAATTAAGGAAGCCAAGTTTATTATTTTAAAATTATTATAACCCCACCCCCCATCATAAAAAAAAAAAAAAAACAAAAACCAAAAATAAAACCGCAAACCCGTTCGAAACCGAAAGATTGGAAGTTTCTCCTTTTTTCCCCGATAAGGTTAGGGAATTCAGTTTAAAAAAAAAAAAAAAACTCTTTATATACTTCCATGTTAATGATAGTAGTGAGTCAAAGGGGTCAAAGTTTGCAAGAAGGTGATAGTCCTTCTCCACTTGGGATGAGGAGTTGGGAGTCCGACCCACAACTACGGGAGAACGACAACTGCTCTATCTGTCTATCTCAAGTTCAAGTACAAACATACAAACTAATCAATCCATCGTAGCTAAACGCCAAAGCATACATTGATCCGTTGGAAACCATTGGTTGTTGTACCCCACCGTGTTAAATTCCTTGCGCATTGTCGTTAATTCGTTGACCTTAATTAGACTCTTTTACAGCCACAACACAAGACAGACACGCTTGATGATTGAAACTAATTAGAAGGAACAAAAGGCATACACAAAAAAGGCATAAATGCTAACACCCCCTGCAGATTTGCCAGATACACAAGGCAGACTCAAATAAGGCATAACCGAATATATTACCGATTGGTTGAATCCACATCATAAGCCACAAAGCATCTGCAACAGAAAACAGTATATTTGCAGCAGCTGTAGTTCAAAACACAAAAACCCCCAGAAAAAGGAATCTGAAAAAGAGCAACAAAGGCTCTTGCATGCTCGAAGGATAAAGGCTGTTATAATTACATATCCTTACGCTAGATGATCACTGTCCTTGACAAGTGACACTAGATGATCATTCTGTGCTTGGCTGACAAACAGGACTTTACCAACAGTCCTCCAACGAGTATCACTGCAGTTGAAGAGAGCACTAAAGGACTCAATATCGATGATCCCTGTCAAAGATTGAGTAACCACTACCCCTCCTTGCTTTGTCAGCCTGCATAATAAGGTGAAAAAAAGAATAAATTATTTATATAGGTTCAATGTGTTGGTTTGCTTCAGCGATATCCAACATCTGTAAACATAATGCAATGACAGTCAACCAAGGTACCAATGTGATATCCCCATTATGAGCATTTTAATCTTAGAACAAGTATAGTTCCAGAATTCAGATTGATAATGTATAAGTCATTGATGGATCATGGCATACCCTATTGATGAGCTCCTCAAAAGCTTCAGTCCCATTTTCTTCCATATATCTCTCTGCAGCAGTTAGAATGTCATCTTGCTTGCTGAATATATCGTTCTTCCTAGGGACATACCAGATATTAACAGTTTGTTGAGGGTTGATGAAGAGAGGCCTCAAGAAGTGCTCGTATACATATGCAGCACCACTGAAGTATGGGATGACCAGCCAGCAGGTCAGCGTGAGCTTTATGTATGACCATATGGGGATCCTGCATAACAGGTTGAAAACAATCATAATAAAGTTGAAATATTCCAGAATTTACTTATCTGCAAAAAGAAAAAAATGAAAATTCATTATTCAATAGATAATCTATGATGCATTTCCCTCCACAGGAAACTAACCATGAATCTAATACCAGAAGTATGGTCCTCCATAAGAACAGGGGGGAAAAACAGCATTAAATTTGCATCAAATGCCAATATCATGATGGGTTATATGTTTTACTTTAACGCAGAAATTAGCACAATGAACTTCAAGTCAATAACTTTGAAACACAAACAGGAGCTCATCAACAAAGTACATCTGAAATAGAGTCAGCACAGGAATGATTGCATTGACCTGGCCAGGTCCTTTTGGGCTGACCAATTAAACCAGGGATCTGATGCAACAGAAATCTTTGCAAGATGCAAGTGCCTGCATGTATACATGCACTTCCGCAATACCATAGAAACCATACAGGACGGATTATTTCTCTCACTAATATGCCATAAGTCAATATAATTGGAGTCCTATAGGTTTCAAAAGAGATGACTAAGCATTTTCACTATCCTCATGACAAATTTTGGATCAATGTGAAGGGCACACTCAACCCACTACACAGCTACATACCACATATCTTTCATGATGAGGAATTCCTTTCAGGTAAACCTCGGAGTTGCTAGCACAACACCCCACCATAGCAGCTTCCCACTTTAAACATGGAATGCACCTAGGGGATTCAAACCTGAAGCTGTGTGCCTAACCCACACAATCCCAAGTTCGCTCTTACCACTAGGCTAACCATGGTGGTTTAGCTACATTCCACATATTAAATACATGCTATTTGGTCCACAAATGTTAAGATACAGTGATGCAAACAAAGTGAGGTAAACAAAAAAATGATTTACCAAAAAGTCATAACAAAATTTACCATTCAAGGACTTTTGCAAAGGTGAGCTCAAAGAGTGTTATCATAGAATAGAGAACCCAATAAGTAAGCCATTGCTGATCATCAACGTGTGACTTAGTCTCAATTGCCCTAATTGAAGCATATCTGTCAAAAAGCACAAACATTGACCAACATTGCTGGAGTCTACTTGCAAATAAGGATAAACAAATACTAGCAGTACCCATTGCCCATAATCACCTATCAACTACAGAAAATTTTCGTTTCTTTGTTTTGCTTTGCTTTGGTTGGGGTTGGGGGGGGGTGGGGGTGGTTGAGAAGAGCACTTACAGAGGATAAACGAGACTAACCACAGGCCTGCAGAAATATGGAATTACAAGTTACTGGGTTTGCAAAACAGGCGCCATATTCACAACATTAGCAAGAAAAGAACTGACAAAAACAACAAACCCAAAAATAAGTACAACTCTGATATCAATCACTATCAAATTTCCCGCCTTCCCCATTTGGATCCTACAGAAGCAAATTAGTAAATTTACTAGAATCTAAAGACCAAACAAACGCCCAAGAAAAATCAACCCAAAATTTACACCCACGAGTTAAAAAAAAAAAAATTGCCTTTTTTCTCTTTCTTCCCTTTTGAGCAAATTGCTCAAAGAAGCTTCTAAACTATATTATACCAAAAACAAGAAGAAGAAGAAAAAACAGAAAGAGGGGACATAGGCATACCCAGCAAGAACATCAAAGTTCTTAAGAACCACCTTCAGGAAGCTTCCAGCCCCAGATCCCATCTCTCTCTCTCTCTCTCTCTCTCTCTCTCTCTTATCGCTTACAAAATCTCTCTCAATGTGCTAGAGTTCTTCGTCTTCTTCCTTGTTCTAATGCTTTAGTTTTTCATCTTCTATTCACAGAAAATAACAGAGGTTTTGAGCGCAAGAACTAACTCAAGGAATCCAAGCAGACAACCGAGACAAAGACAAAGCAGTTGGTGTAACAAAAAGCGATGGAACGCGCAAGTGAAAGAAAGCTGGTTGCGTGGGTGCGATCCAGTGCTTCGCGGAATCTTTAGTGAACCTGTTCCAACCGACCTAAACTGAAGGCGATCTCATCCCAATCGTTGATCAGATGGAGGCCAATAGATTCGCCACAACAAAAGATTCTGAAGTGGAATTGCCGCTCCCTGTCTCCGGTAAGTTCTAATGGAAAAGCTAATAACAAATCAGGAACTAATTACAAATTCAGGAAAATCAAAGCTCGTTTAAATATCATTTATGATGGGAATCACCGCTTCTAATGCTTCTTTCCCCAATAATATTCATCTCCCTGAACAATTAAGAAAATTTTTCCAAAGATTTAATTACTTAATAACTCAATAAAAAAATAGCACAAAATACACAATTCATCTCATGATATATATATATATAGTTGTATTATTTTTTATTACATTGTTACCCATTTTTTATTTTTTATTTAATTATCTTTTTAAGATAATTAAATTAATTTAATATTAAATATGAGAAAAATATGACAGTTATATTCCCCCCAAATAATATATATATATATAACATAACAAATACTAACAATTAAAAATATGATTCATACAATAAAAATACAAAACTTTTATTTTACCGAATCATAAAATTTTTTTCTGGTGACGATATGAATTTTTTTTTGTTACAAATATTGATATATTTATCTTAGGTTACGTGCATATGACCAGGAATGGGGGACTTCAAAATGTACTTTCCAGTTATTATTACACCGATGGTGTTGCCGGAAACTCTGTCTCGTGACCATGCCTAATGTTATTCTAAATTGTCCGCAACCACTCGCTAACTCAGGTGGGTTACTCTTTTTAACAAAGTACATTTTAGGGCCTATGTTGGGAACAGAATGTGCGGGAAACTGGTCATTAGAGAATGTCGGAATTCAATAGAAACAGGAATTACGGTTGTGACAATTTTACTAAGATGGATGGTGAATAAAGGTACAAAAACAATCGCAATTGTATGCTAACAACATATGCTGCCTAGGGAATCAAAATATTCAGCTAAATATCTGCTGCTCCCAAGTGCGCAGCAGCCCTTCTGGTGGACGCAGCAATTGTTTGATCCTGCGATCCTCCATGCTAAACACACGGAAGCCGCTGTCGGACAGAAGATTGACTGGCCTCCCCAGGTTCATGCAGTCGTCCCTGAAGTAGATGCAGTTAGCCTCCATTGCATTTGAGCTGCAAGGTGGCAGGGCTACCGAGTGGTTATCCCCCGAAACGACCGTCCAATTCCCCAAGTCCGCAACAAGACACCCATTGTGCGTATTGTCAGTCGATTGGCCAGCCACGAACTTAATCGTTACACGGCCAGAACCTGGTATATCCTCTACGATTCTGATTATCAGAAACAACTGTTCCTCGATGACCACAAGATGAACCTTTTGTCCCAAAAAGAACCAACGCTCTACGAGTACAACGACAGTCGGAGAAGAATTATGAAACATGCAGAACACCACCTTTCCATACTCATCAACGGCGTACAGGTCTCCTTCATGAGACAAGACATCATCGTACGAGCACCCGGCTTCTGCCAAGAAAGCCCATGTTTTGTCTTTTGCTTTATAGTAAGCCAACTGCTTCGACTTTCCATAGATAATCATAACAACATAGTCACCCATGTCATCATCGACATCATCTGGGCTTGAAGATATAACAGCTTTATGAACTGTATGTTTTCGTGAATTGGATGATTCAAGAGAGCACTCCTCTTGGTCATTCAGCGGCAGCGAAATTTGAGGGAGTTGAATTCTGACTCCAGTGGCCCTATTTGACAACGCGATCATCTTCAAGGTTTCATTGATTGTGATGAGCCAACCTGACGTTCTTCCGCCTATAATCTTTTCTTGATCCTCGCGGCTGGGTAGAACTCGATTCTCTACTTCATTGGCCTTGTTGTGCAGCACTGGCAATAATTTCATGCGTCTCAATGGATGATTTCCCATCCTTAAGCAACTACTAAAAACGATGGAACACCAAAAGCAAAAGAACTTCGGCAGAGAGAATGCAGGAAATTGATCAAGCCAAGGCTGTTTCTTGCTGGCGTAAGTGAATAAACCAATATGAGTCCTGGAAGCATATAATATATATATATATATATATATATATATATATATATAGAGAGAGAGAGAGAGAGAGAGAGAGAGAGAGAG
>CM038602.1:3259827-3391859 GCA_021533255.1 Ceriops tagal
AGAGAGAGAGAGAGAGAGAGAGAGAAGTTTGGACAGTTACACGGATTCCAAATCTGAAGAGGATTCCAAATTTTTGCTCAAAAAAAAAAAAATCCAGGTTCCTGAGTTCGCCACAAATCCCTTGAGCTTAAGGAAACAAGCTTTCTAGCCGCTTGAATCGACAAAAACAAAAGATTACTCTGCAACTTGGGTTTCTAAATTCCAACTTCTAGAGGCGAAACATCATAATTTCTCTAACCCTCCTCTCCCACCCACCAAAAAAAAAAAACCAATGCAAACTTTTCCTGTTATAAAAATAACACCTCCATCTTTACCCAAACAAAGATTCATAGACAACATGACAACCTAAAAGCCTCAAGTTAATTTGCTTTTGTACATGACGCCCTACCTGAATACCTTTCAGGATATCCAAATAGTGTCTTCGAAATTCTTCTAATGATTCCACAAAATTTCTGAGCCATTGCACTGTAATCATTCTAATATAGAGCTTCCAGTTCGAAAATTCAAGTTTTGACTGCTAGATGCCCCCATTGTTTGAGGTCTATCGGAATTAAAGCTCCAAACCTCCACACAAATTCAACTAACGATTGGAATTGGTGAGTCTTAACGTACTAAAACCTCATGGGGTTACTTGTAAATGAAGTTTTTTTTTTTATGATTATTATCTCTCACACTAAGATTTGAAAAGAAAAAGTGAGTGAAATTGCAACAAAAATAATGGTGGAATCCCAAGAATGGAGATCATTTTGAATGTTGCAGATTTTAAAAAAACCATCTGAATAAATGGGTGAAAACAAAAATCACTGTAACTCTCAAATGATTTGAGGTTGAGAAAAAAAAAAAAGAAAAAAAGAAAAGAAAATTAACAGCGAACTTCTTGAACTGGGTTCCAACTTTCCTTCCCGTAAAGGCACTCCCTAGGAAATGGAATACCATACAACTTTTGGGGCATTTTATAACTCAAGGAGTTTAACTTAGTGTGTTCAACAGTGAAGAAAGGAAAGGGACAAGACAGAGCAGTTCCACAACATTACTCAATGAATGTGATAAAGCACTTAAGTTTTGTGAAGGAGGTAATTGCAAGGCAGGCAGCCAGTACATACATGATACATCAAAAAGAAGGATACAAGTCTGCAGCTGTTTTTTTTTTTTTTCTAATTGTATATGCAACTATGAAGTCTTAGTTACTTTTGCAATCAAGTCTGAAGCTGCGGATCTTCATTGTTCCATCCAATGCTAGGGCCAAAACGTCATATTCCTCCACATACCAGAGTTCAGAAACAACTGCCTGAATGACATTTAAAAGACAAAAACAGTCATTTTTATAGACTGAAGCTTAAGGGCATTGTCCCCAGGTCTCCTGGTGTGAGAAATTAGTGATGAAGCTACTATAACGAGTTGTTAAGTAAGAAACCGCACCTGAAATCCACGGATTTTGTTGTTTAGTTGTGCAACCATCTCATGCAACAATTGGAGTTGATATGGTGGCTCCTGTGAAAAGATAAGAGAAAAGCATCATTGGCATAATTCAAAAGGAGTAGATGAGAATAAGAAGCACAAGATCAATCTTCCATAATAGATTAGCAACATCAGAAAAGTAGTCTTAATGTGGAAAAAGGATAACAAAGTATCAGTTTCCTAGATGTGCATACTTAATAAGCATGATAGTTGAGGCCATCATGACCTCATTCTATGTACCATCTAGTGGTTTGAAAAGATATAATCCAGCCCCATAGAAGAATTAGCAGGGATGACATTGGCTAACAGCAAGCTCCATCGCCTTCAAGTTCCAATATGCTATCCAGATTGAGAGACCTTTAATTGGGATCAAGCCTTCATGTCCATTAACAGGGAATTGGGATGATAAATGAGATTAGAAATGCCCTTTTTACTTTATTTCCATTCCCACGTTGGGTAGAGTATAATGGACCAGAAGCATGAAATGTGTTCCCCATTTCTCAGTTCTCATTACAAAGCCAAACCTTGAGGAAACACAATTTACATGGTATGCAACTTCTCGTTCCCACTATAGGACCACAAAGACCATTATTGTATGTCCCATGCCACAGTAAGTAAAACAGTTTATCCAACCAACCAAGCACTCAACACTTCTTCCCACCTGACTCCTGTCCTAAAAAAATTTGATGCAACTGCATACAGAGAGTTGTCTTTTTGATACCCCCTGGGGGTTACAATATTTACTTTCAATTTTTTTAAGAAGATAATTTTTTCAGTTGTTAGCACCATTGTTACTACCATTCAAGACTTGGGTACAACAAGCATACATTTGCTAGCTCAAGTTCACCAGTTGGTTATAGTTTTTGTGAACATAAATGATGCTGAGCACTGAAAAATGATTGTAATAGCTGAGATGCTTATACGCTACCGAGGATGAAGATTTGGGAGGGCCCAATAATCTTGCAAATGAAGTGTGAAGAATAGCAGCATCATACTGCAACAGAAAATGACTGCAAATTAGATGGTGCCATGGACATAGTCATTCCTTAATAGCAAATTGCACACTCCTTGACTCCCTCATTTAGAGAAAGGGAAGCAATTCAGGCGGATAATCTAAGAAGAACATCAAATAAGGCATTCATTAGATGAAGAGATGGAATAGGCTCCATTATGCAACTATCAACTAATCCCTGAGCAGGCTATGCCACCATTTTAAACATTTAGATGGCACTATCACATCTGCCATGAGGCACTGAACATGTTGAATGAAGAACAAGAAGAAAAGTACATGATGATTTTACTTTCAAGCCTAATTGAATAAAAAACATGTTAGGCAGTACCTTCAGCGTGCAATGATGGGAACAGAAAAATGAAGAAGTGTAGAAGAAAGATTTATGAAAACAGTGTGATAAAATCACCTTTTTCTGATAGATGGAAAAATTGCATCAAGGAAAGTAAAATAGAGCATGGCTTTTCCACATTTTTCTAGGTATTAAGCATTAGCAGGTTCCATTTCCATGAAAGTATCTACCCTCACTAGCCCAACAGGATGAAAGGAAAAATTCATGTAAGCCTTACAAGTTGTTTTCCCGGGGCACGTGGAAGTGCAGTTCTCAATTTAGCACGAATGGTTATGGGATCTGTTCCAGAGGTCACCTACAAAACACAGTAAAGATACTGCTACAAGTAAATGATTCCATCATTATAACTTGAAGAATTAATTTTGCTAATTCCTGTGTGAATTTGCCTCTACATAAAAGAAAACTAAGGAAAGTGGAATGAAGAACATCATCATATCCATAAGGATCAAAATGATCACAAGTCATAAAGAAGAATGAAAGCAGAAAAAGGATGGTCACTGAAAGCAACCTGCCAACATCCCAGAAGCACACCAGTTGAAGTTAAGATTACTCTATCCAACACAATTTTCAATGGGCATATGTCCTCTGCAACAGCTTTAACAGCAGTTGCTTCAGCTTCAATCTGCCAAAATAAAAGAAAATTCAAAGACACATGTTGGTACTCTTGTGAAGAAGTAAAGACAGATAAAATGGCTCCATAGGCAGATTTACCTCTTCTTCAGTGGCAGGAACAGGTGAAATATGATGTGAAGCATGGAACATGCTAAAATGGTATAAGCTAGAGTTCTGAAACCAAATTGCTAACCAGAATACAGGTTAGGAAATAGAGAAGAAAAGGAAAGAAAATCAACATGAATTGTGCCTTTATGTTTTTCATTCTGTGCACAGAAAGTGGGATTGAATCTTGTTGACAAAGCCACTGATAAGTGACAGCACAAAATTGTAAATATCCTTCAAAGGATAGGAAGGCCAATAACTGCTTACCTTGATCAAAATATGAACTGCAAATATGTTTTACAGCTTCCCTGTGCAAGCGAGTCATAAATATATGTTCAACAACTTCACAACATGTACAATTAATATACTATTAATAAACCATTAAAATGTTTGCAATTAAAAAGGAACAAAAAGAATATATCTATTATTTTGAGAAAGGAATGGCCTCAAAAAAAAAAAAAAGCATAAAAATATATATTGAGATCCGAAAAACAGCTGCAACTGATATCCTATTCATGTACTTGTCCAGTTGGATTGCTAAAAGAAGATTGCCTGGCCAATATATTGCCTAAGGCCTCTATTCTTTTAAATGAAAATGTGCTGCTCACACATGTATGTAGGATCAACAAATATGTTCCAATTTCTTTGACAGCATTTGTGGTGAATATGAACAAACTTTGACAGCATGAGAAACAAAAATGAATACTTACGAGATTGGCGTGGAAAATTTTGGACTTAGATACAACACATTAGCTCGAACAGGGGGACTTGCTGCCTGCACACACAACCAAAAAGTTCACTTTTGAAAGGATAATAAACAGGAAATAACATATTTTTTTGTTTAAAGCTCAACAGACCCACATGCTTACCTTAAGTACAGGTGTTACTGATCCATCCTTGATGGTGAAAATTTCTGAAAGTGACAATGACTGGGATGTTTCACCATGTTTAAGGAAAGCTGCCCCATGCTCATTTAATTCCCTTTCCATTTTATCATACAATCTTGACCTTTCTTCCCTATTTGAAATAGAAAAATCTGATGCAAGTATTCCCCAGAATTAGTAAGATAAAATCCTCTAGCATGTATCAGTAAATTTCAGCTCTTTCACAAGCAAATCTTGGCAATAATCAAATTTAAGTTGGAAAACAACAAACAATACACATGGTCGTCTGGACTGAGATGATGCCAAAACCTTCACCAAGGAAAGCAGAAATGAACGCATAACTCAAAAAGAGGCAATAAACTTAGCGTAATAATTGCCATTGATTTCTCTGGCCAACAATTCAAAAAAGAAAAAAAAAGGATTTTCCTAGTTGGGGATTTCATTTAGAAAGCCATCAACATAAGTAGTGAAGACAGAACATGAAATATGCTACAAAATTCTAAAAGATAAGCAGACTAAAACCCTATGATTCAGGCATTAATCACCGTCAGATCTCACAACCATCTCAGAGATAAAAATTTCCCTTTACAAAGTTGGAGTTCCAAATGCTCAATTCGGATCCAGAACAATCAATTCATTACCAAAACCTTAAACCAAAGTGAGGGACCGGAAAGCTTGAGACAACATGGGAATTGGAAATCGCATATGTTCAATTTTATCAGGTACCCCGGAAATCCAACAAAACAAGAAGGCAAAAGAAGAGAATTAACGAAAAAATTGCAATCAATTTCGTACCTGAAGGAGTAGAGGAAGAAGTAGAAGCAGAAAGGTAACTGTGGGAAGTGGAATGCTTGAAAGCCATATGAAGGATAAAGAAATAAAGGAAGATGCAGATGGGCCAGATCAAAACCACAGCTTTGGGATGATTCCACCCGTTTCTAACTCCTCTGGCCATCTCCATGTTTATTTTCACCCATGGAATGATGATGATGATGTTGATATGATGCCCACGAGTGTCCCAAACACCACCAGCGGGGTTTCTCTAGCTGTTCGTTTGCAAGATCCCTTCTTTACCGCAACTCACCCGCTCTTACATAAAAATTCATTGGCGTCAGTCATCTTCCTTGACCTCCACCCCAAAAAAAAAAAAAAAATAAAAATAAAAATCTGCCTTTCCTCTTCTTTCTTCATTTCTTTTTTCCCTTCCTACCTTTCAAATAATTTTCAAGAAAAGTGATTCATATGGTAACAATCTCAATAAAACACCTCTTCAAAGAAACAAAAAAAAAAAAAAAAAAGAGGAAAAGAGGATCTTACAACAAACTCTAATTAACTTTTTAATTTTAATTTATTATAAATGATTAGATCTAAGCTAATTGCCTTTTTTTTTTTTTGGTCTTTTGAAAATTGTCTATTTCATATACTTATTTATATTTTAAGAAAAACATGAAATATACAACTTATTATTTTAATGTAGATTATTTATTTTATTAATGTTTTCATCCTTAACGAATAAAAATAAATGAATTTATTTAAAATAAAAATAAATAAATTACAACCATTTTATACTTATTTTATTTATTTGAACACAATTACTAACTTTTATTAATACATTATATTGTTCAATTTTAACATATATTATAATATATGAAACATTTATATCTTATATATTAATACATTTTACACACTTATATTTTTGTATTATTATATTTAAATTAAAAATAATTTATTTTTAATTAAATTGATTAAACTAGTTAAACTTTAAATTTTTTTATTTTTTGGATTCAATGACTGGTTTGATTTTTAAAATCTTACCACAAATTTTTCACATAATTTACATTACGCGACGAACGTTTTATCCAACCCCGTCTGTCTATATCCTGCATTAAATTTATTAGACGTCTCACATTTGATTGAATCCATTAAACGGAGAGAGAGAGAGAGAGAGAGTTACTTTGGGTTTTTTTATAATAAATTGGGCAACGCTGCATTGCCCTTATGCCCCCGACTGCACGCATGGTCAAAATCATGCAAACCATTGATGTTGTGGGTTTGTGAGAGACCCACATGTAAGCCCACAACAATTAAGGTTTCCAATGTCGTCTTCTTGTTTGCAATCGGTCCAACGAGCATTTTCTTCATAAATTTCTCAATGGAATATAATTATTAAAAAAAAAAAAAACAGAGAGAGAGAGAGAGAGAGAGAGAGAGAGGATACATTATCCTGCATGTGCATGTGGCCACCATGGCAGCGTTTGCAGTCAATAAGTAGGTTTCTAAATTCATCATCATCAAATCAAATGTGGATTAAGAGATTCAATGGGCTCAAATCGGCAAGGAATTAAGCTTCCTGGCGCCAGTTCAATGTGTCGATTCTAATTGGCATCCAATCAGCCACTCCTTGTTCTATCCACTTCCACGGACCAGTGCCTAATTGTTTGTTCCATGTCTTCATTAGATTGGTCTCATCATGCTATTTTGGGGATCATAGAACTTGTTGGCGGGCGCATTTGGTTGTTTCACATGGGTCCATTCGTAGCCATGTGCAACAGTAGTAGATTTCAATGAGAAACTGGTTCCATTTAGGGCAAAAGCTGTTTGCGACACTGATTTCCCATTCATATGCCCAGCACAATAAGTGCATCAACATTCAATCTGGACTAGCGACCGCACCAATGTTGCTTGATCTAACAATCCTTTTTCTCGATTGTCCGCCAGTTTCCACAGAACCTAATAATTTCTTTTTTCCTCCTCCTTTTTTTTTTTTTTTTGGTTCATAATATCAAAGATTAAATTTTAAACTTAAAATTAAGATTTCAAATGATTTTGTCATTAAATTATATAACCGGCGACTAAAATCTAATAATTTAATAATACTGGACTGACGTAGTGCCAGGAAGACACTGAGCGTATTAGTATTAAATAAGTGATTTCTTTTAATAGTAAGTCAAACCAAATTATAATATATGTCACTACCATTCCAAATTACAACACGAATACCAGTCAACTTGACTCTAACTGTTTATTTTCTTCCATATTTCATGTTTATTGGCAATAGTTTATAATTATGGTAATCGTAGTCCCAACTGCAGTTGCTGTAAATGCAAATAATTACAGCTGCGATCACCTCGATCCGCTGCGATGTATAACAAGTTGCATCTTGGTCTCTACTGCACAGTTCAGGGATTGTCATGTACAACCATGGACTTAGAATGTTTGATGACGAGGAATCTTTCTCCGCGGATTTAAGGTAGCCAAAATTTCATGGCGTGAAATGGGTGCTGCCAGCCGGAGATAATTGAACTTAATTTACAATCGTTGTAACCATGAAATAAACAGAAGGGGGACTGGTTGTTGATCAGAACCCAAATTAACATCCAGAGGAGTTCCTCTCTGGTTGGTGGGTTAAATAAAAACAAAAAGGCTGCAGTTGCCAGCTGAAAAATCATTGAAACAAGAGGAACCTTGCGAGGAGAGACAATAACACTTTGCCCGATTGGTTCCTATAAAAACTCAAGATTCTACATTTTTCTCCCTGGGACCCTATTATTCAATGTGCACATCCCACAGAACCAACGGTGCAGATTAATAAAATCGGTGGGGCTATCTCTTGGTACGGTCATTAACACCCACCACCAATGTTTAGGGTGCCAGCGAGCAACTTCTACAAATTAGCCCACAGAGAGAGACAGAGAGAGAGAGAGAGAGAGAGAAGAATTATCCACTGTTGTACATTGGTTGGTCTGAATGATGGCCATCATCAGAGTCCCACCACCGGAGCCAACACCTGGAGCTGATAAGATGTGGGATCCACAGTCCTATTACACCCCCGCCCAGGGAAAAAATCTTAATCATTGATGCAGTAAAACCTTGAGATTCATGGCGCAGTTCTTTTTTGTTTTTTGGGGTTGGTTGAAACGTTCTTCTATCTCCTCTCTTTCACTACCACAAGCCTACTCTTTTAGCCTTCTCATCGAGGTCGATCATAATTGAAGATTGCGATAAATCAATGTTTATTTCGTGTTGAAATTTCGCATCTCTTTAATTTAAGTTCTTGACCATATAGCATAGTGGCACACCCATGTCATTCATATATATATATAAGTCATTTTCACGAAGAAGATTAAAGCATAAATTAGAAAGTTTCCAAAAGTTAAAAAAGAATTGCACAAACCATGATGTGTACTGGTAATAGAAGAACTTAAACGTGACAGCTTTGGTCTTTGTGATCAAAACCAGAACGATACCGGTTGCTGACCACCGTCTTCCCTCTCAAACCCTAATTAATTTCCATACTAAGCACACAAAAAAATGGGAATAATTTTAAAAGAAAAAAAGTAAAGAAAAAGGCAAACAAAAACTCCAATTGAAGAACAATCAAGGCTTGCGTGTGTGAATGGGACCTGCTGCATCGTGATCATGGCCATTGCCGCCACCGCCATCACCGACGGGATGTGAATGGGACCCACTTGCCTGTGATTCCGACACACCAGTAGGCCGGTACGGGTTGAATCCGGCAAGCACGTTCAAATGCCCTTCACTCATACCACCATTATTACCTCCGCCTCCGCCACCGCCGCTAATACTAGTGGATCCTAGTTGCTGGCTAGGCAATAACGCGAGGGGGGATGGATAATTCATGAAATGTAGCCCACTGGACATAGTGCCTCTGTACAAAGCACTGTTATTGACTGAAGGAAACGTCCAAACAGGGTCTCCATTCATAACTTGATTATTGGAGTTGGCAACCATAAAAAAATTGCCCGGAATCTGGCCGTGACTAGGCGGAATGGCCCCGACAGTTGACTGCAGCAAGTAGTTCCCCATCTGATGCTGTTGCGATGATAAATCTTGCTCCGGCCTGCGCTTCCGCCCTAGGCTCTCTTCTGCTGTCTCCGTTGTTAGCTCAAGTGAAGAGCTTTCTCGCAATTCTGGCTTTGCTTGCATCGTTGCATTTAAATTTTTCGACTGGAAGTTCAGAAATGTAGGTGTCGGCTGAAGAGAAAAGTTTAGATGGGAGCTGGCTGATCTTAGCTGAGAAGGAACTGACATGCTGGAGGCTGAGCTACGTAGGGATATGTTAAGGGAAGTGAAATTGGCGGGGATTGTGCCGGTGCCCGTGGCAGCTATCACTGCTGGTTCCGCTTGTTGAAGTAGCCACTCGATGGTTTCACCGTCGGATTTGTGACCAAGTTCTCGCGTGAGCTGGAAAACCCTAGCAGCGCAGAGTGCTGGCATGCGGATTCTACGGCCACGTCCTTCAACCTTTGTGTGGCGGTCTTTAGTGGATGTTCGTTTCGGTGAAGGCTTCCTTGAGGGTTCTGCGTTAATTTGGAGACTGGAGATAGAGGTGTTTGCGTTGCTGTTGCTGCTGCTGCTGCTCCTGTTGTTATTTTTTTTGTTGCTGTTTGGGTCGACGGAGATAAGTAGGGAAGGGTATGGGGAGGAGGATGAACATGGCTCGCCCTCTTTCTTTTCGAGCAATTGAAATGGGAAGTTTGGGTGGCGATGGTGGTGGTGGCGGTGGCGGCGGTGGAGCTGATCATCACCTTCTTCCATAATGGTATGGAAATATGTGGTTTCTTTAATGGGTTTTTATTTCTTGCTCTCCCTTTTCGGGTTTGAGGGCAAAGTGCTTTCTATGGCCTTTAGTTTAATCACTTTGTCGGTCTCTTTTGCATATAGAGTAAATGTCCCTATATTAAGAGAGACTTTTTTTTTTTTTTTTTGGGTTTTCAAATTTCTTTCCTTTGGGTTGTGCCTGGAATTTCCCTCTTGAGAAAGAATTGATGTTAAGAGAGAGAATGAGGGGAAGAGGGCAAACTCTAAGCCAAAAAAGATAATGAATGGTAATTATTTGGAGGCAAGCTTTAAAAAGTAGTTTTTCTTAAGAAAAGAAATTGTTTTGTTTTGTTGATGTGTTTGGAGGTTTTATTATTATTTTTTTTCCCCTCATTTTCCTTACCGTGTGCTTTAAAGAAGAGGGAAAAATGAATAGAGAAAAAAGTCCGGAATTTTATTTTTGTGAATATGGGGCTTCTGTTTATTGTGGTTTGACAGAGGCTTTGGTTCAGACTCCACGTGAGGTGCTCTTTTTATCATTCAATCCATAAAGACAATGGTGGCCGGATGGGTCCCAATGCCAAGTCAAAAAACTGAGAGACTTATGAAGGAAAGGTCATGAAGGTGGGCCCCATCTCATTCGAGCAATCGTTTCATTTTGCCTACCCTTTGCCTTCCATTCTGCACCTTTGCTGGGAGGAGCTTTGGGAGTGTTCATTCTTCTAGTTTAGTCTAGTTTCTGCCTTTCCTTTTGGGCCTCAGGCCAGGATTAGGGTTAGGGTTTTTGCTTTTTAAATCTTGATTCATTCCCCCCCCACACCACCACCTAAATGTAACACACCCAAGAAAAAAAAAAAAAAGGACTGCAAGATTGCTTTTGGGGTAGTGTTATGCCATAAACAAGTTTCTCCTTGGTGGAATTATGTTGGTAATAATGGTGTCGTGTTGCACTTTGGACAAATATTTGATATAGTTTTGGATCAAGCAAGGACATTACCAATTGATATTGACTGGAGCAAACATAGAAAAGTTGGCGAAAAAGTGGAGGGCATGGCAAATTCCAGTTACCTCTCTCTAATTATTTGATGCTCTTATAAAAGGTGTTATATATTGTTCAGCTTTGTACTGTAGGCGATTGATCCGTCATTTTTCCTAGATTTGCAGAGACCATGGCCATGGGCTACGTTTTGGTATTTAATTTCTCCTAGCCATGTTGCTAACAAGGTAGATATTCATAAATGCAATCCTTTTCTCTTCATCATCGATAAGGCTACGTTCATTCCAATAGGAAATTAACTAATAAAAGTAAGGTAGATTCTGTTTACAGGCTAATTTTACAGAATTACCTTTCCTATAAATATGATTCACTCATGATCGTGGATCATTTTTGCCGAACATGCGCTGAAATGTATCTCCAAAAACTGCGGATATTGGCGTCTCCTTTGTCCACAAACTAAATATGAAGAAAAACATATATTATTTACAATCTTAAAAACTTTTTTACATGAAACCTAAGATATGAATTATGCATTATATTGAGAACAAATTATAATTTTATAATTAATTCGCAATTAAATATAAAAGAATTAAAATCTAAAATATGAATAATGTATTATACATATATGATGATGATGATACAGTAGGGATTGATAAAACGAAAACTTACCATAGAATTGACCAGAATTTGTAAATGTGCGGGACATGATTTCTATGGCAATGGCCTTGCAGTTGCACTCTTTCTCTAACTATACTAAGTTTTTCTATGTGAAAGAAATTATTAAAGACAAATGTAAAAGCATTACAACGTTCTAAAGATTGTGATTATGGCATACCAAGATTTTTTTTTTTAAAAAAAACAAAAGTCTAGCCGAAGACTATTAATCTATCAAATGTACAAGCGAAATTCTATTAGGGATGATTTTTAATTTAGATTTAAATGCACAAATATTCCTTTTTTTAAAAAAAAAAAAGTAATGCATGACCTGGCCCCCGTGAGACAAACAAACGATTGCCAATCTGAGATTTTTTAAATCTGTATTTAGTAGAATAGGGTGGAGATCTTTTCATTTTTCTCTTTTTAATAGGCGAAAGTTAAAATTTGAATACTTAGTTCACGAGATTCGTGATAGAAAAAAAAAAAGAGGCTTTCAAGTAACTCTTAATAATAATAATAATTAAATGAATAAGATTTTATTTACTGCATCCTGAAAATAATAAATATGGTTTAAACCAAGGTTACTCTAATTCGCATTTCATAATTGTTTGCCGAGGGAAACCCTATGCTAATTTCCTGAGAATATTTGTTTTTCCACCTTTTCTTCATGTTGCCGAAAATTCCCCACATTGTCTTGTGCTAGGCTAGCTCGTGGATGAGCTTTTAATTTATTTAATTACTAATTAATCTGATGCGTGCGTGTATTGCATACAAAAGGAAGGGTGAAAATTAAAGTTTGGTAAGGAAACGGTTGTCTGGCCAATTTAATGTCATTTGGCAAACTACTTCAACGCAATGATGGGTTATGATCGATGTAAAATTGAATTAAAGCATTTGGCACGTACTCAAAGTCTGGTCATTGTCCCACGCGATGTATTTATTTAAAATTATGCACTCTTTATGTTTTGTAATGTGGTCCCTTTTACCAAATCTACACGGCTTTCGTGGGATGAATAGCCTTTGAGTTACAATTCTCCTAACAAAAAAAAAAAAAAAAATTTGAGTTGCGAACGCTAGCTAATTGCTGTTCTTGTTATTCTTAATTCGCCTTGCCTACATTCGATTTTCTGTCCGAATGAAGCTCTAAACTACTTAAAGTGAAACCTCAAATTTTCCTTGCATCTCTCAAGATAATTAAGAATCGATCATAATGATGTTTTGTACTCTCTCTTTAAACCTGCTTTTTGGTTTTTATCTTGTCTTTCTTTTATTTTTTTCCATGCTACACGAGGAAGACCTTTAATTACCTTGCACGTGTGTTTAACAACAAAAAGCAAATAGGCCATGGAATCTAGCAAAGCATAAATAATCATACTTGCAGCCTTCAACGAGATGTTCTGGCCCTCAGATATGAATGTCATTTCTGGCCCACGTAGAATACACATGTGGGCCAAATTTGAAGGACCGCGACCTCCCTTGACAACCATGGCATATGGCGATGCCTCGTATAATGAGGCCTTGATCATAATTGATTGCTTTCATCTACTGCAGGTCTTAACCGTGTCTAAGCTGGAATCAATACAATTGGAGAAGCAATGAGGCAGCAAAAGTTCATGGACATGGACATGGACATTTCTGCCGAGTTGGAATATTGCGAAGACCAACTAATAGCTTCTATGCTACTGTCCCGCATGACAGCAATTGCAAAGACATGTGGATCACGGATTGGCTACTGCTGCCTGCCTTTTTTCCGAAGCCACATGTCTCTCCACCTCTGCATCCGATTGAAGGGGAGGGGACGCTTTTAACTACGTCACTTGTCTAGAGCTCTCTATTAATACCTGTTGGAACTTGAATTAATGTCGCCAGTTTTTTCTATATCCAGCAGGCAGCAACCAAGACCAGCCTTATAATTAAATACGAAGGATGTCTTATCTTACGGAAGACTCTTTGCAATGGCCATTAAGTGAAGTCTGTTCGTATTGGTTTGTTGGGGGAGCACTTGTTATGTGTCTCTTTTTCACTATAAAACATATATCTTCACAATCTGTACTGTGTGGCTCTAAATTTAGCACACATACCCGTGTATGCGTATGTAACTGAATTTCACTTCCTTCTAAAATTATGCAAAAATGGTGATTTCTTTTTTCGATTTTTGAAAAATCAATTAAACCTTAAACTACAATTATGGTAACTTGTATCATTTCTTAAAAATTTCACACCTCCACTCAAATTTTCAAATTCACATCTAATAACATTGATTCATGACGTGGACCAGATAGCCAAGAGTACATAGACAAGCGAGAAAAGGAATAAGAAGTTGTGATGGACTTTTCGTAATTTTAATTAAATTTTATAAAATGACATTTTTCGTAATTTTAGTATAATTTTATACACTATATATATTTTAGGGTTTCTTAGTGAGAGACAGAACGTATTATACTTTACCCTAATTGAGAAAATTTTTCTCTAAGGCGGCTTGTGCCTTTTGTTCTTTGGAATTCAATCGTTGTCATTGATTTCCTGTTATTGATTACGCTTTCTCGCTGCGTTAGATTGGTATCAGAGTTAGGCAATTTCCTGCGAAGATGTCAGTCAATCGAAGTGTTGATGGTGACGTGTTCTTGACGGTGTTTAGGATGCGGAAGTCCAAGGGGCCGATCAATGGGTTCCTAGGGCAGAGTTCAATGCTTTAGATCAAAGAGTCCAACGCTTAGAACAGCGTTTTGAAGATTTGATTGAGCACTTTGACTCGATGAATATTAGTGGTAATAGACCTGGGGCAAGAAATAAGTATGTTAATCCAATTAATAGACCCAGAGCTATTAATAGGATTGTGCAGATCTCGGACGATGAATCTGCTGAGAATGATGAGTTTATGTATGGAGTAAGGCAACCACAGAGACGAGGTGGTGATGTAGGGTATCGAAGGAACTACTATGGGTATGATCAAGGAGATGGGGGTGATTACCGTTTAAAGGTTGATATTCCATATTTTAATGGTAGTCTTAATATTGAGGAGTTCTTAAATTGGTTAGCAGACGTTGATAGGTTCTTCGACTACATGGAGATACTAGAAGATCGACGGGTTAGATTGGTGGCCTGCAGATTAAAGGGTAGAGCTTCTGCCTGGTGGGAGAGGCTGCAGACCAGGAGACAGAGAGAAGGGAGACATCCGGTGAGAACGTGGTTCCGTATGAAACAACTACTACAATGCGATTTCTTACCTCCAGACTATGAGCAAATACTGTTCCAGCAGTATCAACGATGTCGCCAAGGGTCAAGATCTGTTCATGAGTACACTGCAGAGTTTATGAGGTTGGCGGAACGGAATGACTTGAGAGAGAGTGAGGGTCAACAGGTTGCACGATATGTGAACGAGTTGAAGTTGCAAATTAAGGACCAAATAGGAGTTGCGGTTTTGAGGAATTTGAATGAGGCAAAAAATATGGCTTTCCGAGCCGAGTTAATGTTACAGGAGCAGAGCACTAGGTATGCAAGTGGAAGAAGAGGGTTTGTGAGTGATACTACTAGTGTCAGTAAGGTGGGGGTTGAGAAGAATAAAAATGTGTTGAGTAAATTTGAAGAAGATAGTGCCAAAAGGGATGAAGGGAAAAGGCCTATGGAGTTTAAGGGAGTCCAGAAGCAAAATAACCCGTATGCCAAACCAATCTTGAATAAGAATGATGAAGAAGAGGTGTGTTGTGAGCTTGGTGGAGAAGATGAATATGATGAGGAGGAGGATGGTGAAGTGGAGCCAGCTTATGTGATTAGGCGGATGATGTTAGCACCAAAGCAGGAGGCAAGTACCCAATGACATCAGTTGTTCCGTACAAGGTGCACGATTGGAGGAAAGGTGTTTGATGTGATTGTAGATAATGAGAGTTGTGAAAACATTATCGGGAGAGAAGTTGTTAAGCAGTTACAGCTGCCTGTCGAAAAACATCCATACCCATACACTATTGGGTGGATTAAGGCAGCCGAGAAGATTGAGGTGAATGAGAGGTGTAAGGTGTCATTTTCTATAGGGAGGTATCGAGATGAAATCTTCTGTGATATTATTGACATGGATGCATGTCATCTGCTATTTGGGAGACCTTGGCAGTTCGATGTGAACACCCAACATGCAGGTAAAAAGAATGTTTATAAATTAGAGAAAGAGGGTGTGAAGTATACTCTGTTACCTTTAAAGTTAGAGAGTCGCTCTAGAACCCGCAGGATAGAGGGAGGCTCTTTCTTGACTGTTGCCCAGTCAGAGAAGGAGATGGTTGAGGATTTGAAAGAGTCAAAGGTGGCTCAGGCGCTCATTGTAAAGGATAAGGTAGTTGGAGATGAAGACGTAAGTGTAGAGGTCCCTAAAGCAGTTAAGGGAGCGTTGGAGGAGTATAAAGATGTGGTCCCTAATGACCTACCTAAGGGACTACCACCCCTGAGGGATATTCAGCATCAAATAGACTTGGTACCTGGAGTAAGTCTTCTAAATTTACCACACTATAGGATAAATCCTAAGGAAATTGAAGTCCTACAGGAGAAGGTCCAAGAGTTGTTGGACAAGGAGTTCGTTCAAGACAGTATGAGTCCTTGTGCTATACCAGCTTTATTAACAGCTAAGAACATGGCAGAGCAGTGCCAAGCTATCACTGAAGAGGTAAAAGGGAAAATTGAGAGGGCGAATGCAAAATACAAGGCGGCTGCTCATAGACACAGGAAGGAGAAACTGTTTGAGGTTGGTGATCAGGTGATGGTGTATTTGAGGAAGGAACGCTTTTCTGTGGGCAAGTATAGCAAATTACAGTTAAAGAAACATGGTTCTTATGAAATTGTGTGCAAAATCAACGACAATACTTATATTGTTAAACTTTATGATGATATGAACATCTCTAAGATATTCAATGTAGCTGATTTATCTCTTTTCCATCCAGATGATACGCCTTTATATCCTGAAGAGAACTCAGGGTCGAGTTCTTCTTTAGTGGGAGAGAATGATGTGGACCAGATAATCAAAGAGTACATGGACAAGCGAGAAAAGAAATAAGAAGTTTTGATGGACTTTTTGTAATTTTAATTAAATTTTATAAAAAAAATATTTTTTTTGTAATTTTAGTACAATTGTATGTATTATATATATTTTAGGATTTCTTAGTGAGAGGCAGAATATATTATACTTTATCCTAATTTGAAAGAAATTTTTTCTAAGATAACTTTTATCTTTTTATTTTTTGAAATTTAATAATATTATTAATTTTTTTGTTGATGGTTACGCTTTTTCGCATGCGTGAATTTCATTAGCGTTGAATAGGAACATTTGCGTCTCCCACGAGGTGGTTTGTTCCACCTAAGAGGCGAAGTTCTTCCCCTTTTGGGTTTCAAGGCAAGGGAAAAGTTCATGCAGAAGAAACTAGCATGCGTACATACATAAAGTATTAATGTATCATGGGTCCGTTACCCAAAGCGATTAATCGATATTACCTTGGGGCTTATTGGACCTCATTTTTCTAGAATATTTCTGGTATTGAACTTGCTCGCGTCAACCTCGATCGTCCACTGTCGTTACCACTCCTTTTATGCGAGTATGACCCAACGTCCTACAGATTATCCCCCTGTTACATGGATTTTTAAAGCATTACAATGGAGCCTGGCATACTCCTCCATATCATAAAAGCAAGCGAGGGGGGGTCCAAAATATTCCTTTATTTGTGTATTTTCTGCACGACTGATATATATATATATGTATGTATGTGTGTCAAATTGATATTATGGTTGGCATGGGAAAATTTGAATTTTAGATGACTCGTATACCAGCTCATTAAACTCATTCACTGTTGAGTTAATGCTTTAAATATACATACATACATATTTATGCATGTAATCAATAGGGTCGTTGTAGCAATGATCATATGGCTTAGCAAACTTGAGGAGTAGGTTTTGCTATATATAGCTAGAGGAGACCGTCCCTAGATTAGAGAATGGCTTAGCCTATGTTAGTATCGGCGGGGTTGCTCCCAGCATGCATTAGCAATCATAGGTGGGGAATTTTTTTATTCACATAAAGGCAAGGACAGCCATTGTCGGCCTTCAAGAAGACTAGGATGCCACACATACTGTTTTGAAGTAAATAGAGATCGATCAAAATATTGTCCAGGCTGACATACATGCATTCACAACCAATTAATTAATTCAACTATGATCAGGTCGAGTCTAGGAATAACACAGGAATTGTAAGACCACTTGAGGCAAGGGCACTCTCTTCCAGAATTTATCTATGAACAAGGTTATTTGACCAGAAAAATCCCCCTGCTGTAGGCTATCCTTAATTTGATGGCATCGTTCTTTCTTGTCCCCTGTCATTTATATCGAAGTAAGTCCGACAAACATATATATATGTTTATATAGCTGTCCGTTGTTAAATATTATGAACGAGACGATTGCCACTTGCTAGCTACATACAAGAGGTAGAAGAGGAAAGTGAAACAAATACAATTAAGCGGAAAGTTGTAGACAGTTGGAACCTTTCCATTCAGATGGAGAAAAGAACGAGGAGAATTTCACATCACACGCTCAACAAAGACTTATAATGCCGCCGATCTCTTTTGCAGGCTTTTCCTCTCATCTTCACAAAAAGAAGGGCAATTCCACCACTACACTACAAATTTAGATATCCCCACCCGTTCCCATGTATACAAATTGCCCGTGATCCAAATAATTCGGGTGAGTTTGCCATTGACAAATGACAACTGACAACGTCCCACTTGGCATCTCCATCACATGGATAGCACGCCACCTTTTTTAGCTTTATGCGTATCATTCAGAAGAGAATGAAGTGATTATTCTCTAAATTTCTGCCGTGCAACACGTGATGATGTCCAAATTTTGCCACCAACGAGTTTGCATCGATGTTAATGCACCTTTTTGCTCTAAATTGACGCATTATTCTTTCCGCCCCATCTTGTATCTACTTCAATTCTAATAACGATAAAACTACAAAAGTAATATCATTTTTCCTGACTTAATTTTCATAATCACTAGAATTTTTTTTTTTAATTTTATTACATCGAAAATTTCCTAAAAATATATTTGTGTAACTTAGTCATGATACCAGATCAGAAGAAATATCATTATTCAAATTACAATACGAATAAATGTCACGAATACGAGTTTAATGAGATTGAATCTATTGTGCAAACAAGGTTAAAAAGTTGTTCATGTGTACTTCTTGAAGCTAGAAGTTGACTCTTGGAACTTCTGGTACCTCTAGTCGTCGAAATTAACCGAAATATGTAAATATTGACCCCATAAATTTAACAGCCCCCTTTTTTTTTTTTGGGTATAGCAATAATCTTGACTAGATTGATATGTTTAAATTAGTTGTAGGACTCACATGAGTGAAAGAGAGAGAGAAAAAAAAAAGTTTCATATTTCAAATAAAAAAAATTTGAAAGTTGAAGCACTCCCCATATTTTTACCCCCAAATTATAACAATTAACGAATAATAATTTACGTGATATGAGCATATCATTTGTCTTTTCGTCGTGTTGAGCAAATTGAGATCAACCACATTTTGCATTTGAGAATCTTATCAAAAGGATCCTACAAAAAAACCCTGCAGAACACACCAACTAAGCATGAAAAAGACAACCAAGCAAAAAGCTGTCTCAGCATAGATTTTATGCAGGAACATGCATTAGGCAATAGCTGTGGGCCGCTTGATCTCAAAATCATGGAATGTCCAATACGCATATGATTTGAACTTAAAAGCTACACGTGAATTCAAGTGAAAAATTTTCAGCCCAAATAAGTATTTATTGCAAAATTTTAGCAAGGCTTTGGCTAAAAAGTGGGAAAGAGATAAAAAGACGTACGGCAAAATGTGAGGAACTGTGTGGGCGTGTTGGTATACTTTTAGTTAATGGCTCTCGGCGTGGACCAAGTTGGGCATGGGATATTGAATGGGGCATTACTTTGCATATGTGAGCAGTTTCCTCTCTCTCTCTGTGTTTTTTTTTTTTGGAGCTGAATTAGAATTTTTGGGCCTACCAATGAAGGATTTTCCAATTTCCAAGCTTTTTGCTTTTTCTTGAACAATTTTCCAAGCATTTGTCTTATTAAGCAGCACAGTGTTGAAGAAAATGGTGGTAAGCAATGTGATTTGTCAAAGTTGGTGACATTGTAGCTGGTGGGTGTTGTTCTGGACATCATAAAGTAGAGGCATGGACAGGGTCCCGTGTCTCATTTGGTCAAGGATCAAAAGAGCACACAAAAAACTTGACGAGTGCTTGATTTCGTTTTTTAGGGTCAATTTGTTCTGACTGGGACTTAAACTCAAGGTTTTTATCTTGGAGATGACTCCATCACCTATAAGCTATAGCTCATTAGTTGGCAAGCACTCAATGGTGTTCTGGACCGAGACAAGCAGAGGAAACAACATCATGCAAGCAATTCTTATTGAGGAGAAACAATAACTACGACATTAGGCTTCCGCACGTGCTCTGTAGTATAATAATTGCATAATATTTTTAGGCAGGGATCGCAGAGTGGCTAATGGTAAATCACGTCCTCAGGGTTAGGAGGAAGATTTTTCAGGTCTTGTAGCCTCAGTTGCGTATAGTCGCTGAAGAAGAACCCTTTGTATCTGGGTGCCTCATTTATTTGCTTAGTGAGTTGAGGCAATGGTTCAACCCACTTATCCATGCCCGGCATATCGACAAAGGCATAAGAGTAACGATCTCTTCCTGGTTGAAGCACAACTCTGTGTAGCACACTCTTGAACTTCTGATTACTTTATACCTTGCAAAAATTAAACAAGAGGTTAGGATCTTAGCTAATTCATGGCTTAAGAAATTAAAACATTACACGTACTATCCTTACCTGGACGACATCTCCTAGATTGACAACCAACGAGCCTTCCAAGGGTGCAATTGGGACCCATTTCCCATCTTTGTGAAATTCAAGTACTCCAACTTCATCTTGTAACACAAATGTTATTAAGTTCACTTCTTTGTGCGCATAAAATCCCGTGTTCCGTGTTTCTGTTTCAGGGTAGTAGTGGAAATTTGTCAGGTGATCACAATTCCTGTCGTTGTTGTGTTCTGCAAGAAAGTTTGGTGGGAGTCCCAAGCACTCGTTAATAATGCCTTCTAACAACCCCCCCCCCCAACCTTCACAAAATTTTTGAAGATTTCATCCGACAACTCCCTGCATGTAACAACCATCATCAAAATTAATGCAATCCATGGCATTTCTACCATTTGTGCACACACTTGCACAACAAGAAATGAACTGAAAGTTCGTTCACGCAAGATATCCACGAGGGATTCTTTGGTATCGACGCCACAAATGAAACTATGATAAACAAGTTATGGGTTAGGAATATTTTTACAATGTTTGATGTCTTAACAAACATGGCATAACTTCATTCTCTGGCTCTTTGATGTGTTGGTGACTTGATTTACTTAATGATTTTCAAATGGGAATTATTACCGGGATAAACCAAGAAACACTAAAATATTCCTAAATAGGATGCATCATATTTAAGTTCGAAGAACCTGAATCCTGGAGGGTTGCTGGGATAGAGATTGAAGCTAGAACCTGGTGGGAACATGGAAATAAACTCATTCCTGTTACGTGACTGCTCCGGCGGCTTAGAATAACCTGCCGGAAGGGGAGAGTCAGGCTTGGTGCTGACCTTGAGTTTCTCCTCTTCAGGATAAGCGAAAAATATTTTTGAAAGCTCCAGGACTCGATTCATGAGCTCGAGAGACACGCCATGATTGACAACTTGGAAAAAGCCATACTCGGAGCATGCATGACTAATCATGCCTATTGCTTTCTTCTTGCCTTCTTCATCTCCTTCTTTGAAGAATGGCGATAGGTCTATTATTGGTAATCCTGTCACAGCCACCATTACAGCTAAGTTATTATCCAATCTGCAATGTTAGTCCAGTCTGCTTGTATCACTCTCTTTTAGTCCACAATCTCTATTTAAAGAGATCATAATCCAAGATTTTCGAACTACAAGTATGCTCAAGGTTCGTAGTAAACTCCCCATCACTTGAATTGGGGAAATCAGATCCCAAGCCTAGTATTCCAACCATTTAGGAAGAAACTCGTTTTGTCCAAATGCATGACAACCAAATGAACCTTGACAAAGACAAGTTTGTTTGAATTCTTGTATCAACCTTTTATATATGCTTTATTTATTTTTTGAGTGCGAATGTGCCCTGCACTCTTTTTTTTTTATAAAAAAAAAAATCCGTTAACATTGTTTAGTCAACGTTTTTTATGTGGAGCCTTTAAGCTTGTTTATGAATGCCGGTGTTGCTCCAAATTTGTCTGTTCTATTAACAAGAATAATTGACTGTATCTAACAACTTGCAAACAACCATGGCATCTTAATGGTCATCTGGTATAGTAGACGATGAGAAAACATGGAATCAATCATACACGAGTGCGTGCAATCTAATTTTTATTTTCTTTCCAATTATCTTCTAGTTTATCCTCTGATTTCCTCAACACCCCCCGGGGGGCATCTTAAAAGCAACATAATTTTAACCCTCATGTTCTATAAATTCCAAGTTCTATCGACCCCTATATCGCTTAACGAAATTTCCGTAAGTCGTATTGTTCGTAAATTTTCACTACAGAGCTATTCGTTGGAGAGTCAGCTTCAATTTAATTAAAACAGGTTTATTCATTCCTAAGCGTTGATTGCATCAGGGGTCAATTGGATCACATCATCAGGCCTAGAAACCTTCGTTCTTTGGTGGGCTCTCCAATGCCTTTGGTAAACTGCGGCAATGGTTAGATCCACCTTTGTCTCCTTGCAGATTATATAGAAGAAGAAGAAGAAGAAGAAGGCGGATGGGCACCGGCTCTTTTCTTTCGGCCTCAGCACCCCATTGGACTGCTCTCTTAAATTTGCTGTCGCTCAATGCCACCGAACAAGGAATGCAAAACGTCGTTGCCATGATTCAGGACTCTACCAACGCACATACTCACGCATAAATTCTCACATAGAGATGTCCAGATTTGCTTTCCAACCCATAATATGGCTCTGCCTTTTTCTTGATACAAAGCAGAGGGCAAATACAGTCCCACCACAGCACTCTCTTCCATCAGTGAGGAAACAAAGATAACAAAATAGAAGAATAACAAAAACCTTGACAGCGACTTTAACAAAGTAACAACGGACCATGGTGCAATTAAGTTGCCTACAAAGCTGGGAAAGCTGTAATAAGATAGCTAAAATTGGGTATCCTTCACTACCACCCCAGGCTTCAGCAGATAATTAAAGACCACTTTACACAGGCCGTTAACAGAAAAGTGAAAGGAGGTACTAATGGATGCCTTTGAAACTCAATCCTCCGCCTCATCATCATCTTCATCATCCTCGTTGACATCATCATCTTGTTCATCATCATCCTCGTCAGAGTCATCATCATCTTTATCCTACCATTACACAAAGCTCAGAGAATAAGAACCAAGAAGCAATCCTTTTATTTAGCAGAACATTAAATTTAACAAAACAGAAGCCATCCATGAGGAAGGTATTCCAAATCAAGCAGTATGGTCCTTTTATTTGTTGTTTCACCAAAAGTCCAATGCCTCAATGACCGGATGTCCCAATAGTCTGCTGGTTTTGCAGCACTGAGGAAGGCAGACTAAACTGCATAACAATTTAAAGTCTTCATGTGGTTCAAGGAAGGCCCGACTTTTCTAACCATATGGTAAAATCCTAAATGATTCATTTTACTCTTCAAATACATGTTGATGCACAATTCCCAATCATCAACTTAAGCTGACAAAGGTAAAAAGTCTTCATCAGACTTTGCATGCTCAAACAAAAAAGAATTGAAACAACACAGATCCTCTTCAGTGAACACAATATTAGCATTAAATAACAGATAAAAGAACTTCTGGCATGCAAAAATAATACCTCTGCATCCCCATCAAAATCCTCCTCATCAGGATCCTATATTGGAGAAGGTAATTATCAATCCCTATAAAGCCTAAATTAACTTCTATGTAAAATGAACGAAGGAAAACAGGAGAAATAATTACATTGTTGAAATAGGAGAGTGGATTTTGCCATAAATCCTCTTTGATGATCTCAGCGATCTGCATTTGCTAAAGAAAATATTAGAAGCAGTAGAAGTGAATCCATTTACAGCACCTCATTGCTTAGATAAAAATCTGAACACAAGGTCAAAATATGCAGATAATTCACCTCATCCTGCATGTCATCTATTGTGTCTTTCTGCTGAGTACTGCTAAACCAGCTAAAAAAGCTGCACCAAAGAGCAAATTTTTAGAAGAGTTACAACACAAAAGCACAAATGTACGTAAAGGGATGTTGTATTGCATGAGAATCCTTATTCAGGATATGGGGAGGATCAGATGCCAAAAGCAACCCCTTAAGTTTGCAACAAGGTTGTTTCATGACTTGAACTTCAAAACAGGTCATGGTGGAGTAAGTCTCCCCACAACAGTAATGCAAGCCACTATGACCTAATATATACAGCATTAACAACAAATCCCTAATCCCAAATTTAATTGGAGTTGGTTAAATGATTTTTTCTTAACATTCTATTTTATTTCGAACTATATTTGGAGAGAGATCTAATAGTTCTAAGTCCTTTCTAAGAAAGATTTCCAAGTAAACTTAGCTCATCTTTTCCCTCTCCTCTTGGCATCTACCTGGATTTGGTCATCCCATTTACTTGGAACATTTGGAATTCTATGCTGGTAATGTCCAAACTAATGCAAATGTCATTCCCTCAATTTATCTCCAATCAAAGTTTTACCTACTTTGCTATGAATATTCTCCTCTTATTCAATCCTTCCTAGAGTGGCCAGAGATCCATGACACAATATATATGTTAACTTCAAATTTAAGAACAATTAATTTAAAACAGTGTCTTCTTTTTTTTTAACATTGCAATTTGGGTAGCAGCCAGATATGCTTAAGATGGCCAGCTGCATGGAAGGGTGCAAATCCTTAGGAGGCAAGAAGCCAAAAATGCAAAAGGAGCTCTAAGACAGGGCATGCCTTCTCCAATTCAAAATCACACGCAAATCCTAAAGAGTAAAAGCAATTTTCAACAAATCATCAGTCTTACATGAGACTGACTGTCATAAAAAACGATAATCATGAGATAGTAAATATTAAATAAACAGAAACAAACTAATGGGTGTATGTTTGCAAATGGTTCAGAAAAAATTAAATCTGATCTTCAACATGCAATACTTAGCTAAGAGCATTTGTTTATTGAATACCAATGAACAGAATAATCACCACCAAACCAGAATTTTAATTCTTTAAGGTCAAACCTAATGTTAAAACTGAAATCCTGACAAAAAGAATCCTTTTTCAATGAGGAAAAAAAACCAAAAAAAAAAATCATATAAGACAAAAAGAAGCCCCATCATAACAGTTCAAGAAACCAACCTTTCATCTGCCAAAGGCCTCTTGTTACCTTTCTTCTCATGAGTAACTCCATTAGGGAGGCCCTTCATATATCATAGAAAAGATTTTACATGTATGACCACAATAAAGTAAAACCGACAATATATAATTGCCAACAATACAGGCATTAAAAGCATTTACCATGCCCTCTTTCCACTTAATTGCTGTTGCAGTAATTTCTGTTGTTCCTTCATCCAGGAAGGTGATGGATTTTGTAAGCTTTGTATCTTCAAAATATGGGTTTGATTCAAAGTTCTAAAGAGAAAAAAGTCAGAGAGTATATGATTCAATAAATTTAATCACTAAAAACCAAGTTTCTTCTGTTTGACTATGTGCAAGAGAAAGAAAAATATGTCACTAATGCATGAAACTTGGGAAGAAAAAACAGAAAACAGAAGCAGGGTAAAGAAAAAGGTAAACTCACAAATGTTATAGAGTAGCCAGACTTCACGTCTTTAAAATCCTCCACTTCCAGGGAACGTAAATATTTAAATATCTATGAAGAAAATAGGTGAAAGTGAATAAGACTCCAAAGGGAAAAATCCCTCATAAAAATTTGAGCAAAGGATGAATACAGCACATTTCAGTGCTTCCAATTTGTGAAAAAGTAAAGGTAAACTCCCAAATAGTAGTATGGACATAATCCTTGACTTTAAGTGACCAAACGAAGCTTAAAAGATATAAGAAAACTGGATATTAAATAGTTGGTTCGTCTGATAAATAAGCCAAACCTTCTGATCTTCCTCTGTCAGTACTGTGCCAAGAACAGGATGGCTTAAAAACTGCAGAGAACCAGGCACAAATTCACTGTAAAGGGAGTTCTTAGCAGAAACAGAAGGTAACTTGAGTCAAGCAAATGAGAAGAATGATCACTAACAGCAGTTGACCAGAAATCAGGAATGGATTTGATGATCTCATTTCTCTTATCATAAACTGGCTTGCGTTTCTCATTATACTTCTGCTCTATTTCCAAGACCTTGTCACTAGCCTCTTCATTGATCTGGAGAAATTCAAATGTGACACAAGTAGCATAAAAAAAGTTGAGAAAGGGACCAAAAGTGCAAGTAACCAATGAGAATATCATTAACAAAACCGGCTACAACTAAACAACTAACAGATATGACATCAAACTAGAATCTAATCATAAAAAAACCAAAATCTAAATAATAATTTCAGCAGTGGAAAGAAAATTGAGATACAGAATGCATCTGCATTTAGGAGCAAACAAACAAGATTAATGAAAGCACAAAAAATCTATCAATCAATTACAAAACCTCGAAGAGCTGAATTCCCACAGAAGCAAAAATTTTCAAGGTCAATACCCATATCCCAATGGAACCCTAATGGGGGAAGTTCGGTGCCCAGAACAGGAAATCATTCATTCATGCCTCTTTAATCAACTCCTCCAACTCTTACGGAAAAAAAAAAAAACACCTTCATAAAAAAACAATTAAATGGGTAGCACCTTTTTACTTGAAAGGCAAATTTTAGGAAGGAAAAGTTAACCCAAACTGCTCAGCCATCTATGCTATTCATAACCCCAAGAAGAACAACTAAATGTATCCAGTTTGGCTACACCTAATTCAACTAAACAGCAAAGATATATATATATATGAACAAAGAACAAAGATCTGTAACGGATGAAACCTACAAAAAACGAAGTACCTTTTCGAGATCGTCTTGGATCTCCTGCAGCTTCTCGATGGAAAGGACGAGCTGTTCATCAATCTGGTTGCTCTCTTCGTCGCTTTTTTCTGCCACTTTCATCTTCTTCCCCTTATCTGCAACCATTTTTTTTCTCTCTCTCTCTCTCTCTCAGCCCCAGAAAAAAATAACTGCAAAAAAAAGAGAAATCTTTGCTTTTAACAGTTATCTCACTCCCTGGGTGATTGGCTTAAACCCTTGCGTGGGAAGACAAGAAAAAGGAGAGAGACAGAGCGTGGCCTAGTGAGCACAACAGAAGGGTTAGAGTTTTGCGAGCTTTTATTTGTTGTGGAGGGCTTCCCTGTTTTAGATATACCGATCAACCAATCAGTGAATGACAAGTCATTAGACTTGCCTGTGTGATTTGGGAAGGTGTTGTCTGACTTGGTGGGGTTAGTTTAGACGGACTCGATTGATTGCCTTTGCCTAGATTACATTGGGGAGCATCTCTTTCAATAATTTCTCATGCAATGGATATCTAGTGCCAAAAGCCAGAGCAATGTTCATAATAGCAAGAAATCCGTTTTTTTTTTTTTTAATTATTAAAAAAAAAAGAAAGAAAGGAGAGAAAACATGGCAAAAATGAACATAATTCATCAGAATTACCAAATATTATGTAAGGTAAGCTTCTGATCCTAGGGTCTTTATTATTATTATTATTATTAAAGTTTTAGCAGTTTTGATCCTAAGTTCATTTGGGTGCAATTTCACCTTCTAATTATTAACTCTTATGAATATGTATATCACTGTGTGGTACGATGCAAAAGTAATCAAATTCTTTTTGTTAACAAAAAATATGATTAAATCTTAATTGATGAAATCAAATGCAAAATATATTCTTATGCTGTTATATCTATACGGATACACTGTAATTGTAAAAGTAATTTTTTTATTTTTAATTTTATTTATTTATAGTAATTAAAAATATGATCAATTTATGTTTTTTTTTTTTAATATACTTATCATGTATAGTATATCATAAATCTTTAAGTGAGTCTAATTATTTTTTTTTCCCTTAAAAAAAAGTGTTTAAATATTAAGTATTGAAGAATGTGTGGACAAGTGACATTGATAGCTTCTCCTCGGATCAACTGCAAATTCAAGAATGCAAGACTAAGAAATGCATTTGGCGGGAGCGCAGTAGCAATGCAGTACCGCTATTCCAACTTGTTTCGGATCTTACGCTTGGAGTTCCTGGCCTGCTTTTGGTTCGCAGCCAGTGATCAATCCGGTTTCCCATCCCACGTACATGCCTGCCTCCGTTAATGTCAACGAGTCTAGGACTTTCATCATCCGGTTTCACGTTGAAGTACTTTTCAGCAGAAAAGACGCTTATCTCTCTCACCTCCTGCAGCCTTAGCTCTCTCCAACCTCATCGGAGCGTAAGTCTCTTTGGCCGGAAGTTATTGCAGGATGCGGAAACTGAACAGTGTCACTCAGCTTGATCACAGAGTTCTCTTCTGAGGTGTTAAGATGGTGCGAAAATGAGGCGTCCCGAAGACCAGTAATCCTGTTTTCAGTGTCCATGGCTCCAGAGAATTTGGTGGGCGAAAAGGGCCTAGACTAGCTTATCTTATGGGACAGTTGAATGAAACAAAGTTTAAAAGGCCTCTTTTTGAATGACAGGGAGTTCTAGCAGAATCTAGATTTAGGACAGGCCTTGAAAGAGCTTTGATTTGAGAGAGGATCGACGATCACACAGCACCTTGGGGAAACAACTCTTGTGCATATGGGCGTGTGGTGGCTGCAGCATAGGAAACTGAGGTCCTATGTGTCTAGATTGAAAACTGATCACTTTGCTTAATTCCTTCATTAATTAAGTGAATCGTCCAACCGTTCTTTCCCCTGATTTTGCGGACTCTTGATGATCAGTCCACCATCAGGCAATAATATCCACCTTATATACAGCCTATTAGCAACTCAAGATCTACTTAACATACGGACAGCATAGTGACAGGTGGCCCCCAGTTTAAGATCCAAGCATCCCTTGAGAATAGCAGTCAGTGGTCTTGAGTCATTAAAAATGCTATTAAGCTAATGCAACAGAAAGATAAGTGGGAAGACTTGATAACATCCGAGGATCCAACAAATAAAACTTCGATCCGTCTAGTTTGGAAACCCCTTGACCTTCTTATGGTCGTCTGTTTAACACAACTTCAATGTAGCCAAGAATTTCTACAGGCAACAGAGACTGAATTTATATTGACCGTTCTATTACAATGAGCTATCACCTGATCCACATCTCATGCTCGAACCTATAGTAGCTTGGGACCCGCTAAGGCACATATTCTGTGCCACATTGGGAAGACGAGCCCTTTGGAATAGCCATCCATGCTCAATCGTCAGCAGATCAACAAGAGCCCTATTATGCATGAAAAAATGCAAAATGTCAAGCAATCTTACCATCTGCTGGTAGGCAATGTTTGTCCGAATATAATTTCATGCTCCAGAACTAGCTCATTTGGTAAAGTAGCTCGACCAAGTTGTAAGGCATCTGGAATAAGGGGCTTAAACTGGAGGTTTCATCCTCCATTGTGCAACTGCAAGCCTACAGTATGTTTAAAAAAGATATTCTACATGTTGCTAATCACAGGTCCCCTGCTTAGGGCAAAAAAATTCAGAGAACTCAAACCCATGAGGACCACACCAGAAAGAACATCAGACAATATCGTAACAGCGAATATAAATGCTTTTTACATTTTGTCATAATGCCTTAAAGCAAGATTGAACAACTAAAATCAAAAGACAAATAGAAAGCTAATTTTTTTCTGGATCAGTGGTAAAACAAGCTCTCTGATATTGGGTAAACAAGTCAGAAAGACATCAAATGGAACCTCAAAGTTGTTTTACAGAATGGAATCCATCGTCAAGAAGTCAATGCCAGGATCCATCTGGACCGTGGATTTAAATAACAGGAATCAACAAATCAAGATGACCCCCCTCCAAAAAAAATAAAAGAAAAAGGTAGAAATAAAAACTGTAAAGCTCTCAGGTGAAAGCAAGTGAGCAACCTGTGTGAATCCTGTATCCATTTCAAAAGTGCACAAGCTGACAGTTGTTACCAACTATTGTCAAGAACCATATCAATAGGCTAGCAACTTGCCATATGGTCAAAGTGTGAGAGATAATTTGTTGAATCCAAATAAAAAATGGCACTTCTAGATTAAGTCAAGAATGCAGTTTTTATAATCCTCTTTCCTGTTCACTATCAAGAAGTCGTTTTGTCATCTTCTGCAACCCAGTATTGTTTGACAGCAAACAAAACCTTTTCTGAGACAAGCGGGCCATCCTCATGGTCCACCATTTTTGTGTTCCATCTCATTGCTCTAACCATTCCCTTCACCTTGATTAGCACATCCGCTCGATCACGGAATATCACTGCTCCTTCAGGTCTTAAAATGCGATCCATCTCCAGAAGAATGTCTTCCATACTACACCTGCATTGGTTACAGCAAAACCAAGTGTAATTAATAATTTAATTTTTTTTAGATGTTTCAAACAACAGCCTATCTTTGATCTAGAGGTGTACTCCAGCACAAGGTCATTCTAAGCTCTGGCTTCTTGTAGTTTTCATGTGGACTTAAATCTCAATTAGCAGACTTGTAGTTTGTAGTGGTCTATGGATGTTAACTTCAAAACTAAATGGGTAAACTAAAGTCCTTATGAGCAATAAATGGGTGGGGGAAAGTGCTGCAAGGCAATTTTGCTTTTGGTAGTGTCCCAAATCAAAACCCTGCTTCGCTAAGATGTTATAACCAGTAGCAAACGTGGACTTACTTGTCTCTGTACAAGCTAAAAACACCATTTGCATGAATAAGATCATATGTCCTTGGATAGGTAGAGAAGGCTTCACACCTGTAAAATGCAGAAGATCATAGAACAGTCCATAGCATTAAAAAGATCATAAGTCAGAACCACAAACAGCAAAAAGCATAAAAAAGATTGTGCATCAGAGTACCTCAGTCAATGTAAACAATTCTTTCCCAATCAAAAAGTTCAAATACCAATTGACTGTAATTAGAAAATGTAAGTAACAAACGCAGTCAGTGTTTTCTCATTTATATTTTCCAATTCGAACAAATAGAACATTGAGGACAAAATGTATTCAACTAAAGGCAGCCATTTCCACTGTTCACACGCCAGTCTCTATTTTGATGCCTTTTCTTTTGACTGGAATTTGTAACATAATGTTAAGGAAAACTTTTGTACAGAAAATGTTGCCTACTCTTTATCCTGAAAATCAACAAATAGAATTCAACATTCAAAAAGAGAGAATGGAGATGGTATTCCAAGCAAAACAAGTTAGAAACTGGAGAGACACATAAAAAAGAATACCAGAAGGGAGTTTCCACAAACATCTCATACACTGGCAATGCTTCATGCAGCGTCATATTTCACATTCTGTTGATGAAATAAGGATGCCTAGAATGTGAGGTAAATAGATGACAAGACAATAGATAGTGGGGTGATGTATACTGGAATTGATGAGATTCAGAATATGCACAACATGAATTTAGTGAAAAAGGTAGACAATAGAGCCATAGCGCAAATGGTCCCGCTAACACATGAAATTGTGATACGAGGATAAAGGTATAAATCCCTGATAAGCAGAATTGCAAAAAGAAAAAATAATTAATAGAAAGGTAGTCACAACTAATAATGAGGACCAAGTTTTGAGACCAAAAAACAAAAAAAGAAAAGGTTCAACTTGGGATGGATAGATCAAGGATTGTCAGCATTAATACAGAAAATATGGCCCTTTTTAAGACTCATCTCAACAGTGCAATTTTTAGCCAAAGAATTAGCAAAGAAATTTAAAGGGAAAATGAAAATTGGAGAAATCCTTCAGAAATTACCAATCATGATATATGCCAATCAGACCACGTTCATATATTACTCCCAGAGTGTCTTTCTCAGCTATCGTAGGCATAACATTCATCACCCACAATTTAGGAGATTCAAGGGCTGCAGTAAAACCTCCCATGCCAGCATTCATATCCAGGATGTTGCGATACCTTCCCGAGTCAACAATTTTGTTTATCCTCTTATAAGCATTAACATGCTTCTTCCACATTCGATTGTCCTCCAGGAATGCCTCAACAGACACACCAGGAATAGAACCACTGGATATTCTAAAAGGGACAGCATTGAGTCTTTCTGGAAATGGTTGCCAAGCTCCACCAGCAACTTCATCAGGCCCATTAGTCTCTGGATATGGAGTTACACAAGCTTCCATCTTTTTGTACCTATGCATGTTTGAGAGATGTAAGACCAAATATGAAGTTGTCACTCATTAAATTAGTTCAAAAAATTCTCATTCTAAGCAGCTTGGCATAAGCTTTTATCTGAATTCCTTGCATATGTATCCTCATAGCAATACACAGCTTTTCTCAAATAAAACCACAAACATGATTCAGATCCTTAGACCTGAAAGCATTGCCAAGTCTGAAAAGGAAATGAGAAGAATAAGAAAAAACTACCGGGCATGTAAGTTTTGTATTCTTATTGGAAGTAAAAGGCACACATTCGACAAGTTAGAACATCACCAGTTCATTTTAGCAAGGTTTAGGATTTATCTTTTAATTCAGATAAAAATTGCAGATTCACAAATACTGGAATTATAGAACTAGAATGAATTTGATAATAAAAGAAAAGAATCAGGATTTGCTGTACCAGACATCATCTGGTTTTGTGGACTGGCACACTGTAGGTTGAGTATTTTGCTCACGACAAAAATCATAGTTTTTTCTCTTCTGCCAGATTGCTGTTTCACTCATCTCATGCTTCTTTTCCCAGCAAAGAGCTTTGGCAATTTCTTCAATCTTCTTCTGTTCCTCCTCAAGCTCCTCTTTAGGCCGCTGCCAAGATTCGTAATTATTCCTCCAGTTAATTGGCGGACCAGAGAGCACCCAATATCCACCTGGTCTTAGGACACGATCAACTTCCATCATGTACATTCCATCTGAAGAAACAAGCCAAATAGTGACTTTATCAAAGAATTGCATATCCAACATCCAATGCCATGGTCAAATGTGGACAAATTAAGCTTAATAAAGTACAAGATTACAAATTTTATCTCAGAAGTTGCAAAACATTTGTCATAAATCTGCATTGTGACTGGATATTTTAACCAGTAAATAATGTTTTTGAACTTCCCTTGGTATTTCAAAACTAGACATCTTTTATATCTGCTGGATCATACAAAACACAGATTTCCTCCAAGCACCCAGTAAAATTCTAAGTATTATTCTCACCGTTAGCACCCCATGGAATCAAGCAACGGGAACAGTGAACCATGTCAAAGGCTCGAGAAGGATAAGGTAGCTTGACAGTTCCAAGAACGCCAATAATAGCTGGGACACCTCTTTCCAGCGCAAACTGAACTTGTGCCTCATGAGAGTCCCGTGGTGCAAATGACATAGCTATTACATTCTTTTTGAAAATGTATGCCCCCCAACTTGCAACCTGGGTGCAGCACAGAGAAAATGATTGGCATATACAGATTCATGAACCAAACAGAGTCTCCACATTGAATAGTCCATCAATGGTAAAAAACCGGAGAGAAGAGATAGTAATAAATAGGTGTGATACCATCAAAGGTAGATAATTATGTGAACATTTGGGCAATGAAGAAAAGAAGAATAAAGAAACTAAGGGGTAAACGAACAAAAAACAAAAGAGAGAAAATTTCCCTTACCCCACAACCAGTATCTAATGCAGTTCTAACCATCCCATTGTCCATTGGAATCACCGATGCAAGTTGATTGATGTACGCATCTGCCCCATGAGGAAATTGTGTTCCTCCACCAGGGAACCTAAAGACATTTCCCTCGTACTGTATCCAGTTCTGAACAGCCTTCTCAACTGTCAAGCTCTTGTAAGGTGCATTTGCATAGGGCACATAGTCACGACTCTTTGGCCAGGGAAACGGGGTTGTGTATCCTTTCGGTGCTGGAATAAGGCAATGCAGTTTCTCTTGTTCAGAAGGACAATGTCGTTCCCTATAGATCATATTTTCTCGAGGAAATGTCATGGCCCTCGCTTGATCGTGACATGGTGTGTAATCTATATACTTGTCAGGACATGGTTTAAACTCTTTGAGTTCTGATCCAGAGCCATCAACCATACCAGCATCTCTACTAGTTTGGTAATCGAGATTGTGGAGGACACTACAGTCAGTCTGTTTAGTGACCTCCAAAGCTATACTATCACCCTTTCCAAAGCCACTTCGTTGCCATGCACCCAAGAGGTAAAATATCAAGCACAAACCCATAACAATAAAAATTGAGAGTGAGCCCCTTGATTTAAGGTCGCCTGAGTTCCCTTTTGTCGCCATGATTGACCTGAAATTGGGTTCCGATTCATCATAAGTATAGGAAAGAGCCATATCGATCAAAGAAGATCAAATGATATTTGCACACACATAGATGAAAAGAAAGAAAGAGAAATCCAAATTTTGGTCTAACAAGACAGACCCCAAAATCAAAGGTCCTTGCAAGAGATTTTAGATGGAATGCAACCAATAAAACCTGTGTCACTAAAAACTTGAGAAAAAAAAAATTGAAGCCTTTTTTATTTTCTTGAATCACAAAAATTCAAAAGCTCGAAACCTCTATTTGCGGCAGAAACAATTAGGTCAAAGCTTTCATTGCACAGAAAAACACACGGCTAAGCAAAGCTAATGATAGAAAAATCAATCTTAAATACCTATCCTAGCAAGATCTTAAGACAAGTTCAGTGGTTGAAAGGAGCCCATACCACTAAACTTGTCTTAACTGAACTTCCATCACATCAATAATTCAACCCCCAATTCAAAGAAGGCAGGAGACCATACACACCATTACGGCATATAAAAGAAAAGGCAAGAAAAATTCAAACAAACACCGAAAAAAAAAAAAATCTTGTGACTGAAGATTTTCATTAAATTGGACCTAAGCAACGCCAAAACTAAAACGAAGATGATCAAAATCATTCAAAAATGGCGGAAAAGACGGGAAAAAGAAAAGAAAAGAGACAACCCGAAAAAAAAACCAGTCTTCATTAGACCACAATTATCAAAAGATCAAAGAAAAAAAAAAACAAACCTTACCGCGCGCGAAACAAGTTCAAAACAGCAAATAGGTAAGAAATTATGATCAACGTTAAAAGAAGGAAAAAAAAAAAAGGACAGAAATCAGAGACAGCTTCTTGCAGCGGAGTCGTCGAGGGAATGTTCGTGTTGTGTGGGGCCCGTATAAGAACAAAGTGGTCTTACGTACGGTTGTTTGATTTCACAATGCGAGTGACATATACGTACAGCGAGAGAGAGAGAGAGAGAGAGAGAGAGAGAGAGAGAGGGTGCGGAACTCAAAAAGAAAAAGAAGAAGGTATAAAGTGAAGATTTGGATTTGCGGATTCCTAGGAAGGAGACGGACACGGAGACATCTCTTCCTTCGCTTTTGCTTCCAGTTGTTTTGACTCTGCTTAATTAATTATTATTTAACAAAATGATTTGCATTGATTATAAGACTTTGCTTCTAAACATTTAATTCATATTAATTAATTAATTAGTTAATTAATGATAATGTAATATCTTTTATAGTATTTTATTAATTTTAAAAACTAAGTCTCCATTCTCAAAGTCTCCACCTCCAACGCATGCATCCGTTGGCCGTTGTCGTCCGCCCCAGTTTTTTTTTTTCAGTTTTTCTGGCGGAAGAGAATTTTTTATTGGTTGATACATAATAAATTGGTTGGTCAAATCGACTGAAATTTAGAAAATTATGATAATTTCGTCTAATTTAATGAAACATTTATAATAATTTTTTTTAGAAAAGAAAATTCTTATAAATAAAACTAAAATTTAAAAAAAAAATTAGCCAGAAATTAATATACATACATATATATATGGTTCAATCGCACAAATAATATTAGATATATGAAAAATTTATCTATATTTTTTTTAGAAAGTAAACTTCATGTGGAGAGTGGGATTTGAACCCACGCCCTTTCGGACCAGAACCTTAATCTGGCGCCTTAGACCAACTCGGCCATCTCCACCTGTTGGATACGAGGATCTTAATCAAGTATAATTTAAAGTTAAGAAATGTTTTGCAGCCAGCCAAATGACGTGACTTCGACGACGACTCTGGTTTCTGGGGTGTGTTGGAAATTTTGGGGGATACCCAATTTTTTCTGAAGTTGCGGGTAGCGATACAAATCAGAATTCGCCGCAGAGAAGCGCTCCTTCTCGCCTCGTTCCCTTAGAACCCCTAATAGCCTGCCCGTTTACCCTTAAACCACCACAACCCCCCGCCCCTCAAAAAAAAACAAAAAAAAAACAAAAAACAAAAAAGGTAGCCGGCACCGTTCTTGGCAACTCCGGCCAGTCGGAGGAAGTTCCATGCGGTTTTCGTTTCTTCACTGCGGGTAATTCATGTCGCAAGTCCTCTTTTTGTGCAAAAAGTTGACAGATGAGATGTTTGCCTTTGGCTTCCTGCTGGGTTGGTCAGAAAATCTATAAGAAAACTTCGGAGCTCACCCCTCCTTATTGTTTGTTTGGTTTTGTACAAACTACAAGTTAGGTCGTTGGACGAAATGTTGCGTTCTTTGGATTTGTTTGCTTCTTTTGACATTGATATGACTGTGTTTTGCGGTTTGTTTTTTATGTTTGTATTTTTAGGTCAATTGAAGCTTGAAGCAAGTAAAAAGAACAGTTTTTTTTTTTTTTATCGCTTTCCAAACCCAACTGCACTGAGGTGTTTTCATGTAATATTTTGTTAGCTCCAGTAGTGGTCGGGATGAGTCCTGCTTTGCTTCCTAAACATGTAGCCGCAGTCATAAAGTACCAAAAGGACCCTCTTAAAGCACTCAAAATGTTCAACTCTGTGGAAAAGGAAGATGGGTTCAAGCACACTTTATTAACTTACAAGTGCATGGTTGAAAAGCTTGGATTCCATGGGGAATTCGAGGCCATGGAGCGCGTGTTAATGGAGGCGAGGATGAATATCGACAATAGTTTACTTGAAGGAATTTATATTGGAGCCATGAAGCATTATGGAAGGAAAGGAAAGCTTCAGGAAGCTGTTGATGTGTTTGAGAGGATGGACTTCTATAATTGTGAGCCATCAGGATTGTCCTATAATGCAATCATGAATATATTGGTTGAGAATGGCTACCACAACCAGGCGCATAAAGTTTACCTGAGAATGAAGGACAAAGGAATTGTTCCTGATATCTACACTTTCACAATTAGGATGAAGTCATTTTGTAAGACAAAAAGGCCTCATGCTGCTTTAAGACTTCTTAATAACGTACCTTGTCAAGAGTGTGAGCTTAGTGCAGTAGCATATTGTACTGTGATCAATGGATTTTTTGAAGAGAATTACCCTCTAGAAGCACATGATTTGTTCAATAAGATGATTAGTTCCGGTATTCTTCCTGATATCTCCACGTTTAACAAGCTTATACATACTCTTTGTAAGAAGGGCCATGTCCAAGAAAGTGAGAAATTGCTCAACAAAGTGTTGAAGAGGGGACTGCATCCAAATTTATTTACTTTTAATATATTTATCCAAGGCCTCAGTAGAAAAGGAGAACTTAATGGGGCTATAAGTTTGTTGGATAGTGTGAGTAGGGTTGGCCTAACTCCTGATGTTGTCACATATAACACTTTAATCTGTGGATTGTGTAAGAACTCTAAGTTTGTTGAAGCTGAGAGCTATCTCCATAAAATGGTCAATGAAGGGCTTCAGCCTGATGGCTTCACTTACAACACTATTATTGAGGGGTACTGCACAAAAGGCATGATACAGAATGCTGATAAAATCCTTGGCAATGCGACTTTTAGGGGTTTTGTGCCTGATGAGTTTACATATTGCTCTTTGATTAATGCTTTGTGCCAGGATGGTGATATGGACCATGCCATGGCTCTCTTTAACGAGGCATTGGAGAAAGGATTGCAATCTAACATTGTTTTGTACAATACGCTGATTAAAGGGTTGTCTCAGCAAGGACTTATCTTGCAAGCCTTGCAGCTGATGAATGAGATGCCAGAAAATGGTGGGGCCCCTGATATATGTACTTACAATGTATTAATCAATGGATTATGCAAGATGGGTTGTGTTTCTGATGCTACCAACCTAATGAATATTGCTATTGCCAAAGGATATATTCCAGACATTTTTACTTTCAATACTTTGATTGATGGCTACTGTAAAAGATTGAAGATAGAAAATGCAATTGAGATGATAAACATCATGTGGACGCACGGAATTACTCCTGATGTGATAACATACAATTCTTTATTAAATGGCCTCTGCAAAGCTGCAAAGTATGAAGATGTAAATGAAATTTACATGGTGATGCTGGAGAAAGGATGTGTTCCTAATATAATCACATATAATATACTCATAGAGAGCCTGTGTAAAGCACGACAAGTGAACAAGGCTTTGGAGTTGCTTGAGGAAATAATAAACAAGGGTCTGACTCCAGATTCTGTAATTTTTGGCACAGTGATCAGTGGGTTTTGCAGCAATTCCAATTTGGATGGAGCCTACCGGCTTTTTAGGAGAATGGAAGAAGAATATAAGATTTCTCATACAATAGCAACATACAATATCATGATTAAAGCTTTCTCTGAAAAACTAGACATGTGTATGGCAGGAAAGCTTTTCCGAGAGATGGGTGATAAAGGCTGTTCTCCAGATTCTTACACTTATCGTGTAATGATAGATGGGTTCTGCAAAGTGGGCAACATTGACTCAGCACACAATTTGCTACTGAAGAAGATTGAGAAAGGGTTCATTCCTTCATTGATGACATTTGGGCATGTAATAAACTGTCTTTGTGTTCAGCATAGAGTTGATGAGGCTGTTGATATTATCCATCTCATGGTGCATAAAGGTATTGTCCCTGAGGTTGTGAATACAATTTTTGATGCTGATAAAAAGGTGGTGGCAGCACCTAAGATTACAGTGGAGGAGTTGTTGAGGAAAAGTCATATAACTTACTATGCCTATGAACTTCTTTTTGATGGTATCCGAGACAGTAAGTCAAAAAGGAAAAAACTTCCAGTGAGGTTTACTTGATTGAGGAAGATGATTGGATTTTGTTGGGCAATCAAGCGCTTGATTGGAAAGTCAGGTTTTACACCTTGTTCACGATAAATCTCAAATCTGAACAACTATTGTAAGTTTTAAACATGAGACATTTTTTATTGCAGCTCAAGAGTTACAGGAAAAAATCTGTTGCACAAATTGTAACTTCACGGTCATGGTAAGTGAATTGGACAGCAGTGATGTGAGATTGCACCTAATCAGATACAAAAAAATTGCTATTATGTCTCCCCCCCCTCCAAAATAATATTTGTTTTGAGGAGTGTCATGTATTGCTCTTATTGATATAAGTTACCTTTCTTGGTGCCACAGGTGATGCTGGGTTGATTTGAAGACTCAATCAACAAATGTATTAGCTTATGAGTCACTTTTGAGTGGCATTTCTGAGTCACAGATGCATCTTTATCCAAAGAGTGGGTAAGGGCTGGGTTTCAATTTGTGCAACTCCTCTTGTTATTTACCAACTTATAGTCTAAGCTGCACTTTCAATGACATGTGAATTAACAACCAGCCTTGTGGGGCTAGCATGATCATAAATAAAGTTATAGAAATATAATATTCTTCAGAGCAAACAAGTTGATACGAACAACAATAGGCTTGGATTGCTATTTCTGTGCATCCCATGTGTCACATGTGATTTTAAGTCTAATTGTCCATCTCTACATGTTCTTTGTTTTTTTTATTATTTTTTGTCTAGTTGATATCCACATCATCGTGTATGTGTGTTTGTGCAATAACTAGATCTTTTACGACGATACATTTAGGTATCCAATCTTGACTATCATAATCAGTTAGTAATTGCTGCTAAACTAGTCTTGGATTTTATTTGAAGTTAATATCATCCATTTGCCAGATTTTTACCCTGATATTTTATGTTTGTTCTTGGAATATTGATTTTCTGTTCTCTAGTTTTTATATTGCTCGCTGCTTTTTGGTTGCAACGTTGAAATTGCAATCGTCTTGTTGCAAAAGTGATTTGGGTTGTCCTTTTCTGGACATCTAGGAAAATTGTGCTGGTTGGTTTCTGTGAGCTTGGTGATATTAGGAATCATGTCTTACCTTCCTGCTGAATATAGGAGGAAGTTTATGAAACACTGTTGAAGTAAACAAATGTTGAGGAATTTTGTTTTTTTATGGAAACTCAGAAATTAGTAATCTATGGATGCCTCATTGATATGCTTTGAGATCCCTTGTTAGTTGCAATGCATATTGAAATTCAAAGGAGGCTTCTGAAGCAACTGTTGTGGTGTTTCATATAATAATTGGTTTAGATTACAGATTTTTAATCCAGCAAACTCGTATTTGTTTCTAGACACTCTTCACGAAATAGCTCACAGAGAATTTGTCTCGCCTGATCATTTGTTTTAGTAACAGGTCCTTAGTTTCTCTTATCAAAGCTAGATCTTTTGCAGTTTTCAGGCAAATAGTCATGAATGTGACACCAGAGAAGGTGATGAAGACATAGGCACATTCCTTTAGTGGACGCCGTCTCCCCAGGGTCCCCCGAGGGAAGGGCATTGCAACAGAAAATTCGTTGTTCTGCTGGTTTATGGAAAGGATGAATTAATGAGCTCCCACCATACATAGTTCTGGTTCAGATACGGCTGCAAGAATATTTTCCGGTGCCAGTGGAGGCAGGCTCATGAAGATAGCACGGTAACTCATCTGGAATGAAAGGAGAATGAAATAGGGTAGTCATGGCTCATCTCAACATACCTCCCACTTTCATCTCAACCCTCGGAGATGGTTTCAACATTTAACACTTAGAGCATATGTAGCAGAAATCAGAGTCTCCGCTTTGATGTACAAGTCGATTAAACCACATGGTATATGGTCCCCGTGAGTTCTGTAAGGGGTAAATTTATTAGCCTGTTATATTTATAAAAACCTCTGCAGAAAACATTTGATTATTGAACATTTTGGAATTGGTCAGAGTCCAAATGCACAACAAATCAAATCAAGAACATAAAGTTAGCATGCCAAAGTACGAAGTAAATACACAGGTTCTCCATGCCAAGAATTTCAATTACATATTGTAGATGAATTCGTTCGCTCTATTGGAGTATCACGTTGATAACCGATTATATACGCGCCATTATCTTAATCACCAATTATACATTAACCACTCAAACTCGAACAGACTTCACTTTTCCTAGGAATATGCCAAGCACTTCGGGACTTTCGAAGTTTAGCGGTTTCACATCCTGACCCTTGGATTGGCTAGCAATCTCTACCATTTGTTTCACGACGTCCTGCCATTTTGCGTCCCCACCTTCCGGAACAAACAGATTCCGCCATTGCCTGAGAATAAGTGCATTCAGGGCAGACTTTCGTCAATTTACTCTCTCATCATACTTTCAACCCTTGTTTGTGCGTGGGGCAACCGGTGGGGTGGGGGGGGAAGAGAACCAGCCTTCATAACCTGATAAAAATTCAAAGGAGCAGTAAAGGGAAAAAAGAGTGGGAAAGTTTATTAGAGCTGTTTTCATTGAAAACAAACTTGCTTATTAGTTTTCTTCTCAATATTGAAGTCAACAAACTCATGTAGCAATTTCTAACAAGCTGTTACTGATTACTGCAGGAACACCACCACAAGTATCAGACTTTCATGTCATCTTATATCTAATAAGACTGTTTTGTTTATGTGCCACTGAAAGTGTGATACGTGCAATTCATCATAAAAATGGGAGATCCAGAATGAAAAAGTAGGGAGAAGTTCCTGAAATACACTAGAGATTCACGTTCCTGATTCCTGACATTGGGATGGAGTGTCCTTACTGGAGGAGAGCTGAAAGCGCATTAGTACCTAAAACTCAAAGAATTAAAAAAGTAGAGCAAGAAAGGCACACAACTAAGATTTGGTGCACATGTATATAATCAACAAGTCATTTCATATATAAATAATCTAAAGCAAATCGTAAGCGTCATGGGAAATGAAACAAACAAAAAATGTACCAAGATTTGACTTGCAGGCTATTTTGGCTGTGTTTCACCTGTCGGATTTGCTCTTGATGGTTGCCAAATGTCAAAATCTTATTCCAGCCCAATGGGAATGCCTGAGCCAATGTGTCTGCCATCTGTTTGCCAGAGAACCTCCAGTCAATCCTTCATGCGACATTGAAAAATTCATTTAAAAGCCCCATAATATCAGACTGACTTTAACTAAGAGCAATCCTCCAGTTAAGCAGTTCCTGTTGAAAGAGATAATAAAACATTTTGTAATTACTACAGTGCACAATTTTATTGTCAAGCATACAAGTTTGACTAAAGTACATACATATCTAATCAATGAAGCATGAAGCAAAGCAGTTGAACGTTTTCCAAGTACATGAATTATCAGTCTGCAGATGCCAAGTTACTTATTATTTTCCTCTAGACTTTGCAGGCTAAAGAGGTCAATGGGCATGACAACTTCTTGCAAGTGCTATATTAAATGAAAGTCAGGACTCACCTTGGGTGGCATAACCATATTTCAAATGAAACTCCAGCCAGGTTCCTTCCTAACTCCAGTTCCCTTCATCTGGCTTCTAATCCCTACAACTTCCTCCCATTGGCCCACATCTGCACAAATGTTTGATAATGCAACATAAGCTCCCGCATCAAGTGGCTCTGAATCCATAACCTTTTTGGCCGCTACCTGCCCAAGCTGCACATCCCCATGCAATTTGCAAGCAGCAAGCAGTGTTCCCCACACTAAAGAATCAGGCTCAATGGGCATACTGTTGATAAACATTTCAGCCTCCTTTAATCTCCCTGAACGACACAAAATGTCAACCATACAGGCATAGTGGTGGTTGTTGGGCTGAATGCCAAAATCTCTGGTCATTGTGTTAAAATGGAAATAGCCCTCTTCAACCAAGTTAGCATGGCTGCAGGCAGATAAAACACCAACAAAAGTCACTGAATCAGGTCTGATCCCTTCTTTAATCATGTGATCATAGGCTCTTAAAGCCTCTAAGCCTTTTCCATGTTGAGCATAGCTTGCAATCATTGTTGTCCAGCCTACCACATCAGGTTCTTCAATATGATCAAATGCTTTAGAGCAATACTCAATGCTTCCGCATTTGGAGTACATTGTAACCAGTGAAGTTCCAACTGAGACATCAGAATTTAGGCCCATTTTGGTGACATGGGCATGCAATTGAGTCCCAATACATAATCTGTTCAAAACAGCAGCAGCTCCAAGTATGGATGAAATCATGAATGAGTCTATTGCTGCAAAATTCGACATTGATATCTCATGAAGCAATAACACTGCCTCTTCCAAAAGCCCATTTTGAGCATATCCAGAGACCAAAGATGAGCACGCAATTTGATCTTTTGTAGGAAGCATGTCAAAGACTTTCTTTGAGAATTTAAGGGCACCGCACCTTGTGTACATGGCAACTAGCGCGCTGCCAACAAATGGACCTCTGGCCATTCCAGCACGAAGAGCATACCCATGAATTTCTTTACCTCTTTGGATAGAATGAAGACCAGAACATGCTGTAAGAATTGAGCTCAAATTTGACTGATCTGGTCTAATCCCTGTAGCCAGAAAATCCCTAAAAAGACCAAAAGCTTGATCCAAAAATCCATGTTCTGCAAAACCAGCAACCATTGAGGCCCACGAAACATTGTCACTGGTAGGAATCTGCTCAAATACTCTGTAAGAGTCCTCTATACTGCCACATTTTGAGTACATCGTAAAAAGAGAACTTCCAACTGAAAGATCCAGGAGAAATCCAGCTTTAAGAGTGTGGCAGTGGATTTGTCTCCCTAAACTCAAGCTGTCTATAACACTAAAGATGCTAGAATAACAAACCTGGTCTGGTTTGAGACCATCCAGTAACATTATCTGGAACAATTCAATTGCCCTGTGAGGACTGTGATTCTGAGCAAAAGAAGAAATCATAATGGCCCACGGACCTGAATTCTTTATTTTTTTCACTTCTTTAAACACCATTTCTGATAAATCAATGGAGCCTGCTCTTGAATACATACTAATCAAGGCAGCTCCCACCACAGAATCAAAATAAAATCCAGCTTTTAAAATCCAGCTGTGCACTTGGGTTGCCTCTCTAATCATTTCTGGTTTTGCACAAGCAGCAATTACACTTGTCATGGTAAAATTGTTTATTTCCTCCCTCAATTTTATCATATCTTTGAATAAATTGAGGGCAGAGGCAGAATCATCCCTTTTAACAAAACCGGAAATAAGAGTAGTCCAAGAAACCACGTTGCAGATTGGCATCTGAGAAAATTCCTTCACAGCTTCCCCAATATCCCCACATTTGGCATACAAATCAACTATGGCAGTCTCCAAAAAGACATCTTTTATGTTGCATTTGATAAGCTTCCCTTGCACTCCTTTTCCAATCTCAATTTCTCCAAGAGTAGTACAGGCAGCCAAAATACTTGAAAACGTAAAACTATTTGGTACCAAAGACCTGTGATACATTTGGTTAAAAATATCCAAAGCAACCCAATTCTCCCCGTTCCTAACAGCCCCCGAGATGATGGAGTTCCAACAAACCACATTTTCACACGAGACGTCATAAAACACCCTCAAAGCATCCTCAAAGTTACCAACTTTGGAAAATAAATCAATTATTCCCGAACGAACATAGCCATTTGTATATAAACCGTTCTTCGTTGTAAGCGAATATACCATCTTACCAAACACAAAATCCTGCAGAGCGGCAGAAGCAGAAAGCACACTCCCGTAGGTGAACTCACTCGGCTCAACTCCCGTAAAACACATTCTGCAAAAGAATCCCTGGGAATGCTGAAACATGAAGTTATGATTAAACCCAGAAATCATAATATTCCAGGAAATCACATTTCGCTCCGGCATTGCATCAAACAGCTTGGCAGCGAGAACCATGGCGCCGGACTTACAGTACCAATGAAGGAGAGAGTTGGAAAAAAAGGCATCCGAGTGCAAAAGAGCTGATGTAAGCAAATGGGTATGCATAATTTGAGTGTTTTTGACAGTGTGCTTTGCGGTTCTTGCGTAAATACTGAAGAAATGAAAAGGGTCAACAACAGGTGCTGGAACCTTGTTTGCATTTTCATTGGTTTCAACAAGAGGTGGGTCTTCTTTGAGGATGGCTACCGAAGATATGAGTTTGGGAAAGGAGAGAAACACTCTTTTGGTTTTGAAATTTTGATTGACGAGAGAATTCATTTAGGCCGGCGGACACAGACGTCCTGAGAGACGTCTCTGTTCTTTCCCCTCTCTTGTTCTGTACTTCGAACCAAAAATTAAAATCAGAACAGAGAGGAGAGGGTCATCCTAAGCACAAGCACCACGTTTTTTTTTTTCAACCAATCCTTTAGTAATTAAAATTATAAATATATATTTTTAAAATTTTATTTTTCAATTTTTAAAAATTTTGATTACTCAAAAAATTATTTAAAACTCATTTCAAATGCCATCTTTTCCCATAGTATTTGATATTAGTCTACATAACAACAATTTTTTTTTAAAAAAAAAAAAACTGTTATTTCGTTTCTGAGAAAAAAAAAAGAATTGGTTAATTGATTAAAATATTATTGTTAATATTGTCGTCGTGCATATAACTGTTAATCTAGTGAGCATTTTAAAAATGTAAAAAAAAAAAAATCAAATATATTATATATTTTTTTATTTATTATTTTTATTTTATTTTATTTTATTTTATTTTTTGGGGTAACCGTGAGTGTAATTTCTGATTCAAGCCTTGGGTTCTGTGAGTACTGCAGAAGCTATGCCAAGGAATCGAGGAGAAGGGAACCAAAGGAAATTATGAATAATGCAAAAGCACTCTTTTCTTGCGTCTTTGTTGAGCAATTGCAAGACCTTAACATCGCTCGGGCAGATCCACGCGAGTCTATTAAAGAACGGCCTCGTCTCGGACCCTTTCGTCGCCGGAAAACTGCTCCTCCACTGCGTTGTCTCGTTCCCAGACTCTCTTAATTACGCTTGCGGAATTTTTTATTACACGCCGAACCCAGATGTTTTTATGTACAACACCCTCATTAGAGGACTGGCAGAATCGGATGAACCCGAGAATTCAATTGCTTTGTTTGTTAAGATGAGGAAGAGATCCTCTTTCCCTCCTGATAGCTTCTCTTTTGCGTTTAGTCTTAAGGCGGCTGCCAATTTGGGGTCGTTGAAGGACGGCATGCAGTTGCATTGCCAAGCTTTGATTCATGGACTGAATACCCATGTCTTCGTTGGGACGACTTTGGTGAGTATGTATGGAGAATGTCGTTGTGTTGTTCTAGCGAGGAAGGTGTTCGAGGAAATTTCTGAACCGAATGTTGTTGCGTGGAATGCGGTTGTTACGGCCTGTTTGAGGGGTGGGGATGTAAAGGGTGCTAGAAATTTGTTTTATTTGATGCCTTCTAGGGACTTAACCTCGTGGAATACGATGCTTGTAGTTTATGTAAAAGCGGGTGAGCTAAAGCTAGCAAAGAAGGCTTTCTCGGAGATGCCGGAGAAGGATGATGTCTCCTGGAGTAGTATGATTGTTGGGCTTGCTCATGCTGGGTGTTACGATGGGGCTTTTGGATATTTTAGGGAGATGAGAAGGGATGGTATGAGGCCTAATGAAGTCAGCTTGACTGGGGTGCTTTTAGCTTGTGCACAAGCAGGGGCATACGATTTTGGAAATATTTTGCATGGGTTCGTCGAGAAATCTGGGCTTGGTTGGATTGTATCAGTAAACAATGCCCTCTTGGATGCTTATTCTAAGTGTGGGAATATTCGAATGGCTCAGTTAGTCTTTCAACGAATGCCAGAGAAAAAGAGCGTTGTTTCTTGGACTTCAATGATGGCAGGGTTTGCAATGCATGGTCATGGAGAAGAAGCATTGAGGCTTTTTCATGAGATGGAAGAGTCCAGAATTAGGCCTGATAGCATTACCTTTGTAGCACTTTTATATGCTTGCAGTCATGCTGGATTGGTTGAAGAAGGATGCTTTTATTTCAATAGGATGAGGCACCTGTATAACCTCGAACCATCTATGGAGCATTATGGTTGCATGGTTGATCTGTATAGCCGAGCAGGTCAGCTAGAAAAGGCCTATGAATTTCTATGTCAAATGCCAGTCCGTGCAAATTCTGTTATCTGGAGAACTCTTCTTGGGGGTTGTAGCATTCATGGCAATGTTAAGCTAGCAGAGAAAGTCAAGGAAATGCTTTTTGAGCTAGAGCCTGGCAATTCAGACGACCATATCTTGCTGTCAAATGTTTATGCAGTTGCAGGGAAATGGAAGGATCAGGCTTCTGTTAGGAGATCAATGACTGCACAGGGAATAAAGAAAAGTCCAGGTTGGAGCACAATTGAAGTCGACAGGATGATGTATACTTTTACGGCAGGGACAAATCAAGATAGTATTATGGAAGAGGCTTATGAAAAGCTAAACGAGATAATGTTAAGGCTTAGAGTTGAAGGAGGCTACGTTCCGGAACTTGGGAGTGTTTTGCATGATGTAGAAAAGGAAGAGAAGGAAACTTCAGCGTCTATGCATAGCGAAAAGCTTGCTGTAGCTTTTGGGATAGCAAGGAAGAGCGAAGTACAGAGTATAAGGGTAATTAAGAATTTGAGAATTTGTAGGGACTGTCATGTGGTAATGAAACTTATTTCTCAGGTTTACAAGATAGAGATTGTGGTCAGAGATAGAAGCCGCTTTCATTCTTTCAACAATGGCTCTTGTTCATGCAAAGATTACTGGTGAATTTTATTTAATTAAGGATGAAGCAACTGAGAGGATGAACATGTGAATGCAAAGGCCCCGCAGAAACAAGTTGACTTGGGAAATGGCTTTCAATCAATGTATGAACAGAAGAGCATGGAGCATGATCAAAATTACTGGCAGCTTTGTTAGAAGAAACACCAGTTGAAACACTATGCTAGAGACAAGGATTACAGACAAAAAATAATAAGAGGAAAAGTTGAGAATGAGTAATTTATTAAAGGGGTAAATTTGAGTTTGGATAGGACAGCAAGCAGGGACGTGCTCCCTATTGATCACATGCATGAGATATGTGCCATAGCAAAACGGGCATATGCGCGGGTTAAAATTCTTTAATGGCATGAAATCATGTCATTATGCGGACCACTAAAAAACTCCTCATTCTTGGAGGATTTGTAAAAATTATTTCCTCACGATTTGAATATCCATATCCTTCCAATATTGTACAAATTTCAAAGGATGAAATGACCCGTATATATCAAAATCAATTTTGAAATTTTGAATTTTAATTTTAAAGATGGAGTATAAGATTTATTAAAATAAAATAAATTGTCGTAATTATATAGGTTTATAAATTTTTAATAAAAAAATCCTAAATAATATTATATTATATGCAATGGCTTCTTAATATTAATCTGAAAACCATGGGAATCCATGGAAATATATTTGTGCTTATGGGAAGTCAGATGAACTGAAGGAAGCACATAAAAAAAAAAGGGGTCAGTGGACCTAATCACAAAAATCATGGAGAAAGCCAATCTAGTTACTATTAACGAACATGAAAAATAAAATGGCACTGATGCTTTCATTGCAACCAGTCAACCAACGTCTGAAGTGGACTTTTCTGGCCCAGCCTCAAGTCCTTTGCCGGTTTAAGATAGTTGAGAATTGAATTCAAAGTACTCCCGTTTGAGTTCTCGATTCTGTGTTCCCATATACGCATCAAAAGCCATGATTTTGTCAGCTATGTTCTCCATCTCCTACATGCCATCTGCTGGCCTCTCTTGCAGAGTTTACAAGCCATATGTCTCTCAAAGTGCTTATCCCGTGAACCCTATTTCAGTAAAAGCTTCTTCCACGTCCCTTGACTACTCTAATATCTCCGGAGCTAATAAACAGCCCTGTCCGTTAAAGGTCAGTTTAAATCTCCAGCATTATTTTTCAATTATAAAGGAATGCCCTTTCACAATTGTTTCTCGATGTGCTTGTGTCCCATTTCCCGAATCTCTGGTTGTTTCAGTTTTGCTTTCATTCTTTGTGTTTTGTTTGTTTGGTTATCGACGTTGTGCTTGAGATCTGTGGCTGCTGATTTTAGAAAGCTCATTTTTAACGACTAACTGCTCTTGAAATGGAAGAATCGAAGAGATGGCTTATTCTTGCTTAGTTTGTCTGAGGTAGCAATTAGGGACATGAAACTGTATGACTTGTGTTCTGGAAATAAAAGAAGCTAATTCCCACAAATTTTCGTGGAAAAGAAGATTTAAAGAGCAAATAGTTAAAGAATGGCCCTGTTTTACCATATAGAAATTGACCTTGGAATTGGATGGACGAACTGGTATCTCTGTTGTTTAGGAACCAACAGGTTGTTTGTTTGTTTGAATGAAACCAACCCTTGTTATTGAACAAATTCTCCTCTAAATATTACACATCGATCATCAATTGGTGGAGTATTCCATAACTTGTATGCCTAGTGTCTAATAACCTACAAGAAAAAAAAATTATTATATTTTTTTTGTTGTTGCTGAAGTTTGTAGGTAATTGTAAAAGGTTAACTGCATCCAGTCCAATGTATTAGAAAAATTGACTGCATCTACTTGTCCACAACCAATCTAATTTCTTTCAGTCAAATACATGGCAATGGAGATTCAAAGATAACTCTGTTAACATCTATTATGAAGAACATGCAAGTGAAAGTCCAAATCCAACGAAAAACATCATTATGGTCCCAACTATTTCTGATGTTAGCACTGTTGAAGAATGGAGATCAGTAGCCAGAGACATCAGTCAAAGGGATGGTAGAGTCAATTGGCGGACGACTATTGTTGATTGGCCTGGTCTGGGTTTCTCTGACAGGCCAAAAATGGACTACAATGCTGATGTTATGGAGAATTTCTTAGTTGACTTCATAAATGCACCAGACAGTCCCTTGAGCCTTCCAGGTGATTAAAGCAATTATCTACATATTAATTATCCTTTCTGATGACTCCATATTCGTTGTTTGGTAGAGTTTATATGCCAATAGTGATAGCTTGTAAATGTTATTCTTGTTCAGTTGTTGATATATCTGATTTCACTATTTTTCTGTTGTTCTTTGTACAAATCTCATGTGAGTGTGTACCCCTTGCTCTTCCTTTCTGTTTACTGCTAAGCTGGACCATAAAGATGGAAGAAAAAAATATGTTTTCTCTGTGTCACTGGCAAAAAAAATTTCATCTTTATGTTTCCTTTTGTCAGTGAATAATGGAACAATTTCCTTTCAATGATCAGCCCTAAGGTCTTTTTCCCCATTTTTGTCTGTTGGATTTTGTTCATTGAGTGATTGTATTCTTTTTCTTTAGCTTCTTGTTCTCCAAGCAGATTTATAGGGAAGAATTTCTAGTTTTTATTCATAAAAGTGAAGTTGAAAAAATCTATCAATCTTGGGCTTTTTCAGTCACTTGAGAGGCAGAAACATTGCTGGCTTCTAAACAGAAAGCGGAGATATACATCTGTTGTCGGCATTGCAGAGTGTACAATCCATGAACTGTTCATGTTTCTCAGAAGATGCAAAGTGTGATGACCTACTTAACAATTATTTGGGTGGTTTTTCATATAGCATGTATTTTTTCAATTCTTTACCTGCAATATCCTTGTTTTTCTTTTCCTTTTTCTTCTTTTGCACCAATATTCCCTCATAAATGCCTCCATATTTTGTTGTATTATGTTCACTTCTGCTAATCTTGCCCTCTATAGGTTGTATAATTTTGGCCATAATTGAGCAATAATTCTTGGTAGAACTTCCTTGTTTGATTCAGATAATGATTTTGTGGTTTTTGGAGGAGGTCATGCAGCAACAATAACAATTCGTGCTGCCAAAAAGGGTTTGGTGAAGCCAACAGCCATTGCTGCTGTTGCACCTACATGGGCTGGTCCTCTTCCAATTGTGTTCGGTCGAGACTCCAGCATGGAAACAAGGTAATGTGAACTTTACACTATATATAACTGCTTGCTTTGTTGATTGAAGTGCTATAAAAAATAAAAGGAAAAAAGCCTCATGCCTGGCTATCTATGTAACATCTGCTCCCAGGACCCAAGTAATATATGTTATGATCGGCTATTTTTTCAATGTTGAAACCCAAATTTCAATTTCCAATCATTTGAGATTTTCATTTGTATATAGATGACTTCTTAACCATACCATGGGTTCTGTTTCCCAGCTCTGTGGAGCCTTTCCCTTGTGTGTTAGATCTGTTTCATGATGATTCAACTGATACACCTCATCAACCTTCCAGGTATGGACTGCTCAGAGGCACCTTGCAAGCTCCTGTTGTGGGTTGGATGACATACAACATGCTAGTCAGCAATGTGAAGGCAATTGAATCCCAATACAAATCACACGTCTATGCAAATGCTGACAATGTGACCTCAGAAATTGTTGAAAGTAGGTATGCCCTAACAAGAAGAAATGGTGCCCGTTATGCTCCTGCTGCTTTCTTGACTGGTCTCCTTGACCCCGTTAATTCTAGAAAAGGATTCCTTGAACTATTTGCATCTTTGGAAGAAAAGATTCCAATTCTTGTTGTCTCAACCAAAGGATCTCCCAAGAGGTCAAAAGCAGAGATGGAAGCGCTCAAACAAGCCAAGGGTGTTAGCAAATTTGTAGAGGTTCCAGGCGCTCTTCTGCCACAAGAAGAGTATCCCACTATCGTAGCTGAGGAGCTTTACCGATTTCTACAGGAAAGTTTTGGATTCAAGAATTAACACCGATCACTTGTGAACATTTGACAGTAAGAGCTGCTCTGTGCACAGCTGGCTTGTTGGATTCACCTGTCATGTGACCAAATATCTGGTTGTTGTCTACTTACCTTCAGCTTGGGGCGCTGTTTGCCTAAAATTATCATTACCATGCATATAAACTCTAAATTTCAACTTCCTCTTCGTTTTCCAGAAATTTGAAGAGATCGCAATTGTTACTTGGAGAGAAAAGTTTGTAAAATGTAGGCATTTATACTCTTTTAGAAATTTCACTTGGGAAATAATAGTTGCGACTTTCACTGCTTCTGCTTTTAAGTGCTTGAAATTTTGACAGAAATGTAAAATTCTCAATCAGTATTTGAATAATGACCTCCAACGGCGACGAATGGCCACCCTGCAATGGCTGTATATAGTGGATGTCATGAGGTAATTGCTCGGTTGCTTGTCCTTGTCAATATTTGTGGTACATCAGCTGAGCTAAAGCAGTTAACCAGGAAAGGAAGAAAATAATGACAAGCGCCCTATTGGCATCTTACTTCTCCGAATACCCTGCAAACGCAGGAGTCTCAGCAGTTTGCGTTGGTTGAAGTATAGAAAGATTGGTGGGGTTAAAATGCTCGTCCTTGTTAATGTTTGTTCGTTGTGACCCCACGAACTAGCTGTATGAAATGCCGTATGAGTTCCGTCCCCACTTTCTAATTCAGGAACAAATGCAATGATTCCATCGCTCAATTACTTCCATATTTGAGTTTTCGACGTCATGTTTAAACCTTCTTTTCCTAGAGATGATGGTGGTGGGTCTCCTTTGGGAGGTTGAACATGGACCACAATGGAGGATTATTTTTAGCCACGGTCCATAGTGCTATAAATTACATATCCACAAAATGCTATTTTTTTGTTGGCAAAAAGAAAAGGTGAGCAGCGAGCTTGAGACCCTTTTGTTAATAACCTGAACCTTACTAGAGAATTTTAAACTTCAGCTTTTGTCCACAGAAGGTGGATCAGTTCATACCATTACTTCTTCCTCTTCTATCTCTCTCCTCTCACCAGCCCTTGAGCCTACACCTCAAATGTTTAAGGCTTGACCCAAACCAACGGGTGACAAACGAGGGCTTGTTTTAATTAGGCTCACCATACAAGTCGTGTTATGCATGAATGCTCTGCCTAAATCTGCGGCCAAGACAATGTTTCAGTTGACACATCTACATCGTACTTAGTTCCCAAAACCTTTGTGTAGAATGTCATATTATCTATACATTAGTTAACATGTATTTTTTTCATTTGGGTGTACCCAATGAGATCAAGTATGGCACCAATTAGGCAAGAGCATATCTCCTGCACCAGCAATACCCAGGATCTAGCACTTCCGTGTGGATCTACAGGGAGGAGGATTTTCACTCGCACAACGTCAAGCCATCTGCAAAACATGCTTCCCGGAAGACTTGTCTGACCCTATGATCCGCCACAGTTTAAGCAGCTCCCTAATGTTCTTCTAATTGGATCCCATACGGGTCCAGCGAGTGTCAATCTTAATGTAAACTCCCTGCGCAAATGCAAGTTAACCCTTTGTCTAATTCCTTCCAAAAACTCTCCTCATTCCATGTTTGTCAACCTCATATTTAGTGAGATAAACAATTATAAAGATATTTCAGTCAATATTTATTAACTTCAATTATATTTTATATTAGTATTACACCTACACAATATGCAGTTTTATTTTATTTTTCTTTTTGAAAAGTGTATTTTTATTTGTGTTTATTTAATAAAAAATAAAAATAAATTTAAATTATGATTATTTTTTATTCTTTACAAAAAAATATGAATTTGAGAGTTTTTTAAAGAAAAAAAGGAAATTTTTTTTTAAAAAACTCAAGTAATGATTAGTTTTTCTTTTTTAAGAAAAAAGCTAAATTCAATGTTTTTTTTTTTCTGTCTTAAAAAACAAAAAAATCAGTTTTCCTTCCACTGCAAGTAAGAGTCCAATTAAAATCATAACAAGAATACCAAAAATAAAAAAATAATAATAATAAATTATTCTCGAAGTTTCAAATACGTATGAAACCCTAGTGGATGGAGTGAACAAAATTTTCCAGAGGTTTGACTTTTGGAAGTGTTCCTTTCTACATAACAAAAAACAATAAAAAAAAAGAAAAAAAAATTTGAGTGAACATAAATTAAATGAACTCAAATAAATATGAAAAATTTTATATTATATTTGTATATTTTATATTACATTACACTGATTTATGCTGAAGTAGTTTATAATATATATATATATATATAGATTATTTATATTTAGTCAATAATTATAAATAAAAAATTAAAATAAGAATAAACGCATCAAATAACGTCATCATAAAAAAAAAATTTATGCTCACACGTAACCACCATTTGTATGCCACATCGATTTCTCTTGTGTGGAAAAGATGGACCATTATTCGACGAGACTGCGATTTATTGGTACATGCGCCGCCCCATCAATAGGAAAGATATGAGAGCCTTGAAAATAAAGTGGCGCCTCCAACTCCCATTGTTAATGGGCCCACAAGGCCACTAGCTCCATGTTTACCCGCACGCTTGTCGGTATTTACACGTGTGGATTCCCTTACATCCACAGTAGGGTGGCGACGAGGAATGGACCTCTGTGGCTTAGGTTGAGCCAGAGCAACCCAAAACCACTGGAAAAGTATTACGTGTCAACGGGCCCACTTCCCCCTTTGGTTGCCACGTATCGAGTCATGGCTGCTCGACGACATTTTGGACATGATTTGACACCTGGCAGAGAAAGAGATTGATGGGCGAGAAACTTGCCATTCGTATACCACGTGGGCTGTTGACACGTAATTAATCGATTGAGGCTTACTTTCCGACAACGGATTCAATGCGGTGCCATGTTTGGAAAGCAGAAGGTTTGACTTCCTCGAGTTTGATGATGACGTTATATACAAATGGTGGTTACGTGTGAGCATAAAATTTTTTTTATTATATATAAAATAATTTATATTATATCAATATTTCATATACAACATAAATATTTTTATATTATATAAAAATTATTTTTATAATTAGTTGTAAGTGGTTGATGTATGAGCATCACTAATAATAATGTTTATAGAAGTAATATGATAAGTGTAAGAGGTTAATAAAGCAATACTTTATATTTATTGTTTTTTATTTATAAAATTACATAACATTTAATTAATTTAATATGTTTTTTTAACTTAATTAGTGTTAGCTATGACTTAAACTCGATATTTTTAAGTCTGAAGAGGACTTCAGTTCATTGAGTTAAGAAAAAAGGTTGGTGGACAAAAAAAAAAAAAAAAAAAACAGAAAAGAGTCCAGGTGAGTAGGTATGTGAATCTTTCAAAATAAAAATTATTTCTTAAAAAAATTATGTTTTTAGTGAAAAAAATCAAAATTAAAAATATATATATTTTTATTTTTTATTATTTTTTTAACATGCAAGATCCACATGACCACTTATCTTTAACTCTTTTCTATCTCATTTCTGTCCAAGAAATTGCACCCTAGAGTTAGAGCTTATTAATTGATTTTATTATTATTTTTTTTTGGCTTCTTGTCTAATAAATATTTTTATCTAACTTTTCTATTCGTTAGATTACCAAGATGTTGAGAAAGAAGGAAATTGAATAGATATATAATCTACGCATGGACGTAATTTTAAGAAATTGAAATATTGATGAGGTAGGCTGGCAGGTTAAGTAGACTATGTCAATTTTTTTTATATAATTAATTAACTTAAATATGTCATTACTATCTAACGTATTAGAATACGACATACTAAATAATTTGGGGTCCTTTATTTTCTTTTCTTGTTTAATCTACACTAATTTATATATTCACGTAATTAATTCCTACGTATTGTTCAGGTGGCATACTGTTCTTTCTACACCTGGTGTGAAAAAAATGACAAATCTTCTGGCTGGAGGATCGATAGATATCTTACCCGATAAGAAACTTCTAATCCATTCGTTTATTTTGTCATTTAGTGTTTTCATAAGTGAAAGTAGTCGATGGTATTTATTTTTTGTGACATAGTTTATTTTGTCTATAATTTTTTATTAATATAAAAAATAAATTTATTACTAATTTAGTACAATTGTATAATTTCTCGTATATTTTAATATAACTTAACGTTAAAAAAGAAAAAATTAGTGTGCAGTAAAATTTTTCAACATTGTTTCAACGAGGTATCATCCTCTTAGTCCTTGACAGTGTGTTGCTATAATTATTTGCTAGCTACTTTCTAATTCATGTGGTTCGTTACCCAAAAGCATCCTGTCTTCGCATTAATTGAAACTACCATAAACAATATGTCGACATGCATGGCTGCCTTGACTTTCAGAAGCTAGATAAGCGTCAGCATCGATCGGCTCTTTACCCATGGTTTCTAGATACACGTCAAAAATGGCGACATTCCTCCGGTGCAACTGCCTGCGAATTGTCATTTGGGAGATGAAATTTTATTGAAAAATATCAACAATTGTGAGGCATAAGAGTGTTTCATGTTACAAGAGATTTTTATCATAACACTGAAATAGTGTACAAAAAGAGAACAAATAAAAGTCAGAATTACTTCGGCACTGCCTTGCCATAAATCCATTTTGTCACAATCAAGCAAGTTGAAAGCGTACCACCAAGTGAAAAAAGAGAGAGAGAGAGAGAGAGAGAGAGAACACAATTTTGACCACGTTATAATTATCTGTATTAAAATAATATATTTTTTTAATCTTAATGAATATTAAAAATAATTATACATTTTGCCCGACAACAAATAAAATATGTATAAAAGAAATATAAAATGTGTAATGTTATGAATTATTACTTATGTTACATTTTTTATCTATTATCATCTATATTTCATATTATTTTTTTACACATTTTATTATATTAATTTTAATGTGATTATTTAAAATTTTTTAAAAATTTTTTAAAAAATAATATGATTATTTTATTTTAAATAACGCTATGTTAATGTCACCCAATTAACTTTCTGCACGAACTTATCTTCCATAGAGATTTTTCCATAAAGCTGTCAACTCAACCCCCTAGCTTTCAGAAGGTTAATCCATGAACCACCTTACTTTCGTTCTTTCTAATCATTTAGCAACTTGCTTTTCGGGAGAAGAGCCATCTATGCAAATATTGTAGCCGGCCCTATCGTTTCCCACGTTGTACGAAATTTCCATATATATATATATATATAATAAATCACAAACGTTCCCTAAATTTCACTTCTCTCTTACTAATAAACACACATGCAATGGAATCCCAAAAGAGGACACCCATTTTCTTGTTACAATTAGTTCAAAACAAGTAGTTGAGATTCTGATTGGATGATCTTAATTACTTTTAGGTTGATTAATGAATTGAAAATGAATATACGGATTAGAGGTCAAGGCTAGCCAACTGTAAATCCAGACCCAAAAAGTCACCAACCAAAAAAGGGCAAACATCTGAATATGATTGAGCAAGAGATGGACAAAAGAAGAGCATGTGAAGAAACCATGGACCAAAAGGACGGAAAGAGAAATCAGTTAGGCCAGTTTTGTTGACAATCGAGTACTTCCCAAAGTTCTTAAAATGAGCGTGGATTTCCGTTCCAACTGGCCGGGAGAAGAAATTAAAGCTAGCTTTGTTCGCTTGTGGCAATGGAATTAATTCGTGCACCTCTCATCTCTTCTTTCAAACCTAGCATCACTGGACAGGACAAATGTGAAACAAACGGAGTCGAGATACCAAGATCACTTTATTTGTCTTGATGACAATGCTAGATGTAAATTGTTGCCGGAAGACTCACTGCATGACACATAGCCCATTCGTTTACTTCGCCATTTTTACTGTCCATATCATCTTACCCGGCCACTCAATACCCAAAGTTCATAGCATAGACAAACAAGTCAAAAAATGTACATTTAAGTGTCCATTGCACCAAGTCTAAATGATCTTTACGATCTTAGCCTTTGCTTTTGACTGTGATGACCCTTGTGAGTGCATACCTTTGACGGTAGACGAAATTGTGGTTGATTCCCACCTACATTCGAGTGGGAAATTTGTCGGCAGCTAAGAATATTATTGTCACCAAGCCTCTACCACAATGTGCCTTATGAGGCTGTGTTTAACATTAACATAAAGACATCATTTGAACGCTATGCCTAACGTTTAACAGAAATTGGCTAGGAATAGTAATTATATCTAGATCTATGGAATAATTTGACGCCACCGATGTTAGTTGCTGAATTATTGGACTCTCTTTATCTTAGAATTCAAAACTTGAAATAGCACAAAATTGTGAAGAGTTATACTAAGAAAGATGTTGTGTTATCCAAATTCAAGACGGTTCGGTCATTAAGAATGACGATCTAATCATTTTTTAAACCGGGGAAAATTGACATTAGTTACTGATTTAATAAAAATAAATATTTATTAGTGTAAAAAAGTATCAATTAAAAAAAATAGTAATTTGATAGATGTAGGTCCATATGTAAAGAAAAATAGACCAAGAACCTCGTTGTGGAACTCTTATCAGGGAATATACTTTCACTAATCACACCATTGATTAGCCAAACGATCGAGAACTACTCCTAACTTGAATCTTGGTGCATCAAAGAAAGGAAAATATTCTTTTTTAATTGAAAAATATCACCAATAGTACAATTAGACAAATAGTGAGAATCGGATTAAAAAAAAAAAAGACAAATATTGAGAAATATTAAGTAAGTAGTTGACAATTATTACTAACTTTAATTATAGGTTAAGGAAAGCTCTTCCCCCCCCCCCCAAGTTAAAATTGATTTTTATTGTCTACTGAAAATTAGATTCATGTTGGACCCATTTGTGAATTTCACAAACTTAATAGATGATGTAAACCAACCTGCATTAATGTACGAATTCTACCCTCCTTCAGAGTAAAAAGAAAAATGCAAATAGAAATTTGTAGCGTTAGTGCTGCTAGAGTTCCTGAAAATGATGGATGGGTACTTAGAAAGCAATATTGCTGTTAGAGTTACTGAAAATGATGGCTTCAGAAATTCTACCTACGCTACACGCTATGGACCATGAACTTGCATTAAATTAATATTAACAAATACCAAATGTACAAGTTCCCAGCACTGTCGGGGGAATTCGTGCCTAATACAAACATAAGAAATTAATTATCTATAGTTTTTTTCCTAATAATCCAACTATATAAGAGAAACATGGTCTATTTATTTTTTGGCTTTCAGAAGTTCAAATTTGTGTTTTTCCTCTTTGTTCCACTCCATTTTTTCACCATCAAAAAGATAAGTTAGCCATTTCAAAAAAAAACAAAAAAAAGAAAAAAAATGCAAAAAAGAGGATTAGTTAGCTGCGTCTTCTTAGAACAATTCAGTTCTATTTTCCATAATTTAGTGAATGGCCTAAGCGACGTACTCTCTCTCTCTCTCTCTCTCTCTCTCTCTCTTTTATAGATCAGACGCTGTAGATCGTCCAATTGTCACCACATTAATCCAAAATTACCCAGTGGTCATCACATCCCACCTATACAAAGAATCAAAAAGCAATTTGCTGACTTCTCTATATACCGTCTTCCAATATTTCCTCATACCACACATCAGCAGTCGACTTATCTATAATCGGGTGAATTTAACTTGTCCTTTCATTATTTACTCAGTTTGAGCGATCAAAATCAAAAATAGGGATTTATCGGTGGTTTAATTTATGCTGTAATATCCAATATAATATTGGAACCCCATTTTTCGAATAATTTCAGCAGTCCCATATTGATTCCCATTTCAATAGGGTACGTCAAGTCACCGCCCGGAAGTATTCAGGTCTTCCAGGCATAATGATATAGGAACAGGATATTATTAGACGGAGAAACTCGTGTCTTTGAAAAGTTCTGTTTTATTATATTGTTTGAACATTCGATGAATATGTCTTGAAAAGTCATTGCTATGGAACTAAGTGTGCATGGAGGAAAAAGTCTGATGACTCATAGGTCAATTGCTGCTGCTAATGTTTTTTAATATCTTAGTTGAAATTGGTGGCGCTGAGTGGGGACCGTCGTATCAATTTGTGGGTATTTAGAACCAATGAGGTAGGAGTATTCTTCACTTAAGAAACATAGAAATTTTTAGATAACTTTCATTCACTAATATGATCTAAACTGCCTTTCATTATATTTACTCTGGATTTGCAAGAACATTTTTTTTTCTTTTTTTTTTTTGGTACATCGTAATTCAAAACCTATATTTTGTGAAAATCTGAGAAAATTGAGGTTTGAATCTTCAACATTTTACCAAAAGCCTTGCTCTTATAATCAACCAATGGTTATAAGATCTTCAAAATATTTAGATTTTTGATACAGTTGGATAAATTTAGCTTTTGACTTTATTGGTGGGCTATCTACCTAAGAAATTTTCAAACTCGTAGATATATTCAACTTAAATACCATTTACACAATGGAACCCTTCGTTGTCTTCACAATTCATGACTTGTGGATTGAAAAAGATGGTTTGAAAGTTTGAGTAATTATCTCGGGGATTTTGATTTGTGAATTGGTCAAAAGAAATTGGTCATTTTTTTGAATCTGAAATATATTACTACAAGCGGAATGCCGTGCGCCGCCCACAACTCGGAATACCTTTAGCCATCAGTTCAGCGACTCTGACTCTCTAAATGGAAAAATAGAAAGATTGTTAAAGCAATAACTCGAGCTATCACGGTAGTGTGCTGGAACTTGAAACATGCAATTCATCCCTCTTTTTTTTAAAGGGCAAACTTCAATCATTCAGCCCTTTTATTTTTTTCATAAACAACTCGTGACTTAAAAACTTGGGGTCAGATATTCTAGTGCCTTTGTTTCTCCGATCAATCCCTTTTGTTAGCATCATCAATCTAGCTTTTAACTTCCAAGACATACTATTCTATTATTAAGATTTGGAATCGAAATTTTGAAATTGTTCTTGTATTAACTTCCAAAAAATCCTTTTTTTGAAAATACTAATATATTGTTTTTTATTAAAAAAAATATATCCCAAAAGCATTTCCCATAAATGTCAATAAGATTTTCAATTTTCTTTATCCTTAATTCTTTTAACCCCCCTCCTGCCTCCTCCCTTCCCCAACCTCGGATTGTATTAAACAGAGGCCTGATTCTGAGTTTAATGGATGTTCTCTATGGTTCATTGGATTCATTTTCGGTGGGCTACAAAATAAGTAGTAGCTTTCTCATATCCTATTAAATTTTCACCTTTCCACCATATAATCCAAAAATAAAACCCCCAAGTATCACACTAAAACCGCTGCTTAACAGAAATTAGTAGATTGCATATTTTTTAGTAAGAATTTGTATGCAGAAGGCAAATGCATTCTCGCACTTTTTCACCAGTATAGTTATAATCCAACCATTATAATCATTGGTGTTTCTGCATCTTGATCAGCTAGCATGTGGTCTACCAAATATTTTTTTTTTCTTGATAAGTTCGTGTGCGTGATTTATTTTTCTTTTTAATCCCTTTTATATATGCTTACAACACTTTTTTTTTTCTTTTGGCGAGCATGATGTATGCGCGTAACATTAAGATTTCTCGCTTTCATATTCGAGTTTTAATGATTCTGTTTTACTTTGATGAATTTTCGGCCTCCCCATATGTATCTGAAAGAAAGGAAGTGTAAGTTAGAAGAATCCAAATGCACACAACAAAAAATTGAGGTTTAAATTCCATTGAAGGTAACTTCGTTTACGCATAGCAAAGGACTACCGGGAGATTGAAACGGAAAAATTTACTTTAGACAGCCAGAAGGACATATAGTACATATGATGATACACAGACATTATAAGAGGTTAACCATAAATTAGGGTTTTATTTTTCTTTTTTCTTTTTTTCTCTCTATTCAGTGTGCCACCTCCACACGATGCCCGTGAGGAATGCCACACGGTCTAGAGGCCGAGTGGCAGCCGACTTGTGGCAAGCAATGAGTAAATGCTCATTACTGTCCGTTTGACCTTGCGGAAGCAAACGATTTAACCTCTCAGTTGGTCAGCGTAAACACTTCACCTTGGTCTTTTCTCTCCAGGTATAAATATATGGAGAGACAAGCCAAACCCTTAGCCTTGGACGCTTGTCTTTGCATTTCAAAGAAGAAAGAAAGACATTTTGAGTCCATACACACACATATCTTTGAAGACCCTGACCAACCCTTCTGTTAACTGTTAATAGCAATCAAGGTTGATGGGCTTGAGCCTTTTGAGTTGAGTAAGAGAGTATGGGGAGACCACCTTGCTGTGATAAAACAGGGGTGAAGAAAGGACCATGGACCCCTGAAGAAGATATCATCTTGGTCTCTTACATTCAAGAAAATGGACCTGGGAATTGGAGATCAGTCCCTACTAACACAGGTAGATACATACCATTGAATCTCTTCATTTAAAATTTTCAAGTTTTCTTCTTTCTTCTTGGATTTATTGCTCAATTCAAAAAAACGTCTCTTATTTTTCCTTTTTGGTGTTTTTAGGTTCTTTCTGCTTGGGTCGGTTTGGCCATTAAAGTCGTGTATTTATTGTACTGTGCTTCGCTGTCATGCATCTTGATTCCTCCATTTTTTCTCCCCTTTTCTTTTTATTGTTTCTGCAGTACTACCGAGGCATAGACTTGAGACTGGATTTATTTTTCTGGTTGCGCTGCTGCTTTCTGTTCTTCGACTTTAAATCACAGCCTTCATTAATTATTTGCTTGGTGGTGGGATTTTTTTTCAGGTTTGCTTAGATGCAGCAAGAGCTGCCGACTCAGATGGACAAACTATCTACGGCCAGGGATTAAGCGCGGTAACTTCACTGAGCATGAAGAGAAGATGATCATCCACCTGCAAGAGCTTTTGGGCAATAGGTACATCTTTTTCTTTCCCACCCCCACCTCACACAGTTAGGGATATAAATCTCTTAGTGTTTAAAGTATGATCCGTTCACAAGTCTCATCTAATAGCTTAAATTGTTTGGTTCAACAGTTTCGTGACAAAATCAATCAGCTGGATGTCATAGTTCTACACAGAAAGAGATTTAAAAATCTTCTTCTTTTGTGTTGTTTATGAGGAAGGAATCAGAAGCAAGATAAATCAGTGGCTGTTGTACCCTAATTATCTGATTGGGATTTTGTTTGGATGCAGATGGGCAGCCATAGCATCGTATCTGCCGCAGAGAACAGACAATGACATAAAAAATTATTGGAATACCCACTTGAAAAAGAAGCTCAAAAAGCTGCCAGATGGCAAAAACCAGGGCGGTTTCGCTGCTTCACAGCCAAAGGGCCAGTGGGAGAGGAGGCTTCAGACAGATATCCGCCTGGCCAAAAAAGCCCTTTGTGAGGCTCTGTCCCTGGACAAACCAAGCTGTTTGTCTGACACAAAGCTCCTGGTTCCAAATGCTATTGAGACTCTTACTAGTCCCCATCAGCGACAGGCAATTCCTTATGCATCAAGTGCAGAAAACATAGCCAAACTGCTCCAGAACTGGATGAAAAATCCGTCAAAGCCAGAAACCCAAACAAATTCGGATACTACCCAAAATTCATTCAGCAACACAGCAATAGCCGCCAATTCCATGTCCAGCGAAGGTGCACAGGGTGGGGCCACGCCTGAGGGTTTTGACTCACTCTTCAGCTTCAATTCTTCCAACTCTGAAACCTCTCAGTCGGTAGACGAGAATGCAAATTTCACACCAGAAACCTGCAGCCTCTTCCAAGATGAAAGCAAGCCAATCGTGGGAACTCAAGTCCCTCTCACGTTGCTGGAGAAATGCCTACTGTTTGATGAAGTTGCACCACAGGGTCAAGAAGACCCAATTAATATGTCATTAGTGGATAGTGCTGGGTTATTTTAGAAAAATAAAAAATAAAAAAATAAAACAAGAAGTCCGTCATTATTAGAAAAGTTCTCTCTTTGTTCTTATGAGTGTAGCTAGAGGTCTCTTCTCTTGTGCTGGATAGTAAAACCTTGTTTCTGGACAAAGCAGCCAGGAAGGTAACATCCCACTTTAGTTACAAAGTGTAAATCTTGAGTTAAATATGATATGTGCACTGAGTCGTATTACAAGGATTCTGACTTGGTGCGAACAACTACACAAGCATTAATTCAGACTCTGTGTGTTGGATCAAGAGGCCGTAACTGTTGGGTTATATAATTGTACTGCTCAAGCACACTCGCTTGGAGACGAAGTCGTCGGCCCTGAATCATTCTCTCTATTACGGCATCTTTTTAGAGCTTGAACTTTTTGTGTTTTGTGCACTTCTTGTTGTTTGTACCTGGAGAATATGAGTATCACAGGGGATTGACATTTGATCTTCTATGAACCCCAGAAAATCATCACTTTCCTTTCTCATCAATTTATCTTTTGCTATTAATTCTATTAGAGTTTTATTTCATTGAAACGTTTACATTGCACTATCAGTCAGTTGCACCTTTATGTCCCATTATTTTTTATTAAGTATCAAGAAACTATAAAATTGCAATCAGAGGATGTATGATGTAAGACTCGCTATAAAGATTATTTTTTTATTATTTTATAAATTATATTATAATATTATTTTATAATTTATTTATTTATTTTAATATAATTAAAATTTTTAATTAAATTATTTTAAAAAATAAATAAATTATTAAATATTTTGATTTATTTTAAAATATTTTTTATTTAATTTAAAGTATTTTTTAATTAAATAAATAATTTTAATTATAACTCTTATATAAATTTATGAATTAAAATATTTTATAAATAATAAAATTTTATTAATCGTTTTAATTTTTTTAAGAATTATTTTACTGAATTTAAAATTTGTATTAAATATTTAATTGAATGTTAAATTTTTATTATTTCTTGCCTTGTTTGATATGATATGACGTCCCGCACTCCCGTCTCGCGTTAATGAAATGTATACTCGCGTCCACTTCACCGCATGTAACTTCTTCTGGTGAAATGGGCTCATGCAATGATGGAAATGATGCTATCATCATCAGGGTACTTTCCACTTTCTTTTCCCTTTGGGTGTCCTGTGCCCTCGAATCTAACATTGGATTTTCTACTTTGCTCTTGTGGATTAGAAATTTAAAAATCCTATCTTTCATTACGTTACGATGAAACATGTGTGCCGCAGATGCCTATTATTGATGGCATTCAAATGATGGAAATGGAGATCTAAAGTAAGTTCCATATTATGTCCCCTTGAATGGGGCTTTGTCGGCAGGGTACGTGGCTTATCACTAGCTCTAGTTTTCTAGTTTCGTCATTACTTGGTAAATTGGATTGGATGCTAGTGTCTTTCGATCAAGCGGCTTACGATCTTGGGAAGTCTGCAGACAATTGAAAGGTTCACCACTTTCGCATAAAGTACAATGCTTATATACAATCCGCGCACTCTAAAGCTCAAACTGAAGAAAGACGCCTAACACATCATCTAGTTTTCAATTTGACATCCTTGGCATAGTGATAAAAGAATCGCTGCTTATTATTCTAATCCAGCACATGAATGCTCATCTAATAAATGTAATGGAGTGGTCTAGTGGGAATGATCTGTCTTAAAAGCATGAAGGTCTTGGGAGACTTCTTGAGCAAGGTTGAAGGACGAACCTTTGTAACCGTAAGATTGTTCCATTGTGACAGTGTAAGTCATAGTTTAGAGCCTCAAAAAACAAGACAATGTTGCTATAACCATAATTGTGGCCACATTACCTGCAATTATACAATTGCATTCAGGATAATTATTCCCATTGGCTACTTGTATTTTAAAAACTTGATCGAGTGCAACACTTGTCAATATCTCTTCCTTAGTTATTCGGGGGAAAAGGGGGACGATTAATGTGACCGTATATATCCTGACACAACGATTTCGCACGACCGCAAAATGGCCCACAATTTAAGAATATGGTAGGAGGTTGTGAATTTGCTGGTGAAAAGACTTGCTTTGTCTTTTGGGCCACCATAACAAGGCAGAAACAGGAGAGAATGCTGGGGAAGGAGATACACTGAACCAGGGGGACTAAACTATGCAGGACCAGAACCTTTTGGAAAAGAGACCCTACTTACTATAATTCATATTGAGTAACATTAATCACATGTATCTCAATCTGCTAACTATGCATTGAATCTGTCAACTTGATTAGCTTGCTTGGTTGACAATGATGGTCTGGAGCTTTCTGGTGTTTCAATTCCTTCAAGACTTCACTTTTGTTTTTTTATACCAAGAGCTTACAAAAGCTCTAATTTTCAACCATGCAATTTTAGTCTAGTAGAGTTCGCACACTTAAAATCATGTAAAAATCTGTTAACTAGAAACTTTTTCATATATTATTAACTCATCCTCTCCTCCTTCCTTGGTAGCTAAGCAAAGCAGTCTATCATGATTACCATCACCCATATCCATAACCCCATCACTACAGTCATTTAAGGAAGTCAAATGTGAAGTACCCACATCTTTTCCTTCATCCAATCGAATCAAACCCGAATCCTTCTTTGCCTCACACTCTTGCCCGATTCTGTTGCCACTTGCTCGTCAATAACATCTTTGAGAAGAATATTCACGCCCTTACTCGAACCCACACTATCAGACCCATAGCCACTTTCATCCCTTAAGCAGGGGACTTGTTTGTATGGGGGAAGACTTTGCTCAGGGCCTCCTTGTTGGGAAAATGCCAGAGTTCAACATTACAAAAAAAAAAAAAAAAGAGAGTAGGGTCTAAATAAGCAGTATACTCATTAATTACTCATTAATTTGACATTATATCTCAACTTAAAATTTTAAAAATTTATGTTTTTTTTTTCATTGGCAGGTGCAAATGGGGTGGTTGCTGGTTGTCAGCTCTTTTTTTTTTTTTTTTTTTTGGGTTCTTGACTTATAAGATGTATTTAGGCTGGTTGTGCAAGGTTGAATTTTGGGTTGTCTTTGTATTAAGGTTTTTGCAGCACCCAAGTTTCCTTCGGTTGTGCCGTATGGATTTGAGACAATTGTTATCAACAAAGACGACTACTGCCGCTTAAAGGAGGAAAAAAGAAAAAAAAAAAAAAAACAAACAACTAGAAGCCTTTTCAGGCTTCCTTACTGCTTTAGACTTTTCTTCGGGCTCCACTTCATCACTGCTACAATGTTTTCCTAATTATACGTTGGGGGGGGGGGGGGCTTCATGAATGCGCGCCCTTGGTACCGCTGGCTAGCTAGCTAGCTAGATGTTGGACACAAAAATGCATAAGCAACCAAGAGTTTGTTAGATGGCATCACATTCCCTTCAATTAACTTCTGGATAACATCCCTTTTTCTTGGCAAGAGAATTAATATACAGTGGTAGGACAGCGAGCACTCTCGATTCGTTTGAACGATAAGGTGATTCCAAGCATCTATCAACATAAATACGACGTTAAAGATCAAAAGCCACTGAGCATTAACAGACAAGATGTACTGGAGTTTGTTAGAGACATTAACTGTCCTAAACACACTCTTGTACCTAAGCTGAAAGCAGTCTAAAGATCAGATAGAAGAATATGCATAAAATTAGTTTTAAACTTTTTCAGCTTTTACAATATAGTTTCGTATTTTTGAGATTTTTTATTTTAATCTAAAGATTTGTATTTCATTTCAATTTAAGATAATTTTAAATAAAAAATGATTTAAGTCATTAACCATACGATATACATATAAGTTAATGAAAAAGCATATATTTTGTGTATTTAAATTTTTAAATCAATCCTAAATTTTTTAAAAAAATTAATTGAATCCTATATTTTTGAATTTTTTGTTTTTATTTTATATGGTCCATGCAAAGAATTAATAGTTTAACTTTTTTTTTTTGGTTTAAAATTATCTTAAATTGAAATAAAAAATATAAACGCAAAGAACCAAAATAAAAGAAAAATCAAGGATATAGAACTAAATTGCAAAATTAAAAAAATTTAAAACTCATTTTTCACTTACCTGTTCAATGCCTAATTTTACAATTACAAATATGTTGCCCCATGTTCTTCGGTGTTGGGACCAATATGCGGTTTCGTAGCTATAATTTGGCAAAAACCCAGAAAGCCATACCTATGCACAAGTTTTGCACTCATGAGGTTCTAAGTACGTTTCACTTCAGAATTCCGACGGAATTATATGTACGAGTGCTTGTTCAATTTGTCAAAAGCTCACGCCATTAGTGTCAGTGGCAGAAGGGTCAACGAGGGATCTGGTTTTTCATGGATGCTGCAATTTGTAAGGGGTTCATGTTTTTTTTTTTTTCTAGAGCAGTCTTAGACTGGGACTGTGACTATAGTACTAGGCTTCCAGGTTTAATTATTTATTTGTCTGCAGGCTGAAGTCTCCAATATTCTTGCTTGATTATAACTGTGAATGCATTAGCACTGATTCGGCTGAGCCTAGCTGCTGCACTAGGTGTTGGTTGTAAAATTATTCGAAAGGGGAAGGAATTGGTTGGACAAACGACCCATAAATAAATATAATGTATAGGGCTTAAAAATAAGATAATTGCAATAAATAAAAATTTAATATAGTATAAAAATAAATTAATGTAATTACAATAATATTAATATTAATTTGAGACAAAAGAAAAATAAATTAAATTTATAAAATTAGTAACTAATTCATAAAAAATAAAATAAAATAATTAAAATGTGCTATAATAATTTTTTAAATGTGTGAGTTTATAAAAAAAAATAGTGTTGAGTAAAAAATAAAATAAATATTGTAATGATTTATAAATATTGAGAATTATTATTTTTACGCATTCTTGTAAAGATTATTATTTTAAAAATTACAAATTCATTGTTGAAATTTTCGATATAAAAGAGATTAATTATAATCTTCAATCACCACCATATAAAAGCGTATGATTTCGTTATAATATATTTATCAAATTTTTAATATCTTAATTTAACAATCTTAAGATGCTCAAAAAATTATTTTAAAATCTTACTTATTTTAAATAAGTCTTCCTTATTATATACACTCTTAATTTTTAAATAATTACAATTCAATATAACTTTCATGTTTTATCTATTTTTCTGTTGTTAACATTGTTATTTATATGTTAAAAGTGACCAAGATAAAACATTATTGTTGTAGGTAAATGTTGAATACCAATTGTAATTTCAAGATAAAAAATAAATGTTTATTGGTACATCTTTCGAGTTAAGATTGCATATCCGTTAATGCACTTCTCACATTAAGATTTGAATGTCCATTGCTATGTTTTCCAATTCAAGAACTGATTTGTCTTGTTAATGTACTTTCAAGATTACATTGTCTCGTTAATACACTCTACAAATCAAAAATTACTTGGTCCCGTTGGTGCTCTTCCAAAATTGCATTGCACTTTTCAAATCAAGAATTGATATGTTCCGTCGGTGGAGTTGTAGATCAATTTGAATCAAGATGGAGATTCGTTCGTATAATTAATTCGAGTCAAGATCAAGATTCATCTGTATAAGACACCATTATAGGAAATTGATTTTTCAAATCAATTCAAGTCAAAATATTTTAATTAATTTTTTTTGCGTGACAACAATTTAAACTAAAATAGATTTTTTACATTGAAAATATTTTAATTTAATTTGATCTTTTATTACCGTAATTTCTAATTTGGACTAATAAATTATTTTCTTGTGAGTGTTTTAAAAAAATAAAATTTTCTTTAATCCTTTGGTATGTATGCATGAAGTTTTAAGTTAAAAAAATAAAAATTTTGCTAATGCAAAGAATTATTAAAAATCAATTTTGCTACTCAAGCTTATTTTTTCAAATTAAATTTCATAAAGGCAAACTAAATATTTCAAGAATTAATTGCATTATATAAGATTTATAAAGAAATAAATATTTTATAGTATATAATAATATTATTATGTAAATAAATATAATTGATTACAAATCACTCAATTATATCGATATATTAAAATTAAATAATGCACACTCTAATACCAAGGGGCTGGTTGGATGCGAAGGGATATGCTTTGATCTTGGCGTTTGTGGATTTGTTTCTGTAGAACGGCTTTGCTGTTTTGCCAGAACCACGATTCCTTTTTGGCTATCCTTGGTTCAAGGGTACCATGAATAATATTAATATTTGCTGTTCAGAAAAAAGAAAAAGAAAAATGTTTATGCAGTTAATTATAATATGTTTGAATCAATTGAGGTATGTCAGCTTCATTTCAAAGTTCAAACCCTATCGGGCAGGATGATTTAGATCATAGGGTTTTCAATCTTCGTACAAACAAACTACCTCAACCTCAATTGACCTGGTAAAATGAAGAAACAAGAGATCACAGGATCCCCACGGGAGCTGTCATGAAACCCCACCCATTGACACATTCACACCTTGATTTTTTTTTATTTTTCTAGTGTTGGGCAAGAAAAAACATGGGAAGGGTAATCCTATAGCCCATCAAGCTAGATCAGGACTTGCCTTGGGAATATGCAAAATTGCAAATACAGTACCTTAAAGACTTTAGCACCCCATGTGAAGTGTTTGACTTTGCCTTGATTGTGTACAAGTTGGACCAGCACACACGTGTATGGCCCAATCTGTGAAGGCATTGGCATGAAGCCCCGCGTGAATATCATTACACCATGGCGGCAGGTTGGCAACAGTGACTTGTTCTTTTTGATTGTCACAACACAGCACTATTAGTATGCTACAGGAACCTTCTAGTCCTTCTTCAATGCAGCCAGCCTAGCTCCTCCAAGTCCAATGCGCAATCACTGTCATTTTCATTTTTCTTCTGCCAGAAAAAAGAATAAAATCATACAACAGGGAACCTTCTTGGAAGAAGTCTTCCTCATAGATATCATTCGAGTGCAGATGCATGGTAGAGTATTGGTGCAGGGGGGTCATTGGAGCCCATGTACCTCCTCAGAAATGATATGATCGGCTATCTAAAAAACTATTTTCTGGAATTAATCTAACTTTTTTTTTTTTAACTCCTTTGATAACTCTCCTTTTTAATAAAATTACCAAGATTGACTTATCTAAAAAAATCTAATGACTTAAGCTTTTGAATGTAAATGAATTCTTTTTTTTGAACAAGAATGTATATTAGATTCAAGGCATTCCATGATTTGATATTTTCATGGACCTGCACATCATTTCAACTGTGCTATCAATATCTAAATTATTACACAAAAATCATGCGTAAACTTAGATGGTCCCCCGCTCGATATAATCACCTAAAAGCAGGGATCTGGTGAAACTTGTGATGGAAATTTCACAAAGCAGACTGGCTCATAATTAAGCCGGATCGAAAGTTCGCCTTCTGTCCCCTTCTGCTGCCGGAAGTACCCTTGTCTTCGCAGCAAACTTACAATCATATTAATATATAGTACGGTCTTTGTTTTTTTTTTTATTGCCACTTGCAATGCAGTTTATAGTACTCTATTTCCCTCCGATTTGCAGTAGAGCTTCCATTTATACATCGTGCATTAAACCAAGGTTTCAACGTAAATGTTACAAATGTAAACTTGATTATCCAAAAAATTAAGAGAGAGAGAGAGATATCTGTCACACTAGGGTTGTGCACCCACTTGCAGGCTTTTTGCGTTGACGGAAGCAGAAAGCCTTAAAATTTAAACAAAATGTTAGAATCTATAAAAGAAAATTTCAAAATTCAAAATTTGATTGCATTATAATAAATTAATAGACTACAATCAATAGATTAGCCATTGCATGCTAAACTTTTGCTGTCAAAGGCAGGTTTGTCATCAAGAGCACAAGTTTAAAAGTAATGAAAGCGGACCAAGACAGAGCGAAATGCTCATGACAAATTTGACAGCAACCTATCTACGAACACACCTTTCTTTTTTCTTCTTCTTTTAATTAATCAAAGCCTACGAGAGGCAAAGAATTACTAATTCCAATGACCAAAGACTCCGTAATGGGATTTGGGTGGCTTTATGCTTTTGTAGAATTGAATTTCGTATATTGGGTGATTGTTGATTGTTGGGTTTGAGAGGATTATGATGGGTCAGATGTTGTAACTAGTGGTGGCTATGGAATGGAGGAAGAGAGAAAGGATTAAGGGAGCCACAGAGAATAAACGAATACGAAGTAGCAATGGCAAGAAAAAAGAAGGAATATTCCCCCAAAATTTCCTTTTGCCCCTCCCTCAAAAACACACACACACACACATATATATAACCTAATAATTTCTTTGAACATTTTTCGAAATTCATTCGTGTATCTATAGTTGATTTCAACAATCTACATATTTTGCCCCAAAAGTTCTTTCGCTACACAAAATTTGGGCAAATTCTCGTGCCCCTTCAAAATGTTCCCATTGGCCCTCAATTTTCTTTTCTTTCTTTTTTTTTTCGAAAAAATCATTTTATTTCACGTTGGGCCTACGGCCCAAAGGATGGAACCTCGATCAGTCCTCGGGTAAAACGACTAGCTATCTTAACCGTAGCTTGAGAGGAATCAAATCCAATTAGGCCAGGCTAAGACGGGGAGTCTAATCTAAGCAAGAAAGCCCAAGAAAACAACATGGGCAATGGCAACGGAGGAGTTGGGGGAAAGGGCAGGGGGGAGACCAATGAAAGAAGATTACAAAACCAGGTTCAAAAGCTGGGCCCACCAAAAAGCTTTGCATTTTGTTATTAGCTGTCATAAATGGGCTGGTGATCATTGCGGGTAACACCACATGGACATGCACGTGGGCAAAATGTCTATATGCATGGGCCCAGTCCAAAGTTACATTACATTATTAAAAAGTTGCCAGGGCAACTGGAAAGGTAAGTAGTGCATGCGTATGCTTATTGCCTACAGGACATTTAATATTTAAAAAAATCGGGAAGAAAACTGGGGGAAAAAGGGCAATGAAATAAAAGAATTGAAGCATCAGAACATGACATTCAGGAATGAGAACGATCAATGCATGGGAATTGTGATGCACTGATTCCTTTCCAGAATGGAACCAAAACTAAGGATGGACGTGGGCTTAGGAATTTCAATGCCGAAAGGGCAAGGACAGCAAAGCTATTGTGGGCCTTAGTATTTCTTTTATACATATATATATATATATATGTATGTATTTCTCCCCTTCCGTCGGTCTCTCTCTCTCTCTCTCACACACACACACACACAACAACTCTTTTGGGTTTGTTCTCGCTTAAGGACCCATAAGCCTCCCAAGCATATGGGGGCCCAAAAAGGTCAGAACAATGTTAGTCGTGGGGCGATGCTTTTAGGCAAACTCAGCCTTGGGAGCCACGACCTAAAAGTTAAGCATGCACCTTTGCGATGCTTATAGATGGATAATTTTGAGAGCTGACAATATAGATGGATTGATAATTGATTGATGTGGGGTTGGGGCCTTTTGCGATGCCCAATATGATAAAATCAAGAGGGGATTTGAAATGAAAGAAAAACACTCACCTCTGTTAGTGTTTGGACTATCATGAGTATAAAACTGTACGCAAATAAGTTGACGAGGAAAGGAGGGGCATCTGATATGTGAGATTGTGCCAAGGAAAAGGGAAAAAATAAAGAGTGAAAATGGACAGGGTATTCACTTTATCCTTTGCAAATTAGTTGCAAATGAATGAGATGGAAAGAGGAATGGGAAAAGAGAATAAAATGAAACGAAAAGATAGGCAACTTCTAATGGTGAGCCCTCCACATTATTGGTACAAGTATATGGTTTGACAATCCTGTTTGGCTTGGATGTCTTTGGTCCCTTTGTGCATCAAACATTTGATGGGATATTCTTTTGTTGGAAGCAATTAGTTGTAAGTCATCTCATTTCATTACTCGTGTGTATGCGAGCTTATAATTCAAGCATCACAATTCAACTGCCTTCTCTCTCATTCTCATTCTCTCTCTCTCTCTCTCTGTCTCACACAAACATACACACTAACTATCTATTAACATATATACATACATATATAGATATATATATATAGCTAACGAAAAACAGAGATGGCTAAAATTGACCGAGCATGTGGCTTCGTTTTCAGCTATTGATGGGATCAACGGTCCTTACATCAAAGTTTGCATTATTAGTCCATACTTAAAATCCAGAAAAAGCAACCTTATTGCGCATTTTGATTATTTTGAAACAATTAAACTTCTTAAAATTCTTAGCTTATGGATCATGGGATCACGTAATTGATATTGTAAATAAAATTTGATTACATATCTTAATGTCTTATATGGCCATTACACCTGCGTTATTGGTGAGTAGGGTGTGGATGATGCCCAAACTTTTAGGGTAGGAATGACCTCCTTTCTGGACTTTTTGTGTGAGCTTTTGTAATATAATTTGAGTGTCTGGTTGATCCATTGCCTTCGCCCTCACCCTTAGAGTTGAAGTTCAGTCCAGTTGGGGTCAATTATTGAGTCATAGGTTACTTATATGACATATTGGTTAGTCTTAATATCTATTTCAGAATATATATATATATATATATATATATAGTGGGTTTATTTCATTCAAAAGCTACATAGTGGGTCTTAGTCCATTGTACAATATTGATCGGCTAAGTTGCATCAATCAGACTTTTATAGGGCTTTCCACTATATGGAGTATCCTTATAGCTCGAGTCAATATCATTTTGGTGCCAAAAACTGGCGGAAAGATCCTCCCATAGGTTGCGCTGTTCCCTCGACCACAAAGTTGGGTTGGGTTGGTGAGGGGCAAATGGTCTCTTCATCATCTTTTCCCAATTCATTTTCAAGTCCCCTGTCAACTGCTGTCTTCTTCCAAGTAAAGTTATGTGCGGCAGATGAGTTATATCTACTGTCTATCGCATGTGCTTAAGCTTGATGTCATCACTTGCATGTTATATTTGCTAAATGATAATGCATTTGGCAAGGCTAAATATGGAGTGCACTTTCCTAGCCAAAAATAATATCGATTCTTTTGTTTTCCATTGAAGTTATTCGTTTATATCCTTCTTTTATGTTCTTCTTTTCATTGGAAGGCTCAGAAACTAGAGGGGTAACTTCATTTGATTCAGAGACATATTCTGCAAAAATTCAAGCAAAATTTGGACATGAGACTTAAAATTTTGTGAGTTTTTATTCTTTATGAATGTGATGTCCCTAACCTTACTCTCTCTCCCCCCTTCTCTCTCTTTCTTCCCTTTACATCCAAAATTTCCATCAAAAAGGTTAACTAGAGTTTTTACAAAAGCACAGACATCTCGCGTGTGCGCTCCAAAACCACCTAGTTTTAATGTCTTCATGGTAATTCAGGTTACTCGACTCAATGATAACAAGTTATTATCTCATGATTGAAAATTAAATTTACAGCAATAAACCCGATACCCAATTGATGAGTTAAGACTAGTGGCCACCTCAATTCCCTTAATTGTTTGAATGTAAGAGGTTGAATATGATTTTAAATCCTCACATTTATTAGAAAATTCGTTTATTAGAAAAATAATGGGCCTATTTATTTTTTGATTCATTTATCACGATTTTATGACCGGTAATTAAGATAAAGAGTCCAACTTACTATTAGGCAACATATCAGGCAGCAAGTAACCGAGGAGCTCATTATTAAGCAAGTTGCCCCATGGCCCTGGCGCCCTAATCACTGTAATTATGCTAGAAAATAAAGTAGCTGTCATGGTCCGTAAATCAAGTCATGCTGCCATGAGCATTTCTTGTCTGGCTTTCACATCCTACAACAGCAACTCCAATTAATAAATCTTGATGGGGAAATGGTAACTGTGAGCCAGTACATAATGCCTTTGGTTGACTCTTTCCAACGTTCAAAACAACTATCGCTATTCAAAAGACCATGGCTACAGTCTTTGAAATATGTTTCCAGCACATCATAGCCACATTTAACTAATGATTTTAAGTTAACATGAGTTAATCAAGTAACGGGAAAACAAAGTAGTGTACAACTACAAATATCAACTAGAAAAACAATAAACTTTAATATCAATGGTACAACATCAAATTATTTCGTGCCTTCTGTATTTTTTGTATTTCCAATTTCCAAGATACTTGAGTGCGTTCCACGTTTTTCCATTCAAGAAACTTGAAAGTAATATATATTGAAGAATTGTAATGTAACATATCTCGGAAATCCATCGAATCAGGACATCTAAAGGATCATCATAGTTTAGGTTGAAAAACTAAGTCTGATTAGGTCTCTCCCATCAGTTTTTCGACTATTCGAAGGAAAAAAAGATCTTTGCACGGAAAGCGCTGATGCTAATGACTTTCTTGATTCCGGGGTTTGTGAATTGTGATAACATATTTTATGCAATCGGGTGACTATCAATGCCCTTGTCCCTGATTGACACCCACACGTGTGTTTGTCTCCCGTCACATTCCTGCGGCCGTAAAATTATGCTCATTATTTGAATCTTGATTTGGTCGATATCGTTTGATCAAACTCTTGAGAAGACGCATGAAATTTGAGAAAAGTGATATTAGGAATTACTTTATTGCACAGCTTATAGTCTATTCTTGAAAAAATGTACAAAATATAAACAAAATAAAAATTAGTTTATTAGATAGTTTACAATTCAATAATTTTTTTTTTAATATATATGTGCGTTCTTCCTTCCTCCTACAAATCAAATAAGCCAGCAGGTATATACAGGAGTATAAACAAGTACAGTACCACAAATGAATCATCCAGGGCTTTTCTTATTCTTGAAGTGAGTGTGTATTTTGCTCCATTTTCGGACAAAGTTGCCATGATTCACGTGCATCAGTCTTGATTTCTTACACATTGTAAATATTTTTGTTCGGTTCTTTATTGACTAAGACTTTTGGCCTAATCTTAGACTTCTACAGACCAGAGGCTGAAAAGCATCAGGGTAATGTGGAAATTTGCATTTGTCTTTCGCTGGAGCCTACTTTATTCATAAACTATTGGCGACGCGTCTAAAAAGTAGAATCTTATGTAATTAGACAAGAGTTGTTGCCAGAGTCTTAGACAATGCATCTAAAATTTGCATTTTTTAATCTCCGTCCAACCCCACTCCAAAATTAAATAGTAGTGCAAAGACAAGTAAAGTAATTAGTCATGCTATCACTGATAATTAAGCACCATTTTAGTCAATAGAAGTGAAGTTGCTTTAATCCTCTCAGAGGCCACCCAAATCACGGAAAAGTATGATCTTCGGTCGAATAGTCTGAAAAAACAGTTGAAATATCATGTCTAATAATGATCGCTAAGGACTAGAATAATCTCCGATTGAGGTCCAAAGTAATTATTCACATTGCACCACAAACTTTGCACATAGATCACTATAATTATAAGCATATATTTTTATACAATACTATAGTTCCCAGAAACTGCAAATGACCGTCTGATGAGTGTTTTTATTATGTGTATACACGTTCGTGTTCCTGTGTGAAATGGACATACGAATATAATTTAAGTCAAACAGTTTGTTCATCTTCCTCTTTGTTTTTTTTTTTTTTTGGATAAATCTTGTTTATCTCTCTTTTTGTGCCAAGAAATAATGCAAGTGTCTTGCTCATTGGAATTTGGTGACGTGGTAAACTTTGATTGGTTGACGTGAGTTAGAATGATATCTTTGCCCTAACCAAAACAAAAGAAGAGGAGAAAAGAAAAAACAGAATGCTAGTGGCATTTCTCCCACATTTTCTGGCGGCAAGGCACCAAAGCCTTCCTTATAAATATATATGCTAGAGCTAGGGTTAGTAGACAGCCTTTTTTCTTCTTCTTTTTTTTTACACCCCCTTGTAGCTCACTCCATGTGTTTGAAACATCCAGAAGAAGTATAGGGTTCTGAGATGATGAAGAAGCGCCAAGTGGTGGTAAAGAGAGATGGGTCCGGAAGGACTACAGCTACTTCATCGTCGGTGACGCGAAGCGTGCGATACGGTGAGTGCCAGAAGAACCACGCAGCGAACATCGGAGGATATGCCGTTGATGGTTGCAGGGAATTCATGGCAAGTGGAGAGGAAGGGAGTAACGGTGCCCTTACCTGCGCTGCTTGTGGATGCCACAGGAATTTCCATAGAAGGGAGGTGGAAACTGAGGTTGTTGGTGAGTACACTCCACCCAATTCTAGCCGTCAATAAAAAAAAAAAAAAAACTTAAAAAGGTTGTGGACAGAGTTCGGCGATCTAATAAATCAAACTGTACAGATTGTTGTGCTTTTGGTTGTGTGAAGGGAAAAGGGGACAGTGGTTACACAAATTAATTAGTATTCAATTTCTGTTCTCTTAATTTGAAAGTCTATTTAAGGCATGGGATGTGTGTATATATATATATATATATATATATATATATATATATATATATAACAAAACTCAAGTACCAATGTATTCATGAAAGATTGGGGGAATTCTTTTTCTTTCATTTCTTCGCAAGTAATCTGTTGGTTTATCACTTTTGTTTCTATTATCAAATCCATCACTAGGCATTGAGGGTATATAAGCTCATCAGCTAATTTATGAGCTCTTATTTTCATAGCAATCTTACTTTTTCTATAACTGGAAATAGAAAATTTTAAAGGAGATTATTTATACTACAACCTTGTAACATCTAATAAACAATGGACTTGATTTTAAGGTTAAATTAAATTATGTGCTTCATGGTCGTAAGCCCTCAATAATACTTCCGCACACTTGTCTTCACAAGTGATTAGTCATGAATCGTCTCTCTCTTTTTTTTTTTTTTTTTTTTTTTGCTTCCTTCCTTCTTTACTTCTTGCAAAGGTAGTAGAACTAACTATGCATAGGATTCTTAGCTGATGCTTATAGGCTGGTGTAGTTACGGATTTCTCCTTGTTTGTTAGCCCGTCCATTGAAAGCTAATTATATATATTGTCATAGTTTAAGTTCTTGCAAAAGTGAAGGATTCATATCAATCATACCTATATATCAGTTTGATTTATGATAGCCAAACAGCTTAGAGGATCTTCCACAGATACAGATAATTTATTCAACTAACGTGCTTTATGATCTGTATCCTGGAATAAAAGAAATGTTAAAGGCCCACATCTCGATCTTGCTATCACCTTGGTATATAATTCTGCCTAACAGCTAACTTAAAGGTCATCACTAAAGATTAAACAACGGAAAATTATTATTCTTTCGAGAAGGTGATGGTCCCCCTTTTCTTCTGGGTAGCCGGAGCATGCAGCAAGAAAAGACAGAATAATGAACAAGATTGCCGAGATGAAATATATTTAATTAATGAGCTTGAAGTGGAAACAATATGCTATTTAACTTGTTTTTCGAGGTTTTTTTTTTTTTGATACAATTGTTGCGTCATGGTGAAGATATGATAATATTTTGCCTACAATATTCATATGGGGTTTTATGCCCATCAAGTTTTATCTGGAACAATTTTTCCTTATGTGGCTTTTGGAGGTCCTCTAAAACTACTTTCTCAGTTAAGTAGTTGATGTTTGTGAAATAGTTGTGTCCTAATTGATCTTCAGAAAGATAAATGAATAACCATATGTATATGAATTGATGTGTTTATTAATCTTTCGCCGTTAAAAAAAGCTATAAAACTCCCTTTGAACTGTTCCAAAAGCACCATTGAGGAAGAGAAAACGAATGGACACAAATATTTTGTTCGAGCTGGTATTGAAAGTGCCCAAGGTACCGTTTGTTGAGATTTATGCAAAGTCGCCCAATGATAAGATACATGGACCTAATGCCAAGCAAAGGAGATTTATGTTTTTTTCACCATCGTGGAACTGAGCATGTTGGAGAACATGAATATCCCATCCATTCCTTTTTGTCATATACTTTATGGTCGTGCTGCAAATTGTTTTCCGAGTTAGTTTTGATTGGTGATCCACTCACAACTACTGCCACCGATATTGCAACTTTTAGTGATTAATGTGATCGTGGATTAAATATATTTTTTAGGGTAAGGATTTTATTAAGTAAATCTCTTATTTAATCTTAGATTAAATCCCTTTTCAGATAATTTTAAGGGGTACTTCACTACATCGACCTAATACATTCAGGATTTTACTTTTTCAAGTGTTTCGACATTACATCATATGCTTACAGCTACATTAGTCGCAATTGTGTTGACATTAGTCATGTCATCCATAGTAGTAGTACCGCCCACCGCAATCTGCTCTCTGAAATTTTAGTTTTGCTTATTTTGAGTTAAACCTGGTTTAGTTATTTGGATGAGCAAGGGTTAAGCTGCAACAATGGTGGCAATCCAATCCAAGCCTGGTCCTGGCTTGAATTTCAAATTAGTGACAAGGAGTCAAGGGCCATATCCATATGCATAATTTGGGTAACCACCAAGCTGTTGACCATTCACGCATTGGAGGGATTAGGAAGATTAACAATAGCTATGTTCCTTGGAAGAGAGATTATCAGCGGCAGGCCGAATATGATTTAAGCTTCCTTCAAAAGAAAACTCTCGGATATTGTTACCGGTACCCGTGTAAAGAATTGGACACGGCTAACTAATCCGAACCGGGAACCGTGACAGCATATTAGGTGGGCATGCACTTTTTTTTGCTTTGTTGTTCTAAATTTCCCTGGCTTGCCCAAACATGTGGATTGGGATTAGGCGATTAGCCCACACAACCCCCGACCCATCAAAGTAAAATCCACCAAACAAAAACCAAAAAAAAAAAAAAAAAGGCCCACGTCTGGCACAAAAACCAATTCACTGGTTGTAGACATTATACGACATGGACATTATGATACACCAACTATGAAAAAATTAAAATATAAATAAGGTATAGATACAACTACAAAATATATATTACATATATGTGTAATTTAAATATTTTTATTAATATTAAAATTTTTAAACCAGTAATTGATAATGATTATTATATTATCTTAGGTTATAATTAGTATTTTGTTAAAAATTTTTAAAAATACATGTTACATATACATTTAACATAATATTTGAAAAATTATAATTTAAAGAAATCAATATAATTGATAAAATAAAAAATATCTGTCTCTTAGCATCATGCTATTTATTATATTTATCAAAATAAAAAAAATCTGTACATTGCTTTTAAGAATTTTGAAATTATTTTTATATGTATCTAATATGTGTTAATATTTAACATAGATATTAAAAGTGTTTAATCTGTATATTAAACATGTCTAATACACGAATTAAAAGTGACACAAAGAACTAAAAATATGAACCTCAAAAAAATATTTTGATATATTTTACACATATCAAAAGAATATAAGATAAATTTCATTTTTAATATATATATATATATATATATATATAAAACATGGATACGTATTTTTTAGAAGCGTCGGGGTTACATAAGCTTAACAAAGACAAGAACTGTCAAGGCCCGGCCTCATCCATATACGCCGCTGCTGCATCCACATGCAAAATCCACAATGCAAACCATTTGTATCCAAATGGAAGCCCACTTGTCCTTTGATGTTTTTTAAATGATGAGCAACGCTTCTCATTATTCCTTTTTCCTTCTGCGGGAGTACCTGTTCCAAGCATGTGTTCTTCGGATCCAGGAGCTTTAAGGTTCCATGGAGGAATCGAATATAGAGGAGACATCTCATCAACGAGTTGTCGCAGTTTAACATGTAAAGAGTGGATACATTTTACAAGATAATTAGTAATTAATAATTTAAATTTTGAATTTTAATATTAAAAAATATAGATATAGAATTTATGAAAACAATAAGAGTTGTTTTATTATACAATTTATGATTTAATAAATTTTTTAATAAATAAAAAAAATGATATGACAAATATGGGCTATTCGAAATCCAAATTCAAGACCCATACACGCACGCAGCCTGACACCCAACTCGAACTGGTTATTACGGTCAGAGGAAATTGGGTTTAAAGACGAATTTAGACAAATCTGCCATTTTTAATAAGTTTAGCGCACGCAGAGAGAAAACTCCATACATGTATGTAAAGCACATAAGAACGATAAGTATACACATTTCTTCCTTCAAAAATAAATTAGCTAGTTTAATGTCATGAGTCCAAGATCTCCCCTTTCTTTGGTAACGTGATAATTAGATAGTGTGCAGCCGTTGCATCCTCCCACGTCAAATTTATTAAATTTATTAATGTCTTTGTCAATATTTTTGGACATACATGAAACTGAAGGTCCTCGACAATACATGTAAGTCGTAGGTCCCATAATGCATAGGAGTAGGTTCTAATACCGCGACACCGTTACCTTTTTCTTGAAAGATAACTTATTAGGGTGTACAGTACTCATATTTATATAATTTAAGATCTTCTCCTTCCTCAATACCACGAGTTGAGTAGTGTGTACTTTGTAAGGCTTGCATGATATCGTAAGGTCCATAACTATTGAAGTTTTGACGAACTTCCGGAGCACAAAACTTCAAAATCAAAGTTACAGAGGAGCCATTGCCGGTCGTTGCAATCAATTCAAAATCTTCTGAGTCTAATTTTGATGATGCTTTGAATTGAAACTGCAGCATCCTGAATTGAGGATTGCGATCAAGTCTGCAGTTCCATACAATTACAGTCAATACGACTAGTAAGGTTATAATTGCAGCCAACTGCGATGATTGCAAGCATAAATACAGTTGTAATAATCAACAATTTAATTTTCCCATCAGACCAAAGAAAAAAAAAAAAGAAAGCCAGAATTATAGTTTCACAATTTATTGGAGTTGACAATTTCATTTTTAACAACGGTTTGACTCTAAGATGACTGTTTTGACGTATCAAAAACTAAAACCTGCGTGAAAATAATAATTTTCTTTATTAAAACCTTGGTGGTACTGCTGAGTAGCCATGTAAGGTTTTAACACACCCTTAAACATAACGCTTAGCATGAACAGAAACAAAGAAAACCACGTAACTAAATCCATCTGTTAATTATATCAAATCAACGCTAAAATAATTCAAACCCGTACCATATATGCAATAATTGTGCAATGAAATATATACTGCTTGTGTGGAGAAGTGAGTGGCCCATGTGAACTTGCACTTAGCGAAGTGAAGATGAGGCTTAGGCTTATGAAGAACATGAAACAGGCAAGTGGAATGTGTAAACAGCGCAAGGTGGGCAAATTTTGTCGTTGAGGTCCAGCTGATTGTGTCATGCATGTGCTTGGTTCGCTTCCCTCATATGGGCGCACATGGCTACTTTCCTATTCCCCATTCAATTCCGAGTCCCTTTCATCCTTTCATGCCTCAATCCAGTGCTCTGCTGTATTGTGATCTCGCCATGTTACCAAACTTGTATGACCCACTAAGATTAAACTGCATTTCTCTGTGAATCATGGGTCATGTGGGGTTTTAGTATGTAGTTGATAACAGCAGGACAAGGGTTCTTTGAGTTTCTATTGGCTTCCTGTTATTGAGGTCCCGCACGCACACGCGCACACACACACATAGCAGAACTCCCCGTGTTACCATGGAAGTGACCCACAATCTGCTTTCTGCAATGTGACTCGTGTGCCCTCCAATTGTCTACTATTATAGACGTAACATGTATGCAATAATTGATGATTACTATTATACCACTGAAACATTTCTTTTTTTTTTTTTTTTAACGGTATACCACTGAGACTTCCATACATTCTCCCTTTGATATATATATATATCTGTACTAGTGAGGGAACATTAAAACAGGCTATAAAAGTTAAAAAAAAAAAAAAAAAACTGTTGAGATTGCTTCCCTTAGTCACCAGGGAACGTTTACAAATGGACTAGGGGGTTTATCGTGGATTACAGGGTAATTAGTCTTCTTAAAGATAATGTTAGATATGATTCGAGGTGATGGGGTCTGAATGGTTTGTCGATATATTTTTATGTAGTGATTCATCTTTGAATTTTTACTCTGTTACCCTTTCCTGAGTTGAAATATATTAAATGTCCCCAACTAACTAAAATAGATTGAATAATTGGGTTGAGGTGGTATTTAACCAAAATGAATTAAGTAATTTAGTTGAAATAAAAATACTGAATTACAGATTCAATAATTGTTGTAATTAATTATGGATGAATTTTACTTAATTTTATAAGTATTCAGATAATAATTTTAAAAAATAATAATATTATTAATAAATAAAATGTAATATGTGTGTGTGTGTGTGTGTGTGTGATGCACCTTTTTTTTTTTTTAATCTTCTTGAAAATAAAGAGAAAATTAATTTGTGAAAATTTCATGACTGACTGAGAAGGGAACTAGGCACATTATCCCAGTCCAGTGCCCATCACGTGGGTCATTCAATTGCTGCTCCTACTCCTGGAGAAACATGAGGAGGAAAACGTGGCTGTGAACGAGCCGGGAGGGATCAATAAAAAGGTGGTTCTCTTTTCTTTTGTTTGCCATAAGCAACGCTGGATGCATTGATATCTGTAGGAAGCTGTAGCGATGCCAGGGTAACACGCTAGCACATGCTTACCCTGGAAAAGGACCCCCTCACCCATAAGGCTGCTGCAAGAAAACAAGGAAATTGGGTGGGTAGTTGCAAAATAGTAGATGCTAGGCTAACTGTCAAGTGGCTTGTGCTTTTATTGGTTTTCTACGAAATTCAACAAACTTTAGAAGAGACGGTATCTCGTCATATTTTCTTTCATTTGCTTTTATGTTTTTTTTATTTTTTATCTTTTTTTTGTTAATTAGCTCGTGGGTCAAAGTTATTTATATAAGTGAAGACGAAGTTATTGAGGTTGGATTCAATTATATATGGTCAAAAAAAAAAAAAACAAAAAAGGTTAAAGACTTTCATTTTTTTGATGAAAGAAGAAATGAAAAAGAGTAATAATAGGAAAATGACAATTTTTGCTGTCAATATTTGGAAGACTATTTGCCATGATTTAAACAACATAACGGATCAAACTTTATACTCATATTTAATTGAAGAATAAATTTAATAAATTCAGAGTTATTGGAAGAACTTCACAAAAATCATATGCTGATGAAAATTTTAATGTTTGAAAAAAAAAATAATTGAAATAATACGATGTGAATTATTTTAAAGGAACCAAATTTAATATAAACTTACATAAAATTTATAACAATAATATAATAATTAATATTAATATTCGTGTTGAAATCAATACCATTATGACTTGTAAAAAATTATACATTTTTTTTTATTGATGTATACTTTTCTTCCTTTTATTTTATTTTGAAATATAATGTGATGTGTGTAATTTATTATTAATATATTTTTTTTGTAAAACATAATAAACTAATAGTTAAAAAAAATAGAAATAGATAACAAATAACACTAAATTGATAATAGATAACCAAAAAAAAAAAATTAACAACTTAACCTAACATACTTAATTAGCTTTTAGTGATAACATGCCTCATGTCTACAATTTAATATATAATTTACTAATAAACCTGCAACTTAATTTTTTAGTATTAAATGTTTTATAAATACGATGAAGCAAATTACACATTAAACAATAAGAATAACTCATGCACTTTTATTCAGGTTAAAAAAGGTGCTTAAAGAGATGAAAAAATAAAATTACTACTTTTTTACTCACAATGGTTCATATAAAGTGAAAGAATTCTATTACAATAACGAGAGAATTCAGCACAAAGGTAAAAATAATTTAATTATGACAATGATTTTAGTTAGTTATAAATTTTATATTTCTTACGCACTGTAATCAATGGTCACCGTTTTTGCAGATTTCTTTTTCCTATAATGTTTTTTCAAAGAGAAAGTCTTTCCATAGCAATAGCTTTATTTCCCCGTTTACATCAGATTCGACCAAAAAAAAAAAGAAAAAAGAAAAAAAAATGAAATCAACAATTTTTATATGCCTAATAATTAATTGGGTAATAAAATACTAATGCCTCGTTTAAATTAAGTGTTATTTATTATTATTATTAAGTATAATACAATAAAATAATAATATTTAGTTAGGCTGATATTATTTATTACCATTAATTACTAAAAAACTAATTAAAAAAATATATTAAAATATTATTATTAAAAGATTTAAATTAAATAACATTATTCAATTGTTAAGAAGTAATTCAAAATGATTTTTCCCATCATTACTTTTTTCAAAGTGAACAATAACAGCACTCCTAAAATGCAAAGACAAACACTTCTCACTTGCCTAGTTGGGCCTCCATGGAACTATGCTTCAGCCAGAGTAAATTCAGGTTCTCGCTTTTCATATTCCTCCTCTATATTGTAAAATTGGGTACGGCCATTCCATTGGCCAGCTTAGTCCCTCTATTTATAGGCAACGTTACATTGGCACTTAGCACCAAAAAGAAAAAGCTAAAGCCCCACACCATCAAGGCTGGAATCCAATCAAAGCCTCTCTCTCTCTCTCTCTCTTCCTGTTTTTCTGTTTCAAAGTGCTAAGAGGGACTGGTTGAGCTGCCTGGTAGTATAATGGCAATGGCAAGGCTTGTGTGCTTCTTGCTTCTAGCAATCCTTGGCTTTTGCATGTCTGCAACCGAGGTAAGTACAATGTTGGATCGTTTCCCCCATGTACATTTTCTGCTTAATTCTCCCCTTGTCCCTACCAGTTTCATGACAATGGAGGGGACTCCATTGCCAGGAATTTGCCAGATAAGCTTGTAAATTTGGAACTTCTTTGCAGGCTATGACGGGTAAAACAGGCCAATACCATTTAGACAGTGTAAGTTTTCCCTTCTGTGTGTTTCTTTCCCCTGCTGTCTTTTTGGGGTTATCAAATGATGTTTCCTGTCTGTTTTGTAAAATCTGCAAGTCAATTAATTTACCTGTAATGACAAGACATTGCTAAATTTTCAGGGCAATTATGGACCTGGAAGTCTAAAAAGCTATCGTAAGTGATCAATGATCATCCTTAGTTCATTATATTACACTTTTTAAGTTTCTTACGAGAAGGAGAAAATGGAACTTGTTATGCTTCGATGCAGGACCAATGGAACTTGTATGCTTGGTTCCTTCTCTAAATTTCGAGCGTTACTAGAATAAACTGATCCACAAACTCCTCCATCTTGTATGGTTGAGTAAAAATACCAGAACATAACCTTTATTCAATGCGCTTCAAAAAGTCAAAACGACAGTCCACAAGCTAGCTTAATCAAAGGGTCCACAAGCTAGATCAAATTGAAAATTTTTCTTGAGATCTCGTTTCTGAATTCTCATTCATTTTCTACTACTTAATGGCACGTGGCATTGGCATTTATCCTCAACCTGTGCAGTGATATCCAGAGAGGGCCAAAATTAATGTATTTTATTGAAATGTTAATGGTCCAGAATGCCCATCTCAATGCTCCAGGAGGTGTAGCCAGACACAGTACCGCAAACCTTGCATGTTCTTCTGCCAAAAGTGTTGTGCCAAGTGCCTGTGTGTCCCTCCTGGCTTCTATGGCAACAAAGGTGTGTGCCCTTGCTACAACAACTGGAAGACCAAGCGTGGAGGACCCAAGTGCCCTTAGATCCAGCAATTTTCCCTTTTCTCTAGCTGCCAACTATTTACACATGTCACTTTGGCTTGTTGCTGTATTAATTAATTGTCCAGTCAATGGTGCTCATTTTTCTGGGTCATTAGTTAGATGACCAGCTATGTTTCCTAGAATCTAGTATTCTGTCCTTCAAAGAAACCCTAATAGATGAGAATTTAGATTTATATTCCTGACATCGCATGGTATAAGATTTACAAAATTAGAGAGAGTTACTCATAATTTGCAATTCAATGTACTTCTTAATAACTTTTTTTTTTTAAAAATCTCTTAGTGTTTTACACGGATTTCTTTCTTTTTTTCTAAAATATATATAGCTGGAATTATAATTTGAGTTTGATCCAAATCAAAAATAAACAATGAAACAGTAACAAAAACAAAAGTAAGAAAATAATGCCATAAGTGACAAGTTATTGAATGGCAATTTTTTTTCTCTCTCTCTTTTTTTTTTCTCTATCAACACTTAAATTTTTTGTAAGTTTTCTGATCCGTTAGTACTTGAACTCGAAAGTTTTTTGCTTTTGATTTTAAGATGAACCAAAGCCCATACCCAAAAGTGGAATGAAGGACGTGAGATTCGAATCTTGCCTCATATGGGAGGTGGCATTGTAAAAAAAAGATTTGGGTTATCCATTTCAGACCCATAAAACTCCCACATGGGCACGTTTCTCGCAATGCCCAATGACATCGTGCCCGGGTAAACACTAAGATTTTACATGTGGCATACGAACCTTCTGCATGAACCAACCATAACTTGGGAAACTCTTCCAGGTGTCCAAATTGCATGCATGTGGCGCGATGTATGCAGCAATGCAATTCGTTTCGGCAATAAACCAATCCCACCACAAATTTGCCATGATATAAAAATATGGGTATTGGAGAAGAAAAGTGTCTTACAAGTCCCTCTATCTACAAGGCTTATTAAAAATCAAGTATTAATTTTGTTTTTCACATATGATTTCCACAATCGCGTAAATAAATTGTCGCAAATAACATGCCCTTGATGTTTCAAGAACTAAGTAATCGTTTCATCAAAATAATAATAATAAAAAAAAAAATCCAAATCCTCATTTCATTAAAGAAAGGACTAATAGTGGAAATCTGCTGTCAAGATGTTTAACTGAAGTATTCGTGCTTTATATATATATATATTGTAAAGATCATATGCTGTGAAGTTAGTAATTACCATGCTGAGATTGCGAGGTCATGCATGGCTAAAACATATTTTTCAAAAATTCCACTTTTTTTTTCTTCTGTTTTGAGAAGGCTAAAAATCTTATAATATTGTGTGGTTTTATTCATTTTCTAAGAGATAATAGAGGGGGCAAATTGAATTGTTTTCTTATCTTGAATCATTCAAATTTTGGATTCAGATAAGATTTTGGATTTACTCAAAATTTCTTCCCGAGTTTAATGGCTTTACTTTTTTAAGAAAAGGAAAGCACGCCACTCTGAAAAGCCACGAAACTTATTGCGGAGTTTTTATTTGGTGTGGACATTGCTGTAAACCATCTAAAACGCTTTTTCCAACAATTATTATTATTGAAATAATATATACAAATTCTTTTAATTTATCAAAAAATGTTATTTTTAAAAAAATATAAAATTTTAAATACCTTTTCAAGTAATGTCATCACTCAAAAAATAATGTTTTTATAATAAATAAAAATTTTGTTCCTTTTATTTACAGATATTAGATAGATAGATAAAAGACAATGAAATAAATACAGGGACCCACGAGGGGGAAAGTCAGGTGTCTGTGGCTGTCATAAACATTAACTATTTATCCTTATTTATATATCTCAGTAGTGCGGTCATGTTAATATTATTAAACTACGGTGTGTGCAAAAGGGGGGCGACTTTTGGACCCCATTAATGCTGCCTAAGACAAGCTAAATGAGCAGAGCTTTGAAATTCGGTGGCACAGGGGAAAAGTCCCCTTAATCCACTGGAGGAGGCAACAGAGAATTAGAGGGCAAAAAAACAAAAAAAAAAAAAGAAAAAAGTCCCCGACACAAGCGACAAAGAGGGAACTGCGGAAACATATATGTTACGGCGATAATCGTTCTGATCAAAGACTTTTTTGTACTGCATGTACCACTCGGACAGCGCGCTGCCTTCGAGTGCTTTCACAGTCTGGAAAGGTCGTATCTTGAGAACTTGCTTTGCTGATCAGGACCGTCAGGTAATTTTCTTTGCAAGTTCTCACTGACCTTATCAGAAAATTCTGCATCTTGAAGACCCATACGACGAGAGAGATTTTTTTTTTTTCAAGCTTGATTTTGTGTGTGTGTGTGTGTTTGCTTGTTTGTTTGTTCCTCACAATTTTTTTTTCTGGGGTTTTGTTTTCTTTTTCTGCAAATAAACAAAAGATTGAGCTTGTGTGAGTTGACATATTCTATGTTTTTGAGCGTTGCTATTCACCTGCTTTGCAGATTGGAAGCTCACGTTCTTGAAAGAGATGATGATTAATTCTGTAGATACTCTTTCAAATTTTCTTTCTCAGGTTGGTGGATGATAGGGTATTAAAGTGGTTGAATTCTGAGGAATAATGTGATGTATTTAGCATCTTGAATCTTTCCATGGTTGTTGAGATGATGATAGTTCTTGAAGACAACTTTCTTTGTTAATGTCTTAACATTGGGTCCTGTCTTTGTGTTTGATTACCGATACTTAGATGCTTTGAGGAGCTAAAAATGCCTCTCACCTGGCCAATACATTGGACATGTGCCTGTAGCCACTACTCATTGGGAAATTTCAACTGCTTTTGTTGGTTTAGATAAACATTTAGCAATCTCTGGTTGTTTGACGAAGTTTCCAAGCTTACCATTAAAAAAAAAAAAAGGTCAGTTTTCATATTCTGTAGCATTAGTTGCCAGAATCTATCGATGTCTGAAAAGAGCAAGCTTTCCACTAGGTATCTATTCCACTTAATTTCCATCACTGTATTCTTCTTGATCCTTTCTTCCGTGTCCCTCCTTCAATTTGGCAATACCTATTTCATACCTAGGTCAATTTTGAGGCTTATTTTTGTTAATAGCACATCTGTTTACCTGAAATCCAATGACAAAGGTGAAACTTCCAAGCTTCCCTTGCTATCCCAACATTATAATAAATCAGCCCTGCAAAGTGGATGGTTGATTCGCCAGAAAACCAAAATGGATGCTTTTGGACAGCAGAGAAAGAAAATGTGTGACCCACGTCACTCTCTCTTAAGAGTGTATATGTATGACCTACCTCCTGAATTTCACTTTGGGTTATTGGGTTGGAAAGGGGAAGAAAATCAGACTTGGCCAAATGTTGATAACCCGAGTCTTGTCCCATCATACCCAGGCGGGTTGAATTTACAGCACAGTATAGAGTACTGGTTGACCCTTGATATTCTAGCATCCAACACAGGAAAGGTGGTCACAACTTGCAGTGCAGTTAGAGTGGAGAATTCTAGTCAAGCAGATGTAATTTTTGTGCCTTTTTTCTCATCTCTCTGTTACAATAGACATTCTAAGCCTCATGGAAAGGAGAAAGTTGGTCTTGACAGGATGCTGCAAAATAGATTGGTGCAGTTTTTAATGGGTCGGGATGAATGGAAGCGATTTGGTGGCAAGGACCATATCATTGTTGCTCACCATCCAAATAGTATGTTGAAAGCAAGAAAAAAAGTTGGTTCTGCCATGTTTCTGCTTGCAGACTTTGGGAGATACCCGGCTGATATTGCAAATCCTGGTAAGGACATTATTGCTCCTTACAAGCATGTCGTGAGATCAATTCCAAGCAGTGAATCGGGTCATTTTGACCAACGTCCTCTATTGGCCTATTTCCAAGGAGCAATATATAGGAAAGACGTAAGTTGATCTCCACTTCAAATTATTATGACATTTATTAATGAATGAAAATGGAAACCAATACTCAAGGTCTATCTAGAAATCTTTATCCCACAAAAGGGACCAGAACCAGGACAATGCAATAAAATATGTTATTGCTCAGATTTTTGAGTGATTTTTTTTTAAAGGTTGTTTTGGCTCTCTGGTTGCTGCTGAGATAACTGCTCTAATCAGTTTCATTAACTGAATGGAGTAGATGGTGCTAAATTTAACCATTAACCAAACGCTTGTCTGGGTGGTAGTTATTTCCTAAAAATTTCAAGTTAGTAATGCTCAAGCCCTTTGTTCAAGAAAGACTTACTTGGATCTATGATTCAGGATCTGAGCACTCTAATTCCTGACCATTTCACAGGGTATTCTTAGTTAAACGGCCAGTATTAATTGACTGGTTCCAATATGATATGGAGGGTCCTCTTAAGAGGACCTCTACTTTGAAGCTCCCAGCATGCAAGCAGCACTAGGAACTAGGATATTGCATCTATAACAATTGCATCTATAATGATTGCATCTTTAACTTGCCAAGTACTACTCTCAGTTTCAAGGTAACCATTTCTAAACCTTGTTGTGTAACTTTCATGTTGCAAACATGAGTTTTGTAACTCAAAATAATATAAATGCAAAGACAAATTATAGGAAATTTGATGCTGCATGTGACATAACTCTATTATGTGTTCTTGAGCAGAAATTCTTAGTTTCTCATGATACAGCATGAAATAAAATTTCTTTTTTTTTTTTTCTAAACATATCTTCATGCAAAACTTATGGAAAGAAGTTTCCAGAACTATTTGCAGGAAGTTATATTCCACACTATGCTAACAGATATTTTTCTTCTCTTCAGGGAGGAGCTATTCGCCAAGATCTGTATTACCTTCTCAAAGACGAGAAGGATGTACATTTTTCCTTTGGTACTGCTCAAGGGAAAGGGGTCAGGATGGCAGGACAAGGGATGGCCTCATCCAAATTCTGCCTAAATATTGCCGGCGATACACCTTCCTCTAACCGCCTTTTTGATGCCATTGCTAGTCATTGTGTTCCTGTGGTAATAAGTGATGACATTGAGTTACCATTTGAAGATGTCTTAGACTACTCAGAATTCTGTATATTTGTTCGTGCGTCTGATGCTGTAAAAAAAAGATACCTTTTGAATCTTCTCCGTGGAATCAAGCAAGAAAGATGGACCAAAATGTGGGAAAGATTGAAAGAAATTGCTCCCCACTTCGAATATCATTATCCATCCCAGGCTGGTGATGCTGTGGATATGATATGGAAGGCAGTAGCACATAGGAAGTCTACCTTGGGATTAAACATTCACAGGAGGAACAGATATCTAAGATCGGAGGCTTTCAGAAGAACAGATTGATGGTCAGCCTGGCTTCCATTTCTGTAACAGATTATCTTCTCTTAGAAGTCTGTAAGCGCATTACCTGGTCCTTGGACTATTGATTATGCTTTTCTATATCAGTGCTTAAACCATAGCCCCACCAGTTTTCTGTTGACATACCACCTAGTTGTTGCCTATTCATTCTTTCCATTACTTTTTTTCTGAGGCAACTAAACAGATGTATAAAGTATTTCAAGATGAGGGTGGTGATTGCACGGAACATTTCTACGACCGGCAATATAGACAAATGAGCAGTACAAAGGAAGGTGAGGCTTTGATTAGGGAAACTGCCTCTGAGCCCATACATTCATTTTAACAATGGTGCAGTCACTAGCAACCACAGGGATGGAGGCATTGTATGCTCCGTGTCTGTCTGCGTGCACACTTGTGTGTGTGTGTGTGTGTGTGTGTGCGTGAGAGAGAGAGAGAGAGAGAGAGAGGGGTCATTAGACAGCATATATGATCTTAGTGCAGCATTAGGTTGCACAGTACGGCGAATCCTCCAAATAAAACTCTTTCAAGTGTTTACATGTTTGCTGTGAAATATGGGAGAAGGGAACGCTATGTGTTGTTTATGAGAGCTTACATCTTCAACAATCAAAAGAAAGCTTTTGAATCCAACAAACCCAAATTTAAAAATTGCCGAGGAAGTTTGTGCATCAGTTACAGTTTCAAGCCATCGCTTCTTTTATGTAAAACTTCTAATCCTGCTTCAAGAACCGCATCACCCACTCAACATTTGTTGTGAATAGGATCCGAGCCTTTACCGACTGTTCTTTTGTTTGATTGAGTAGCGTCATAGATCATTGAAGGCGCGGGCGCCAGAGCCGGCATTGTTTGCAAGTCCTCCCAAGCCACGGTACTTAGCATGCGTGAGTTTTGAGCAAATGATAGCATCCCATGACTCCATCTCAGGGCAAGATGCGTACTTGTGAGGCAAGAAACCTTCTCTGGATAAAGAACCAAAGTTCCAATACAAAGAACAAGAATAATCCCTCTGTGGATAAAAAAGGTCATGTTTTCAAGTGTTCCAAAAAACTAAGAGGGTCAGGGCTACTCTTTGAACCAGTTACATGCGAATTAGTGTTACTGAGACTGCAATGTCCTCTACCCCTTCTGGCTTATAAACGTAATTTATCTTTCATGGGATCTTGACAGAATATGTGAAGCATAAGGGGGGCCCAGAACATGTAGGGCAGCTGTTACATTCATCACAATCATTAGCCTTCAATAGAGGCAATATATATAAGGCTGATTTAGAAGACTGACAGGTTTGAACAAAAAGTAGTAATTGGAACAGCATCCTTGGGAAGATAAGTATCTTTTTCTTTTCAGCTAGTTTCCCCACATTTCCCTATCGTTTCCGTGCTCTTTTTTAACCAAACCGAAGACCAAGTTCATAAGTGCTTGGGCGACTCGCCACATCATCCGACCAAGCTGACATGTGTGCTACCGTTGCCATATGCAGTTTGCTTGACAAATGTCCGACCAGTAGAGCCCAAGTTTGATTGTCAAATCAGATATTGTAGGGGTGATGCTTGCAAAGAAAGAAAAGATCAATCTTAATGTGGATTATTGCAGATGCAATGACACTAACAGAAGTTAATCAATTTTCCCTTTGTTCCTTGCATTCCCAGAAAACGACAGTAAAATCAAGAGAATTGATTGGAGATTTTCAACTGAATAATGGTAAAAGGAACTTGACAGAACCAATTGCTTTCATGAATCTGATGGGCAAAGCACAACTGTAACAGCCTAAGTGGCTTAGCTGCTAAAGATAAAGGCATATAAGCCGGACACCCTTTCTTTTTTTGAGGGGGGGGGGAGAGGAGGGGGCGGATATTACTGTTGTGGCAAGGAAGCCATTAAAAGTAGAGATGTTGGGGACTGATGGTGAGGGATAGAAAAACACGCCCCCCCCCCCCCAAAGATAAAAACCAAGCACTTGCTTTTGGCTAAACCAACTTTAGAATTCCAAGCTCCCCCCTACATATAGCGTGAAAAAGGAAAAAAACAGAGAGAGAAACTAAGTCTTGTTACTTGTGCTAGATGGGTTCCCTTTATGCTTTTCTTATGTTGTGCCTATTTAGCCTGCCCAACCTCAAGCCCCACTTAAAACTTTTTAAAGAAACACCCATCAGGATTAGCGCCTCCATATTAGCGTGTTCCTTCTGATAAATGTTCTTCTATTTAATTTTTGCTTTCATTTTGTCTTTTTTCTTTTTTAAATCTCTTCTCCATGAAGACCCAAAGGCTGCTTGCCTCTTCTAAGTTTCCAGAAGAAAGTCTTTCGTTCCTTGGTAAACTTGATGAGATTTCAAGATTCAAGAAACTGTGTAATCTACAAAGAAAACCCATACTCATGGCTCTGATTTCCTGTCATGATGATAAGAAACATAAAAGATATAGATGGAAATACATGGACCGGTCAATACTCTTATGACGCGGCTCAATCTTTTTTAGCACACCATTGTAAAGCAAAAGACATCGAAGAAATTGTACGAGATTGGAGGCGTCGCTTTCAAAAGTCATGCTTCACCATAACATTTTAACTTTCAATCCTCTTCTTGGGGTGACCGAAATGTTATACCAGAAACAAAACACTCTTATTGCAAATTTATTCAACTTAATAAAGCAAACAATAAAAAGTGTATATCCGTTGGTCTGGTGGGCTCTGTACGAAGAATTATTTCGCAAGTCACAGCAAAGCTTCGATAATATGTTAACAGTTATGTTCCTCTACTAAACACTTATACGAGGCTCTGACCAAAATAAAAAACTTTACCAGACAAAACCTCTCCAATGTCGGCTTCCTTTCCCATGCAGTAAAAATGGTCGCTGTGAAGCCTTAAATTCATGTACATAGACCAGTATGTCAGAAAGTGTGCTAAAAAGTAGGCCAAATCATACAACACATTTTTCATAGTGATCTCCATTTCGAAGGGTGCATTTAGTGCGGCTTCATCATTGAAGAGGTTCTTGGTGGGAAGCTACTGCTTGATGGGGATTCACTGCAGGTATGGGAAAGTGCAAGTCCCCACGCTGGCCTGCTTGTAGCATGAATGCAACCTCAGTCACAGCAACTGCTGCTGCTTCCTGATTCAGTGAAAATCATGAAAAAGAGAACAAACAAATCACAGCATTAGCAATCTCCCGTCATATTACAGGTCAGTCCCTATTGACAAGGGGTAAGACAAAAAGACAAAACAGCAAGAAACCCATGTTCAAATACCAACCTGTCTCTGCCTCCGTTGCTGCAATATACTGAAGGCCCAGGCCACAATGTAAAATGGAAGAAGAAAACCAGCAGCACGGAGAAAAACAAGCTGCCACATATAAACAGCATTTTTATTGAAAATCAAATCACGCGTTCACCTGCAATACAAATAAGGAATAAACATCTTTCTTACAGAGAAAAATGTAGAAGCATCATCATCTCCATCTGAATTGTTAAGAGACACATGCCTCAGGAGTAATAAAGCCATTAACTGCAATAAGTAGCACGAATGGTCAAACACCCCAAGCAAAAAAGAACATGAGCCAAACATCAGATATTGGTATCAATCAAAATGACTGATAAAGGCAAAGCAAAAAAGAACTCCTCATCTAGAATAGAAGATGCACAAGAAATACAGTGTCCAGAGAAACAAATTAGGAGAAACCCAATTCAAAAATGTGATTAAGGAAGTAAGCGCAATAATTATATTGTCTCCACATCTTGAAATTAGCAGTGCTAAAGAACTTTAAAAGAATTTTATCTTACAATTAGAGCTGCAGAACGGCAAATAGCTGCTCTGTTATCACTTGCATTGGCATATTCATCATACTCAGCCTCCAGAAAATGGCGTTCAGCTGCTGCTGTTGGTAAAATTTGAGGATCATGCAGATCCAAAGGAGTGCCAGCAATAGTCCAACCCTCACTGATAGAAAAGGAGAAAACCAAAGTTATACCTTGAAAATCTTTCCACCTAACAAATTAGATTTCTGCTGGCAGTAAATGACACATTGCCCCAAACAATTGAGTTCAATAGATATCCATAACTTGAAAATAGGCTGACAAGACTGACAATAATAAGAAATAATGAGATATAAATGGAGAATTCAAACCTACCCTATTTCTATTGTGGTCTCTTCTGGCTGACGTGAAGGTGGCGGTGCAGTATACCCAGGTTGGTAGGCCTTTCAATCACCAGAATAATTTTGTGGAGGTTAGAAAAAAAATTTTATCTAAACATCCAACAACAAGAACAACTCCCTTACTACATGAACTCAACAATTATTAGGTACATTGCATCATAAAGAAAGCTATCCAATACCACTTGGAATCAATCTATCGTTTATCTACAAGATTATTCAATGCATTTGCATTTGAGCATGTGCACTACAGGATCATTTTTTCCACTGCAATGATTTCTTACAACAATATATGCACAACTAAAACCTGACAGATTGCTCCCAACCTTCAAATTTCTCAGAATGTTGGCATTTAAAATGAAAATATTAGAAAAGAAAGAACAAATTCAACAGAAAGAACTAAAAGTACTGCAATACTCGCAACATAAAACATGAATGCCAAAATGCTTTTTAAATTGTTTATAAGCCACCCATAATGAAATCAGTAATAGCTGGAGGTCATGTCTTCAAGTTGCATAACCAACCTCTTTGTGAAAAACAAAGGTAAGGCTGCATATAGATGACCCATCCCTCTCCATGGTGTGGGAGTCTCATGCATTAGGACACCATTTTTTGTAGCTAACCATCTCATTCCACCAAATATCCATAAAAAGAGAAGGGGAAGAGGGGAGAAGAAAAGAGAAGAACCAAAAATATCGGAATGGTGACCGTTTCAAAAAAACAAGGTCACAGATATTCCCATTAAAAAATTAATGTATAAAAATAAAAATGGAAGAAAAAAGCAGTAGAACAGTATGCACCAAAAATGGAAATGTCCTTGGAGATCAAGCCAATAGCCACATACACACCAAATACAAAAAATGAGGATATCCAGAAAGTTTTGAGGAAAAAAAACAAGTACACAAATAAGAGCAAACGTATGTTCAAGATTTGTACAGTATACTTCTTGAATACGACTTTGCTAGAGAAATGCCAACAAGGTAACTACAGGACATGAAATCATCACCACCAACAGTGAAATTATGTATAAAGCATTTCTAATAATCCCAAGGACAAACCTAAGTATGCAAAAAATGAAATCCACTAACTAATTTTGTTCCACCAGGAAAAAAAAAATCTCTATCAAGGACTTCATTTCCATAGAAATATAACCATCATTTAATTTCCAGCTGTGCAAAAGTAAACCCCACAAAAACAAATGCTGTGAAGATTGTGTCTTACCTGGTGGCATATTTCACACATTATATCTCCTTTTTCATTGCACCAATGCTGAACACATTTCCTATGAGCAAACTGAAAATGAGAGACTTATCAGCTTTTGTGAGCAATCCATTAAATGGCAAAAAAAGAAGGCAAAATAATTAATTAACAATAAAAGCAACACTCTGAAGTCATCTGGCATTGTACAGAGGGAAAAAAAAATCCACCCTTGCTTAAAAGACATCTAAATGGAGAATTATGTTGCCATAAAGAGAGACAGAATTTTTGGGTACTATTCACTCCAATGATGCATTTTGGAAAACAAGGAAGAAGTACCTTCAGACTTCCACTACAAGCACAAGGGATCTCCAGATTCTTAATGCTATCTTCCTCCTGGCAAATGCGACATTCAACCATCTGAATAAGTGGATCGTCTTCCCCAAACACTTCATGCTCACCTGCTCCATCAATGTCAATGACACAAGTATGTTCATTAGCAGTGTTAGAAGATGAACACTCCCCAGAAGATCCTGTCACTTTATCTCCTTGCATTGATTTCAAACTTTTGGTTCCTATGGAATGGTTAACACACAAGCCACACAATCAGTTAGTAAACTTATATGGAAAACGATAGCCAACCAAAAGAAAACCCCAAGTAATCATAACAACAAATAACAGCCACTTGCAACCCAAGGTATAAGCTTTACAAACCTTGATATTGGGCTCACATTTTTAAAATTTCAACTTATGGATGACAATATTGGAGAGCAGCTAAATTATAAATTTCTAAAGACACTAAAACTTCTGCATTGCTCCCCTGAACAAATGGTGCAATCCAAAAACCAATTTCCTTTGTGAGGAAAATATAGAAACCAATTGCCGAAGAAGCAAAACCCCAATTAAAACAGCCAAATCTACAGAAGTCCACCCATTCCAAATGGCTTGTTTGGGGGCCGACAAAATGCTACAAATCTCCAAATAAAGGTCAATATCCTAATTCCCTTTCAACCAATTAAGAACTGGGCACATTCCAATTCAACCAGAAACCATCTGATATCAAATTTCAATCATTTACATAAATCAAAAGGGCCAAAAAAAAAAAAACTCAAAAAATTCATTTTCCATTAAATCCATTTTTCCACCGATTTCTTCACCATTTTAACAACCGACCAAACAAAGCCGGAGCCCAATTGGGAGACCAAACCCAGACTAAAAATCGAAAAAAAAAAAAAGAAAAGTACAACCAAACAAAACCCCAGAAATTGACGACGATGATTTAAAAAGACTAAAAAAAAAATCAAAACAATTAAGAACATATCAGCGAAGAAGAAGTACCTGAAAAATGTGGATGAAGAAAACGAGCTTTCAGGCAACCTTGAATTCAGACTTTTTTTTTTTTTTTTGGCAGAGGAAAAAATCAGAGTCTTTCTGATGATTTCTCTCTTTTTGTCGGTCTCCCCCTTGCGTTAAATAGATATTTATCTATTTAGATTTCTGCTACCATATTTCTTAGTCCCTTATAAATATTTATATTTATTTTTTTGTTAAAAAAAAAAAAGAAAGTGAGAAAAACTGAGATAGTGCCCACACAGCCAAGACTTGAACTAGTCGTACTATATAATAAGTCACTAAATTAAAATTTTTAAAAATAATAACAATAAAATTTATTCATTTTTAAAAATTGTGTAGAGTCATGTATAATATTAAATATTATAAAAAATATTTTTATTTATTATAAAATATAAAATAAAATAGATGTGAAGTAAATAATTTTTCAATATTTTATTAAATAGTCTTTTTGATAAAATTATTAATTTTAATAATAATTTTATAATTAATAAATAAAAAAGTTTTGTAATATTTAGTATTATTTTAAATTTTATAAATAATTATATTTGTTATTTTATAACAATTAATTTATGATTAATATGGCTGGTTTCGTAATTATTATTAAGAGAGTGGGAGACACGTCCATTAATTATTTGTTGTTCCCAACACGAGCCCTTGTCGGCTTTGTTTTTTTCGTTACATTATAATTATATTAATAATATAAGATTTCAAATATTAATTTTATTATTATTATTATTTTATCGTAATCAAGTTTTACCCTTAGATTGTAAGAACTCTGTAACATCATGAATATGAACCTTTAAACCTAGACCAAAAAAAAAAAAAAAAAGAAAGAACCTTTAATTCTAGAAAAATAAAAAACACCAACAACACAGTCAAATTAGTATCTATCTTTTTAACGAATAATTAATTACTCTATTTCTTCATTTTTTTTTAATTTCAAAAAGAAAAGAAAAGAAAAAAAAAAAAAAGTAAAAACGTTATAGCATCATTGCCTGATTAAAAGAAAGAAATTACCTAAAGATGGGAGTTAAAGTTAAGACAATTGGAGCCCGATATAAAGGTAATTATTAATTATTTAATCATTGCCTTATTTCTAAACCCAGCTAGCTAATTAAAAGAATATTTATGGAATTAGAATGCGAATGGAAGGTTAGAAGAATCATGAATTCCATAAAGCCCACGAAGGGCCCAAACTTTTATGGCCCAGAAACGGAAGGCAAAATGAGTGAATTCGAACAGGGCCCGAATAATGATCCAACCGATTCGAATGTTGAGATTGTCCCCACCCGACCCGTAATACCCAAAAAAAAAAACCAAAAAACCCGAGTTACCCGAAAACAAACAGAAAACCCCACACAGCATAGGGTTTTTAGTCTGTACTCCGTACCCTCTTTCGGTTTTTGTTATAGAAAAGAATGGCGGAGGACGCGGCAACCGAACCCACCGACGCGAGCCAGGAGCAGGCGCAGTCAGTCACCGAAGACATGGATCTCGTGCAAAACTCGGCGGTGAACGGCGGGAAGCGAGACAGAGAAGAGGAGGACGGCGGCACATTGAAGAAGCAGAAGGTGGACAAGTCCGTGGAGGAAGAGCGACTGGAGAAGGCTGAAGGAAATAGGGACGTAGAAGGAAAGGAGAAGAAAGCAGACGACCAGGAAGGAAAGGATGAGAAGGAGGAGGAGGAGGAGCAGCCGGGTCGGGTCAGCGTGGGTCCGAAGAGTTTCGGGTCGTCAGTGGAGATGTTCGATTACTTCTATAAACTACTCCATTATTGGCCTCCCAATCTAAATATAAACAGGGTACTTTCTTTTTCTTTTTTTCTGTTTTCCTTTTTGGGTTTTTGATTGACTGAATTGAAAGAGATAATTTCATATGTGTGTACTGAATGCTATATTCTCCAGAATGCAAACTGCTTATTTTATATTCAATTAAACTCCTTGAATGTAACGTGGGATCCTCGGAACGCCATTTTGTATACTTGTTAACCCTGTTCTTCTGTTTATTTTGCTGTATTTGTGTAGGTTGTGTGTCGACAAACAGTTGCTTGTTCAATGCATAATTGGCGCTGTGGTATGATTTTGGTTGAGTTTGTTGTTGAATGATTAACTCTAGGGAGAGTGACAAGATGCACCATGGTACATGTATTCTTCAGTGGGGTTCGATTAACCATGCCCATGTCCTGGTTTTGGAATTACTGCATTTTCCATCATAGTAGATGAGTTTTGCCCGTTAAAAGATATTTTGTGTCCGTGCATACATCTCCCATCTCTGAAGCATTCAGATGTGCATGTGGGCAAACATGTAGTATAATGTTTTGTAGTTCATCTTTCATTCCTTCTGGTTGAGAACTCATAGAATTGTGCTCCCCAAAACTGAGGAGTGTTTGCAGGCAATCTGATATGTGTGACTTTCTTTCCCCCTATCATGTGTTTAGTGTACAATCAGCGAGTGTTGCTCATCAGAATTGGCAAGATTGTTAGTGTTGTTGGTGAAAGGCTTGAAGTCCGAAGAAGTTAGATGAGAAAGCTGTATCAAGGTGGAGGATGGACAATTTAGCTTCTAAGTTTCTATTCTGACTAAAATAACAGGATAATCATATTCCAATCTAAGTCAGGATTGATTTTGATGGATGCAAGTTTGATATTATATATGGTGTCCTGATTGATATTTAAGTTTTTTTTTTGGCCCAATCTTGTTTAAGAAGTGCTCTAATTTTGGTTTGTGTTGCAGTATGAGCACATGGTGTTGCTGGACTTGCTTAAGAAGGGTCATTCAGAGCCTGATAAGAAGATTGGCTGTGGAATCCGAGCTTTTCAAGTCCAAAATCATCCAATGTGGAAAAGTCGATGCTTCTTCCTCATCAGGGGTGATGATTCTGTTGATGATTTCAGTTTCAGGAAGTGTGTGGACAAAATTCTTCCCTTACCAGAGGATATGAAAGTAAAATCTGATGCCAATAAGTCTCTAAGTGGTCGGAAGGGACATGGAGGAAAAGGAGGGAAGGGCCATGGCCGCGGCCGAGGAAGAGGAGGTAAATGGATGACTTGAACGTCTTTAAGAATCTCTCGTTTCTTTTGTGTAAACAAGGCAAGTTACTATTTCTGTCCTAGTTTTGACTGTTAAACTAAATGGCTCCAGCATGGTGTTGGAGATCATTAGTTTATGGTGCTTTGATGCGTTCACGGGCTTCTATGCCTATTTTCCTGAGAGCGATCGAAATTATTCTGACTTAACAGTCAATCAAGCCATAAGGGCATTTTGGCTGGTAATCGAGTGATGTTGAGTATTCATTTCAGGTACCCCCAAATACGACAATATAATAGCGAAGATTACAAAAATTTTCTTAAAAGTTTGTTGCAAAAAATATTTGGTTGATTAAAATTTGATTTGGGACACTTCAATGGCAATAAAATTAAAATGTCAGTGGGAAGGAATAATGCACGGGGATTAGAGTATAATTCAGATCAAATTTTGCTAAAAATTTGTGATGTTTCAAAAGTGGTTTGCGGCATTAAGTTCTGATCGCTGGGATTTGGACGGAAAGCTGGAAGGCTTTCTCGGATCGCATTCAGCCATTGACAAGCTGGCTTAACACTAGAATATATTAAAAGAATTGCGACGAGAGGAAAGGGCGGCCTTGGTTCTTCCCTTTCCCTCCTCCTTCAACTTGCTTTTTCGTAGATTGGAACCAACATGACGTCTTGTCATTCCCGTTCATTCCTCACATCAACATGCTTTCTTCTTTCCCACTTTGGCAGAGAAAACAGAAGGCATTTAACAAATGTAGTCTGTTTTAGTTTTACACGAAAACTTTTCCTAGTAATAAGAATCTAAAGGAAAAATTTAGACGCAGAGAAAAGTAGTGTACAAAAATAGTCGCGAGGAGTTTTTATATATATTATACTAACGTTTTATGTATAATATAAAATATTTTATTTATTGCATAAAAACTCTTTAAGTGACTACTCGTGTATGCCAAATTTGTGTATACACAGTGATTTCCAATTCTAAAACTTTTCTTGCGTTTTTTAACTAATGAACTTAGTTAAATAAATGCAATTACTATCACACTTTTTTCTTATTAGTCATTAAAGATAATAATACGTTCATGATTGATATCTAAGCATCCGGAATCTACCAACCACTCATTTGCAACAAAGGAAAAGATGAAAGTCTGGGAGAGGAGTAAATTCCCCATTACAGCACAACTTTGAGTGTAACTCCCCTTCGGTAATTATTTCCATAGTAAAGAAACCACCACAATTGTGGGTTAGAACCTCCAGTGAATTGTAAATGATTGGTGCGTTACAGCCGTAACCATTTAAATTTTGCAAATTCCGAGTCCAATAATCTCGGCCTCCATTTAATGGTAGTTTTTGGTATTAAGTCGTACCTTATTTATAACTGGAAAAACAATGAATTAATTCTCTTTTTTTGTACGTTATTATCGAAGTGCAATTATTGAACTAGGCCAGATTTTATCAAAAAAAAAAAAAAATGTTGAACCAGGCCATGGAAAGTTGGCTGCTAAGATAATCATTGTGACTAGCCATGATGAACATTTTGAAAAAGGAGTCCATGTTTGTAGTGCCTTGAGAAGGCGATGATAATAGCATTATCCCACGCTTAGCATCCATACTGCAAATCCATTGAAAGCCCTAAATGGTAGCTTAAATGCAGGATTTACATGTGGCTTGCATGCAGAAAGAAATTACCAAATCCATCAAAGAGAGATAACATAATACGCAGTAGAAGTAGTATCATCATTATAAAATATTATTAACCCCTTACGTCCCTCTATTCTTTCATACCCCAGATGCCGCTTAAAATATACAATTACTTTATACGATTGAAAGATGATCATCGATAGCCGATTACTTGAATTGTGCAACGCAGCCGGGGAATCCCTCAAATTATCTGTCACTATTCATATCTTTTACTTCCCCCTCATTCTAAGTAAACTCAATAAATGTTATGTTTTTTTAATTGTAATCTACAAACGCAGCACGCACGTTGACCAATGAATGAATTAAAAACATTCATCCCGGGCCGGTTATACATCCACCACAAGACGGCGCACAATCTCCCAGAAGTAAAGACCCTTTACTGCTCTTATTGTGTGTGTGTGTGTACATATATATATATATATATATATACACACACATATATATAACTCCTCCACGCTTCATGTTCTTTCCCAAACTTCATTATCTCATTTTGTCGTTGCCTCTTCTTCTACGTTGGATGAGAGCCGTTTTTATTTTTTTCGAGCGTGTGTTCAAAGATGACCATAGAGGAAGACCCTTTTACCTTTTCAACCCAAAAACCTTCTTTGGATTTAAGGTTATTTATTTATTATTTTTATTTTTTGATACATGGGCAATAATCTGAGTTAATTTAGTTTCAAATGCGCTGGATATCGATCGACTCTCTCTCTAGTATCTAACTCATTATCTTCTTTACTGATGCGTTCTTCTTTTATGCTCATGTTTTCTGCTAGTGGAAGTGTCCACACTGAATGGCAAAATGAATTCTCAGTACAAGAATGCTTTTTAGATGCCTTCCCCTTGATGGAAAGTGTCCACACTGATCCTTTATATGCTTCGTTGGATGTTGTACAATGGCCTTGTGTAACTCAAGGTACTTATTAGGTTTTGAATTATAAATTACGTGCCATCCTCCAAGAAGTTGTATGCGCTTTTTTTTAATAAAAAAAAAAAACTTTTTTTGGCCTTTTTCTCATTTGTTTCAGAGAACGGGGATCCACAGTCTTACAGTAATGTTTGTGGTTATGGCATGTGGAATGAATTGGGTTCTTTGTTTGAGCCCAAGAGATCATCAAGACCCCTTTTCTTGTGCCATGAAGAGACTGGTACGGAAATAAGGGAGGAAAGGAAGGTAACAAAAAGGTGCCAACAGGGAGAAGAGAAAATCAACAACTGCGTATCCAAAGCTTTGACAAGGAAAATCTTATCTCAGTTCTTTTACATGCCCATAACCCAAGCAGCCAAAGAGCTTAACGTGGGATTGACGCTTTTGAAGAAAAAATGTAGGGACTTGGGTATTCGAAGATGGCCCCACAGGAAGCTCATGAGCATCCAATCCCTAATAAGAAATGTTAAGGTAATCAAAATTATGTGAACATATCATATGTATGTATATGTATATATGAATACATTTTAACTCTTGTCTCATATTATACCGGGTGAAAATTTTGTGTACTGACGTTTATACGTTGTTGATGGTATTAATAATGTTATATGGTATTATGCTTTATATCATGGATACAGGAGTTGGGGAAGGTGCAGGGGGAAGGCAGTGAAGGAAAGCTGAGAGACGCAGTTGAGATATTGGAGAGGGAAAGGAAGATGCTGGAGGAGATGCCTGATATGCAACTTCAAAGCAAGACTAAAAGGCTGAGGCAAGCTTGTTTTAAGGCAAATTACAAGAAAAGGAAAGTAATGGGGATGATGATGAGTAGACAACCCCCTTCTCCTAATGGTGAATTCAGCCTTGCAAGTTTACATGCTATCAATAGTAATGAGATTGGGAATGCCAATGATTATGAGGATGAGGAAATCATTAAGTCGCTCCTCTGTGACTCTAATCCTTCTTCCAACGTACTGTGCTAATTAGCTCTTAAACCTTATGCGAAGCCCTTTGCTTTTTAGCCTCTTTTTTTTCTTTTTTTTTGGTTGGTTTCTTCGCCTAGCCGCAGCCCTTTAGGTTTGGTGGCACTCCATGGATTAGGGGCGAACAAAGCATAAATAATAATGTAAGTTTTGTTATGTTATGGTGTCTTAGTTACTTTGCAGCCTCTTGTCTGCGGCAGAATTATCGTCTTTATTCATTTTGCACCAATGTTACAGGAGACGCGCACCAGTGAATTTAATTAGCTTTCTTCGCGATGCAAGAAAAGAAAGTCAGAGTGAAACGGGCGAAGATTAAAAGTAAATAAATAAAAAATCATTGAACTTGAATTTGAACAATGCGCGTATCATAGATATGTTTCATGACTGAAACCGAACTTTCCCAACGATGAAGTAGGTTGAACTTGAACAACAAATGGGAATTACAGAATGCTATAATTAGGAACAGATTAGCCAAAGAAGTCTTAGTAAAAGGACAATTTGGAAGACAAATAAATTATTGCATGCCAAATGCTCAAATATTTGATTAAAAAATATCTTCTTTTTTTTTTTTTTGGGTGGATATTGGATGTGCGCACCATAAGATTAAATAATGAATTAACTGGAATTTCAATGTCCATTCGTTACGTGAGACAAAGCAACTCAGAGGAGGATATTGAAGGGGTTATAGAGAGTTAGGAGTTGTGAGTTTTTTTTTTTTTTTGGGGGGGGGGGGGGGGATATCTATTATGCAAATAAGTGGCTTCATCTTCATCTTCATCTTCATCCTGTGCTGAGGAACGCCGTGTGTTGTAGAACAATTACCATTGTAGGGGGGGGACAATTAATGAAATAAACAAACGTCCAATTGTAGCAGCGGTGAGAGGCATCCCCTGCTCTGCTCTCCCAAAATACGAATTAGCGTTTCATTCTGGGTCAGGCAAGCCCTTTTTGGACCGGCCATCTTTAAACTTTTAGCAGCAGTTGGGCTTTTTACCTCGGCATGAAAGCACCGTGCAACTTGGTTCTGAGAATACGAGATAAACAAACTCGCTTGCTTGCACTTACTCACTCCCGCCATCTCTCTCTTTCTCACATCCTGTTAACTGAAAAACCACCAGAAAGCCGCCGCCGCCACCAACGGCAGCGGCAGCTGAACCAAAACCTGATTTCCCTGATAAAATCGAGCACCCAAAAGTCCCAATTGCTGCAAATCCATGGCCATCTCCTCCGCACCTCCCTTCTCGACGACCCCGCCGTCTCTCTCCCGTTCTTGTCCCGCGCCGCCCTCTCCCCGTTCCGAGATGTCGACTATTCCCGCCAAATTTTTGATCAACTGCCAAACCCATGTTCATTCCAATTCGACACCATGATTAGAGCCTACGCTGTTAGCAACTCGCCCATCGAAGGGTTTTACGTGTACCAGCAAATGAGACTGCGGGATTTGCCTTCAAATGCGCTGTCTTTATCTTTCGTTCTCAAGTGTTTTGTTAGACTTTGTTCGTTGACCGGTGGTGCGCAGATTCACGCCGCGATTTTAAGAGATGGGCATCAATCAGATAGCTTGCTGCTCACCAAATTGATGGATTTGTATTCGCTTTGTGATCAAGGTAACGAAGCGTGTCAAGTGTTTGATGAAATACCTCACAGAGATGCTGTTGCTTGGAATGTGTTGATTTCTTGCTATATGCGTAACCATAGGACTAGGGATGTTTTTGGATTGTTTGATGGTATGGTAAGTGGTCAGCTTGGGTGCGAGCCAGATGATGTCACCTGCTTGCTTCTTCTTCAGGCTTGTGCAAACCTGAGTGCACTCGAATATGGTGAAAAGGTTCATGGTTATATCAATGAACGAGGGTTTGGTGATGCTATAAATTTGTGTAACTCGCTTATAGCTATGTATTCAAGATGTGGATGTGTAGACAAGGCGTATGGCCTGTTTAAAAATGTGCGTGAGAAAAATGTGGTTACATGGAGTGCCATGATTTCTGGCTTTGCAATGAATGGGTATGGAAGAGAAGCTATTAAAGCATTCAGAGAGATGCAAAGACACGGACTTCTTCCTGATGATCAGACTTTAACTGGAGTTCTTTCTGCTTGTAGTCACTGTGGTTTGGTTGATGAAGGAATGATGTTCTTCGAAAGAATGAGCAGGGATTTTGGGATAATGCCCAATATACATCATTATGGTTGTGTGGTTGACCTATTGGGTCGTGCTGGTCAACTAGATCGGGCATACCAGCTTATAATGTCAATGGGGGTGAAGCAGGATTCAAAAATATGGAGGACCTTGCTTGGGGCTTGTAGAATTCATCACCATGTTACACTTGGAGAACGTGTGATAGGCCATTTGATTGAACTTAAGGCTCAGGAGGCTGGAGATTATGTTCTGTTGTTGAACATATATTCTTCTACTGGAGACTGGGAGAAGGTGACTGAAATGAGGAGGCTTATGAAGGAAAAAGGGATCAAAACCTCACCTGGATGTAGCTCAGTTGTGTTGAAAGGTGTTGTACATGAATTTGTTGTTGATGATCTTTCTCATCCACAAAAGAATGAGATATACCAGATGCTGGATGAGATAAATCAGCAGCTCAAGATTGCTGGTTATGTTGCTGAAATAACTTCTGAATTACATAAGTTAGCTGCAGAAGAAAAAGGAGATGTGCTATCCTATCATAGCGAGAAGTTGGCTATTGCTTTTGGAGTCCTTGCGACACCCCCTGGCACAACAATCAGAATAGCCAAGAATCTCCGTATATGCATTGATTGCCACAATTTTTCCAAATTTCTTTCAGGGGTTTATAATAGAGAAGTTGTTATCAGGGACCGTACTAGGTTTCATCATTTCAGAGAAGGACGCTGTTCTTGCAATGACTATTGGTAATGATAATTGCCAGTCTGACATGAATTTTGGTGGTGATTTCAGGTCAAAGACATTTCAAAATATTTGTTGCCTGTTCTACCAGCTGGGACAGGGAATCTCCTTTAATTGCACGGTCGAGCTTCAGTATCAGCCAAGGCATCTCACATGCGGTGTAACTAATGACAAAAATGAGTTCTGAGTCCTATGGATGATAATAAACTTCATGCATTGGAAAGTCCCTGCATCTTTAGGTCAAGTTTAGCAGTCGAGCCATGTAACTTCATGGGAAAAAAGACTACATAAAGCTCTGGTAGCAAAAATATGATGAAAAGAATACTCCCAAAAGGAGGAATGAGGAGGTCTGCTATGACAGACTGGATTGAAATGTTGTACTGGATACAAATACTGGAAATGTAGAAGAGTGGTTCTGGCTGATTTGGCAGTAATAAAAAGTTTGAGAATAGTTGCATCCGCAGGGGCAGAAATTGGAGGCTAACGCTCAGACAGGTCTGGGGCAATAACTGACTCCCATGTATACTCTCCTTTCGCCTTTAAATACACAGCCAAATATTTGATCTATTGATTTGCTCGTTATAACTGTGTTTCTTGTCTTCTGTGAAAACAGAAAAGAGAACAAAGCATTGCATCTAAGCTATTTTCTGCTGTCTGATTATACATGGTTGAAGATAAAAGGATAGCGATAGTCATCTTTTTCTATTTCCCCATGTCATGGCATCAACATGTTCCAGTCTTTGATAAATCCTTGTCGCAGGGCAATACACTAGCAAATATGCATTCTCTAGTAGAGAAGGCAATTCATACGTGAACGCCTCATGATAAGAAATAATGGTTTTTGCGGCAAAGGTCAGTGCTGGAGAACGGAGGCACTGCCAGATATTTGAGATTGGTAACTCAGAATAGGGAGTTTCCAGGCCACCCTGTAGGAGAGATAATTATGTAAAGTTAATAGAGTTGAAGATGGCTACAGCAGCAAAAGCCAGAGCCGAATCCTGAATTGAAGAGACTAAAAGCTTCCTCTAAGGGATAGTTTTCTAGTTTCTTTCTCCTCTTCTCCTTCACTAAAATTTAGCTTTGGTGGAAGGTTGGGAAACCTGCTGATGTGACATTATTAACTGATAGGTGACCTTTTAATAGGCTTATATAAGTCATGCGTTGTAGAATATAACCTAATAATTTCTTCAGAGTAGTTATCTAGTTGTTACAATTCCTTTCAAAAGGATTTCTAGCGACTTTCTTTAACGATGATGGAGGGTTCTTTCGGTTTTGACTTCATTACCCATGCCAATGGGTTCCCAATGTGAGTACAGGTGCCTCTAACCTGCTGCATTTGTGAAAACATAAATCCTGGAACACATAGCAAGACAAGAAAGATCCTTCATCGTCCCGAAGCTATCAACCGATCTCAAAGAATTTTCAGGACATGTGGTAAAGCAACAGCTAAGTTCTATACAATGGCCATACTAACATTAAAAAGGTAGAAAAACACTGCAAAGAAATCAGCATTTATTTCTATGCGACATGCAGTTAACAAACTCCAGTGAGAGAGAGATTTCATTATTTCTGTGATACAAAGCACCAGCGATGTTATTTTGGTAAAAACAAGTAACTCTTACTGCTTAAGTCTGCAGTTTCTGAATCTACAACACTGACATAACCTCCTCCAATATCTCTTTAGAAACTGTGCTTCAAACACAGCAAAGGGAAAAGAAAATTGTACAAAACTTAAAGTGCAGGTGCCACCATGAATCACAAAAAAAAAAAAAATTGGGAATTGACTTTGCTAAGGCAAGCGCGTCGTTTTGGTTAGGGCTTCAAATAAAAACTCAATTTACGCAGCCACAGGCGGCTTCTGAGCAAATGCAATACCCTTCTCAATGCTGGCCTTCAGTTCAGGCTTGAGAGCTTCAAGTGCGTTTTGCTCGTACTCAGTCAACCCCTGGAGGTCTGATGGGATGAGAACTTCAATCCCTCTCCTTCCAAGTTTTACCCTTGATGCAAAGAATGGAAGATCAGTGAGATCTGACTGCACGAATGAGCACTCATACACATCACCTTCACCGTCCAATGCACGAAGAGAAGACTCAACAAACCTAGCTGCTGCATAGGCCATTGAAAGTGTGGCAGAACCAGCACCTGCCTTTGCCTCCACAACTTCAGTCCCAGCATTCTGGATCCTTACAGTAAGTTCTTGCACTTCCTCATCAGTGAAACTAACAGAAGGTTTTGTCTTAGACAGAAGGGGCAGAATGGTAATCCCAGCATGCCCTCCTACCACTGGGACATCCACATCGATGAGCTTGAGATTCTTCTTTTGAGCAACAAAAGTGTTTGCCCTCACAACATCTAGCGTAGTAACACCAAAGAGCTTCTTAGGATCATAAACACCCTTCTGCTTCAAGACTTCAACTGCAATTGGCACCGTAGAGTTGACTGGATTGCTGATTATATGAATGAAAGCGTCAGGGCAATTATCAGCAACAGCCTCCACCAAGGTCTTGACAATGTTGGCATTAATGTTGAAGAGATCGTCGCGGGTCATACCGGGCTTTCTTGGTACTCCAGCAGGTATGACAACAACATTTACACCTTTTAAACAATTGGCCAATTCAGAGGTACCAGTGAAATCCAAAACCTGCGAGGGAGTATTGCAGTGACTTAGGTCAGCAGCAACTCCCTTGACATTAGCTATATCATATAGGTGCAGCGCCGAAACCAGTGGAGACATCTTGATTAGCAGTGCCAGGGGCTGACCTATCCCTCCAGCAGCTCCAAGAACAGCCACTTTGGATGATGCCTGAGGGCTCAGGCGATACTGTGACATTCGGCTTGATTTTTGGGCTTTCAGGGCAAAAGATCCTCGAAAAGCTGCACTACCGTCTTTGCCCAAGAAGGATGAATCGGTTTCACAGTTCAGAGATGTTGCAGCCTTGAGACCACTGAAGCTTACGAGCGAGCTCTGGGAGTTGAACCTTACGGCCAAGGGTTTTGGCCCTGGAAGTTGACTAGCTTTAGCCCCAAAGGAGGAGACGGTTGATCCAATTGAAAAGGTAGCTGCTGACGTTGCCGCCATTTTGTAAATCTGCGCAACAAAACATCATGTCAAGCAAATGTCATAGCTTAAAAACACCATGTTCAAGCTACAGAGGATACAAGCATGCGCGATAGAGGTACACGAGATACAAGCTAATTTATATCCAATTGATTCCAGCAAAAACGCATTAAAAAAAAAAAAAAACCAACCACTCATAAGACAGTCCGTGTGCTAAGAAAGAAGAAGAACGACAACGTTAACTGCCATAGCATGTCATGTTTTGGACGAAGGAAAAGACAAAACATCATCGAGAACATCAAAGAAAGCAAGAAAATAAAACGAGGGAGGAAATCAATATATTAGGACACGGAAACAGATCCAAATCCAATGGAAAACAAAATTTTTCATTAAAGATTCAGAGAGGCTTCTGCTTCAACCTAAGGGCTTAACAGAGACATAGACAGATTCAGAAGGAAACCAACCTCGTAGAAAGAGAGTGAGCGGGATTGATCAGGTAATAGCCGTTGTTCTCGGTTTAGAGAGAGAGAGAGAGAGAACCGCACACGCGCGCGCGCGACAGAAGTGGAGTGGAATGGAGAGAGGCAGATTTATAGGAATATTTATTTATTTTTGCTTTTATTTAATTATTTTAGTAGCAGGCAGCGTCGAAATGTCCGCCGATGGATTGCAAACCTTTACTCAAAACACCAACACCACCAAACCCCGCCGGCCCGAAGCAGAAGCAAAGCAACAATTTGATTTCTTCTTCCTTTTCTTTGTTTCTATAAAAGGCCATAGCATCCGGGCCCCACTTAACAGCAATTTAGCTTTTAATTATTCCATTAGAGTATGTTTAGAAGACCCTTATTCTGTTTGGCGCGAGAATATTCATTTTCCAGAAAATTTCAACAACTACTTGGAAAATCTAATTTCCATTACAATCGTTAGATTAACTTGTATTTTTTTTTTATTTTGAAAAAATTTGATATTTTATAAAGTCTAATAACTCTTTTATTTTTTTTTTCCTTTTCATAATAGGTTGCCTTGTGTTTTCAGTGGTTGTCATATCTATCTATCTATCTATATATATATATATCTATATATATATATAGATAGATAGATAGATGATTTACAGCAACAAAAGAAGAAGGCGATTTGTCCACTGTTAGAAAGGAGAAGGGGGGCAGCTGATGACCTAAACATGTTAATTGATTTGATCCTTTGAGTAGGCTTGTCAAAGACGGAATGTGTCTTTTGAAAACTAGCACTGGATTCCTTGGATAACGACAAAAGTCACTTAGATTATTTAAAAAACATTAAATTTCCTGGCCCTTGCACCGATTCAAAGGGTCACACGCTCAGCCTCTCAAGATTACTCCATTTTGATGATGTTGCGATGCAATGCAAAATAAGACAAGTTGGGGGTTGGCATGGTGGCCAGCATGCTTTTATTTATTGAATACTCAAATCAGACTTTTCAAAAAAATTTAAAAAAAAAAAGGGGCGAGAAGTCATTGGCTTATGGAGATGAGCATTGATACTCAAGAAGAGACAGACTGAGCATTCGATTTGCTTATTTTATTTATTTATTTATTTTTATTATTAAAAAATTATTAAACTATAACGCACATAACAAATTAAAATCGAATAATAATAATTTCGTAATAAAATATAATCTCTAATAACTAATTATAAAATTTGATGAGATCATACCTTAACTTTTGTGAAAGCGTTAATTAAGTTTAGCGGACCCATCAGTGTTAATTATATCACACTTCATCGTCAATTTTTTAAAACCTGTTGATAAATTTAGGAGGTCACAAGCCTTTTAATTTTGCCCTAGAAAAGAAATAAAAGGAACAGGAACAATCGCAGCCCCCTCAGAACAAACGGACTGTGCTGCTCCTGTCAGGGTATCAAAGCCCATTTTCTATGGAGAATGAAAAGCAGTAACCCCGTTTGCAACCCATTACACCGACAGCTCAGGGCCATTCAGCCGCCTTGGGCATTGCCTAACGGGAAGCTCGTCTTAGTACCATAAAACAAACATTGGTTAAAGATGAAAGAAAATTGATGCACCACTTAATCAATTTTTCACACTCTATATTTAAAAAGTATCGTGCATTGTGAGGCTCAATTTTTTCTGTGTCGCTACCATGTCAGCCTCAAAATTTTAAAAATTGGATTATGAAAAGAAAATTTTCATTTGTGTCTAATTCTTTGTTTTGCTAGTAATTTATGTTAGTGCCGAATGCAGTTCAATAGTTACGATACTCTATATTATCAAATTAAGACTTTGCCAGCAAAGTGTAGATATATTTTGTTATATCATAATTTGTTTATTTCAGGACCTTTTGTATTTGAAACAATTGTTCTGTTTAGAAAAGTATACTACGTATTATTCCAATAAACCAGGAGTGACAGTGACCCACTGGTTCAAACTTCAAACACCCAGAGAATGCAGCCCAGTCAGTACAACAGTAAATAACACCCAACCTCAGACGACGACAATGGAGAGGTAACCAACTTTTCTCTACGAACACTCTCTTTGTGACCTCCCTCTCTACAGCAAGCAAATGACTTGCATCGGACCGGCCAGGCCGAAATAGTTCCGACCACCGTTGTAGACATCTTCCTCTTCCATACGCAGGAAATACAAGCTTAGGAATATGGCATTATAAATTTCCACTTCCATAAAGTGGTAGACAACAAAGATATTAATCTGGCATACATAATATCTCGTAGAGGCTAACTGAAAAATGGATGTCTCTGCTACACGGGCAGAAAAGACTCCATGATTAATCTATCATACACTAAGCTTCTCCATCTCCTTTCCAAGCGCATTAGCCCTGACCAAGCTCCCAATGGTATTCACAGCCAACTTCAAATCCTCCAGAGGATTTCCGGGAATTACTGTCTTGTACAGGTAACTGTCAAAGGTCATTTTCTGCACATACTCATCGGCGCACATCTCAACAAATGCCTCTCTTGCGGGGTTCGATCGATAGAAAACTTTCTGCAACACATCCAAAACCTTGTATGTGGGCCAATACTTCTTGTCCCATTTCTCCAAGTAACTCCTCAAGTCACTCTCATCTACCATCCTCTTCCCATTCTCTGACCCTTCAACAATTGCCTCTGCACACATTCTGCCACTCTTTGCTGCAAAATAGATGCCCTCACCGGAGCATTTTGTCACGTACCCAGCTGCATCCCCCACTAATGCTACTCTCCCTAATAATCTGCGAGGGCGAGGGTGTTCCGGGATCGGGTGTGCTTCCACTCGAATGATTCTACCACCAAGGATCTTGTCCTTTGCTCTGTTTCTTGTGGCTAGTTGAAACCTTTTGATGTCCCCTTTATGAGTCACTGTGCCAGTACCAACAGCAACATGATCAGATTTTGGGAAGACCCACCCGTAGAAGTCCGGAGAGACATCATCGCCGACATACATCTCAGCAAGATTTTCGTAGTATTCCATTTTGTCATCGGGGATTTTGATTCTCTCCTGTAAATATATAACAAGATTATTGGAATTTCAGAATCCGCCAAAGACCAATTAATTGCTCACTTGGAGCTCAATATGTACATCCAGTAACAATATCAAGAATGCATCAGCTCTATTTCCAGAAATTGATGTCAGCGAGAATAGCATTTCGATCAAGCAGCAAAATTTCTGAGATTATCAAATTCCTCAGACAGAAATTTCATATCTCCTTGATTATAACTAAATTACAGTCCTCCACAGTTCACATTTATTGATCCATCAAATCCATAAAAATTCAAGCAAGAAATCAAAAAAAAAAAAAGGCCGCAAAAGGGCATCTATTTATGTCAAGTATCAACGCAACAAGTTACAATACCTGAAAGGCAATGGCGTAGTCGTAATCCCCGGCACCAATGGACTTGGCGACACGGGAATTGGCCCCATCAGCGCCAATCACCGCATCAACCTCCAGCGTCTTCTTCACCCCGGTCCCGCCTCTCTTGCCGTCGTACTCCGTGTAATGCAACACGTACGGCGCAGTGCTCCGATCGCTGCCCTTCGGAATGTCCATTTTCAAGAACAGCCCGTTTATAATTTTTGCACCGTTCTCTGCCGCTCTGTCTCTCAAGTAGGCGTCAAGAACCTCCCGCCTCACCATCCCAATGTATTCGTGGGCCTTTAAAGTCCGCCCGATATCCACCGCGACGTTCGACGGCGATATCATCTTCATCTTGGTGACTCGGCGGTCTATGATGTCTAATGGCAGGTCGAACTCTCCCACCATGCATAGAGGAATGGCGCCGCCGCATGGCTTGCAATTGTCCAGCTTCCGCTCGATCAGGTACGTCTCCACGCCGCCTTTCGCCAGGGCTTCTGCAGCCGAACCTCCACCCGGGCCTCCTCCTATGACCGCCACGCGGAGGTTGCGGTTCTGGAGCCTCGGGCTGGATTTGCTGGCGGTTACATGGAGGCGACGGCGGGGGACAGGGGAAATGGCGAGTGTCTGGAGGCGGAGCTTGGGCGGCTCTACGGGGGAGGAATGGCGGAGTCCAGTGAAGGAATTGAAGACAACAGCGGATGCCATAGTTCCTGATTCTTGGGACTGAAGTCTGAGACAGATCTCGTGAAAAAATCGTAGTAGTTTAGTTTTATGGCGGATATGGTTTGGGATCTAAGGAATGGAGGGACGAGATTGGATTCGGATAAAAGCAATGGATTGTTGGGGATTAGGTGGCATTTTCTTTGTACTTTCAGATCTTTCATTATTATGCAATCAATCTCTTTGCAATGTAATTAGCCAAAAGTCATCTTAATGATATGCCTGAATCGAATCCCCATCTCACTTTTTTTTTTTTGGGCCAAGATTTAAGGGGGGGGAAAGATTTCGGATTAGAGTACTAAAAAAATTCATCATGATAAATAATTTTCTAATTATTTTGTGCGTTCGTTGTTGCGTCGCTTTCCCCATTTTAATGAGGCATGGAAACAACGATATCACTCTCACACAGTCTTTTGATTTTTCTTTCTTTTTTTTTTTTTTTTTTGGTTGAAAGCAAATGGCTTAGCTTATGCCCCGTTGAGGAACATCATTTGTTCCACGTAACTCTTTTTTTTGTTTTTTTTTTGTTCACTAGTTAGTTTATTAAACCGTAAATTATATAATAAAAATATATATTTTATCATTTTCATAAAATTTACACTTTTTCTTAAAATTAAAAAAAAAATTAACGTTAAAATTTTAATTGTAATATTTTCTAAATAACCCCACGTAACTATTTGAGTGATAAGAAATTCTTCGAGATGTTGAAGTACTGGGATTGTTACAAAATTAATTAAATCAATTCAACCAAAATTAAATTAAAATTATTGCAAACGAATTGGTTAACAAAATTGAATTGCCTAGCTCATATTACAAAGGCCTAAAACTTATTTTATAAAGACATTAACATATATATATATAAAAAAAAAAAGGAGCAAAAATGTAACTGTCACTCTCACTTCTACACATCCAATCTAATGTACTTATAACCCAAAATAATCTTGGACTTATAAAGTGAAAAACTTAATTATATTCTTGCATTTTCTATCACATATGAAAAATGGAGAAAGTGTTCTTTTTTGTGCATTTGCATTGATGCATTGGTGTTGATTTATGCCTCTTAATGTGTAGCAATTAGTAGTAGTAGTAGCTGTTAGCCACCACAAATGATGTTGGGGATGACATTGTAAAACTATTGATTTTAACTCTTCACATCACTTTTAACTCTTTTTATTGTATAATGTTTGAAATAGTTATATATATATATATATATATATATATATATATTAGATATTATCTTAATTTGTAAATAAATTTTAATTTTTTATGATATAATTTAAACTGTTAAATTCACTAAATCAATTATTAGTTAATAAAAATTTGATAAGGTCTACTCTTATATTAATTTAATTATAATTTTTAAAAATATAGATTTTCAATCAATAATTTATTTTAAACAAAAATTATAATCTTTATTCAAATTTTTTCAAATTAAACATGTTGGACGCGGATAAATATGTTATTTTATTTCTGAGGCAGAATTTGGATGGCATGAGATGAGAGCAAGGCCCCTGGCAATCTTATTGCTGGTTTTGCTCCAGCTTTGGTCGTCAAAGCCCATTTTGATTGAATATTCACTTCAATTTTTATTGAGTTTTTTTTTTCTTCTTCTTTTTAAGGAATTGTTTATTATTGGATTATTATTGACTGAAATATAAATTTGAAAAAAAAATTAAAATAAAGGAGAAGAAAGTCTTTTTGCAAATTTAAAAAAATAATAATAATAAAAGAAATCCCGCCTCCAGAATTCGAAAAATTGGAGAGGCAGTGTGTGTGTGATGGGAGATAATTGAGGAGGAAGATGGCATCAGAGGAAGACTCCTGCTCTCAATCATACCAACAACAATGTAAGCCTTTTCACTATCTGGTTCAAGCCTGGTTGAGCTTATTTTTTGCTTCAATACTCTGAAAATTTTGTGGAGAAATATAAGAATTAGCGCTTGGTTTTCGGTAGAATTTGCAGAACAGATAGTTTGGATTCTTGTTGAGTCGGCTACTTAGATCCTCCTCTGTTTTTTGTTCTTTTTTTTTTTTATAATTCGAAAAAGAGAAATTATTGTGTTTCTTTGTAATTTGAGATTTGGGTTTTCTTTTTCTTGCATTTTAAATTTTGGGTTTTGGGGTTTGGTGCTCGATTTTGCTCATTTTGGGTCTAAAATTTTTCCCTTTTTCCTTTTTTGTCCTGAATATTTTTGCAGTTGAGCGCCAAAGTGCTGCAATTAGAGCTATACGAGATGTGGAGATTGAACATTTGAGAACTGGGTTGCGTTTGCTTCGTTCTTATTTTAATGAGGAACAGCTGCAAACACCTGCTTTGCAGTTCTTCAAAGAAAACCTTCCGAATTTGGCAACCATTAAAAACGGTGATAATGGAGAATTTGAAGTGGAATGGAATGATAAATATGATAATTTATCCAGGAACCAAGTTGCTGATGGAAGAGATATACATTCCTCTCTTCTCCGTCAATTGTCGCTTGCTTATCCTCACTGCTCTACCTTGCCTTCGCTCGGTGGATTTGACTCATCATCTGATGCTAGTAATGTCAAATCCTTTTGTTGTTTTTTTGTGAAGGAGAACTGATTTCTCCCCTCCCCCTTTTTTTTTTTCCCTCTTTTGGCTCCTCAAATTGTTTGTATCTGACCCAAGTTACTTGCTTCATGGCAGTGCAAAGAAGTCTCTTTGGTGATGATAATTTGCAGACAAAAGACCTTGTATGTGCTATGTTTTTGCTTTTTGGAAGTTTCAAGGGAAAAGTGGAGGAAGTTCTTAATTGTGTTTCTTATAAGCTATTGCCACACTGGGGTTATGTAATTGAGGGATATTTGGGTATTTTTTTTCTTTTTGGCTATTTTTATTTTGTTTCATGGAAAGCAATTCTTCTTTTTATCTTCCCATCAGACCAAATAGGAAAGTATGGTTCTTTTAGGAGCTTTTGGCTAAATTGTTTGTTTAGCACTTCATCCATTTAACTTCTAGAAGCATGATTAATGGGACCCAAAGCTCCTTCTGGTTATTTGTGATTAAACCAAAATACCATTATCTATTATGCACCATTTTTGACACTTATGTTTCACAGGTTTTGGGGGGGCCATCTGATTCTCAGATGCTTAGGATGCAAGATGGTCTCCAAACTCCTGGGGTTTGTCTCTTGTCTTGATCTTACCTTCTCTTTCACTCTCCTATTGTTACCCCCTGCCCTCTGTGGACTTTTGCAAGAACCAACAATTGTGTTCTTGCAAATTAGATGAGCTTCTTTCTTGGTTTTCAATAATTGCCAATGCTAGAGCAACTTTGTGCCACAAGTTGAATGTATCATCTTTTAGTGTGCTGAATAACTTCCAGAGGGGTCTTCTAGACTTGCTAACATTTTTTGGCAGCTCTCAATTAGCAATAAGGAATGAGACTGCCATTAAGAATCTACTCTCTCTCTCTGTTACTCTGTAGGTTAGTGGGTAAATGTGAGTTGCCCCTTTTGTGCCAATCTCACTGGTAAATAGTTTTTAGAGATGTTCCAGATTGCTTAATCACCATCATGGCTGACCTGTTAATTGTTATTATGTGCCCTTTATAAATTAGTTGAAGCTTATGAGTAAAGAAAATCATATTCTTTCCTGTTCCTGGGGTCTGATAATGTATGAGTATGTGAAATGTCTTATTAAATGGTGCAGATCAGCAATCAAGCACTTTCTATTGGGATGACACCTAAGTCTCTGAGGTTGCCTAAGACTGGTGAAATGCTTCTTTCTGTTCATGGTTCACCTCTTGGCATCTACAAGGATGATAACATGGAAGCCATACATGGTATGTTTTTAAAGAGAATTGTATGTTCTGTCTATATTATCGTGTTTTCCAGCTGAAGCATGAATGGCATGCAGTTCATTTTGTTTGAAAAGTGGTCTTTTCCCCCTTCTCAGTGCTGCCCACATATTAACATGCTGTTAACTTGTTCTAATTTGTAAATTGTTGATTGCAGAATCAGAAGAGGGTTGATTGGCTTCACGTCAGTCATTTGGGCACAGTTTAGGAATATAAATCGTTGCTAACTCAAGGCTTGTTTGAATGTACTTTTTTGATTGTAGGGCCAGCTACCGTAACACAACAAAGTCCCAGTCTGCTGTTAATGCTATGCTTACTTTAATTTTAAAGTAGTCACATTTTAAGAGCCTGTGTCCAATTTGCCATTTTCTGTTGTAATTACATACAAGTGGTCGTCTTTTGGCCGTCTGTGAACTTACTAAATAATGTTTTGTGCACTCTACGTTCGCAGGAGACTCGTTATTCGCTATTCTAGCTTAGGTATCCTCAAGTGTATTAACGAGGATGCACTGAACATGGCAATCCTTTGCATGCCAGTGGAAATATGCTAGTGAGTTTCCGGCCCCTGGTCGGCATATTTAGAAGGCATGATCAACACTGAACATGGCAGTCAAATATAAAAACATGTAAATTCTTGGCGTTTTAAAAACATGCTTATGCACATATATTGTAGGTTAGCAGGCCGCGCTGAGCCATGCAACTTGCAATTTGGTTCCACAAATGGTTAAACAAAATCCACAATGTACAACCATTCTAATCTGGGAAGTAATGTCATCAGTTCGCTTTGCTGGAAAGCAGTTGTTTGTTGGGTTCGCTTGCCACAGTTACACTGGTAAGTACATATCATACACAGCAGACTACCTGGATACAGCTGATACAATGAGCTATTATTATGAAGCTAGCTGTAAATTTGGTTACTTATTTGGATGCTCATCAATGGTCTGGAAGTCCAAAGACACTAACTTAACAGTCTTGAAAGCAATAAGATTGGTTCTAGTATTTTGGCAGAAGGGACCAAAAGCTGTGGTGATCTACTGTTTTACAAAGGTAGCTGTTTCATTGCCAATAAAGTAGCAATTGCTGTTGCCTGATGTCATGCGTACAAAAGGTTGGAAGAAGGGCTCCTGTCTCTGCTAACGTATAGCTGCAAGAATGGACTTGACTGACTTGATTTTCTATTACTGAGTTGAATGCCCTTATGTGAAAACTTGATGCAGGCAAAGCAAATTCACTGATGGTAGTGTCATGTATGTGTATAAATAACGCATGTACATATAGCCCAACATGGCCAGTAAATTGGATAATGATCAGAAAAACAGAAACATTATTCATAGGATCTTTTCAGTGTTTCTGTGTACTGCTTGAACCAGACATGGCAGAGTACAAATCTGCAGGAAGACTTAAAAGCTTCCATGGTCAAAAATCACGAGCTGACAGATTGAAGAGCGAGAGACAATATATAGAGATAGAACAATCTCATTCTCACTGATGAAGTGCTGAACTAGCCCACTGCTCCTTTAATATACAATCTCTTCATCAAATTGAATTTTACTAGTTGCAAAAAGATGGAAAAAGTACATGAAAGGACAAATAATTCATTCTAGTTAAGTCTTTTCATTGTTATTTGGACCACTGTTGGGAATGGCAGAATTTGATCTTACAGGCAATGTCTTTGAAGCTCCCAAAGCATCTACAAAGAACCTCTTATCAGGGACAATGCCATCTTTGTCCATATGCTCCAGCAATCTTTCCACAAGTGTCTTCATGTTAGATCTTGTGTAAGCCCTGTAAAGAAGTTTATATGTTGATGAATCAGGCAGCACCCCTGAATTACGAGCATTTTCGAGAAGCAAATATGCTTCCATGTTCAAACCATTCATACAGTAGACACCAAGCATAGCATTTAAGGTTGAGACCTTGACCTCTTTTCCAGATTCAACCATATCATCAAATACTTTCCTTGCCCTATAAACACAGTCACAAAACCCATACATCATGATAAGACTCTCATATGTGATGAAGCTTGGTGTGTATCTCATAGTAATCATTTTCTCAAAAACAGCTTCAGCTTTCTCCTTTAGCCGTGCCTTCCCGTAATTTATTATCATAGAATTAAATGTAGGCAAGGTAGGTTTTTCCTTGGAGCGCAACAAATTCTTATAAACTAGTTCCATCTTTTCAAGCTCTTGTTTCTTACCATATGAATCAATAAGTAAATTATAAGTGACAATATCAGGCTTACACTGATTACTCCTCATACTAGAAAGCACTGACTCCATTTCTCTTATCATACCATTTTTCCCATATCCATCCATCACACCATTATATGTATAGATATCAGGGGAAATAATGCTCTGGTCAAGATCTTTAAACAAAGCATTCACTTGATTTACATCTCGAGCTTGAGCAAAGGCTCTTAAAAGGATATTGTATGTCACAACATTTGGCCGACACCGTTCTATGGTTTTCATCTTCTCAAAGTATCCAAGAACTTTGGCCAAAGCCTTTGCCTTATCCTTTGAGTGGAGATGCGCTGAAATGAGAGCATTGTACACTGAAGTGTCAGGTCGGCATCCACTGTTACGCATCTCAGAAAAAAGCCACATTGCCATCCGAATTTGACCTTTCTTCCCCATAACTGATATCAACTTCGAATAAACACCATTATCAGCTATATACCAACGTTGTTTCTGCATCCATCTGAACACCTGTAAGCATAATTTGTGAGTAAAAATATATTCACTTTGCCGAGAAGGTCCTATAAAGACATGTGGGTCTAACTTCCAAAATGAATAGCAATTCACAACATAGATCACTTTTTAACTACATGAAATTGGAATGAAAACAATCTGACACTAACTTGTAGAATTGTACCCTGTCAGCTCATAATTGTAATCCTGATGGTATAAAATAGATTCCATCTTGACACAAATATTAAGAAAAGAATTCAGCACAAAATCACATACACCCCAAATTCGACGCAAAAATTCAAAGACCCAACCAAATGCTGAAAACGCCCGAAGAATCCATCTTTAGATTCCCCAAACCGAATTCGACAAAAAATTCAAAGACCTACAAGCTAAAAACGCCCAAAGAATCAATCTTTAGGACCCCCAAACAAAGGTAAGGAACCAAACCTCAAGGCATTGAAGCCACTTGTCGCGCTTGCCAAGCTGTTCAAACAGCATAAAACAGTGCTCAGTCCTAACAACCCTCACATACTTGTTCAGCGTCCTGACCAGAGGTTCTTTTCCACTACAGCCTTTCATCAGCACCCGAACCAGCTCTTGGGACTCCGAATTATGGCCGTCTTCTGCAACACTGCCTTTCCTCCTCTTGGGTCGGGTAGAGACGCAGACAACTTGGGTCCGGATACGCTTCTGGGGCGGATTCCATAGGAGTATAGGTTCGCAAATTTGCGAGAAATGATGGGTCAGTAGAGAAGAATGGAAACTTGAGAGCTGGAGAGCTTGTAATAGTGGCATCGCCTAAAATCTAAAACCCAAGTACCAGTCGAGAAAGAAATGGACGAACCAGTAAGGTTAACAATTTTTTCTTTTTTTTTTAAAAAAAAAAAGAAGAAGAGAGAGAGAAAGAAATGAAAAAAATGGAAAAACTGACCAAATGGCCTTCGCTGGCCCAAGCATAGACCCGCCCAGTATGAGATGGCAAGATATGAATTGTTACTAATATTAATACCTAATTAATTATTTAAACTTTTTATTTTTCTGGTGGGCTAGAAATGAGATTACTACCAAGGAGTTACACCAATGATTTCTAATTTATTGGTAATAAAATAAATTGTATAATTGAAGATCTTCAATTCTAAGTTTATCCCAAAGGGGAGAAAAAGGGTATTCATGGTCTATTAAACTTTGATTTTATTTTTTGATAAATAATAGCTCCAAATTCAAGATTTTGTGAAATTCGTGCAAGAAATTAATTAGAGGGTCAAAGGTTGTTGGACCCGCCCTCAACAATTATGAAAATCAGTGCGGACTATGGTCTCACAGGCTCCTTTTTGGAGAATTTGAGAAGCATTGCCCTCTTCGGCTCACGCAATTTCCTCCACGTATAGTTTCTAAAAGCTAATTGGGCCACCAACCTCTATTTTGAACTTGTTCGGTAACACAAAATTGCTCATTGGCACGCGATCCAATCCTGAAATTGGCAACAATGGTCTCTTACACACAAGCATTGATTGTCTTTCCTTGTAAGATCGTCGTAACTTGTAACCATGCCAAGGTAGTTGCAGTAGGTTTGAATGACTGACAGTTGGGTCATCAAACAAGCCACTCTCTACTCTCTCATGGAACAAATGTGTAACTGGGTGCAACTTACTTGGCCGAGGTATTTCTTGCAAAAATGTAACAGTCTGCATGTTTAAATCCCAAAACCCCAAGTCATGGTTCAACCTGGAAAAGACCACTACAAAGAAAAATTAAGCTATTGGGCTGTGCCAAATTAACATGAAGCGTGGAGTTGCAGTGACTGCATTGATTGTGATCATCCTAGGGGTGGCAATTGATGGATGCCAATGCAAGGTTGTGCAGTTCATTTTCGGCGATTCGCTGTCGGATGTGGGTAACAATATGTACCTGAGCAGGAGTCTTGCTCAGGCAAGCCTTCCGTGGTACGGTATTGATTTTGGCAATGGATTGCCTAACGGCAGGTTCACTAATGGCCGCACTGTTGCTGATATAATAGGTAACGTCTATGTTGCCAAAATAAATAAATTGCCTAGTGTCAATGTTAAGAATGTAATGATTTTTTCTCCTAATAACTTGTATAAGAGATGATAATTTTCGAAGGTCCTGAGCTTGTGAAACATGACTTTGTTTTTAATTTTCTGACTTTTGCCTTATCATTTATGTAGGTGACAGAGCTGGTCTGCCAAGGCCACCTGCTTTTCTTGATCCATCTTTAACAGAAGATATGATACTGGAAAATGGTGTAAACTATGCTTCTGGAGGTGGTGGCATTTTGAACGACACTGGTAGACATTTTGTAAGTTGAAATTCGCAACTCCTCCTCCCCCACCCTCGTAAGCAATACAATTGTTTCTATTGTATTTCCTGTAGGAGAAACAATGCATATGTAACCGTAGCACTGATTCAGGGTGAAATAAAAAAACTTCATAACAATCTGCAGATTCAGAGATTGTCTCTTAGTAAGCAGATTGAGCTACATAAAGCAACACAAGAAATGGTAGTCGACAAAATGGGCCAACAAGCAGCACAGAAGTTCTTTCAGGATGCTCAGTACGTGGTTGCTCTTGGAAGCAATGACTTCATTAACAATTATTTGATGCCAATTTACAGCGAATCCTGGACATACAACGACCAGAGTTTCATTGAGTACTTGGTTGGAACTCTCAGGGAACAACTGGAAGTAAGATCAATTTATTAGAAGTCATAGTCAAGTAACGAATCTAATAGTGATAATTTCAGCTAATGATTCTGATCAGAGGCTGCTACTGTACAGATGCTGCATGGCTTGGGGGCAAGAGAGCTATTGGTTTTTGGGATAGGACCAATGGGTTGCATTCCACTCCAGAGGGTCTTGAGTTCAGATGGAGAGTGTCAAGACCGAACAAATAAATTAGCTCTTAGCTTTAATCAAGCTACAAGCAAATTAATGGACAGTTTATCAACCAAACTTCCTGATGGAAGTTTCAAATTTGGAGATGCTTATGATGTTGTTAATGACCTGATCAGCAACCCGTATAAATATGGTAAGTAAATTTGGAACAATTTCTATAAAGTAATTCTATACCAAAAAAAAAAAAAGAGTTCTGATGCACGAGCTGTAGGATTTGTGAAATGGTTAAATATATATAGTTTTATTTTTGCTTTTCATAAAGAGGCTGTTTCTGCAAAATAATTCTGTATAGATGAACATGAATTCCTTTTTTTTTTTTCATCATTTTGCCTGCATTTCATAATTGGCTCTGGATTCTGTGTTTGCAGGATTCAAAAACTCAAAAGATCCATGTTGTTCATTTGGAAGAATACGACCTGCCCTGACATGCGTTCCTGCATCAAGATTGTGCAAAGATCGAAGCAAATACGTGTTCTGGGATGAATACCATCCATCTGACGAAGCAAATCAGTTGATTGCGAATGAGCTCATCAAGAAATTTAATTTCTTAAGTCATCCTTCTCCTGCACCAGCTCCATCCCCCTCAGAGATGAAATAGGACAAGTTTGATCCCCCCCCCGCCCTAAAAAAAACAGTTTTATGATGTTTTTAATGCATCCTTATGGAAATAACTTTTATATGTGATATTGAACAATTATTTTCAATGCATTTTCTGCACATCACACGAGTAATGATGTGGCTCGTTGATCCTTTTTTTGTTTTATTTTTTCAATTTGCATGCACTAGATCTGCCCCTCTGCTCATTATCTGCATACTAACTGGAGATTGAGATTGTGTTTCGAATCAAATTGGTTGTTGTTTGTTGTCCACTAACATAAAATGGCCAAATAAGGAAACAAGTGAATAAAGGTCCCCTCGTTCAATGGGAAGATAGTGGTGAGGAAGTAAATGGTTACCAACTCATCAATCCACCTTCTCAACATCAAACACATGTAAAATCGTTATGAGATATTTGCAAGGACTTTCAATTACCGGTTTACCTAACATGTTCATTAAAGAATGTGGGAGAAAAATATAGTGGACTCTTTCACCAACTTGGCTGCTTGGCACCAACCCCAGCAAAGCAACTTCACATTCCATTGTTCTTTTTTTTTTTTCTTCTTCTTCTTTTTTAAGCCTTTCTCATCTGATTTAGAGTAAAGCTGCATTATAAAGGAAACTGGTATAACAGAAAATGGCTTAAATTAAGGTGGTCCAATCTCAGCTCCTTTTGATAATACTAGAGGCCCCGTTTTTTTTTGTTTTGAAGTTCTTTTCTATCTTTATCAAAGGGAGGGAGGCGTTGTGGTTCAAACTTGTGAGTGCTTAAACTTTCTATTATTTTGTTTAAAGTAAATATTCACAAGTCAAGGTCTTGAGGAACCTCATCTTTTAGGTTCAATTGATATGAAGTGAGAATGCAGCTTCATTCTCTCGCCATCAAATCATTTAAATCAATGCTCACAAAAGGCAGCGTGGAACATTACTTCCTCCTGGATCGTATAGGACTCTGATCTTCTTATAATGAAGGAAGGAAATTGCCTCTTCCTTAGCCTAACATTAGTGAATGACTGACAGAATGAAACTTGCTATAATTACTTGAAAATGGAACTTTGTGGTTGGTTCGACGTTAAATTGCGTGGAGAAGCATTTATCTTTCTGGAGAATACGAACATATAGTAATGATTTGCATCAAGCTTAGCGGCATTACATATTAGCAGCTTCGACGAAGTGCGTCGTATCATGTTCCCCAAGAGATGAAAAAGAAAGAAAGAAAACCTTCCTTATTACAATTGTGTCCAAGCAAAATCATTTATAGAGTGCTCACACCCAGCAGCAATTAGCAATTAGTAGTTCGAAGTACACAATTATTTAGAAAACTAGCAATCAACACATCTGCCAAACTATGGCCTGGGAGTGTGACGGTTATTGGCCCCGGAACCCGGGTAGTCATTTAGCTCCATTGCCACCCTGCCACCACCAACATTGACATGCTTCTCCCAGCTCTTCTCTTCATCTACCTGTGAATAGTTGGTTAGACAAGTAAGAAAGAAGATTCTGTTAGCATTGATAAGGACTAAATTAGATTCGCGGGACTTGGTTACCGAAATACTCATCATCAAATATCAAGTCTTTGTAACAAATATGTGAAACTAATGACTGTATGTTACAGAATTTTGTTAGTAGATAGTAACCTGCAGGGGGTTGTTCTCTGGAACTGAAACAACATGATCAGGTTCCTGCCTATGCATTTGCCTTCCAAGTCCTGCACATGCCAAGAATAAATGAAAAGTTTCAGCATAAGTAGAAAGAAAAGAAGAAGAGAGGAAATGATTTGTCAAAGACATACTTGTAAGAGGGACAGCATTACTCAAGCAGATTAAGCGAGAAATGCTCAAAAAGATTACTAGTAAGCGAAGGAGATTGCCTGCCATTGCTCTAGCAAGTTTCCAAATCGACAGACTTCTTTATATGCTGATTCTTCTAAAGCAATGCACTGAAGGTATGCACATGCACTATAGGTTTTTCTGGAAGCTTGTGATGCTGTGTGGGTGAGAAAACAATAGTCAGTGAGACCATACTTTGCCAAAAGTCAAAAAGGTGATAGGAACACAACATTTTTATGCGGACTTGACTCTTTCCAACAAGTGTTGCAAAACATAACAGATGAAAAGTCAGAGAAACGCTACGAGTCCTTGGGCTTTTTAAGTGGTGAATATCGGGGAAATTCAGAAATTCATAAATTTTAAGTAAAGATGGAGGTGACGATGAAAGTCAATTTGTGGTGTAAATTGTGATTCAACAAATATCGCAAGTTTAAGTTAAAAAAAAATAATAGTATTTATGTGTGTGTGTGTGTGTGTATATATATATATATATATATATTATTTATTATTATTATTTTTTAAAAAAAAAATTTTCGATGGAGGTGAGCTAACTTTGGAGCACACACACTATGCAAGTGGAATGCAACAGAAGGACGATGATGTAAGAGCATATTTGGCGTTGTTGCACTAGTTAAATTCAAGCCCTAGTGGAGATTATCATGAGAGCTGAAGAGTGTCGAATGAACAGAAAGGGACATTGCCGTGAATGGCTCATGTCCATGACAAAGCGTGAACAATTCTCTGAAAAGTTAGAGCATTTGCGTTTTTGTGAACTCCAATGAAATGCAGTTGTCAATTTCAGCTACTAAACGTGGCAGCGATTTGGCCCCCGTCACGATGAAATTGTCAAACTTTTTCTCTCTCTATCTTTTTCTTTTGTTTTTGTTTTTTTTTTTTTTTTGGCCCTATTCATCTTTTTATCAATCAAAGTAGTTTAACACACGCATTAACAAATCAGAGTCTTCAACAATAAGGACGAGCTTCGATGTGAATAAAGTTATGTCATTATGAACTGAAAAGTCATAGGTTCAAAGTTGTTGCGGGGCAATCTTTTTCTTGTAAAAATGAAGATAGAGTTGAATTGGAGGTTTTTTCATACTTCACGAGATAAAAAATTTTATACATTAAGATAGTTCGTCTATTCAAATAATATTAAATTTCTTCTTACTCACGTTGGCGAGAATGCTAATCTAAGCATATCATTATTTGCACATAAGCATATGAGAACTGAGGCCATTCTCCATTCAAATATAAGTTCCGACCCTAACTTCTTCTTCTTCTTCTTTTTTTTTTTTTTTTGGGGGGGGGGGAAGGGGAGGTGGTGGTAAGTGACACAATTAATATTAATCTTCAATTTCTTATAAATCATACAATCATAATACCTCTAAGATGAATAGCTTGATGTAGTCTGCAATCTAACTCACGAACACGTATGACCATAATGTCGCGAACGTAACGAAGTATCGAGTAATTTCAAGGGGATTGAGGTTGTTTTCCCACCAAAAGCCAAAAAGGATGTTCTATTGCAAAATTTAACATGATTATATAGGCTCAATAAGATCAGCAACGAAAGACCCTTTATTGCAGAAAGGAAGTGGTAATGTTCGATTTGTAGGATCAAAATAAAATAATTTTTTTTCTTTTTTTTTTGGGGGGGGTTAATCTCCTACTGCTAATGCTAATGATATGCCAATTGACCAAGCAGAGGGGTAGAAGAAGAAGAAGTAAAAGGAGGTTGAAAGCACAATCTCAATCGGGACCAATTTACCTATAATTTCCATCATTTCGTGTTTTGGAGCGAAGGGGTCAACTGACGGGAAACATCTACGATGGTCAAGTGATCACACACATTAAAACTTAAACAAAAACAATGGAAGACCGATTTCTGAAGTTTCTAACGGGGCTTCACGGGCTTCTTGAAATCCCCATTTTGAAGTCAGTCTCTTCCCCTGTACTCAAGACAAAACTATTACCTTCGAAACCTGCGATTTGTGAGGGTCTCAAGCAACTTGAATTACTATCTCCTTTATTACGTTTCTGTCTTTCTTGCTCCGTTGTGATGTTAGGGGGGAAGGTGGCTGGAAGCTTAGCCCCCCCTTCAAATTTTTAGTTGAAGGGGAAGCAGGTAGATAGGATTAAAGGTTCCATTTTGTTCGTCAGAGAAAAATATTCCAACTCATCAACATTTAGAACTAATAAAAAAAAAAAATTCCTAACTGTAAATTTCAATTACTTTATAAGAGCACGTAATATATATATATATATATATATATAAAGATATTTATTAAATTATAAATTAAATGCTAAATAATTTTTTTTGATTTTCAAAACTAAAATCTAAGATATCTAAAATAAAAAACTAAATTATAATCACTGAAAGATGTTTTAACGACCCGACTTCGCAATGTTTGTTTGGCTTCGGGTTATTTATTTATTTATTGATTTTTCTTTCTTTCCCACTCGATCAATGGATTTTTTTTTTTTTAATAAGAAGGTCCAGAACTTGGTCGTAGGCTGCAAAGTTGTGGGCTATGTGTCTCTTAGGGCAGCACGAAAACTGGGTCAGACCTGGACCTATTTGTTATATGTCCTGTTATCCCAAACCCCACGTCACAGGCTACAGCTTGCCATCACTAGTTGCGAGTCGTGACGGTGGAGCTGGTTTTAGATTTTTGTCTTTGGCCTTTTGTTTGTTTTTTTTTTTCTCTTTTTTCTTTTTTTTTTTTAAATGGCAGCCATGGAGTTCTCCATCTCAAGAGCTTGTAGTGTATGCCAATCAGGGCAAAACTCCCATTAAAGGAAAAATAATAAATAAAAATCTTGTTCTTCCTTGGCCCCACCTACACAAATACAAAACATTCTTTTATTGTATTTCAAGGCGTATAAATATATATATAATACAATTTATTAATTAAGTTGTCCATATCAGATTTTGGACTACTCCCTCCCTTCTATTTTCACACATATATATATATATATAAATTTCATAAATATATATTTCGCCGCCCACCACGCCGTCCTACGTTAACAAAACGAACTTTAATCCACAAAGTTAAAAGGTCGGCGTAAGGCGTGTTGATTGATTGATGATGATGTTGGTAGCAACCGAAACGAAAATAATAAATTCTAAGAGCCATCTTGGTTAGTAAAAAGTCTGCTTACCTTACGAGTTTAAATTTCGATATCAAATTACAAGGCCTAATGAATCCTTTAGTTTGCATTGCAACATGACAAAGAAACTACACTTAAAAGACGATGATGGATTGCTTCAAATTGAGGTCTAACGAACAGTCTACACTATGCATGAATGGTCAGAAATACCAAACAAATAAAATGGGTCAATTTACCTCATTTTTAAATATACATATAGTTATTAGTCTCATTAAATTTAATATGCGTTTGATATTTATGCAATGATTAATTTGTAAATCTTCGTTTAGGACAAATCTAATTCATCATGACCATCTGACTTCCTGAGCAATAAAATAGAATAAATTTAATTTTTAAACCCTCTCCATTTCACGAGCCGAAAGATGGAAAAAACAAAACAAAACAAAACAAAACAAAACAGAGAGCGTCCCCCGTAAAGCTAAAAGTAAACCTTACCTTTTATTATTATTTTAAAAATCTCTTCGGATGACGCGTGTCACTTTACCATGAAAAAAGATAAGGCTAAAGATTTGAGAGGCCGGAGGACGACAAAGATGGGGAGGGAGAGGAAAAGAAAGAGAGAGAGAGAGAGTTGTTTATTTTATCTTTTAAAAAATATATTATGTACATATAATTAAAATAAATAAATTATATTTAAAGTTATTAAAAATATTTATATATGCATAAAATTAATATTATTTACATATATATAATATATATTTAATTATACATTTTAAGAAGCAAAAGATATTCACCTTCTATTTCTATCTTACTAAAGGTCTCTCCCTCGTGGGGTCCCTTACTGTAAAAACCTTTGGTGAAAAGTCCTCTTACGTGTCGGACGCCGAAGGGTTGTCGATTAAAAAAAGAAAAAAAAAAAGACCGAACCGTGCAAGTTCAAAGTGATGGACTGCTGCTTACGTCACAAAGCACACGTGCTCCCCTTAGGGCATGCGTCGCGGGAAAGAAGGGTAATGAAAAAAGAAAAAAAAAAA